>OY856410.1:557725905-558925905 GCA_963693085.1 Alisma plantago-aquatica | reverse complement strand
GATAAATTTGCGTTGAAGCTTCTAGGTCAGTTTTTTTTAAAACCGTTGCAGCAGGTCTCTAAGGTCGGGTTTTTTAAATAACCGACCCTAGAAGTCACATTTTTTTTAAAGAAAATTTCTGCAGAACAAAATTCTTCAGAACAGAAACCTACAGAACAAAAATCTGCTTTACATAGTTCAAAACCTGCAATAGAAATAGACTTGCAAATGCAATGATGCAAGCCAGAAATGCATTCCAAAGCCATTTGCTAGCTTTTATGCCCAATCCTTTTTGAATTGATGTATCAATCTCCAAACCACACTGTGGCGAAGTGCTCAAACAAACATTATTAATTAAGAGGAAGCAATTACTATCAACGAATTACTAAAAATCACTAAAAATTAAAACCTTTTTCAAAGAGATCCATTCATAGGAAAACTCTTTCAATAAGAACCAATGTATTGCATTTACATCATGGTTCATAAGTACATATCTTGTACTAACTCTTCTCGAGGGTTACAATATCAACTGCCTTGTTAAAAGCTAAACACAAACAACATAAGAACCTCGAGGCATCAAGCCAAAATCTCAAAAACGATTCATGAAAAGCACTAACTATAAACTCTAAGGACCTGAGAGTACAGAGACGACACATAGGACTTCTATCTACAAGACACGACAGACAGTACACTCAACCTGAGCTGTCACTGCTGTCACTACTGCTGCTAATGTTATTCCCTTGCAAGATATTCTCAGCTCCTCCGTGCTTGTCTACCTAAAAATGTTGGATCCCACGGGGGTGAGACAATTGAAAATTTCCCCAGTGAGATATATAACTCTCTTCCAGAAACATTATTATTGCAGTTTAATGATATAAAACTGGGCAGAGGATAAGAAGTTTAAAGCATTCTGAACTTTTAAAGCATTGCAACTATTTATGATAGGATAATAGATCATCTATTCTCTTAATAAGGAATAGGAAGAACATGCATATCATTTAACCATCATATTATGCCATCATGTCAAACTTCCCTTGTGACACTCATTATTTTGTCATGTCACCCATGAACATTCTTGTTTCAATCTGTTGGCCTTAGCCAATATACTAGACAGATAAGGAATTATATCTACCATGTACTCATATGTCATTCATACAAGCATTGGGTTATTACCAATCCGGTATCATCAATACATGTATTGGGTTATTACCAATCCTGCGTCATCACTACAGGCATTGTGTTAGTACCAATCCTGTATCATTATTACATGCATTGGGTTAGTACCAATCCTGTATCATTATTACATGCATTGGGTTAGTACCAATCCTTTATTCATCACTACATGCATTAAACTTATATTATACATGTGTATTTATTCCAAGTATTTGACTATTCCAATTCTATGTAATCATTCCAAGTATTGGACTATGCCAATCCTGTGCAACTATTCTAGGTATTGAACTATGTCAATCCCATGCAACTATTCCAGGTAGTGGACTATGCCAAACCTGTGCATACATTCCAGGTATTGGGTTGTTACCAATCCTGTGCAGTTATTCTAGGTATTGGGATTTAACCAATCATGTGTTATTATTCCAGGTACTGGGATTTAACCAATCCTGTGTTATAATTCCAGGTATTGGGATTTAGCAAATTCTATGTTATTATTCCAGGTATTGGTATTTAGCCAATCTGTGTTATTATTCCAAGTATTGGGATTTAGCCAATCCTGTGTTATTATTCCAGGTATTGGGATTTAGCCAATCCTGTGTTATTATTCCAGGTATTGGGATTTAGCCAATCCTGTGTTATTATTCTAGGTATTGGGATTTAGCCAATCCTATGTTATTATTCCAGGTATTGGGATTTAGCCAATCCTGTGTTATTATTCTAGGTATTGAACTATGTCAATCTTGTGACATTATTCCAGGTATTGAACTATGTCAATCCTGTGACATTATTCCAGGTATTGAACTATGTCAATCCTGTGCAACTATTCTAGGTATTGAACTATGTCAATCCTGTGATTACATCCCATGTCTGTTTACACAACACTGGGAACCTCATTCTTCTACTGACATTTAAACTTTGGTCATGCCATCATGCTAATCACATTCGTTATGTAATACAAGTATCCCTCTCTTCCCTATACTTGTATAAACAAGGTTCCATTATTATAATTGTGTCCTTTTGATATTATTTTTATGTTACTAAGTTTCCATTCATTAGTTTATTATGGACATTATCATCCCTTACAAGGGATTTTCATAATCATCTTGATACCTCTCACTAGGTATCAACTTGCTCATGTGATTCTCAAGCCCATTGAAACATCTTGTTACCCCTCACTAGGCAAAAACCCCTCTCATGGCTCACAAGTCCCATAAAACACCTTGTCACCTCTCACTAGGCAACATCCAACCATATAGCTCACAAGGCCATTACACATCTTATGTATTATGATTACATCATACTCATTAATTTCTCTTAACCTTATTCTCAAGGCATTTTAGCCTATGCTTATTAAAGTATATCAAACTCATTACATTTTATTGTAACAATTTACATAACACACTTCACGCATGTTTCTTGTCCAAGTATATTGGATCTGAGGTGCATCAAGGTATATCAACCCTAGAATGCTAAAAGTGATATCTATCACATCTTGATGTATCACTTTCCTCATCACCTCCAACTTCCTTGAGTTATCAGCTTATCTTGTATTAAGTTATTTCCCATCTTAATACTTTCATCCATTAACCTATCACTCTCACCATGAAGTGCATAGGTCACACACAAGAAAGGTCCAACTATCTTTAATGGTATGGACTCATTTCAGGTTAATGCATTGCTTACTATAGGGTTATCTATAATTAAATACTTTAGGTATTCCCCCCATAAATGTATTAGTTACCTTTCCATTGTTAGGACTAGGGTCTGTAAAGACCAAGTCTCTACTATTAAGCATGATAAACAAATACATCAGTTGTGTGGCAGCGGAAGAAATAAAACTTGACTTTATTCAAAATGTATAAAGAGTACATTAAAAAATTTCCCAAATGGGAGTACACCTTTATACAAGCATATGATCTAGGTAGAGAAAGACTTAGACTAAGCCAATATTGTCTCCCAACAAAACAACTTATAAAGGCAACAATGATCATGCAAGCTATATGTTCCTTTTCTTCTTGTCCTATCCTTAGCCTAAGGTTCACCAAGTTTCCATGCGCAACTCTGATCCTAGCCTGGATGGTTGGGGTCATCCAGCAAGAGAAAGATAAAAGTATGTGTCAATCAAAAGGAATTGGACAACTAATAGTCAACAACATTGCATAATAAAAGATTCTCTATGCTACCAGATTTTAAGAGAATGAGACAAATATTCAAATAAGAAATAGAGAACTGCCATAATCAATCACCACAATAACAATCACATAGCATGAATATATTAAGACACAACGTCATCTCGATGTAGGGTGAGGCACCTACCGGACCTCACCAAGTTGTAGGGGGACTAAAACCCCAGTGCCTAAATAAAGTGGCAGGGGGACTAAAACCCTAGTGCCTAATATAAAATGGCAGGGGAACTAAAACCCCAATGCCTGGCAGGAGGACTAAAACCTCAGTGCCCTGTGGGTGGTTTGTACTCATGTACACTACATTGTCATTTGGCCTAAAATACATCATCCTTAATAGTCACTTGGCATGTATTGAGAAGTATAACAAGATTGCAACATTGCAAAATGGTAATAAGACCCAAATAATTAATCTCAATAAATGGATGAGAAACATTGCCCATAGCAAGATTCAAGAGTACAAGTAAATGAACCAAATAAGCAATAGAAGCATCTCATAAGTAAGGGGTCAAACATAGGCAATCACAAGATCCATATAATTAGATGAGCCATAATGGTAACAAAAACATCAAATAAGTAAAGAGACAAATAAAAGGTATTTTAGGAGGAGATCAAGGCTAGCACATAATGTTTGTAGGGTTGGATAAGACCCAACTGAAGGATAGGTAATTTGTACATATACATTCCACATAGATCTCACATTCATCATAGATGTTCCCATAAATAGGTTCCACATACTGAAATAGGTTTCCACATACATAGGGGTCACATACCTTAGTTTCAATTCATTACCATCACAAAATTTACCAAGTTGATTGCATCACCATTCCATTTTTCCCTAGTTGCAAACATTATCATGTATTAGGATGTGTTAAGCATAAAGATATAAAGAAAAACCCATTTTTAACCTTTTTAAGAAAACCTTCGATTTGAGACCCAAAACTTAGACCAAGACATTACTTAGACTTTAGTGATTAGAAAAACATATTTTATTTTACAAATTTGACTTAAAATGAATTACTTATGCATTTTAGAACAATTAAATCATCAAAACAGTATCTTAGGGAAACTTCGAAAAATAATTTAGAATCAGGCTTCAAAAACCACAAAATTGGATTATACTCAAAAAATCCTTTCCAACGACTATTTATTTATAATTTTTCGATGTCCGAGCGATTTTCTACGAATTAAACAAAACGGACCAAACAGGAAAAAGCTTCGTGGATGATAAAAAGCAATTAACAGAAAGATGATAATGCCCTCAGCGAGAGAGCAGAAATAGGAGGGCGCTCGGGGGAAAAATGGTCATTTGACCATTGTCTTCTTCCCCAGGCCGCGCCCTACCTTGCGGTGAGGTGCATCCTTGGCCACTTGGGCATTTTTGCGATACTCAACCAAATCGGCACAAGGGTACTCGAAACGAAGGGAATTGAACGACGAACTCAGCTAGCCAATAAATTTCGAAATACGAGCACTCTAGCTCCGGGGAGAGGTGATGCAAGAACAGCTGGAAAAGCTCCTCGTCGCCGACTACAGACACGTTCTCGGACAAAATTGAGGGGATTGGTAGGTTGCTAGGTGGCCGACACAACTGTGTGGGGAGTTATTTATTGGTGTGGATCGGTGTGGATTTGGAAAGGAGATGGCCGTGAGAGGCCTTGGCCAGTGCCGCTTGGCATTTCGGCTATGTTGTGCCTCGCTGGATGAGTGAGGGCTCAAATGAACTGGGGGGTCGCTATGAACCTGTAGGTGAAGAAAGTTCTAGAGATGATGAAGGAACGAGGGAGAAAGGAGGAGGGGAAGCGAGCCACGACTGCTCGGTTGCTGCTTCGTTTAACTGAAGGTAGAAGATGATCCTTCTACCCTTGGATGCAATCTAGATCGAAGAGGAGCCTTTAGATCTCGGACCATCATGGTCCAGCGCGCGTCACACCTTATTAAGGCTTGACTTAGGCTTAAATGATGCAAATGAATGATATATCGATTGCTATTATGTCACACTATATTAAACACTTGTTTAATGCATTTGAAAGGTCAAATGAGCTCCAATTAACCTCAAATTTTAACCACAGGTTGCTAATGACTTCTAGATTCATGTTATATAATTATATTTTCGTTTCATCCAATATTTGTCCTCCAATAATTATTTTGATTATTAAATCATATAGTAATATAATGCTTGAGCAAATAATTATGTGTTGCTTTTATAAGCAACCCTTGGTTCCCAAATCCGAGATTTGGAGTCCAAGAGTCCTCCACTCACTAATAGAATGCATTTTCAAGCTTAATTAGTCCATAATAAGAGTGAGGTATGAAGGTGGGTTATTATTCACCATTTTAATTTACACTATATTAAAAGCGTATAAAATAGTTTTTGAGGGGTCAAACCAACTCCAAAAGCCACCAAATTTGAACCATTAGCTCACATTAAAGTCTAGAACAATTCTATGCAATTTATTTCTCATTTTTTACATAATATGGCCCTTAATTACCATTTGGATATTAATGTGTATATTAACACATTAAAAGGTGTGAATTAATATGAATTTACTATATTAATGCAATTAGTGAGTCAAATTCGAGGTGATAGATATATATGAGTATTAAGAGCAAAATATCAACAATAAAATATGTTTTCACACATTTATCTTCAAATTGGAGGAGAGAGAAAGTAAAAGGAGTAATATTCTCATTAAACACTCAAATACACATTATTACTAATATATTTATCCAAAAAGCTCCAAATTAACATTATCTACTTATATCTCTCATAAAACTCCATTTTGTATTTTTAGTCCTCCATTATTACATTAAGTGGGTTATTTGTGCAAATACCCCTTTATTATGATAAATGGGGGTAAAAAGGTAATTTCAACCTTGAACTGTGCTCAAATTGCACAAGGAGTCCAAAAAGAATATAAAAGAAGGGAAATTTATGAAATTAGTCCAAAAGGACTTGAAAGAAATGAAAAGATAGAATATGGGTAAATTGTAGGGAAGACCCTGAGATTCAGTATGTTACAGCACACCACCCCTTAAAGAGGATTTCATCCCCGAAATCACAACAAGAGGGAAGAGAGGGTGAGTGAGTAACATCCCAACCTTAAACAACTAGGTGGGTATTAAAAGCTCTACACATAAACAAAGTCTTACTAAGGTTTCCACAAAACCTATAGCCTTTTATCAAACTCAACATAATCAACATTTTTGCCTTATTTGCATAATCTCCATCATGAAGAGGTATCATATTGATTATACTATCACTTGTGCCACATTTTATTCAAAACAATTACATCTCAATATTATATCATGTGTATTTCCCACATCAAGGGTTTTAAGCACAATTAGGGTTTACTAAGCCATTTCAACATTAATTAATGAATTAGGTCAAAAACCTTAATAACATGAATTCATCTTCCATTATCCTCTTAAAACTATCATGTAGGATTGTCACAAATTATTTTGTAGAAAAAGTTAATATTATCCAACAAGTTATTAAGCCTATAATAATTCCAAATAATGTTCATATTGCACATTGTCATATCATCTTTCATACTCATATTAATGACATCATTAAGCATTTTCGTCCATTACACTTCATCTTATAAATTATACATATTTTAATTCACATTAGGCATTTATGAATATTTATGTGAATCCAATTATTCATTATCATGTTTGAGTCATTATATGCATTTTAGTGAATAGGATGCACATTAAATATTAATGAATTAATTCATATATCAAGTTATGATGAGGTGTTCATTAGAGAACAAGGTGATATACCTTACATATATTGATAACTTTGTGACTATAATCCCTTTATATGCATTAAGGTATATTATGTGATGATGACACCTAATGTTACTAATGTGTCATGAAAGGCATTAAGGGTATATATATGTATATGTTGTCAAGTCTAGATGATTACATATTAGGGTTTAGGTCAACATGATCATTACATGTTAAATCATCCTTAGGGTGCATTATCCATACACATTTTACCATTAGGGTGGCATAGTCAACGTTATGTATATTCACCATTAGTATTGAGTAACTCATTATTATGTGAATCAATAATATGTGAAGGTTCAAGCATATGAACTATCTCTATATGACTCACTACATATTCATGTGTGCATAAACAAACAAGTTGAATTATAAGTATAATGTGTTTGGTAAATTCTTGTTCACATAAGTTATTATGTACATAAGTTCACATAGATAGGGTTTCTAACTCTAAAGGTATTTGATTTTGCTTTTTATTGGGATTCCATCCCCCTAAAAAGGGATTTCATCCTCGAAATCAGATTTGCACAACCAAATAGGGTACTAACACCATTACCCTCACTCCACCCCTTAAAAGGGTCAACTAAGTCAAACTAAGATAAGGGAAAAAGGGTACATAAAACTCAACACTAATAGGATTTACTAACCAAGCTTCAGGGTGTAACATAGGGTACACTAAACCCTAAACATAGAAGTATAAGGTATTTAAGGATTATTTTTGTGTAAGAGATCAAATCATCACTTATGGTTTTCCTAAGGTATTCAACAATTAGGCAACATGCCCAAAGATAGACCATTTCGAGCTGTCTATATCAGATCAGGCCAGGCCAGGTCATATGAGCTCAGGAGTCCCCGTTACCAAGCTAGTGGGGCGGAGGAAAATATTGCCAGCCCCCAAGCTCAGACCCTTTCTAGACACCATCACTTTCAACTTCTTGCTCTAGTAGCTTATCAATAGACAATTCACCAAAAAAGTTGACAAATTTTATTTCTAATATGAAATTATTATGATCCTAAATCAAACTTCCATGCTAGGTCAACTCTAAGGTGAAAAACTAACTATAGGGAAACTATATATGATAAGGGTTCTATCTAGGAGACAATTTTGAATTAGTCAAGAATCTGACTACCTTGATGCTCTGATACCATGCTGTAAAGACCAAGTCTCTACTAGTAAAAGTGATATACAAATACATCAATTGTGTGGCACTAGAAGAAATAAAACTTGACTTTATTCAAAATGTATAAAGAGTACATTACAAAATTTCCCAAATGGGAGTACACCTTTATACAAGCATAGAATCTAGGTAGAGGAAGACTTAGACTAATACAATATTGTCTCCCAACAAAACAACTTATAAAGGCAACTATGATCATGCAAGATATATGTTCCTTTTCTTCTTGTCCTACCCTTAGCCTTAGGTTCACCAAGCTTCCATATGAAACTCTGATCCTAGCCTGGATGGTTGGGTTCATCCAGCAAGAGAAAGATAAAAGTATGTGTCAGTCAAAAGGAATTGGACAAGTAATAGTCAACAACATTGCATAATAAAAGATTATCTATGCTACCAAATTTTAAGAGAATGAGACAAATATTCAAATAAGAAATAGAGAACTGCCATAATCAATCACCACAATAACAATCACATAACATGAATATATTAAGACACAAAGTCATCTCAATGTAGGGTGAGGCACCTACCAGACCTCACCAAGTGGCAGGGGGACTAAAACCCCAATTCCTAAATAAAGTGGCAGGGGGACTAAAACCCCAGTGCCTAATATAAAATGGCAGGGGGACTAAAACCCCAGTGTCCAGTAGGAGGACTAAAAACTCAATGCCCTATAGGTGGTTTGTACTCATGTACACTACGTTGTCATTTGGCCTAAAATACATCATGCTTAATAGTCACTTGGCCGTATTGAGAAGTATAACAAGATTGCAACATTACAAAATGGTAATAAGACCCAAATAATTAATCTCAATAAATGGATGAGCCAAACATTGGACATAGAAAGATTTAAGAGTACAATTAAATGAACCACATAAGAAATAGAAGCATATCATAAGTAAGGGGCCAAATATAGGCAATCAAAAGATCCATATAATTAGATGAGCCATAATGGTAACAAAAGCATCAAATAAGTAAAGAGCCAAATAAAAGGTATTTTAGGAGGAGATCAAGGCTAGCACATAATGTTTGTAGGGTTGAATAAGACCCAATTGAAGGATAGGTAATTTGCACATATACATTTCACATAGATCTCACATTATCATAGATGTTCCCATAAATAGGTTCCACATACTGAAATAGGTTTCCACATACATAGGGGTCACATACCTTAGTTTCAACACATTACCATCACAAACTTTACCAAGTTGATTGTATCACCATTCCATTTTCCCTAGTTGCAAACATTATCATGTATTAGGATGTGTTAAGCATAAAGATATAAAGAAAAACCCATTTTTAACCTTTTTAGGAAAACCTTCGATTTGAGACCCAAAACATAGACCAAGACATTACTTAGACTTTAGTGATTAGAAAAACATATTTTATTTTACAAATTGGACTTAAAATGAATTACTTATGCATTTTAGAACATTTAAATCATCAAAAGAGTATCTTAGGGAAACTTAGAAAAATAATTTAGAACCAGGCTTCAAAAACCACAAAATTGGATTCTACTCAAAAAATCCTTTCAAATGACTATTTATTTATAATTTTCTGATGTCCGAATGATTTTCTACGAATTAAGCAAAACAGACCAATAAGAAAAAAGTTTCGTGGATGATAAAAAGAAATTAATCGAAAGACGATAATGCCCTCAGTGAGAGAGCATAAATAGGAGGGCACTCGGGGGAAAAATGTTCATTTGACCGTTGTCTTCTTCCCCAGGCCGCACCCTGCCTTACGACGAGGTGCATCCTTGGCCACTTGGGTGTTTTTGCGATACTCAACCAAATCGGCCGCAAGGGTACTCGAAATGAAGGGAATTGACCGACGAACTCACCTAGCCAATAAATTTCAATGCATGAGCACTCTAGCTCCGAGGAGAGGCGCCACAAGCACAACTGGAAAAGCTCCTCGTTGTCGGCTACACACACGTTCTTGGACAAAATTGAGGGGACTGGTAGGTTGCTAGGTGGTCGACACAACTGTGTGGGGAGTTATTTATAGGTGTGGATCGGTGTGGATACAGAAAGGAGGTGGCCGTGAGAGGCCTTGTCTGGTGTCACTTGGCGTTTTGGCTACGCTGTGCCTCGGTGGATGAGTGAGGGCTCAAACAAACCGGGGGGTCGCTACAAACCTGTAGGTGAAGAAAGTTCTAGAGATGATGAAGGAACGAGGGAGAAAGGAGGAGGGGAAGCGAGCCACGGCTGCTCGGTTGCTGCTTCGTTTAACTGAAGGTAGAAGATGATCCATCTACCCTTGGATGCGATCCAGATCGAAGAGGAGCCGTCAGATCTCGAACCATCATGGTGCAGCGCGCGTGACACCTTATTAAGGCTTGACTTAGGCTTAAATGATGCAAATGAATGATATATCGATTGCTATTATGTCACACTATATTAAAAACTTGTTTAATGCATTTGGAAGGTCAAACGAGCTCCAATTAACCTCAAATTTTAACCCCAGGTTTATAATGACATCTAGATTTATGCTATATAATTAGATTTTCGTTTCATACAACCTTTGGCCTCCAATAATTATTTTTATTATTATAGCATATATTAATATAATGCTTGAGCAAATAATTATGTGTTGCTTTTATAAGCAACCCTTGGTTCCCAAATCCGAGATTTGGAGTCCAAGAGTCCTCCACTCACTAATAGCATGCATTTTCAAGCTTAATTAGTCCATAATAAGAGTGAGGTATGAAGGTGGTTAATTATTCACCATTTTAACTTACACTATATTAAAAGCATATAAAATAGTTTTTGAGGTGTCAAACCAACTCTAAAAGCCACCAAATTTGAACCATTAACTCACATTAAAGTCTAGAACAGTGCTATGCAATTACTTTCTCGTTTTTTACATAATGTGGCCCTTAATTACCATTTGGATATTAATGTGTATATTAACACATTAAAAGGTGTGAATTAATATGAATTTACTATATTAATGCAATTAGTGAGTCAAATTCGATGTGATAGATATATATGAGTACTAAGAGCAAAATATCAACAATAAAATATGTTTTCAACACATTTATCTTCAAATTGGAGGAGAGAGAAAGTAAAAGGAGTAATATTCTCATTAAACACTCAAATACACATTATTACTAATATATTTATCCAAAAAGCTCCAAATTAACATTATCTACTTATATCTCTCATAAAACTCCATTTTGTATTTTTAGTCCTCCATTATTACATTAAGTGGGTTATTTGTGCAAATACCCCTTTATTATCATAAATGGGGGTAAAAAGGTAATTTCAACCTTGAACTGTGCTCAAATTGCACAAGGAGTCCAAAAAGAATATAAAAGAAGGGAAATTTATGAAATTAGTCCAAAAGGACTTGAAAGAAATGAAAAGATAGAATATGGGTAAATTGTAGGGAAGACCCTGAGATTCAGTATGTTACAGGGTCTCCCATACCATCACCCTTTATTAGGGTTTGGGGTTTCACATAATATCATATTTCATTAGGGTAAGGATTGCATATAGCATCATCCTTCATTAGGCTTTCACATCACATGGCCTATACTTAGGGTTTACTATTAATCTCAACTAGGGTTTCTCATGGAATTACCCTCGATTAGGGTTTCTCATGGAATCACTTTCAATTAGGGTTTCTCATGGAATCAACCTCAATTAGGGTTTCTCGTGGAATCAACCTCAATTAGGGTTTCTCATGGAATCACCCTCAATTAGGGTTTCTCGTGGAATCACCCTCAATTAGGGTTTCTCATGGAATCACCCTCAATTAGGGTTTCTCATGGAATCACCCTCAACTAGATTTTCTCATTTCATATCAATTGGAGATATTCATCCCAATTAGGGCTTCACTCTCCATTCTCATAATTGGGGTTTAATATTATGTTACCCTGAATTAGTGTTAGGCTTCATTAACCTTTTGGATTAGGGTTTCATGATCTCGTTACTAAGGATCATAACCTAATCGCCACATGATCAATACTCATGTAGGAATTCCTTTCTATCTAAACTTGATTAGGATACATCAACCTTTCAATCAAGTACATACATAAGAAATTACTTTTATAACCTTTTAGGGTTAATTAATCAAAAGGTACTAATTATCTAGGTACTTTAGGGTTTCATCCTTTGTACCTATCCTTAATAATCATCATTAGATCAATGGATCAATCATCATCTTAATTCAAAAGGATTTGATCACATTGGACTTCCAATCTCATGAGGTATCCAAATGAATTGACCAATTGAATCTTCAATTACAATAGGTGTCCAAGTGGATTAACCAATTGAGTCTCCAATTACAATATGTATCCAAAGGGATTAACCATGTTGAGCCTCAAACGGTCTTCATTACTTAGACCCTAAATGGTCTTGATCTTTAAGAGTTCAAACAGTTTAAAACCATTTGGGCACATTTCCCTTGAAACCGTTTAGGCAAGATTGCATTGAAACCGAATGAGCTTGGGTCTCCAAATGGTTTGGGACCATTTGGACCCAAACTGTCTTGAGACCATTTGGTCCAAACCCTCTCAAAACCGAATGGACCAAAAAGTCCTTTCAACACTTACACGATTCATGATTTCAATGGATGAACCAATTATCAATTGAGTCCTTGATTTCTTTATCACTTGAAATATTGAATCAACCTTCAATTAGACCATCAATTAGGGTTTTGAACCCAATTGATCTAGGATTTCAACTCAAGGAACCTTCAATTAGGGCTTTGAATCTAGTAGCCATCAATGATCAACGTTGTGGAATTGGTTCAATTGAAACTAATGAACCATCATCAAACTTTTGACATGACCTGACCCCAAATGGTCTTGAGGTCATTTGGATGACCTCCAAACGGTCTTGAGACCGTTTGCCCCATCCTATCCTTGGAATTTGTGAAATTTCATTAGGGTTTAGATCATTGGGTTGATCATCAAATCAGCAATTTAATATATTTCAATTTGATATCTCTGGACCTTCAATTACTCAACCATACTCAACCCTAGACCTCCAAACGGTCTTGGTTGACCTCCAAATGGTTTGGAGACCGTTTGGGGTGACCTCCAAATGGTTTTGAAACCGTTTGGGCTAATCAACTCAAAACATCAACTTAATCAATTGCAATTTCAGCACTTAGCCGATTAGGGTTTCTATTTGAAAGATTTTTCAAATGTTAAATTAATCAATTGGAGCCATTGGATCATCATCCAACACATGCTAGGGTTCAGACCTCAAATGGTCAACCCATACAAATGGTCAACTCTTCTAAACGGTTTGGAGTCCAAACCTCCAAACGGTTTGGTGAAACCATTTGGACCAAGCCATTGAAACCGTTTACCATAGATATTTGGGGAGGTGTGTGCTTATTATGATGTAATAATAATAAAGCTCTAAACTCACGAAACTTTCTGTGATTTCATGGTGATTGCATCAATCAACCAAATAAAATTTTGAGAATGAAGAAAAGATCACCAATTGATAAAGAATTGAATGCAATAACAAAATTAAGGGTTCAAGTTATAAAAACCACCTCCAATTGAGATCCAAAGCTTCAAGCTCACGTCAAAAATGGTGTATGCAACTCCTTTCACTATCCCAAGGCTCGTCCTCTAGCTTTGAGTGAAAAGGAATGGTTAGAAATGAAGAGGGGATCGAGATAAGAAGAAATCATGCATTGATTTGTGATTTCCACCATGGATTCAAGGTAAAAGAAGATCAAGAAGCTTACCAACAGGTTGGGGGTCGTCCTCCTGATCCTCCAAAGCTCCCTTGGTCGTTTTCCAAGAAAGGAGAAGAAGTGGGTTTCGAAAAAGCCTTTGGTTTGGCTTGTAAAGGGTATTTCTATAAGAAAAATCAATGAGAGAGAAAAATGCTTCATAAAAATCTTTTTATTCCAAAACTAGAGCCGCCTCTTCCCCCTCCATTTCCTTGGATATGAGGATATCCTATTTGCCTCTTATTCCTCTCAATTATCCTTGTTTTAAAGAAAATCAAATTAAGCACCTTAAATCATATTATAATAATATCCATATGTGAGTGGATATTTATTTTTCTTATAATAATGTGAGTTATCCACTTCCTTTGGATATTTTCGTGCCTTTTCAAGGAACGTGGTCATACACATATGTGGATTTCAACCAACATAATTTTTGTTGAAGGGCACTTCAATTAATATATTTATTTTTTTGCATTAAATTGAAGTAAAGTTCCAATCATGCTTAAATCTTGATTATTTTAATATCAAGATTCTCTCTCCTCCAAAGTGATTCAAATGAGGTGCCCCTCTCATTTTCTTTCCTATACATGATGCCAAGAAACATGAGGGACCTCTTGAAGTGATATTTTGCATATTGAACCCCAGGTTTTGGGTAAATTGCACATTACACCAAAACTAGGTTTTAATGCACAAACATTGCTTTATCAGCTCTTTCTTGGTACTCAGGCTACCATAAGCCATACTTCTGCATCATATTCATTCTCATGACACTTCAACACATGAGGAACATCTTATCATGTAACATTTGCAATTTAACCCCTCAAATTGGGTAATTTGCACTTTAGTCCAAAACAAGCCAAACAATGTTTCAACATTATTCGAAAAGGACTAAAATTGAAACAGAAGTTCCTCTTGAACCTTAATTACTTTTCAATAAGTAAGAGCAAGCATATAATTAACTTTATTAAGAAAAACACCTAGGGTTAAGGGATAACCCAGGTCAGGGATGTTACACACACATCCATAACAACAATAATTCACATATTCAGTTGAGACATACTCATACACATAGCACATACATTCATGCAAGTCTAAGATAGATTCATTCAGTTGAGACATAGCACATACCAACATTCATACACATAGCACATACTAACAACAATGATAGATTGCAAGTCTAAGATGATATTATAAATTATGTCTGATACAAAAGTGATAGGTTTAAAAACTACATACACAAATGAAGCTATACATTCAATCCAATGCTATAGTCACTTCATTAAGAAAAGCCTCTGACCACTGTTCTTGGAATTCATTTAACTCATCAAGTGTGTAAGGCTCCTGACTTGCAAAGATCCGCAACAGAAAATGCACATGCTAATATTTTATAAAATGAGTACATCTCACTTGTAAATTTATGATATTCTTTATTACATGATCTATAGTACTCTGAATGTCATTTGATGATGCTCTGACAATAGCTTGCATATATTTCATTACATAGTAGCCACAAGCCCAATCATTATTTTGTGTATGACACTATAAATAAAGAATTATACTTAATGTTAGTAAACTACTATAAATGGAGTTGAGATAAGACTATAAGGGTTGACATATAGGAGTTGACATATACATTACTATAAGAGTTGTACATATATAAGACTAAGCAATCAAAGTAGTTACCTTGATATTTTTCAAACTCAATATCTTTAATTTGGTGGGTATTATTCCTCCACCTTCACGAAAAGCCTTAATACCCATATCAATTAATTGATTATGATAGTTGTCAAAATTGAAATTCTAAGTAGAAATATGAGGTTGAAGCATAACAAATGATGTGGTAGAAACTAAATTTATGCTTACTCCACAGTTGGCAATCTCAGTTTGTGACTCCTTGCTATTATTCCTATTAGGTCACGATAATATAAAGTCATCAATTTTGGGACAACCACCACTAATTCCCAATGTCTAGATCTGAGTAAAATGTATATTGAAAACAAATATTAGAATTATAAATTTAGTCAATATTAAAAGATATTGAATAATAATACTTACTTGATGTTAAAAGGAATTAGGATAATTTCCTTTCCCACACTAGAAAAATATTTGAATGCAGTACAGAAGTACTCATTCACATCCTCAATGTGTGTCTCCACTTGACTAGTGATTGAAGGAACTAAGAATCCAACATTCCTTATATCAAAGTTTATCGTCTCAGCATATAAATGGATGTAAAACATTTGTAATCATTTCATATATGAGAAATAAGCTAAAAATGTATATTGGGGTTTTCTATATTGATGAATCCTTACCTTATCCACACTTCTAATATCAAAGTATTTAGCCAATCATACAGGAAGAAATCTTTAATATCATAAAGAAAAATAAAACTCTCAAAGTCCCTTCCAGCTGCATCTTCTGATAAATTGACCAACATATGTGATCCCGAGCTTTGGTTCACTAAGTATCGACACAAACATTTACATTTTCTTCCTAATTCGTTGAATGTAGCTTCGGGAATGAAAGAAGGCTTGGGCATAGGAGGACTATTAGTAGATTTTTTACTTTTTGGTTTACAAATTACTTGTTAATTAAATTACATACTTATATTACACAAGTTCATATATGTAATCAAATATGAAAGACATGGTAGATTTCAGATATATACCTTTTCATTGATAACCAAGTGTTTATGCCAACCCACCTGATAACCTCCCATTTTGTGACGTTATCTTATTAGTTCTCCTTAATTTTCCATACTCTTTCTTAGATAAATTAGATAGAATCATTAACTTTTTACTTTGTTGCTGATATACCAATAAACTAACTTCTCTTCTTTATCATTACAGGAAAACACAAAAAAATTACAAAGACTCCATACGGTCCCAAGACCGCATGAAGGCCATACGGTCCCAAGACCGCATGAAGGCCATACGGTCCCAAGACCGCATGAAGACCATACGGTCCCAAGACCGCATGAAGGACATACGGTCCCAAGACCGCATGAAGGTCATACGGTCCTGAGATCGCATGAAGGCCATACGGTCGCAAGACCGCATGAAGGCCATACGGTCCCAAGAGCGCATGAAGGCCATACGGTCCCAAGACCGCATGAAGGTCATACGGTCCCAAGACTGCATGAAGACCATACGGTCCCAAGACCGCATGAAGGCCATACGGTCCCAAGACCGCATAAGACTAAACGATCTTAGAGACCGCATAAAGGCAAACGGTTTGAGAACCCCAAACGGTCTCAAGACCGTTTGGGCTCAACTTAAGCCTATAAATAAGACCCCAAGGGTCACCTCAAAGGAGAGAATTCTCAGACGTCGAAAGGCTGCCCCAATCGTTCCAGAGCTCCTGCGACTTCCATCCTCCGCCCTGAGGCTATCGATCAGAGATCCATACTCCATCCTGAAGCTGCTTTCTCCTTCTTCGCTAAGAAGGTGGGAAGAGGAGACCTCCTCATCGTGCAACCTATGAAGACTGGTGGATCGTTTCTCTCTCTCCCCAAGGAGTTGACTTTCCTCCCTCCTTTGTGGGGATGATGCTCTCTCTCTCTTCTCGCCTCCTTCTTAGTCCTAGTCATGAGGGAGTAGTCTTCTTCACTAGGCTGCGGGGAGTAGCCCCGCTACCCATACTTTCATATCATGTATAATGTAATCCTTAGGTTGTAATAGAGAGTTCTTATCTTTGTTAGTTCGACATCAAACGATTAATGAATGCATGTTGCTTGATCTCCAACTTGTGTTATCCTTTATCTTTTAGTATGAATTGTCTACGTTTGTACTATTAGATTCGAAACTCGTTTGCATGTTGGTTCTTGGTGCATGTATCCACCATGCATCTGTTTCGGTATCCAGAAGTGTATCTCAAGAAGTGGAGTAAACTCACTATCATCCGTTGCACTTTCATACTATGAAATGGAATCAGTTGACGTATGGAAGTGCAACCTTGGTATGTCGAGGAACACACTTTGCGAGGGGAATGATGCAAAGTAATGTGACCATTTGTTCGGGAATGGCTGGCGTTGCAACATTCCCGCACTTCTTGTAGCTAGATTATCCGAAAGGAGGCTAGGTCTACAAGGATTCTAACTAACCGAACTCTTTTTGCAGGTTAAGTTTTGCTTTGCATGTGTTGATCGATGTGTAGTGGTGGTGAAAAACCGATTACACCCTAGTGATCTTTCATCATTGTTAACAACCTAGATTTACTTGCTTTCTTTACTTTACTTGCACTTAGCTTAAAAACAACCAAATCAACCTTTTCATCTAAATACCAACTATTGAGTGATTAAGTGAAATTCAAATGTTTTCCATCTTGTTGGCAACAACAAGACCGTTGTCTCGAGGATTTGACCCTTAACTATACTGCGATAAGACTTCCACGTATCCTAGCATACGTGGGTGGAGTTTTAACTTAGTATAAGCAAGGCTAAACTTAGAGATCTTCTATCTCTAGGATTTTTAGTGGTGCACGCAACTCCACGTAAGTGGAGGCTCCATCAAAAATTGGCGCCGTTGCCGGGGACAACAGAACGTTCTAATTTCGTTTAGTACCTTGTTAGTTGGTTAGAATTTTTCACTTTCTTTTAACCATTACTCCAAATCTTCTTGATTTCTTTGTTTCTCTTCATCATCTAAACGTGTGAATTTCCTTCTACTCAGGTAGAAAACATGTATGCAAACTCCGCATCACATCAGATTCTCCCATGAACCAGAGTACAACTCTGAGGTAGAAAGAAGTTTCCATCGAAGGATTAGACTTAATCGCCAAAGAGCCAGACAGATGGCTTAGGAGCAACGCCTCGTTGCAGAAAGAGTCAACGCCGCCATAGCTGCACAACAAGAACAACTCATTGCCGAGATTCGAGCTGAGGAACAAGCCCGCATCCAAGCTGAGAACGCTGCTGCTCAATTAGCGCTAAGAAACAAGCAACTTCGGGACTACGCAGTCCCAAAGAATTATGAAGACGATCACCCAGTCCGACCACCGATTATTAACATACCAAACTTTGAAATCCGGACGCAATGGATCCAGATCATGCAAGGCATCTCGTTCTCTGGAGGACCTGGAGACGATTGCATGGATCATCTTAAGAGATTCAAGTCACTCTACCGCCTTGTACCTCAAGCGGGAGTTGCCTTGGAGGCAATAATGTTACACCTTTTTCACTTCACCTTATCTGGAAGAGCACTAAGCTGGTACAATGCTTTAGATAGGCACCCTATCATCACTACTTGGACCCCCTTAGAAGAAAAGTTTCTTGAGAAATTCTTTCCACCTTCACTAACCTATGAGATCATGGGACAAATTAACCACTTTGCCCAACTACCCAGAGAAACACTTGCGGAAGCTTGGGAAAGATTCAAAGAACTCCTGAGAAAGTGCCCTCATCATGGCATATCTCAAAATCAACTAATAGAAACATTCTATAGAGGAGTAAGTGATGATATCAAGCAATTTTTAGACTCCTCATCTGGAGGAAACTTTATGAGAAAGAACTATGAAGATGCCTAGAATATAGTCACGTTAGGGGCTGAGAACCAATCCAATTGGGGAAGGTCTTCTAACCAATCTAAGGGAGTCCTTAAAGTCTACAAGGCTGAAGAATCCATGGAACTCAAGGCCATTGCAGAAGCCCTAAAGACTATTACTACTAAGCAACAAGCTCTCGAAACTTCTTTTGGAGAATACGACAAGAAGAAAAGCTCCCAGTTTCAACAAGTAAAAGCAGCTACTGGAACTTGCGAAGCTTGTCATGCATCTGATCATCCCACATTATCATGTGGTCTGTTATACAATGTTATGATGGATCTACAACCACCAGTGCCACAATATGAACCCATTATTGAACATCCTGAGGACCAAATGCCAAAGCAAGTCAACTCCATTCACTCAATACCTGGCCAGGTGTATTACAATCCAGACAAACCAAGAAACCACCCTGGTTTTCAATACGGGAATCCTACAGGGATTGCCAATCCACAACAACAGATACAAGGTGGATCTTTCAATAGACAACCACCAGGATTTCAGAATAACTTCAACCAAAATCAAGGGAATTATAGAAATGGGTTCCAACGATCCAATTATCCTAGGAATCCCTCTTACCAATATACCCCTCAAGGACTGCACCCACAACTACAAAAACTTCAGTTGCATCAGCCACAACAACCGCAGTTAACAGCACCCCCACAACAACCACAAGGGCAGCAAGTCACTCAATATCAACAGAGGAGTGCCCCCCCCAACCATCTGATGAAATTTCTTTGATTAGACAGATGCTACAGTCTCAGCAAACCATGCTTGCAAACCAACAGGCTCAACAAAAGGCTGTAGAGGCCCAATTAGCACAGATTGCTGCTCAGTTAAAACCACCAGCAGGTACCTTAGCTGGGCAACCAGAGGCAAACCCAAGGCATGACCAAAATAGACCTGAGCAACTGAATGTTGTCACCACAAGGTCTGGTCGTGTCCTTCCTGATACCACTAGAATCATCCATGACGACGAGGATGTAGTTATTCTTTCCCCAACAGAAAGCTCAACCAATGAAAAGGAAAAACCTACTACAACTACTGAAAGAGAAAAAGAAAGGGAACCAATGCCAGAAGTTCCACCCAGAATTCCTTATCCGGACAGACTGAAAGGAACCAAAATGGACACCAGGTTCTAGAAATTCAAAGAAGCTATGAAGAAACTATACATTGATATACCATTCCTCGATGCTCTCTCCGAAGTGCCCGCTTGGGCTAAATACCTAAAAACCCTTCTATCAAGAAAATACATGACAGAAGAGCACGAAACAGTGAAACTAGCTCAGACCACTTCAGACATTCTGCTTAACAAAATGCCAAAGAAAAAGAAGGACCCAGGTTCCTTCGGTATTTAGTGTTCTATTGGAAATGGCTCCAGCAAGAAGGGCTTAGCAGATTTAGGGGCAAGTATATCCATCATGCCTTACTCTATGTGTAAAAGATTAGGTTTCACTGATTTGCTACCTACGATAATGACAATTCAGTTAGCCAACTCTTCCATATCTACTCCCCTTGGAATCATTGAAGATATACCTGTCAAGATAGGAACGAATTCTTATATTCCGTGCGATTTCGTTATTATGGACATACAAGAAGACCTAAGATACCCAATAATCTTCGGAAGATCTTTCTTAGCTACTACCCGAGTGCTTATCGATGTAGAAGCAGGGACTATTATCTTGAGACTTGGGAAGGAAGCTTTTCAGTTCAGAGTTCTTAATAGCATGAAAGGTCCAAGCATTCAAGAGGAAGTTTTTCTCCTGGATGCTATATATCAAATGTCCCAATTAGAAATGTTTGAACCCTCTGATGAATTGAAAAATACCTTAACTAATCCGGAAGTAGAATTCTCAGCAAATGAACTAGTGCAACAATGCCTTCAATACTTAGAAAAAGTTGAAGAAGCCCCAACGGCCACCTTTGAAGAACTTAAGGCTGTCACCATTATAGAAGCAACCGAGCCACCTAAGGCTCCTGAAATGAAAGCCCTACCCGAGGGACTCAAACATGTCTTTCTTGACAACGAGAAACTTTGTCCAGTGATTATCAGCTCCACTCTGGAAGTAGACCAAGAAGACAGACTTCTTGATGAACTAAAGAGACACAAAAAAGTTATCGGATATAAGATGACTGACTTGACGGGTATAAATCCAGCCTTTTGAATGCACAGATTGCCCATGATGGAAGATTTCAAACCATCAAGGGAACATCAAAGAAAGTTGAACCCTAATCTCAAGGAGGTAGTTCGTCTCGAGGTTCTCAAACTTCTGAAAGAAGGCATCATCTACCCAATCTCGGATTCTCAATGGGTAAGTCCCGTGCAGGTGGTCCCTAAAAAAGGGGGGACCACTGTTGTTCTTAATGACAAAAATGAACTGGTACCTACTAGAACAGTAACTGGGTGGAGAATGTGCATCGACTACAGAAAACTTAACAAAGCAACAAGGAAAGATCATTTCCCCTTGCCCTTCTTGGATGAAGTTCTCGAATGACTCGCTCACAAAAAAATTTTCTGTTACCTTGACAGATATTCAGGATTTTACCAAATCCCAATCCATCCTGAAGATCAAGAAAAAACCACTTTCACCTGCCCTTTTGGAACATATGCCTTCAGAAGGATGCCTTTCGGGTTATGTAATGCACCCGCAACCTTCCAAAGATGTATGAACGCTATCTTCGCCGGATTAACAGAATCTATCATGGAAGTCTTCATGGATGATTTTTCCGTATACGGAGATTCTTTCGACAACTGTTTACTCAATTTAGGAAAAGTCCTGCAAAGATGTGAGGACACCAACCTGATCTTAAACTGGGAAAAATGTCACTTTATGGTGACTGAAGGTGTGGTCCTAGGACATCGAGTAAGTAGTAAAGGGATTGAAGTGGATAAAGAAAAGGTAGATGTCATCTCAAAGCTAACTCCACCTAAAGACATCAGAGGAGTCAGGGCATTCCTTGGTCATGCAGGATTCTACAGGAGATTTATAAAAGATTTTTCAAAAATAGCAAAGTCACTGACTCACCTATTGACCAAAGAAGATGATTTTATATTTGACCAAGAATGCATTCATAGCTTCATAACTCTGAAGAATGCCCTTATCTCTGCCCCTATTCTAAGAGCTCCTGACTGGTCTCAACTGTTTGAAATTATGTGTGACGCTAGAGATTATGCTATAGGGGCAGTCCTTGGTCAAAGGATAGACAAAAAGCCTTACGTCATATATTACGCCTCCAAGACGCTTGATGAGGCACAAAAGAATTATACTACCACCGAAAAAGAGTTCCTGTCAGTTATCTATGCTTTTGAAAAATTTCGGTCTTACCTAATCGGGTCAAAAGTCATAGTATATACTGACCATTCTGCGATACGATACTTGGTCCAAAAACAAGATGCTAAACCCCGACTTATCAGATGGGTTTTAATGCTTCATGAGTTTGACTTAGAGATTAAAGACAAAAGTGGGGTTGAAAATGTCGTCACGGATCACCTCAGTCGTATTGAAGCTAAAGATTCCGATAAATTACCCATTCGAGACTCTTTACCAGATGATCAACTAATGAAGATTACTACTGGATTTCCCTGGTATGCTGATATTGTTAATTATTTGGCAACAGGAATCATCCATCCGTCTGCATCTTACCATGACAAAAAGAAATTCATTCATGACGCTAAGCAGTATTTCTGGGACGAGCCCTACCTATTCCGCTTATGCGCAGATGGACTTTTTCGTCGATGCATTCCGGAGAAGGAAATCACCTCGGTTCTAGAGCACTGTCACTCAGGCCCTACTGGGGGCCACATGAGTTCTAAGAAGACAGCCCTCAAAGTCCTACAATCTGGTTTTTACTGGCCAAACATTACAAAGGATGCACATGAATATGTGCGATCATGCGACAAATGCCAACTATCCGGGGGGATAACTAAAAGAAATGAAATGCCATTGAATATATGGCAAGAAATCGAACTCTTCGATGTATGGGGAATAGATTACATGGGTCCTTTCCCCCCATCTTACGGATTCATGTACATCTTGGTTGCTGTGGATTACGTTTCGAAATGGGTAGAAGCTCTACCAACCATTTCTTGTGATTCAAAACCGGTAATCAAGATGTTCAAAGAGATAATATTCCCCAGATTTGGCGTTCCAAGAACGATAATATCCGACGGTGGATCACATTTCTTGGAACGGAGCTTTGAAGCCTTATTAAGAAAATATGGAGTCAACCATAAAGTTTCCACACCGTATCATCCACAAACATGTGGACATGTTGAAGTCTCCAATAGGAAAATTAAAGCTATCCTGGAAAAAACCGTCAATAGGCACCGCACCGATTGGTCCACCAAACTATCTGACGCTCTATGGGCCTACCGCACAACTTTCAAAACACCAATTGGAACAACACCGTTTCGATTAGTGTATGGGAAGTCTTGCCATTTGCCAGTTGAATTAGAGCATAAGGCTTGGTGGGTCATTAAGCAACTAAACTTCGATCTCAAAGGCGCTGGTGAATTCAGACAACTTCAACTCCAAGAACTAGAAGAATTACAAATGACAGCTTACCACAATGCAAGAATCTACAAAGAACAAACCAAGATGTGGCACGATGGCCACATAAAAAGAAAGGATATAATCGTCAGAGATAAAGTCCTCTTATTCAATTCTAGACTAAAAATGTTTCCTGGAAAACTGCGTACTAAATGGTCGGGGCCTTTCACAATCAAACATATCTACCCGATAGGAGCTGTCATTATTCTCGATGATAATGGAGGAGAAAGGACCGTTAATGGTCATAGATTAAAGAAATACCACACTCCAGCAGACAAATTATCAAGACAAACTATAGAGATCCAAGATCCTATAACATCAGCATAGCTGGAGCAGAATTTTGTCGAGCCAGCGACGTTAAACCAAAGCGCTTCTTGGGAGGCAACCCAAGACCTGAGTATCACCTTTTCTAATTTTCTAGTCTTTTATTTTCTTTTAAACTTTATTTGCTTTCTTTAAGTTCTTTCATCATTAATCTAAAAATACATAAAAATTCACATAATCTAAAACAAACATAAAAACACAAGGGCTTAAAAACAAAAACCTTAGCGGTTAGGGGCGCCCCTCCCCAAATCCTATAAATACCCCCCCGCCCCCCGTTCTTTCTTCTAGAATCCCGAATTCTCGACTTCCCTGTTTCATTCCAGAGCTTCGTTTTCATGCTCGTTTCCCTCTCTGACGCTGCCGTCGTCTCCACCGCCGTTTCATCACCTCGCCGTCGACTCAGTTTTTTTCGCTGTCGTCTCCGGCTCCGTCGTCGTCCCCGTGCATTCCCGCGCTCCTACTCTACTGCTCGCCGCGCCCAGCATTCTTTCCGCCCTCACTTACAGGTAGACCACCCAGCAGTTCAATGGATTACACCACCGCCAGACGGTTGTGGATTTTCGAACTCTGTCGTCGCCACCATCGCCGTCGGTAACGTCGACATGCTTACCCTTCGTCGCCGTCGCAGTTCCCTACCAACGAATGGCCGCGCGGTTCATCTCCCACGTGGTTCATCTTCCTTTTGGTCTCCAAACCGTTTGGGACCATTCGGTCTCCAAACCGTTTGGGACCATTCAGTCTCCTAACCGTTTGGGACCATCCGATCTCAAAAAAAAAATGAATACTCAAGACCGTTTGAGACCAAACGGTCTCAAGACTGTTTGAGACCAAACGGTCTCAAAACCATTTGAACTCCACCGATCTAATAAACCTCAAACTCCAATAACATTACTTTGTTATAATTTCAAATTTAAGAATTCTAACTATTGTTTTCTTGTCAATAATTTTAGAATGACATCACCTTCCAAGCAACCTCAAGGAACAGCTGATGCCCCTTTCTGGACAAGGGAACAATTAGAAGCTGATTGTGACAAACTACAACAAGTCGTAGATAGCTATGAAACGACTGGAAGGGTCCCGACAAAGGTGAACCTGCTCAAAGTCATGCATGAGATCAAACGAATCAACATATGCTTAGCTGAGGTACCCTCTGAAGAAGAGGTTGAGGAAATTTCATCCGAAGAGGCCTCGGAATATCAGCCTTCCCCCGAGGCAGAATCACCCACTGCAAATTCTAAGGGGAAGAGAAAAGCCCAAGCAACCACATCAGAACCAGCACCCAAGAAAAGGGCCAGGAAGCAAGTTCACCCTGCCACTGCAAGGGAACAAACCCTAGCAGGGTACATCCCACCATCCACCACCACCACTACCACCCCTGCCACAATTACCATTCCTATTTTCCCCCCATCACCACCACAACACCACCACCTGAAAATATTTATCTCCATAACATCCCTTCCGTCAGCCAAACTCTTAAACTAACAAAGTATGTCTGCCCTAGCATACTTATGAAGATGGGGATCTATAATAGAATCCTCACACTACTTGACAATTCCAATCTTTCTCGGCTATGCTTTGTACCCGAAACTCCCTATATTGAGCCAACAACAGAATTCTTCACCTATTTCCACAAAGAATCGGTGGACATCATGGATAGAGCAAGGGACGGTGGTGACCGTAGAATAACCACAAGAATATTTAACAACGAAGTGGTCATCACTAAAAATATGCTGAATGAAATCTTTATAGATAACCAAGACCAGCTGAAGAAAGCTAAGGCCGCTGGTACAGAACACCCCAAGTTCAACAAACATACCTTCTGGAAATCACTAACGGGGATACCAAATTTTGATGCAAAGACAAGCAAGGCCTCTAACATTCATTCTGGCCTAGTGCGCACACTTCACAAAATCATCGCTGGCGCACTCTTCCCCAGATCAGAAGGAGGAACTGTACTCATATCTGATCTCTATGTTCTCTCATCCATCCTAAATGGAATGCCAATTAACATTGGACGTCTTATGCTCCTCAATCTATCAACTTTCGCCCTAGGAAAAGAAATTTGCACGGGTGGTCATATCACATCCATCATCAAATATCTTAAGATGGATATACTTCTACCCAAATGCAACCCAATAAAGGGTGACATCCTTACCAACGGACATACATTAAAGAACTCCTCTATCATAAAAGAAAAGGATGCAAAGATACACTACTATTTTTCTGCCCCACAACAAAATCCTCCACAACCCTGCTCCCGCTTCCAGAACTTGCTGACTATGACAAGGACAAGCTCCTATTCTCAGACAACGAGATCGTCAAACTCATAGACTCAGTCAAAGCCATAGAGAAGAAAGCAACAGTAGGGCAGGCAGAGCTCAGCATAAATGCCCCGGCAGCTAAAATAACAAAAGTTCCAGACAAACGACCTTCCAGAAAGCTTGTGAAGGCGCATGAGCTGTCGGGGACACCAACATCAAAACCCCACCCCGAATCTGAGCCCCCCCTTTCAGACGAGCATATTACAACCTCATCACTAGACTCTTTTATAATGAGTCTAAATGTTGAGCTCACTACCACCTCTCCACCTTCCACCACCCCAAAATCCACTACCCCACCACCTTCCACCACCCCAACATCCACTACCCCACCACCTTCAACCACCCCACCATCTTCCATTTATCCACAATCAACCACTCTTCAATCATCCTCCACACCACTTTTCACTACATTACCCTTCTCCACAACCATACCACCACCCCCACCCTTCTTCACTTTGGGCATCCCATTCTCCACTACAACGCCCGAATTCACCTCCTTCACCTCCACCACCTTTCCATCAACATTCCCGGATCCATTCCTCTCTCTGGGTATGTCACCACCTTTTCCATCCACCACCACCCCGACATCACTGGTGACCCCATCCACAGTCACCACGCAGTTCGCTAGTCCATCAACAATGTCTTTTCCGCACGACACTACCATTCCACCCCGACCCCAGCCACCTCACTTTTCATTTACTAGGGTCCCTTTTACTAACGTCGGTGAGGAATTCAGACGTCAATTCGACACCATCCGAAACCTCCTCACCGACCCCTCTAACATTTTAAATTCTATTTTTTCTTGTGTGCAGGGTCTAACACAACAGGTCGCCAAGATTGACGAGTAGAACTGCGCCATGCCAATCATCCTATAAGGAATCCAACAACACCAATATTCAGTGGCCAAGCAAGTCGACCACATCGACGACCACTGTACAACTTTGCCCGAGTTGATCCATGGAGTACAACGCCAACATGAAGCGTTGGCAAAGCAGGTCGATAGGATCTCTACGCAGACTCAACCTCTGCCAGAGACCCTCCGCGAGCTCAAGCAGCAACAGCACGCTTTCAGCACGCGTCTGGATGACATCAACAACACCCTCACACAACTACATAATCGCCAGGAGATGTCATCAAACAATGAGCTTATTCAACTACGAGCTCAAGTAACTGACCTCACATCACGACTCCTCTCAGTCGAAGAGCGTTATTCTGATTTAAAAGAAACCCATGAAGCACTGCTCGAAACACACGAGCACGTGCAAGTGGCATACGACGAGCTACAATCCCTCCATCGTCAGTGCAAGAAGAAAGCACATAAGAAAACAACTGATAAATCAGCAGCAGATGAAGATGATGAAGATGACGATGAAGATTCTGATTCCTTCGCTGACTCAAACAACAGTACCTCCTCAGCTGATGACTCCGATAAGCCAGATGATGATGGGGCGGGCCCCAGCCAAGGAACAGAACCAAAACACCAGAAAGATCACCAAGCTGGTGATAAAGATCCCAAATCCCCTGCTCACACGGAGAACGTCAACATATATTATGGGGATCAATTCCTAAACTACTCCACAGGATCTTTTGGGGAGGCTGCGAAAGAAGTGGCTTTTGCTGAGTTCGAAAAATGTATTCTGGGAACCAACAACAGTATACCAGCCATAGCAGCTCAACAACTCTCTGCACCTGAACCTTCAGTGCCTTTTCCCCCTGAGCAGGAAGAATCAGAAAGAGTACGCCTAGACACTGATGAAGAACTAGATACTCCTTCTGATTCTGACAGAGATGAAGATCTGCAGCATTACATGGACGACTTAGAGCAGACTTCTTCCCCCACACCGCAAGAACTACCCCCGCTGCCACCTCTACCTCATAAAATGCACGACCTCGATATGGCGGCCATCTCTACCTTAGACGCACATGATATCTTCATCCTGAACACTATAGTAGATGATGCCAAGGAAGGGGGGGATGTTATCTATCAAAACACAAAGACCAAGCGCAAGTTGACACGTGCGGATTTCCACTCCATACTCCAACCCCGGTCTGAGGTGAAGATGGAAACCTTCCGCACCCTTCTTGCCAATTCTATCGAAATTTATAGAAGTCCCAAGCGACAACAACCAGTTCTGAACGCCTCACCAGCTCTGGGTTTGTGCTTTCTATACAAAGAAATACATCACAAATCCATTGAGCGGTTGCATAGGGGAATGGCCAGAAGACCACGTTTTATATCCGTGCCATTTCAAGTCTGTGGTCACTGGCTACTTATGATCGTGGACACCTTATCTAGAGACAAAAAAGTGTACAACTTCTGTGCTAGTGAACCAAAGGCCGGAATAATCAACTTTGTCGGCACTGAAGCTGGGGAGGCAAGATGCATCCCTTTCTGGCTTCTAAAACTCATATGGGCCGCATGCCCTCCTCTCCGCCAGGATTGGAGTCAACCCTGGTTTCAAATAATCAACTCAAAAGTCCAAACCACTGAAGGATCGGGGGACTGCACTTTCTACGTTATACGACACATTTTAGCGCTAAACCAGCAATTCCCATTCACCGATCTCATTAACGAAGATTTCCACTCCTTGCGAGGGCATTACGCCATGGAGCTTATCTGCGATAGAAGGTTCTTCAACGACCCTACTATGGCGCCAGATGACGTCCCTCGTTATCTTTTTTCATCCATCCAACGTCCGCAGAGGAGACCATTCAGACAAACCCTAGCGGAGTTGGCAAAAGAAAAGCAGCCAACCAAAGTCACCGAGCAAAGTTAATGGAACCCTTACACCTTCGACCTGGCTCCAGATAAAGGTGATGTTGATCTGATATCCGGGGTAACCATCAAGAGATCCTCACCACATATGGTGCCCCCATCTGCCATTGAACCATCATTTCCAAATTTCGATCGGAAAGCTTGCAAAAGTCTTTCAGACAATGAGCTCCGACTCATAATGTCACAGCTATATGCCGAAAAGGACGAGCTTGTATATATTGATGGGGATATCTTGGTTATGGCAGATGTCCTCTGTGAAACCGTACAGATCAAAGGTTCCATGTCTGTAGGTGTAATGACTGCTTATCAATACTTACTCGCACAGAAACACCACACGGTCTATATGGTGTCCGCTTACATGAAGGATGATCTTTTAGGGCTGAAGAACTTCGGAACAAAGGAGCCACTCATCTCTTATCTCCAGCATACAACTCCGAAGTTCATCATGCTACCTTTCCTTCATCAAGAGCACTGAATGTTACTGGAAACTAATCTTCATGAAGGAACAACAATAATCTACAACAGTTCCGACAGCCAGTATGATCCAGAACCGAAAGAATATACTACAACTCCAAAGACACCAACGGAGGAGGTGGCGAAGGAGTGTGCTGACAAATTACATGATCTTTTGGGTCAGCACACGCGGGCATATGACAAAGATCACTTCAAACCACTAGCCTTCTGCCACAGGTGCCCCCAGCAAATTAGAGAATCCAACGACTGTGGCTTCCACGTCCTCTTCTGGATGTATACTATTGTGGCCCTTCACAAGCCTATAGAGGACATGACAGAAGTGGACTACCACGCACTATGTGGAAAGCTCGCAGCCACCTTACTCAGAACTCATGGGGCAAATAAAGGATTAACAGAGGCCTAATGCCCTTGTCCATGCACTTCTCAACCTATCACTTTGACACTCTGTGGACAGAGTGAGTGATAAGTTGGGGGGGGGAGTGCACTGGACAAGGGCGAGGTATCATTCTTCTTCAACCCTTCTATCTCTACTCCTTCCCTTAACTCATACTTTTCCGCACATCTTTTTCAAACTTTCTGTTCATATTTAGACTTTTTCCAGTAATTTCTTCAATAAAATAACTCTTAAGTATAACTTTCATCCTGGAAAGAATCACCCCTAGCTAAGTTAGAGATAAAGTAGTCCACAAGAATAAATAACAAGATTAGCATATAGGCATGAATGGCGAATTTATAAACTACATTCACAATTGGTTTTTATGCTTTTACTTCAATTCTATCTCAGACTCTTCACAGGTCAACTTCAGGGCCAAAGCAAACCGAAAACTCTCAAGGTCAAGAGGGAAATCAGGGGGAAATCCAAAATCAAGAAATCTCGCAAGCGGACCACCAAATAAAAATAAGTGCATGTCAGGAACCCTAAGAACAATTTTCTTCTTTCAATAAAATAGGATTGGCCGCCCAATCAAAAACCCTAACAAAAACCCACTTCCTAAGCCTGTGAGTTTCGAATAAAAGCCAGAGTGTTGAATAAAAACATGAGAGTTGTGCCACGCATAAGGACCTATATGAAGAGCCAATAAAGATCTCACCCGGCCGATACATACAGCTGCCCTCATGAAGGCAGATGTGTCATACCCGGTAGTGAGATCCTAATGTCTCCTAATATATGAAAAGGCTGATAAAGGACTCAGCCGGCCGGTACATTCAGCTGCCCTCATGAAGGCAGATGTGTCGTGCCCGGTAGCGAGACCCTAAAAGCATAGGACAAACCCTCCCCCACTTGAAGGGGGAATTACACAATAAGCCTTTTAAGCCAACCCTCATACCCACTCTAGCTGCCGGTAGGTTTCTCAAAAGAAGTATAAAACTGATTAGAGCCGATGACATGCACATAATAAGAAAGGTGGTCCCAATGCGAGACTCGCGATATGAAAGGAACCTGAGATCCATGCAACTCTTGATACTCGAAAGAGTTAGTGTAAGCAGAAGCCCTAATAAGACCTCGGTAGATCTCTGATCTAGAATTGAAGCAAGAGTATGGAAACCCTAACTAAATAAAATCGCCTCACCACTGCATGCCTTAGCTCTATCTAACTTGAGGACAAGCTAGACTCTAAGTTAGGGGGTGATAACCTCCCATTTTGTGACGTTATCTTATTAGTTCTCCTTAATTTTCCATACTCTTTCTTAGATAAATTAGATAGAATCATTAACTTTTTACTTTATTGCTGATATACCAATAAACTAACTTCTCTTCTTTATCATTACAGGAAAACACAAAAAAATTACAAAGACTCCATACGGTCCCAAGACCGCATGAAGGCCATACGGTCCCAAGACCGCATGAAGGCCATACGGTCCCAAGACCGCATGAAGGTCATACGGTCCCAAGACCGCATGAAGGCCATACGGTCCCAAGACCGCATGAATGCCATACGGTCCCAAGACCGCATGAAAGCCATACGGTCCCAAGACCGCATGAAGGTCATACGGTCCCAAGACCGCATGAAGACCATACGGTCCCAAGACCGCATGAAGGCCATACGGTCCCAAGACCGCATAAGACTAAACGATCTCAGAGACCTCATAAAGGCAAACGGTTTGAGAACCCCAAACGGTCTCAAGACCGTTTGGGCTCAACTTAAGCCTATAAATAAGACCTCAAGGGTCACCTCAAAGGAGAGAATTCTCAGACGTCGAAAGGCTGCCCCAATCGTTCCAGAGCTCCTGCCACTTCCATCCTCTTCCCTGAGGCTGTCGATCTGAGATCCATACTCCATCCTGAAGCTGCTTTCTCCTTCTTCGCTAAGAAGGTGGGAAGAGGAGACCTCCTCATCGTGCAACCTACGAAGACTGGTGGATCATTTCTCTCTCTCCCCAAGGAGTTGACTTTCCTCCCTCATTTGTGGGGATGATGCTCTCTCTCTCTTCTCGCCTCCTTCTTGGTCCTAGTCATGAGGGAGTAGTCTTCTTCACTAGGGTGCGGGGAGTAGCCCCGCTACCCATACTTTCATATCATGTATAATGTAATCCTTAGGTTGTAATAGAGAGTTCTTATCTTTGTTAGTTCGACATCAAACGATTAATGAATGCATGTTGCTTGATCTCCAACTTGTGTTATCCTTTATCTTTTAGTATGAATTGTCTACGTTTGTACTATTAGATTCAAAACTCTTTTGCATGTTGGTTCTTGGTGCATGCATCCACCATGCATCTGTTTCGGTATCCAGAAGTGTATCTCAAGAAGTGGAGTAAACTCACTATCATTTGTTGCGCTTTCATACTATGAAATGGAATCACGTGACGTATGGAAGTGCAACCTTGGTATGTCGAGGAACACACTTTGCGAGGGGAATGATGCAAAGTAATGTGACCATTTGTTCGGGAATGGCTGGCGTTGCAACATTCCCGCACTTCTCGTAGCTAGATTATCCGAAAGGAGGCTAGGTCTACAAGGATTCTAACTAACCGAACTCTTTTTGCAGGTTAAGTTTTGCATTGCATGTGTTGATCGATGTGTGGTGGCGGTGAAAAACCGATTACACCCTAGTGATCTTTCATCATTGTTAATAACCTAGATTTACTTGCTTTCTTTACTTTACTTGCACTTAGCTTAAAAACAACCAAATCAACCTTTTGATCTAAATACCAACTATTGAGTGATTAAGTGAAATTCAAACGTTTTCCATCTTGTTGGAAACAACAAGACCGTTGTCTTGAGGATTCAACCCTTAACTATACTGCGATAAGACTTCCACGTATCCTAGCATACGTGGGTGGAGTTTTAACTTAGTATAAGCAAGGCTAAACTTAGAGATCTTCTATCTCTAGGATTTTTAGTGGTGCACGCAACTCCACATAAGTGGAGGCTCCATCACCACCATAGCACCTTCTGCTTCTTCAACTATACTATATTCAGGATTATCTATGGGTAGTGGTTTGTCCCCCATTCCATCATACACAAGATGGATGGACACACAACAAATGTCATCATAAACTTGTTGGCATTTCAATGTACCACCGAGGTTGTATACCTTACCCACTGCCATGACATTATACTCTGGAACCTCCATTGCAAGTTTACAGTTCATACCAACCTAGAATTGAAATAATACAAGTTATATACAAAGCGGTAAACTAGATACCTACTATATATCATACCAATAACACAACATATTGAACAAACTTACTACATATTGCTGTGGTGGGTCATTGTGAGTGCTCCCACAACCTTCTATAACTGGAGCATGGGTTTGTACCTCATCATCTGAGAGATGCACAGTTTGAGGAGGTTGAGAAGGTTGAGTAGGATGAAGTGAATATATTATTTGTCTCACTTTCTTATCTACTAAGGCTTCAACCTCTTCATGTGTAACTACACAACCTCTTATAGGTTGTGAAGGGCCAAAATAAGATTTGAATCCTATGCTAGCTCCTAATGCCCTAACATGGCTAGGATGCTCCTTCGTACCAAGAGAAACTGATAGTTCATCCATGCGGCCAACTGGTATGAAATTTCCTTCCTTTCTTTTCTCATGGAGATCAATCTATTCATAGTTAATAAAAATATTAAATCACAATCAATTGGTAATAAATAAATCAAAGTTTGTGTGAGTTACTCTTTAATTACTTAGTTGTGATGAACTTTCCATCTTTTGTGCCACCTTCTTAGTTACAGGATTGGTAAATTCACCTGCTTTATTTTTTCTAGTATCAACCCAAATTTGGTAATGGGGTGGACGCTCAACTAGATTTCTACTAGACTCTTCTCCAGAAGAGAGTTGATTCTCCAATTGTTTGCAGGCAAAGGCATAACCTTTTGGCCCCGAGTGATGGTTATGCACATTTTTTGCTCGTCTTTCCTTTTGGGCCTTGTGAATAGCCTAATCATTTAAAATGAGGTACTGCAATTGACATGTAGTCAAACATATACATATATATAATACATCAATTGTAATAAAATGAGGTACTGCAATCTTTATTACCTAAAATTCTTCCGATTTCCTAGATGCAATAAATCTTTCCCACACCTCAGGATCTATAAACGGGTATACATCGGTTGCTTTCTTCTTTTTCTTAGGATTATCTATATAATCCCTTTTGAGATAGGTCTTGAAAGCCCTCCATCATACACCACAACGCTGTAACACTCTTTTCTTGTGGTCTTTTTCATTTAGATGAAAAATGCCCTATACATACAAATGAAGCAATAATGTTATTTCAAAAAGGATATCTTTCCAAGAAAAAAATTTGAATCAATAAACAAAAAACATGATAATATAGTATCAAAATCCAACTCACAGCTATATCTTTCCATAGGAGGTCTTTCAAGGCAAAAAAAACATCATGCCAATTTTCTATATCTATTGCCACCTTACTGCGCGCAGTAGCCCCTACGTAATTCTTAAAAGTACTAGCATGTTCCCCAATAGGTGCTCCTACACCATCTAACTGGATTGGCAATTTCTCCCCTTTGGCCCTGAGCTCCTGCATCTTACGCATCAGCGTGGGACCTCTACACTTCTTAGCATCACTACTACCATCCTCATGGTGCTCATGCTTAGAATGTTCATCTTCACTTGCCATTTTAGAACCACCTAAAAGTATACATGTTAAAAGAAACATAAGTGATAATAAAATAACAAGTGGTAATATATGATGTATATTTAAAAGATTATATGCTTGAATGATAATAAAATGTATAATTTAAAGAATACATGCCTCTAGTATTGGTTGAGTTGTTAGTCAAGTAAAATTCCTTCAACATGGTCTTGACGTTTATAGTATTCATCAGTGTTTAACTTCAACATTTACACTTGGCAAACCAACTCAGAATAGGCTGGAATCATCGTACTTTTCATAGTATTCTTCTTCATTTATATGATCCACAATAATCTATCTTTTTCCATGAAGAACGACAAACCAATTTTTATTTGCTGGGTCATCAATATAGAATACTTGTTTTTCTTGGTCTGCCATTATGAATGGCTCATTTTTCTCTCCAATCTTTTCAAAATTCACCATTGTAAAACCCAGCTCATCTACTACAACTCCTTTGTTGTTATCAACCCAATTACATCTAAAGATAGGAACTCTGAAATTTGTATAGTCAAATTCCCAAATGTCCTCAATGATGCTATAATACGACATCTTAGATTCACATGGTCTTTTATCTTTGGTACTAGCAAAATACAATGAACAAGCTTTAACAGTGACCCCACTATTTTGGACCACACTACTTTCATCTTGACGTTTTGTGTAGTATGAAAATTCGTTAATGTCGTAACCTTCATATGATATGACATCCATTTTTGTCTTAAAGGTGAGCCATTTTATGTTCTCAGCAACATTATTCGGTGATTCAGATAGTTGATTAAAGACTTTCTATTCAAACCACCTAATAAATGTTCGATTATGCTCTCTTGCAAGCCACATTGAATTGGATCGCAGATGATTTCTCTTGATAAGGTCATTGTGTTCTGTGATGTAGCTACTAACTTCATCGATGTTGTGTAAAATATATAAATGCGCTTGTTCCCACAACTCACGACTAATTCCTTTCACTCGTGCTCCCAGAGTTCCTTTTCCACAATAAGATTTAGTGTGATGGGAATTCTTTATATCGCTAGAAGTTTCATTGGAATTCAAAAAATCATTGAAAAAGTCCATCACCTCCCTAGCCACATAACCCTCAATAATACTTCCTTCAGGATGATAACGATTCCAAACATCACCTTTAAAAACACTCATGTAGCGTTCAAAGGGATACATCCAGTGTAAAAAAATTGGACCCAACATCTTCACCTCCCTTGTAATATGTACTACAAGATGAACCATGATATCAAAAAATGAAGGAGGAAAGTACATTTCAAGCTGACACATGGTAACAATTACATCTTTTTGTAAATTATCGAGAGTATCAGGATGTATCACTTTGTTGCATATTTCATTGAAGAAGAAACAGAGTCTTGTGAGTGCAAACCTTACATGCTTCGGCAATATAGATCGAATAGCCACATGTAAAATTTGTTGCATTAAGGTGTGACAATCATGAGATTTGAGACCTATCAACTTTAGATCCTTCATTGATACCAATCTATGAATATTAGAAGAGTATCTTTGTGGAACCTTAATATTATACAAGCACTCATAGAAAGTCTTTTGCTCCTACTTTGACAAAGTGTAACAAGCTGGTGGTAAATATGTGTGGCGACCCCTGATCTCCACTGATAATTCTTTTCTTATACCCATTAATTCTAAATATTTTCTAGATTTGATGACGTCTTTAGTCTTTACTAGTATGTTCAATAGCGTACCAATGATACTATCACAAACATTTTTCTCAACATGCATGACATCAATACAATGTCTAATTGCCAAAAATCTCCAGTAAGGAAGATACTAGAATTTTGACCTCTTCTTGTATAGAGATTTGTCACATGCGAGGGTACGACTACTTGAACTCTTTCCAAATTCATTAACAATATGTTTCAACCTATCATATACAACATTTACTAATATAGGTTTAGGAGCATTTCGTTCCTCAGTTGACCCATTAAAGGTTTTGCCTTGCCTTCGATAAGGATGCAATGGTGGGAGAAATCTCTGATGTTCAAGATATACGATTTTACCACCATGTTTCAGTCAAATCAAATCAGTATTCTCCTCACAAATAGGACATGCTATGTATCCTTTTATGCTATATCCAGACAAATTTCCATAAGAGGGAAAGTCATTAATCATGCAAAATAACATAGCACGCAAAGTAAAGATATCTTCTCGTGAAGCATCATATGTCATAACACCTTCAACCCATAGTTTCATTAGGTCATCAATTAGAGGTTGAAGGTAAACATCAATATCATTTCCAGGTTGCTTGGGCCCTGATATCAAAATTGACAACATGACATACTTATTTTTCATACACAACCAAGGAGGAAGATTGCATATAACAATCATAACATGCCACATGCTATGTTGGCTGCTAATGTACCATACAGATTCATTCCATCTGTACAAAGTCCAAGTCTTAAGTTCCTTGTTTCTTTACCAAATTGGGGGTATAATAAATCAATTTTCTTCCATTGTGGTGAATCAGATGCACGTTGTAGGACGCCATCATCATTGGCCTTTAACTCCCCATGCCAAGACAAATTTTGCACATCTTCTGTATTAGTAAATAAGCGTTGAAATTGTGGTATTATTGGTAGATACCACATCACCTTGGCAGGAGAGCCATTTTTAGCCTTAGCTGAATTTGTGGTCTTATACCTTGACGCACCACATGTTGGACAATTTATCAAATCCTATAGTCCTTCTGAAATAACACACAATCATTTGGACATGCATAAATCTTCTTAGCCCCAATTCCCATTGGGCACATTATTTTCTTTGCTTGATATGTTGAAATTGGAAGCTCGTTGCCTTTAAGAAGAATTTACTTTAACAAAGACAACAATGAAGTGAAACTCTTATCGCTCCACCGATTTCGAGCTTTAAGACTAAATAATTGCATCACAACACTCAACCTCGTGAACTTAGTACAACCCTTATATAATGGTTTTTTAGCATCATGGACAATGTTTGCAAATAAAGAAGGTGGATCAATGACATTGTCCCAACATCTACGTAGCATCTCATCAACCATATCATCCTGAATCGGGTCATCCTGAATCAGTTCATTGACATTATCATCATTATCTATATCATGAATCAGTTTCTCTCCATGCCAATACCATTCATTATAACCTTGTATGATCCCCTTGCATATGACATGATTCTTAATTTCCTCAATAGTATCAACTTTCTAATTGTTACCACAATTTCTACATGGACAATAGAACCTATCTGTAGGTAGTTTCCTATGTTCCTCAGCAAATCTGATAAATTCATCAAGACCTTTGGAAAACTATGGACTGCAACAATTATTGATAGACATCCAACTTTGATCCATTTTCTAGATCACATTAAAATTAATTATAAAACTGAGCATTTAATATTGATACTATAAGCTGTAAGTTTTTATTGATAGGAAGTTAATTACTTTTATACTAAAGTGTACCATCTATCCCATTTTTGAATATTTAATCTCACTAGTAACTATATAATGTATGTTTAGTTTTGAAGAAAATTTCAGCAGCATTTTCCCTAAGTTCTCCAAGTACATCGATGTAAATGGCAAATAACCACTCACATATGTACCTAGAGAACAAATGAGGAAATACTACTAAAATTTTCTTCAAAACTAAACATACATTATACAGTTACATCCTAAGTGAGATTAAATATCCAAAAATAGTCCCAAACCGGGGACTGTCCAAAATTTACTCCTAATGAGTAAATTTTGAACGGGTTTCTAAGTTGATACATAAATGTATTATTGTCATATTTATATATTAAATTAAACATCATGCATCGATGAACTCATCTATAAACCCTAAAGTGTCAATCTGAGACTACACAATGTCTACCCTCATATTTCTGGAATGTATATAATGATTACATATGTGATTGATAACAAAATGTAGATATGAAAGAATACATATTTTTATTATTGGTTGATTTAATAGTCAAATAAAATGGAAAAACAATGTAACTAACCTGAGCCGCCGAGTTGAAAATGAGAGAAGACCGTGGGCAGTGGAAGGCGCACATGTGGCAAAGAGAAAAAGGATGACCGCCGAGTGTCTGAGCTTCAGAGAGTAAAAGGATGACTGTCATGAACAATATGGGCAAACCAAGAGTACTTTCATAGATAAACATTCATTATATGTACTGAATTGAAGAATCAATTAGGTGCACTTGACAAATATAAACTGAAGAGCGTTCCAAAGAGTAGCCATGAACAAAGAAATAATCTTATCACAAAAAGTAGAGCTTGTGATAACTATAGCTGGAGATATAGAAGAAAATAACTCACAATGTGCAACTACACTGAAATATATATTGGCGTACATTTATTTCCCATTACCCTAATAGTTCTTCAATAACACTAATCATATGAATAACATGATATAGAAGACATGTATATATAAAATAGTAAGGATATTTTAAAGTCTCAAGGGAGCCAGAGACCTCACATTTCATGAATATGAGTATTCGGGATTTCATGTCTTGGTTTATCCGAATTACTTATATACATATATTTACGGGATATATGCAATGTGTTGATGTATAACATGTGTTAATGTGAAATTGAGTAGAAAGCATTAAGGTGCCTCCACGGCCACCAATTCCCAGAACCAGTGTTGCTGACCCTTCGTTGGTCTCTGGGCACCACAAGGGGCTATTAACATTGCAAGGAAGTCAGATACCCCAAGTCCCGACCTCCTCAACAATCTTCGACCAGAGGACTCCTTGGCAGACCATCTCCAACCCCATCTCCCTCCCTGACTACCCAGTCACCCGACACAACTGTCACCGCCCCGACCATAGGAACAACCATGCCCAAGGGCACCACCGCCACTACAGCCCTCCTCATTGCTGCCACATACTCACCCAGATAGATATAGCTGCTTGGTAGTAGTGCTCGCTCACACCAGAGATGATTTTAGGGTAAAAGTAACAGAGAAAATCTTACCTTCTAGGCCAAGAATTGAGAACAACCCTTTGACAATGATGTTTGAGCTTCTTCAAGGACACGTCGTGATGGAGACTCTTCTCTCGGACACCACAACGACTCTTCTCTCCGGCAGTTTGCCTCTTCCTTGGGTTCTCCATTCAAGGAAGAAAGAGGTTGGGCGTCGTCATCCAAAGTGCACGGTGCTAGAGATGGTGGTCGATCCGGAGGCGTCGACGCCGTCCAAAGAAGAAAATGGCGGCTGGGCATCATCGTCCAAGAAGGGGTGCCGATTTGCCTCTCTTCAGGCATGGAGATGGTTGGAAAGGTGACCTTAGAAGCGGCGATGATTTGCTTCTCTTCGGGCGCAAGAGTAGGAATGGGGAGATGAACAAAATGAACTGAAACAGACTGAAACACGACTCGACAATATTAGCCTGACCTCTAGGGTCAGTTATCTCAAAAAACCGACGCTACAACTCGGGTCTGTAGGGTCAGTTATTTGGAAAAATCGACCCTAGAGACTAAGTGCAACCTGAATTTTTTGAGACCATCTATAAGGTCGGGTATTTGAAAACACCGACGCTACATCTCAGGTCTGTAGGGTCGGTTATTTGAAAAAACCGACCCTAGAGACTAAGTGGTGCCTGAAATTTTTAAAAAATTTAGGTCAATTATTTGAAAAAACTGACCCTAGAGGTCAGGGTCTATAGGGTTGGTTATTTAAAAAAACTGACCCTAGAGGTCTAAAGCGATGCCCATGTTTTTTGTTGACCCTATAGCATCGGTTATTTGGAAAAACCGACCCTATAGATTGAAGCATGAAGCCAAAATTGTGCGAATTTTCACCGCGGGAAACCTGTAAGGTCGATTTTATGATAAAGACGATGCAATAGTCTATTAGGTCGGTTATTCTAGCAGTGACGTTACTGGCCAAAAATGTAGTAGTGCGTTTTATTGGTCTTGACGTAGTTAGGGTCACATGAAACTGTAGTTAGGGTTAAATTTGAGTTACTAACTTTTTGTGCATTATATGTTCATTAGTGTACAAATAAGATGTATTATGATATAATTTTAACCTTGTCTAATCATTCCAAGTATCCAAGCATACTGACCTCTTATCCACATGATTAGGGTTTCTAGAGTTAGGAAGTCATCTTAAGAGTATGTTACATGTTTATCCCTAAAAGAAAATTGCTAGGCTAAACTAATCAAGGTAAGCTAAGTCATGTAGTTCCCATTCACCATAGAAATATCACAGTTTTCCATTAGGATAGTGAAATGGATCACCTTGTAACAATCTTGGATTGTGAGAAGGTGCTTTAAGTCATATAGTTTTGATATATGTGGTTAATTAGAGTCAGTTTCCTTGAGACTTTTATATGGATTTTGTATATGAGTGAAGTAAAGGTCGTATCTCCAGTTACACGTGATAATGTGAATAGAATTCAAGTGACTAAATAATATACAAGTTTATGTAGCCCATGTGGTAGGTGTTGTAGCCTTATTATTGAAGACAATGTGATTTGTAATGTAGGTTTATGGATGATAAGATCCTACTTATTATACTCACACTAGACAAGGTACTGAGGGATCTTATAGGTACTCATAATTCTGTGATCATATACAAGGGACTTCACAATCACTAGATAGTGGCTTGAGGGGTACACCTCAAACTACCTAGGGCTTTTATAAAAAAATGAGTAATCAAGCCATGTAGCAGTACTTGTATTAGTATCCTTTTGATTCACATTGTGGTGCTTTAATTTCCTTATATGACTTTAAATAATTTCTTGTCTTATCATTTAATTACATATACTATTAATTATACCCTATGGGGAGGAATTCTTATTAGTTAATTTACTTTACTATGCTAATTATAGTAATCTTGTATGCTTATAATGCCTTAGTTACATATCATATCATTGGAACATGGATTTGATCTCTTGGTTCTTCATTTCTTCTTAGGTGTTCAATCTTGTATCCAAGTCTTTAGCATGAAGAGCCTGCCTTGGAAGATCTATAGTAGGCTGAGGCTAGCCTTAAGATTTTTGGATATGTATAGAGTAGTTGTTATACACCCAAGTTTGTGCAGTGCATTTTATTTTGCAATATATATAAACTAAATTGTTGGCGGTACACTGTGTATATATTCTAATGTTATAAACTTGTACATACATATTTTTTATATATGAAGATTGTAATAATGATCATGAATGATACAAATGCATAGTTACATGTTGATTAATGAGAATGGTGATCCATTTGTATGCACACTTGTGGAGGTATTATCATATTTTTGTCTTATGCATGTATTTACCTTCTTGGATACTGATGTTAGTTAGTGTCATTCAACATATTTTCTTGAGTAATCTCACTTTGTTGTGGCATCCTAGGGTTTTTGTGTCACAATTTAGTGGTGTAAGATCCTAGGTTCTTGTAATGTCGGGGCCCAACACCCAAGGCTCTAGTAGAGTTTTAGGAATGATGACTAGCCCCACCAAACCACTATTGGTCTTAGTTGTGTTCTTTCTCCTAAATATTACATTACCTCAATTTAACTTATCAATAGGTCAGCTATCATAGTACTACTCTAGGCGTATCATGGTTAATCATAGAGTCTTCATTTTTGGGCTACCTGAAAAGGAGGTGAACATTACAGATATGGGTAGTCCAATTTTCCTTTAAAGTTGATTTCATACCGTACTTAGACTCTTAACTTCCATGTGGCCTCATAATCTCTTCCCCATTTTAGTGTAGACTCATAATGGCCCATGTACACCCATCTTTCATTCATGGCTACTAGCACGAGGATGGATCCACCAAAAAAAATAGGCTTTCCAACATGCCTGAGCCATATGACTCAAGACTAGCATGTGACATGCCCATTTGAGACCCACCTATGAGAGGGGAGATAGCTTTGATACCATTTGTAATGCATGATCCCACTGGTGAAGGCTCTCGTAGAGTTTCAGGAATAATGAGTAGCCCCATAGACCACCACTAACCTTAGTTTTACACTTTGTCCTCACTCATGCACAACTTGAGTTCAACTTCTCAACAAGTCACCCATCCTAATACTACTATGGGCTGAGAAAGCTTAACCATCGAGTACCTATTGATTTGATACTTTAAAAGGAGGTGTACCTTGGTATTATTGGTGTTCCAATCATTCCTTTAAAGATCATTTTATCTGAGACCTTAAATCCTGGGATATTACAATTCCTAGAGTTACAAGGACACATGTTGTTGTTTTTGTTCTTTCATGTTATCTGTATCTATTCACCACCTATGGTTATGTAGATATGGTTGAACATGGTGAAGAGCATGTGAGAATATCTTCATGCCATTAGAGGTTGGAGAGTTGTTTATAGTACATGAGAAGATAATACTAGTGGTGGGAACGACACAACATATACCACCTCCCCAAAACCCTACAACATTGGTTGACCCAAATTTTTTGGCTAGTTTAGGGAAACCAATATCTGTCATAATCACCTAGTTGATTGGAAACTTATTCCTGAACCTAAGGTACCATAACTACATGTTGAAACTTCTCATAGTATAAGAAAAACTTTTGAGAGGTTGAAGAGAGTGTTTGTCATGGAATATGATGCAATGTTTGATCCACGGGAGTATAAGTCAAGCATGATATCAAAGGGGTAACGTTCACATTGGTGGGCCATGGAGTAGTAAGAGTCCTAGGGAGGTGATGACCTGGATTGAGTTTCTTAAAGAGTTTTAGGGCATGTAATTTCCTCAATCCTACTTGAAGGAGAAAATGTATCAACTTGAGCACCTATGTCATAGGTAGTTATCAGATAATGACTATGAGACACAATTCATGGAGTTTATGAGGTTCTATTCTCACTTCGCTTCCATAGAATATGAGAGGATTAGATGGTTTGAAAAGGGTCTAAAAGTGGAGTTGGCATAGTTGGAGTATACTCTATAGACACTTGTAGGGTTCTCTACTTTCATGGAGATAGTCAAGAGTATGGAAATAATGATTATAGTTCATCAAGATGATAAATCAAGGAAGTGATCAGCTCCATCCCATGGAGAATAGTCTGTGGGTTATAGGAATATGTGTATTCAACACCACTATAGAACTAATGACATCAATAGTCACAACAGAGACAACAAATTTTTAGATCCAAGGGAACAAGTACAACACTACTGTATCCCAATAAGGTAAAAGGCCGACTACTTCCACCCTCTAGGATGAAAAATTTTGGTTCCATGTCATGATGGTTCATCTAGGTCATGGTATGGGAGACATTGTAGGACTTACAACAACCATTCTGGTGTGTGACTATATGAGACCACGTAGTGTTATTAGTTTTGGCACGTGAAAATGTTTTACCCATAGTTATACCAAGAGGTGATACAATAAAAGGGATAGAGTCAACAAGGTTTACAACAGTACAATAATTTTGGAAGAGGACAATGCAGGAATTGCATGTAGGTTGTGAGGACTAGTAGAAGAAGTTAGGATCATGGTAATTTGTTGGAAACAACTCGTGCCTAAGTCATGACTCAATTTGAAGGAGTGGTCAACCAATGGGTCATGACAAGTCAGATGGAACATTTTCATTCTGACTTATCTACTTCATCTTATGGATTCTTTTAGTTGACCTAGGTGTAACACACTCATTTATCACCAAGGCATGTTACACTTTTAGAACTTTCTTGTTAGTAGTAGATTTGATCAACTCTTTTTGGTGACTCCTTTTGTGGGTTCTTCTACCTCATGTGAGGTCCCATCATGTGTCCTTCTTTTTTTGAGACAAACATTGAAGTGGATCTCATGCCACATTACATGCATGGATTCAATGTGATATTAAGGATGGATATCTTAGGTACATGTAAGGTTGTTTTGGACTATATATCTCAGGTTGCAAAGTTTAGTGATAGAGATGTCTCTTGGTCTTTCTAAGAGACATGAATGTCCTACCTATGTGTCTAGTGGTGGTAGGTATAACAAAGAGTATGTTGAGGGAGAGATGTGAAGCTTTCTTAGCCAATGTGGACACCAAGACGAAGAGTCCAAGAATAGAGGTTATTCTGGTGGTGTAGGAGTTTTAAGACATGTTTCCTAGTGAGTTTTCAAATGTTCCACCTCCTAGAGAGATTGATTTTGAAATCAATTTAGTACCTAGCACACAACCCATATAATAAGCACCACATAGGACAAAAATGGTGGATAGAAAGGAGTTGAAGGTGCAGATTCACGAGTTGTTAGAAAAGGGGTTCATATAATTTAGCACATCCCCTTGGAAAGCTCCACACTTATTTTGTAAAGAATAAGTACATGTTTGTGCAGTTGTGTAGAGATTACATGCAATTGAACACAATGAAAATGAAGAACAAGTATTTATTTCCAAGGATAGATGAACTATTTGATCAGTTGAAGGGAGATGCAATGATATTAAACATAGATCTAATGTTAGGTACTAAGGGAATCAATGTGATGACATGCCTAATATAGATTTAGGGACCAAGTATGGTCACCATGAGTTTGTTCTTATGTTTCCTGGGATAACCAATGCACCTACAACTTTTACATATTTGATGAATAGAGTGTTCAAAAATATGTAGATCTCTTCTTGGTATGTTAATCTATGACATATTAATCTAATCCAAGGATAGATATCAACATTAGCAAATATTAGTTTGGCTTTTGAGTTGTTAAGGAAGCATTAGTTGTATTTGAAGTTCAACAAGCAAAAGTTTTGGCTAATCGAGGTGTCTTTCTTGGGTCATGTCATCTCATGGAAGGGGACTTATGTATATATAAAAAAGTGGACTTAGTGTTGAAGTGCGAGCAGCTAAAGATCTTGATAGAGGCTTAGAGTTTTCTTGATTTAGATGGTTATTATTGGTAGTTAATCAGAACCTTTGATGTTATATATTTGCCATTTAGTAGCTTAACCAAGAAGGATGTACCTTATGTTTAGGATGAGGAGTGTTACTATTTCTTTCATTGTGGAAAAAGAAGCTAACATCAACACATGCTAATTCTTACAGAAGTCTCATCATTTGTTGTGATGCTTCAAAGAATGGGTTAGGTTATGCACATGTTCTGGATAAGAATATAATCTCATATGCTTCTAAACATTTCTAAAGCATGAGGAGAACTACCCAACTCATCATTTATAGTTGGTGGTAGTGGTTTTGTATCTAAAGGTGTGAATGAACTACCTTCATGGACAGAAGTGCCGGATCTTCACCGATTACAAGAACCTCATACATATTTGTGTTCATGAGTTGAATATTAGATACATGATATGGTTGGAGTTTATTGAGGACTACACATGTATGATACATTATCACATGTGGCTTATATTTGAGATGAACAACTTCTTTGTCTTCTTCCATAGACAAAGTATATTTGTTTTTATGGAATGCAATAAGAGGGGACATGTTGGTGTCTCTTCATCAGATAATGCATAGATGGGGCTTTCTACGCTAGGTGGTCTGTTGACATAGTTGCAAATAAAACCAATATTGGTGAACAAGATAAAATAAGCACAAAAGATGATACTATGATGCAAAATATCTAGTAAGATTTTGCTAATAAGAAGCAAGAAGATATTCATGAGTTAGAGGATGGGATGGCCTACTTCATGACATGATGGTGTAGGAAATTTAAGTAATATGATTCTCATAAGAATAGTTTGTGATGTATCCCATAGATATACATAGTTGGGATAGTTTGTTTGCATGGGGTACCAATGGCCATAGATTCAGACAAAGGATATCAATTTATGATCAAATTTTGGAATTACCTTCATGGATCTTTAGGGACTCAACTTATGTTCAACACAACATTTCACAAACTAATGACATGTCGCAAAGGACTATTCAAACACTAGGAGATATTTTGAGAGCTTGTATTCTTCATTTCATTGGTAGTTGTGATATGTACCTAAGTCTGATATAATTTTCTTACAACAAAAATCATCATGGGAGAATGCACATGGAACTGTTTGAGGTTTTAAATTAAAGGCATTTTAGATTCCCTCATTTTTGGTGCGAGATCGATAAAATTCATCATTTAGGCCTTGGGTCGGTAAATATCATCTTCAAAGTCATCAAACATAACTTGAAGGTAGAATGGGATAGTAAAATTCATATGCTAATAATCATATAAGGCTTCTAGAATTTCCATGTTATAGACCTTGTTTATCTTAAAGTCTTTCCTTGGAAATGTGTTTTGAGGTTCAGGTAGAAGGGTAACCTGGCTCCAAGTAATCATGACAAGGAAGTGTTACCCTAAAAATGAATAGATGATTCATCCAATGAAAGTAAAACATGATGAAGATATCTCATATCTTGAGGTTCCAATTTTAATCTTGGATGGACGAGTGCAGTAGTTGTGGAAGAAAGATATAGTTTTAGTGAAGGTTTTTTGGCATTATCACAATGCTGAGGAACTCACATGGGTGATAAAGGAGGATATGTGTAAGAAGTACATGTTTTTATTCTAAAAGTTTGGGGTTAAAATCCTTATTAAGGATTTAGGGTTGTAAAACCTTGATATTTGCTTCACCCAAAAGTTATTTGTTTATCATAATTAAATGGTTAATTAACACTTAATCCAATTGATTATAAGATAACACAAATCTATCCCTAGTTAGACCTTGCATGCGTCATTTCATGAATTTATTGAAGAAATATGGATTTATTTAAAAATATACATAACTTTGAGATCATGCTTTGTCACATGTTCATGCCTAGTATGATGAGAAAATTATGTGTGCAAGTACTGAGTTCCTCATTATTTTCCCTTGTACTTGTGCATTAGTTGATTCTAGGGTTTTATAGTTGAGTGAGGTTGATGGTTCACTTCAAAGTGGGGTTGATGGGTCACTTTGAGTGGGGTCGATGGGTCACCCTAAATAAAGTTATTTATTGATTTGGCTTATAATGCTACAAGAGTGATGTATAATAGATTGATTTGGCTTATCATGGAATTAGCATAAAAATCATAATGCTCATGTGGATACAAAACAAATTACATTAGTCATTTTAATGCACCCTAGGCACTTGGGGTCTTATAAGTCAAACATGAACCACTGATCATAATATCTTGGCCTCACATGTAATAAAACATCATATAGTTTACTGATTTTGAGATTAGAATAGTTAGGGTTCTTAAATGATACAAGATAAGCATGATTGAGGTTGATTAGCAAGCATAATATCATGAAGGCATCATCTTTACTAAAATAGAGATGAAGAACGCAAAATCAGTACTAGACAGTAGTCTCATTAGCATGGGGGTGTTTTTTTGAATGAAATGGTATATTATATCATGTCATTTGGTTAATCAAGCAAGAAGTTACATTAGTTTGATGACTGGAACATAAAATAGGGCCTTTGGGTGTTTTACCCTGATTGGGTCGAGCATTAGGGAAAATGAGCTGAGGATGAGTGTGGTCTTCCCTAGCCAACCAATACTGATGCACGCATCCCTGGCGTGGTTGGGGAACCCGCCCAGAGTGCTCTATAATTCTCTGTGTGGTCAAGGGCGGTGACCGACGTGTGTTGGCAGTGAGTTCTTATTTTCTATCGGCCCTAGTCGCCGACGTACGATCACAGGCGTTAGTGGGTAGTCGAAGGATTTCAACAACGTCAAAGGGAAGCTGTGCTGGGTCCCTCTTGACCACAACTCCCTGATAAGATGTGGCATGCTGACTTTGTCTATCGGGAGCCCACATTGTAGGGAGAGAAAGGAAGTGAAGGCAAGAGAGAGAGAAAGGGAGACATGATGATGGGCACATAAGTTCACGTCCCCCATGACAACGTCGTAGCCTGGTGCTCGTTGGTGAGGGTGGAAACCATCCAGAGACAACATGGGGTGACCTTGGAGGGTGCCAACCTTGGTGGCAACGACCTCACAGTGCCATTGCACCCTTCTTCTGGGGATGCAGGGGTGATAGGGACATCACCCACAACCACCACCATGGTGGCGGCAAGGTTGAGGAAGCTTGAAGCAGGAGGAGTGAACCTATGGGGGAAAGTGAGGAGAAGGTTCCTCATCGAGCTAGGATAGAGAGATAGTGATAAGAGGGGGGAGAAGGAAGAGCCAGGGTCGTGTTGCCCCATGCTAGTCTTCATGATGACGTCCGGGTTTGGAAACCTTGGGCATGCTGGTGGCACTAGGGTTGTGAGCCATGGGTAGGTGGGTGAGGAGCAAGGAAGGAAGTGCCTCCGCTATGAGTGGGGGAGCTAACCTCCACACCAGAGGGGTTTAAAAAGAAGTAGGGTAAGCAAGGGTAATCATTTTAGGGTTTGAATGTTTCAAGATTGGTGGTGGCAGTGGCCAGTTGGGCTTAACCTTTCGATTAGCGCCCCACTGCCAGCCGCAGTTGGTCAAGCGGCCAAAAAGGTGAGAAGGAGGGCAGAGGAGGAGAAAAGGAGAGGAAGAGAGGTAGTATGGGTGGCACTGGGTGGTCATATGAACCTGTGTGCATGAGGCATATAAGACAGATGTGGGGAAAAGGGGTATTGTCTGGTTGGGCTTGGTTTCTAGTCGGCCCAAAGCAAAATAAATGGACAAAAGGGTTAGAATTTAGGTCTTATTTTCAAATGGTTCCATTTCCCTCATGGAAACTTCAAATTGGGAAATGAAAGATGTATTGGAACCATGTCATCAAGCCCCACAACATGAAATTGAAGTTAGGATACAATCAGACTCATAGTGAGGACTAACAATGGAATTACATATCCATGGTTTAACAAAACCTCGTCATTAGTAAAAAAAGTTAATTGTAACATTTAATCGTTTCTGAGGCATTACTTGAGTACATTATGCCTTGCTTTCACCAAATCAAAGGCAAGGAAGGTCATGGATCATAACTGAGTGTCAAACTTGTTGAGGTGTAAAGTATTTTGAGGAAGAAAAGAAAGAAAGAGAAAATCTGGTTATCACAAGAAGTTAGATAGGTTGTGGGTGGTTCAAGAACAATAATGCTTGGTGAAGTTAATGTAATGCTTTTTTTTCATGTGCACCCGGAGGTCTCGTGACTCAAGTGGCAACCAGTGTTCCTGTACACGCCACCTCTCGTAGAAGGGAGGGGGTCTGGCGGCCTAGGTGTGCCGCCCTGCTTCCCCCTGGGATGCCTCTAAGCCTTCATCGGCGGGCCGTTATCCTCGGGTGTCCCTCCGCACCGTGTTCCTCTCTCTGTCCTTGCCCCCTTTCTACAGGTGGCTTCACGTTCCAGATCCATTCAGGGTCTAGAGCTGGCTGGTGGCTTCGTCCTGTTAGCGGCGTCTCAAGTCGCCGATGGTGGTCGTTCCAGGGTGGTTTGGAGCCAACGGTCGGGCCTCCTTTCGGTCAGGGGTCCCTTTTGTGCGGGCATCTTCTTTCCCCCTTTATTTGTTTCCGATCGTGCTCTCCCTGCTTTGTTTCCTTTTCTTCTTTTTTTTGTTTTGTGTCGTTCCTAGATCTAGGTTGTTGGGGGCTTCCTTTTTGTGTCTTGTCTGTGTTCTATCGCCTGAGGTTCAGTGGGTGTGCCCTCGATTTCTCTGTTGGCTTGTTGGGGTAGGGGATAATCAGGGGTCTTGGGCTTGGAGGCGTTGCTTCCGTTCCTCTCTCGATTGCGACTGAGTTAGGATTCTTGGTGAGTGGTGGTGGGGTTCTGCTGTGTTTTCTATCCCCCATCTTTGTTATTCCTCCAGCTTTTTCTGCTCCTTTACTTGTCCTTGAAAGGGATCCGTAGTGGCTTTTTCTACTGGTGCCGTAGTGCAACCTGTGTTATCTGTTATCTTTCTCTCTGTTTATAGTTTTCTCTAGTGAGCTATAGGTTCTTTGTTGTCGTGTGGTTTGTGTCCTCCTTTCATGTTAGGTCTTTTTTTGTTTCTTTGTTATATGGCAGCAAATGTGAAGATGATCCCTTCTTCGGTCACTGGTTTGGAGCATATACTTTATATCAGATATAATCTCAGGTTGAAGGAATCTCTCATAAAAATCTATTTTGGTCAGCGATATAGAAGAGAGATAAATACATCATTGTACTTATCACGTTCCGATATGAGTTTCTGGTTATTGTATCTGCTCTTTACCTTTTGTGTTCGGTTGGTGTATCTCCCTTTACATGTAGATGTTGTATGGCTTTAATGTAATGAATGTGGTGTCTTTCAAAAAAAAAAATGCTTGGTGAAGTTATATATGGGTTAAGGGTAGAGAATCAAAGATATAGGAGGGTTTTAAAGGGTATGAGGAATGAGGAAACACAAGTTTCCCATTAGGACTATTCTACTTACTTGAAGAGAGACGTATATGGAGAAGAGTCTTCCATTTTGAGGTGTAGGCTATTAAATGAGGTCAAATAGAGGTCATCCATAATCGACATGATGAGATGAGGTGATTGGGAGGGAAGATTATTTCAGTTATTTCTATATGACATGATATATACAATCATGCAACAACTTGTCACCCTTTTTTGTCTAGATGTTGACAATGAGTGCCATCTATTTGACTCAAGCCTCAATCTGTGGGTAACGTGATCTAAAGACTAGTTCCTATCACTTAATGGCATACGATCTGGGCAAGTTATTAGGTAGAAATTGTGAGGAATGTAGATCTGAGATCCATTAGTTGGTAAAACTGCAAGTAGAATTGGGAAAAGTGTTTTTTTGGGTTTTAGATAATTTTAAAAATTTCTAGGTATTTTTCTTGAAAAATGATATTGATGCTATCTTAACCCACAAGTCATGAAATTCCATCAAAGGTATGGGCAATATAGACATGGAGAAAATATTTTCTAGGGTTTTATGTAACTCAAAAATATTTTAGGTATTTCTTGTGCAAAAGTTATGTTTCTATTATCTTAAGCTCAAAAGTCGTGAAATTTCACCTTAGGTTGTAATACTATCAGCTAGTTGTTGATGAATAATTAAGTCAGATTACTTTTTTTGTGTATGATTTATATTCAGATTTAAGATCATGTTAAAAAACTATTTCTATATTATTAACAAAATCACAACATGGTATTAGTCCAAACCCTAATTTCATATGAACTGACTAAGAATTGTATTTCTGAGACATTTTTAAAGCAAACATATCATCATATTGAGAAATGGATTAGGGTCAAAGGCGATGTGAACTCATTTTGTTACATCCTCCCCTCCTAATAAGGGATTTTGTCCTCAAAATTTGATCCTTATGAAATGGATGTCAAAATATCACCTCTATGTTTGCTCTAAGTTCTCATGTGTCATGTTGAACCATTTCTAGATCATGTTAACCGTCTATATTTCTGATTCATGAGATCTTTCTCCTTATTGTTGATAATATTGGCAAAAAGTTTTATATATACTATATATTGTATGCGAATTTAAATAAGGGTAGATAGTGATCCCAAACTATCAAATCAAGTAGACAAGATCTTGGTAGATCATACAAAACCTATATTGTCTGTTCAAAATGCCAATATGTCTATGGGTGATATGTCATATTAAAGGAAGCAAGTACCAAGTTCTTCTTACAAGTCTACCAAAGATAGGAGGTTTTTTTCACATTAAGACCATATATAGTAGAAACAAGAATCATGTGAAGGTTCATGATATAATGAACATAGAGCTTAGTCAATTTTAACATTTGATGGTGGTTTTATTAATATGAAGTGGAATGATTTGGTTATGAAGTCCATTGTAACCTATATTGTGTCATATCCATTTTTAGTATAGGGTAAACACACCACAAAACACATAGTGAGGTTTGTAATATCTATTTAGGAATAGGAAGGGGTTGTATGAGCCTCGTAGAAGCTAATCAATAATTTAGACATTGATGAAACCAAATGATGTGATGAGAATTTAATAATGGTTGTATCTAGTTCTAAAGGTTGTGCTCAATATAATACTACCTTTTAGTTTGAGTTACGGGTATCTTGACCTAAGGTCACTTTTTGGAGATATGAGAAACTTAAATTTGGTCAAAAATACAATCAAATATAGGCAAAAATTATTTTTGATTAGTTGTACAAACCATTTATTTTTAATCCACATTCTCAATGTTGTCTTTCTTCTTTAAAAATATTATAGGTTCCCCCTAGGGGAGAGTACTTGGGAAAATGAAACCCTTATTGAGAAATCCTTTCACTTCTTCTTAATCCTAATTAGATTTGAACGGCCATGCATATATGGTGCGTAAGATCTGGGTGTGGTGTGTGGAGCTTGCTTTATTGACACTTCAATACCATGATATGAAGGTAGCCTAGGGAGATCCTATGGTAACACATTCATGTGCTATCACAATAGATCAATGATCTTCAGGGTAGTGATGTCATATTTGGAAACTATAACAATTGTAAGATATGTTTCACACCCCTTATCTATCATGGTTTGGGCGTTTCTATAATATATAAGAATATTTTGATTTGGTTCCTACCATCAAGAAATGGATATAGTATGAGTGTTGGGGGAAATGTAGTAGTATTTTTTTCTCATTAATGAATCACAACATAATTCTTATATCTCAATCTATCCCTAATATTTAAGTCAAAATCCTCTATGTTTAAGATAATAAAATCAAAGTCCAATTGATGGTTGTCATATGTTAGGGGCCTTTTCAACAATGTCATATGAGGTATAGATTATTATTCTTGAGGTATACATAAACAATATATCTTGTACCACAGAGTTCCAAACTAAGCATGTTTTATATATTTCTAGACATAATGGTGTATGTGGGCCTAGAGTCACATACAAATACCAAAAAGTGATTAAGTAGGCATGTCGCATATATATAAGTATATATGTATGACTTACACGTGTAGGTTCAAATATGATATACGTAAAGTGACGCTTCTGAGCCAGAGATGCACACACTAACCAATTGGGTTTGATTAGATGTGCCCCACAGAACTCGAACACATGTGTGGATCTTTCAAAATTTATAAAAACCCTAACAAGACTCGATCACAACACTATATAGGTCACCCGCAAGCACACAAGTTACTGTTGTAGTATAGGTGATAGGCAAGAGTAGGGTTCGATCCTCAGGGACAGAGGGGGCACTAGAGCTAAGTTAGCATTGGCTACGTTCCTAGAGTGGAGACTAGGGTTTAAGGGTTTAAAAGGGGTTTTGATTGTTAAACTAAGTGAATAGGAAAGTAAAGGTAATATGAAATCTAAGCTATCGCAAACCCTAAATTATCCTAACCAATAAAGTCTAAGGAACTAGATTAAGCAATTAGCTAAATAGGAGCAAAGATTAACTACACTACACTAGTAGAGCAATTAGCAACTAAGATATAAGTTAACCACTAGAGAGAGCAAGAACCTAAGTTAACCCTAAGGAACAAGACTAAGCAATTAATTAGATTGAGCAAAAGCAACTAAACTAGATTAGTGTGAACAAGCTAAGAAGGCAAGATGGGTTTTAAGCAATGAGATTTGGATAGGTGGGCCATTTGGGAATGTAACATTGATATTAGTTGGGGGATGTCAACATGGCATGCAATTATCACAATTCAATCTAGATTACAAAACCAAACAACAAGGCAAGTGCTACTAGAATGTACCCTATACTACTAGTTAGAGAACTAGGGTTAGGTGTGATTCTAGTAGGTCTTTTCAAGTCTATGTCTCTAGGGTTAGTGACATTAGATTAATTGAGAGCCAAGGGTAGAAATGGGAGTAGAGATGAGGGTTTTTCACCTCATGCTACTAGCTAGCTAGCCTTTAGAAATATCTAGGCAATTGCACAAATCACACTTACACTAGTTACTTAGATCGCACACTCACTTGTAGAAGGAGATATATGTATGTAGGAACAAAGGGGGCTAGCTAGGGATCCACTAATTGGACCTAGGAGCCATGCCTAAGATTGCTACATACACTCTAGTTCCTCCCAGAAGCTAAGTGTCATCAAACATCACAAAGCAAGAAATTTAAGTTTAAGAGCAAAAATCACATGCAAGAGAATAGGAAATGAGATAGAAGCAAAGGCAATCATGATAGAATGAAATTATATTCATTACAAATTATTCACCCCCAACATGGTATCAAAGTCAGATTTTTACCCCAACCTGCCCACCACTAGGGGCTTATCTAGACATGATCAAAGAAAAGGCAAAAGAAAGGGGAAGAAGGGGGTAGGACTCCATAGAGCTCGAAGTAGATCTTCCTTCCTCACCTCCTAGAAGCTTGGGGATGACCTCTCTCCACCAATGGTGAAGATGGCCATGAGAATGGAGGGGATTATGGAGGAAAACCTAGAAATCTAGGTTTCTAAGGTGGAAATGAGGTGGAAATGGTGGATGGGGAGCATAAATGCAAGGAGGATGCAATAAATGTTCTACAGTGGGTGGAGAGGAGTAATGACAGCTGGGGGAAGTGTAACCTTCATGCTCCAGCCACCACCTATGTATATATAGTTGGTGGGGAAGAATTAGGGTAAGTAGGGGTAGAATAGGAAAAGCAGTGTAGAAAATGGGTAGGGTTAGTTGGTCCCCACAACCGTTATGAGGTGCCACGACCGTGGTGGGGGTTGCATGGCACAGTCATGGGGGTGTGGACACAACCAAGGTGAAAAAGGGAGTGGAAAGTCTAAGTGTATGTGGTGGCCCCGACTGTGGCAGGGTGCCACAGTCGTGTTGGGCAAGGGGTAACATGGCCATGTTGGAGGACCATGGTCGTGTTGGAGGAGGAGGCTACAGGCGAGGCAGCTTGGAGGTCATCTTTACCTTTAGTTCATTATGAGTGTGGGGAGCGCCATGGGTGAGGCAGTCTTCAAGGTCCACGGTCGTGGTGAATGGCCACGGCCGTGATCATTCACGTAAAAAATGGGCCACCTCTCTGTTGATTTTGGGGGGCATTGTGCATAATTCCAATGGTGTTGCGGGAGGCCACGAATGTGATCTCTTCTGTTGGCCATGATTGTGCTGATGGCCACAACTGTGGTGTCTTCAATGGACCACGATTGTGTTCATGGCCATGGCCGTGGTGTGCTTGGTGCAAAAACACTAACTTCTTGGTGACTCTTGGCCATAATTCACATGACTGTGGTGGATGCCCACGGCCGTGCTGGGGTCTTTAGTGGCCAAATTAACTTCAATCTTCATCATCAATGGACTTCTTTGCTTAATGTAAAATCATGTCCATTAGGGGTAGGTTGAGGGAGCTTTGGGGCCTTCTTTGGACCCCTCCATGTGTAGAGGAACCCTAGAACTCCTTTCTTCTCTCTCATCCATCCAAAGTATGGTCCAAGTACCTAAAAATAATGCAAAGAACGTCCATAAGTGCATTTGATAATAATACTCATACTGGGGGATTTAACTTGCATTCTACTATGTTTAGATGTGAATAAAGTGCAAAATGGCACACGATGGAGCCCTAAAATAGGGCAGCATCATAAATCATTCACAAAAGTAATTACATATTATTAGATGATTCACCATGGATGATGTCTCTTTTTTATCATTTTGTATACAAGTTTGGATGATAATTTGGATGGATTGGTTGTCCATATTTGTTATCCTCGGTGGAATTGGGTAGGGGAATTGATGTAGCCCTATTTTAGGGCTCCATCCTATGCCATTTTGTACTTAAGTCACATCTAAACATGTATATTACAAGCTTTTTACCCCTAATATGCTTATCATTGCAAATATGCTTATGGATGTTCTTTGCACCATTTTTCAGGTACTTGAACCATGCTTAGATGGAAGAGAGGGAAAGAAGGAGTTCTAGGGTTCCCCCACTCATGGAGGGACCCAAAGAAGGCCCCAAAGTCTCCCTCAACCTACCTCCAATGGTCAAGAATCATCCCCAAGCAAAGACATCCAAAAATGATGAAGATTGAAGTGTAATTAAGTGAGGCCAACCTCACCACGACTGTGGGCACTATGCCACGGTCATGCTTTTTTTTAGCAATATGACACCAAGCTCAATAGGGAAATCCTACAAAATCCCATGGCCGTGGCCATTGAAGACACCACGGCCGTGGCCATCAGCACAGTCGTGGTCAGAAGAAGAGAAAACGGTCGTGGCACCCTGCCACGGTCATGGGAATTAATTACCAAAAGTTCAACTTGCAATATGGTTTTTCACTAGAACACCACGACCGTGGCCACCTGCCACGATCGTGGCTGAAGAAGTTCAAGATGACCGTGGTGATTCCACATAGTCACCTCCTCTTCCTCCAAAACGGCCGTGTTACCCAGCACGGCAGTGGTGCCCCTAACCCATCACGACCGTGGCACTCCACCACGGTCGTGGCCACCACCATACTTCGCTTTTCACCACTTCCTTCACACCATGACCGTTTCACCACTCCATGACCATTCTCCACCACTCTCACCACGGTCGTGGCACACCACCACGGCCGTGGTGGTCCACCAACCCTACCCTACTTTTCACTGCTTTTCCTAAACTGCCCCTACTTACCCTAGTGCTTCCACCACCACCTATATATACATCGGTGGCGGTCATAGCACTAGGTTAGACACCCCCTAGATGTTCTTAGCCTCCACTCTCCATCCTTGAGCTCTTTGTGCAATCCCCTTGCATTTTGGCTCACCATCCACCATTTCCACCATGGAAACCTAGTTCCCTAGGTTTTCATCCATAACCCCCCACATTTCCATGCTCCCCTGCACCCTTGGAGGAGGGAGGTCATCTGCAGCAGCTTGGAGGTGAAGAAGAAGGCCACTTCATCAAGCTTCATGGAGTTTCTTCCTCTTAGACCCCTTTCTTTTCTTGTTTTCTTGATCATGTCTAGCTAAGCCCCTTGTGGTGGGTTGTTTGGGATTTAAAATGTAACTTTGATACCATGTTGGGGGATAATTTCTTGTAATGAACTTAATTAATATCTATGATGATTACTTCTTGCTTCTATCTCTTTTCCTATTTTATTGCATGTGGTTTGTGCTTATAACATAGATTGCTTGCTTTGAGATGTTTGATGACACTTAGCTTCTAGGAGGAATTGGAGTGTATCTGGCAATCTTAGGATTGGCTCCTAGGTCCAATTAGTGGATCCCTAGATAGCCCCCTTTTTTCCTACCTACACATACCTCCTTCTACAAGTGAGTGTGAGATTTATGTAGCTAGTGTAAGTGAGAGTGATGCAATTGCCTAGGGCCTTCTAAAGGCTAGAGTGGCTAGTGGCATGAGGTCAAATACCCTCATATCTACCCTCAACCCTCAATTGCTCACTATCACTTACCCTAGAAGCCTAGATTTGGCTAATCCCATTAGAATTACACCTAACCCTAGTCTTATACTAGTAGTATAGGGTATATTCTAATGGCATTATCCTTGTTGTTTGGTTTGGTAATCTAGATATGAAATGAGAACCTTGCATGTTTAATGATCTCCCACAACTAATGTCAAACGTTACATCCCCCAAACGGCCCACCTACCCTAATCAACTGCTTAAAACCCATCTTGCGTAGTTTGCTTGTTCATGCTAGTCTAGTTTAGTCGCTTTTGCTTAACTGAGTCAATTACTTAGTTTTGCTCTTTAGTGTTAACTTAGGCTCTTGCTCTTGCTTAGTTAGTTTGTTAACTTAGTTTACTACTTTGCTTGGTCTTCCATAACTTAGTTTCCATCTTGCTTTTCTTACTTGCTCAATTAGCGTAACCAAACAACAAAACCTTTTAAAACCCTAATCTCCACAATAGGAATATAGCATACACCGTCTAACTCTAGTGCCCCCTCTATCTCTGTGGATCGACCCTGTACTTGTCGCCTCACATATACTACGACACGACTCCGTGCGCTTGCGGGCATAGTGTCTTAGTAGACGTAGGTAGTTAGTGTAGGTCTTACAAATTTTGAAAGCATAAGTCCCACATCTCGTGCGCTCTGACTTCGTGGGGTGTAAAAGCACTACTTGCGGGGATGCACCAGGAACTTGTCGTTAAAATTTCCTTCCTTGTTATAGTAGAAACACCTTTTCTTCTCATATATACATTTCTGTAGATGTAAAAGCTCTATAGTTGAAACATACACTACTACAGAAATGGCTTATAACGTCACTTTTACAGGCGTCGGTTGTATAAATACACCGACACCTAAACTATACAGCGTCGGTTGAAAACATAAACCGACATCCAATCTATGAAGGGCGACCAGACACGGGCACCACTTTTATTCAGTGTCGGTTACTTAATAAAAAACCGACGCCTAAAATTAACCGCCAAATCCAAAATTTCCAGCAAAAAAAATTACCTCCAAAATTTAACATATGGCGTCGGTTGATAAATAATAAACCGACGACTAAAGGTTATTCACGAGACAAAAATTGGGCACATTTTGGTCGTCGGTTTTACTACAATGACCGATGCTTATGAGTTTTCCCGCGCTGTCCGTGGGGAATGTTTCACACCCTTTAAGCGTCAGTTTTCGGAAGACACCGACGACTATGCTCATTAATCGAGAACACATTTTTTAATCGGCATATGTATATAGACGTCGGTTGTTTTGTAGTTAAATCTGACGACTATAATTGAGAATAGGTGTCGGTTTTTGTGGAGAACTGACACCTTTAATTTTATGTGTCGGTTTGTATGAATAACCGACGCCTATGGTACAATTAATAGCCCCGCGAAACAGAGAACTTTTCCCCATTGTCTCTGTTTCATTGCGAACCTCTGCTAGGTTTGGTGATTGTTGCCGCCGGTGCTCCCCGCCACCGTTGCTCCCCCGCACCGCCACCACTCCTGGTAGACGCTCCTGCTGCTCTCCTCTCCTCGCCGCCGCCCCTCCAGTGGCTGCTCTCCTCTCCTCGCCGCCCTCGCCGCCGCTCCTCTCCTCTCCTCACCGCCGGTGCCGGCTGCCAGCTGCTGCTAGGTCTCTGCTTCGGCCGCTGCTCTCCAGGACGAGCCTTCTTCCTCTGCCCTCAAGGTATACCATGCCTTCTTCCTCCTTCCTTCCTCTGCCTAGGCGGCGCCTAGGCGCCCAGGCTCTGGGCGGATGTTTGGGTGGTGCCAAGGCACGCCTAGGCTGCTGCTGGGCATTTTTTTATTTTTTATTAAGTTATTTACTTAATTATGTTTATTTATATACTGATTTTGTTATGATTTAGTCATCTACTTAATGAAATTTATTTATCAACTGATTTAACTTTATTTTTCAATTGATCTGTATGTATTCATCTAATGTTTGTATTTATTTATGTACTGATTCAGAAATTAATTGACCATCTACTGATTTATATTAGTTCTGGATCTTAGGGTATCTCAACTGATGTAACTTTATCACAAACTCATTATGAACCATTAGATCTGGATCTTAGGGTATCTCTATCGTCCTAACTATGAAATTGGTAACTTGTTTCATTATTGAGTATATTGAGAATCCTAATCACTCTTCTTGCTTAATCATGAACTGTAATGCACACATGTGACATGCTTGGAATGTAAATGATGAACTTTTCCCTAAATTGCCAATCATGCTTTTAAAGACATCAATAATCACCCTAACTTGAAGAACTAGGATTTTAGGTATAAGAATGACAACACATGTATTTGTTGGCCTAGAAACCCATCCAAGATATACTCATTAGGAGTAAATCTTGGATAGTCCCCGGTTTGGGACTGTTCTTGAACACCTGATCTCGCTTAGGATGTAAGTGATTATTTTGTGTATTGGGTTTTCAAGAAAATTTCGACAGCATTTCCCCATTTGTTCTCTAAGTACATATGTGCTTGGAGAACAACAGGGAAATGCTTCCGAAATTTTTTTGAAAACCCAATACACATTATACACTTACTAGTGAGATTAGGTGTTCAAGAATGGGATAGGTGGTACACATTTATTATATATAAGAATGACATCACATGTATTTGTTAACCCTAGACCCTAATCTTGTTGTAATGTATATTTTATTTCTCTTTGATCATAGAATTTATTTCTGGTCTTGACCAGTTTGTTAGATTTTCCGAGGAACATAGGAAACAACCTGGAGATAGGTTCTACTGTCCATGTAGGCATTTCGGTAACAAATTGAAAGTCAGCACTGGTGACGAAATCAAAATTCATGTCATGTGCAATGAGATTATACAAGACTATATAGAATGGCACTGGCATGGAGAGATTTCAAACCCGAAACTAGTGGATGTCGATAGCAGTGCTTGTGTGGAAGAAGAAATTGCCTACGATGACGTCGATTTGAATGAACCAGTTCCAGTAGACATCGTTGATGCGATGCTGGATAGTTGTGGGGTAGAGCACACCGATCCACCTCCCATTTTTAGAAACATTGTGCATGATGCTGAGATATCGTTATACACAGGTTGTACTAAGTTTACGAAGCTTAGCGCTGTGTTGAGATTGTATAAGTTGAAAGCTAACAATAGATGGAGTGACAAAAGCTTCACGTCATTGTTGTCTTTGTTGAAAGAAATGCTTCCTGAAGGAAACGGGCTGCCAATCTCAACATACTAGGTAAAGAAATTGGTGTGCCCAATGGGAATGGATGCCAAGAAGATACATGCATGCCTGAATGATTGTGTATTATTTCAAAAGGACTATGTGGATTTGAAAGATTGTCCAAAATGTGGTGTGTCACAGTATAAATTGACGACTTCGGGGGATTCTAAAACTGGTTCTCCTGCCAAGGTGATGTGGTATCTACCTATAATATCATGGTTTCAATGCTTGTTTGCCAATCTGATAGATGTGCAAAATTTGAGGTGGCATGCAGATGTTAAGAAAAATAATGATGGGATCCTATGACATGCGTCTGATTCCCCACAGTGGAAGAAGATTGATCTATTATACCCTGAATTTGGTGAAGAAGTCAGGAATCTAAGACTTGGGCTTTGTACAGATGGGATGAATCTGTACGGGACATTGAGCAGCCAACATAGCACTTGGCCAGTAATGCTTGTTATATACAATCTTCCTCCCTAGCTGTGTATGAAAAATAAGTACGTAATGATGTCGTTGTTGATATCAGGCCCTAAACAACCTAAAAAATGACATCGATGTTTATCTTGAACCTCTGATTGATGACTTAAAGAAACTCTGGGGTGAAGGTGTGATGACCTATGATGCTTCACAAAGAGAGACATTTCATTTGCATGCTATGTTGTTTTGCACTATTAATGACTTTCCAGCATATGGGAATTTGTCTGGATATGGTGTCAAAGGAGCTAAAGCATGTCCTATATGTGAAGAGAACACTGATTCAACAAGACTAAAACATGGCGGTAAGACTGTATATCTCGGTCATCGAAGGTTTCTTACAAAATTCCATCTGTATCGTAGGAAGCGCAAAGCATTCAATGGATTGAATGAGGAACAGAGTGCACCTAAACCTATACCAGGGGAGGTTGTTTATGAAAGAGTAAAAGACTTTGTCAATGAATTTGGTAAGAGATCACAATGTACTATGGCCACACGGAGTGATAAATATTTATTCAAGAAGTAGTCAATATTTTGGGATCTTCCTTATTGGAGTTCTTTGACAGTCAGACATTGTATCGATGTCATGCACGTTGAGAAAAATGTATGTGATAGTATCATTGGTACTTTGTTGAGTATACCAGGTAAGACTAAAGATGGGATAAAATCTAGACTGGACCTACGTGAAATGGGAATAAGGTCAGAATTAACAGAATTTCGTGAAATGGGAAATCAGAGAACATACTTACCTCCCGCTTGTTACACATTGTCTAGAAAGGAGAAGAAAGCTTTTTGTGAATGTTTGGTAAATGTTAAGGTGCCACAGGGTTACTCATCCAACATCCGTAGATTGGTATCAATGAAAGATCTGAAGTTGATAGGTCTTAAATCTCATGATTGTCACACTCTAATGCAACAAATATTTCCTGTGACAATTAGATCTATATTGCCGAAGCATGTAAGGTTTGCAATCACCAGACTTTGTTTCTTTTTCAACAGTATGTGCAGCAAAGTTATTGACCCTGATACTCTCGATAAATTGCAAAGAGAAGTGGTTGTTACCCTATGTCAGCTTGAGATGTATTTTCCTCCGTCGTTCTTTGATATCATGGTACATCTTGTTGTCCACTTGACTAGGGAAGTGAAAAGGTTGGAACCATTTTTCTTGCATTGGATGTATCCCTTTGAATGATACATGTGCGTTTTTAAAAGTGATGTTCAAAACCGTTATTGGCCTGAAGGGAGTATTATTGAGGGTTATGTGATGAGAGAGGTTATGGATTTTTGCAATGACTTTCTCAGTGGTAATGACACTCCTGATAATGACAAGAATATTGACGAGCAATTTGGCAAAGGAATTTTGGGATCATGTGTGAAAGTAATCATCCGCGAGCAGTTGGAACAAGGTCACTTGTATATTTTACACAACATGGACGAAGTGAACGTTTATATCGAGGAACATACCAATTTCATCAAGAGACAATATCCTCGAGCCAATACAATGTGGCTTGCTAGAGAGCATGACAAGACATTTATTAAGTGGTTTGAAGATAAAGTCTTACATCAACTATCTCAAACACCAGATGATATTACTGAAACTATCAAATGCCTCACCTTTAAACCAAAATTGACTGTTATGTCTTATGAAGGGTATGACATTAATGGATTCACATATTACACAAAGCGCCAAGATGATAACAGTGTCATCCAAAACAGTGGGGTCACCCTTCAAGCATTGACTATGTTTTTTGCAAGTGCAAAGGATAAGAGTCCACGTGAAGCTAAAATGTCATATTACAGTGTCATTGAAGACATATGGGAGCTTGACTACACATATTTCATAATTCCGCTCTTCAAATGTAATTGGGTTGATAACACCAAAGGAGTTACAGTAGATGAATTGGGTTTCAATTTAGTGAACTTTGAAAAGATTGGCGAGAAGGGTGAACCATTCATATTGGCATCACAGGAGAAACAAGTATTTTAGATCGATGATCCTACAAATGATAAATGGTCGGTTGTTCTTCATGGTAAAAGACAGTTCATTGAAGATCCTATAGATGAAGAACAACACTATGATAAGTATGATGACTCCAGTCCATTCTCAGTTGGGTTGCCAACACCAACAAATATTGAAGCTAATGATGACTTGTATGTGCACGGAGATCACAATGAAGGATTGTTAATTGATAAAAAAATCGCAATATTAGAGGCATGTTTATATTTTTTTATATGTTTTATTTTTCTGAATGTGAACTTTACAATGTGAATGTGAACTTTACAATGTGAATTTTACAATGTGAATTACTTTATAATGTGAACTTTACAATGTGAATTACTTTACAATGTGAATGTGAACTTTACAATGTGAGCTTTACAATTTGAATTACTTTACAATGTGAATGTGAATTTTCAGATGGCTGAGCATTCTCCTGATGATCCTGCTGATGATTACCGTGAGGGTGAGGACATCAATGTGCTGCCTCATAATGTAAGTTTTAAAAATATATCATATATTTATATCTATATGTCCATTTATAGTTATATCTTGTAAATGTGTTTATTTTGTCAAATTTTAGGTTGATGATGCACATGTACCATCTGAAGTACTTGAGGCACTTGATCAACAACACCAAAAAGTTTACAAGAGAAGGGGCATCACTATGATGAAGAAGTTAATAGTGCAAAAGGGAAATGGACCCAAACTTGTTGTGGATTTTGATAATGCAGGAAATGCATCTGGTGTGAATCACAATTCGTTTGTTTCATATCTTGGGTATGTTACTCATAGCCATTGTGGTTGTAAGATAGATTCTTGGCATAAAGTTTCTAAGGAGAAGAAAGACGTAATATGGAAGGATTTATGCGTGAGTTATTATTAATTTGCAATTCTATTTTGTAGATTACTAATTTGTTGGATACTAGTTAATAGCAATTCTATTTTGCAGAGTATATTTGAATTGGATGAACAGTTGCATCGTAAATGCATGATGCAACGTTGTGGGAGAGTCTTAAGGAACTATAGGACAAATCTCACCCGAGAATACATAAAAGAAGGTGACAAGAAGAAGAAGACAACCACTGAACAGTGGAACTTCCTGGACAAAGAAGAATGGGACGCGTTTGTTGCTTCAAGACAAACTGATGAATTCAAGGTATTAGGTGTTCATCCCAATCTCATTAATATATGTTGTATTCACCTATTCAAGATTAACATTTACTGTTACTAACCAAATCATTAATGTGCATACTAACTAGGCCCTCAGTGAGGCACAAAAATCAAGGCGTGCACTGAATGTGCATGACCACACAATGGGTCCAAAGGGGTATGAAGGCATTCGCCAAAGACTACAGTCTGAGGCTACTGCTCAATCTACTGCTACTCAGGAGTCCTCTACTATAGGTCGCACACCTCTGCCTTGCCATGATGTCTGGATAGCTAGGAGGCAAAATAAGAAGGGAGAAATAAGGAAGCCCGCAATTGCCGAGGCGGCTGCAAAAATGGTAAAATACAACTCTTACAGCAATCGTTCAAATATTGATTATTTGTGGTGTTTACGTAATTACAAATTTTTGTTTTGGCGATTAGCGGGAGCTGCACGAGCTGAGGAAACAAGGCAAGTTCATCCCTGAGGGCACAAGGGATGAATTGACAGTTGCTCTGGGTAACCCAGAGCATCCTGGACGTGTTAGGGCTGTAAGCGTTGGTGTGGGCATCAAATATTTTTTGGGCCATCCCAGCGCAAACATGTCCCAAAAGTGGGACTTTCACAAGAAGAGGTAACATATTCTTTCTTTATAATGTTATTGTAAAAAGAGAATTCAATAATTAGAATCTAACATTTCTTTTATCCATGTATAGGTAGATAAGCTAGTTGATAGGAAACTCGAAGAAGCACTAAAAAAGTGGTAGGCATCTCAGACTGCCACTCAACAGATAGTACCTATTATAGCATCCCGCTCTACTCCTACTGCAGAGGTTGGGAGTAATCCTGTAGACCCACCACCTATCACATCCGCTGTAAGTATTTTTATGACATAGTAACTAGTTTTTTAATTCAAGATGATATGTTTTCAAGATGATATGTATATATGAAATTGTAGTCGTTTCAAAAAAAGATGATATGTATATATGTATATAACATTCTTTACACAAAAAGTTGTAGGGGTTGAAGCCATGCCGTCTAAAAAGTAAAGAATATGTCATTGCAGAGGTGTTGGCTTACCCATCCCTACCAGGGGAAATGTTTCACGGGTCTCCATTACCAGCTGGTTGGATTCGTGTGAGCCCGGTACATATATTCTCCAAGTGGATGGATCTTCCATTGCCATATGCCCACCCAGATTGTGAAATGCTTGGTGAGGCAGAAGGTGGAGTGATATTGTGGATAAAAGTAGATGTCCTCTTTACTGAAATTGTATGGTAAATTTACATTACGTTAAATTGTTAGTGTGTGTATATGATGTCAGTTGATCTGAAATTATATATATATACAGGTTAAAAAGAAGACACCCACAACATCTAGGCCTCCACTTCCACCTCCTACATTACCCAGTTGGGTTCCATAGGACCTACCTGTCCCGTTAGGTCCTAACTGTAGGGGTATGGCAATATGGTTAGGTGAACATGATACAAATTGCCCTATAACTATTTCCTTAGATTCATATATTGCAGGTCAATCATACAAAAGCAAGCTATTTATACAAGATATTTTGGAGTTGTTTCGATATGATTGGCTAAATACATCTGTGATAGAGCTATGGATAAGGTGAGATCTTCTTTATACATCCATATACCTTGTGTAGGATCTGGTGATCTGGTTTCTTATTTATTAATGCATGTGTAATTAATACATATTTTGTAGCTACTTAAACAAGATATGTGCAGATTTTGCATTCGAACATGTAGGATTTTTGATTCTATCTTTGATTAGTCTAGTAGCTAAAGACCCTCCGTCAGTTCAACAATACTGCTGTGAGGCTTTTACAAATTTTGCTCAAAATAAGAAGATGGTGATAATAGCTCCATTCAATGTAAAGTAAGTTTACTTTGCTTATTATAATTTGGACTTAAGAAAATTACATTTTTATTGTGGATTTTGAGTTATTAATTTTTAACTTTTTTACCTCTAGTGGTATGCATTGGGAGTTACTAGTTATTGTCCCCGAGACGTTCACTGTCTATTATCTAGATCCTAAGGGGAGTAAATTGAATTCAAAATATGGACACAAAATGAAAATGGCATTATTCCGGTGAGAAATATTTCATTTTCATATCCGTTAACATATGTTATTACATTACTATTTAATTATGCAATGTACTATGTTACATTAACATGTAGGGGTTTAGATGAGTTCAAAAAGGCTGGAGGAAAGGTCCCCACGAAAAAGAACCAGCTAATAATTTGGAAGAACGTGAACGTAAGTTCCCGACTGCAATATATGTATATATTATTTATGTGAACAGTGCTTAATTAGTTGTATTTTTTAATATTTTGTATGTTTGAATTTATAGTGTGCTACACAAGACAACGGATGGGCATGTGGATACTATGTGATGCGATTTATGCACATGATTATCAAATATGCCGCAGTGGACATCGATACTATTCCTGAGGTATTATATAGTCTCATTAGATAATATGAAATATATCAATCTTATTTATAGATCATTAATTATATATATACATCATTCTCTTTACAGGTTTTTAAAACTGACCACACTAGAGGAAATGCCTTACCAGATGTACATGCTCCCTATATGACAGGAGAATTAAATGAAGTAAGAGAAGAATGGGCAACAACCATACAAGTAGTGGGGGTTTTAACATATAATTGGGATGTTGATAGCGAATAATGACTAAAGAATGATATTTTGTGAATGAATTTATGAATTATAATATATGTGTGAATGTTTCTACATGTCTGGATGTTTCTACATGTCTGAGTGAAAATGAATGAAACTTTTGGTTGCTATATGAATGTTTCTACATGTGTGAATGTGAAAATGAATGGAACTACAGATTTCTAGCTACATGAATGTTTCTAAATGTGTGAAAATGAAATGGAACTACAGGTTTCATTGCTAAATATGTGAATATTTTTGTTGTTAATTTTGCAGGTTTGTGGCTTGTTGTTGGATGATATCAATGGATGTTGTAAAACCTACAGTTCATAACTGAACTGCAGGTTTCTCATCATGCGACCAGCCACAGCAGGTCTGCAGACTGATAGAAAAAAAAACAATAGGCGTCGGTTATTTGTATAAAACCGACACCACATAGTTACAGTGTCAGTTTCTTAGCTAATAATCGATGCCTATATGAGGCCAGACACCACGGCCATGGCAGCGGGCCAGACACCATGGCTATGCTAGCTAGCACGGCTGTGGCAGCGGACCAGACACCACGGCCGTGCTGGCCAGCACGGCCGTGGTAGTGGTGATATGGAGTCGGTTATTACTAATAAACTGATGCTGATAGTGCCCCAGATGGCGCCCTTTCTGTGGCACGAAGGTATATGGCATCGGTTTCTTATCTAATAACCGAAACCTATAGTACCCTACTGGCACGTTTTCGGTGGCGTGCAAAGGGTTTTGGCGTCGGTTTTTGAATCGACGCATAACGGTTGGGCTTTTAGTGTTGCCCACATAGGTGTCACTTAGAAACCGACACTAAATGCCTTAAACAACTGACACTAAAGGTCATTTATGTACTAGTGATATGATGGTCTTAGGCTTATGGAAATTCCTTGGTTGAGACCTTGACCTTTAGAAATACTTACATTTGTCGGAGGTGAAATGTAAGAACCCTGACCCCCGTTTTGGGCTTATCCTATTTGCTTTTTCTAACCCTGGTGTATAGTTGCTTGCTAATCACCTCTAGTGGTGATTAGGGTTTGTTTGTTCCATGTTAAGGGTTGGAGGTTCTACTTGCAAATAACCCAAGTTTTAGGGTTGATGAGCAAGCTTGTCACCTTGATAGATGTCTTCTCTCTCCTTGCATCCTCTAGAGTGGAGAGGATGGGTTGGGCTCATTACTTGAGTTGCCTTGGGCTTGGTTGAGCCTTGTTTTGCCTTGTTGGACCTTGTGTCGGCCATAGGTGTGCCCTCCATGGTTGTGTCAGCCATGGGTGTGTCGCCCATGGGGCTGTATCGGACAAGCAGTGGGTGTATTGGCCATGGACCACCTTTGAATCCTAGCTTTGTTTGTGTCACCACTCTAGTGGACACTTGGTGCACGATGCTCGCATGTGGCAATTGCCTTGGACATGTGTATGGGGCGAGATGAGAGGGTGGTGTTTCTCATGGACAAGTGTCCCTAGGTGGGAAACACATTGCCTTGTTTTACCTTGGTTTCTCCTCCATCCTCTTCTATATATGTATCCCCTTTCTCTTGCTAAGGATCCCTTTAGTTCCTTAGTTTACCCTCTTCCTTGGTGCACACCACCTCTCCTTTGCAAGCTTGGTGGCCGATCCTCCTCCTTCTCCTTAGAGTCTTCTTCTTCCTCTAGTGGTGGCCGAACCCTAGAGTGCCTTGTTCTTCTTCTTGTGGTGGTGCTTGAGCTTGGAAGCTTGGTTCTAGGAGCTAGGAGTTTGTTTAAGGCGGGCTACATAACTCCTAACCCTAACCATACTACCTTCTTTTATGTTGCATGTTTTCATATGATCATGATCGGACATGTATGTTGTTAGATATGTTTCTTTCTTATTTTGCACCTTTAGTCTTGTGGATATAGTGATCTTGTTGTTGTGTTTGATGTTTTTTACCGTTGTAACTAGTTGGTCGAACCCATAGATTAAGGTTTCCTTTGGGGAAATACCCCTTTCTCCCCTTTGGTCTTAAGAAGTGAGTTCAGATCTAGTGATATAGGCAACACACCTCTCTCTTGGTTGTTGAGAGGTGAGCCTATACCCTAGTCGCTTGGGAAACACTCTTCTCTCACCATGGATTTGAGAGGTGAACCATAGTTGGATGTGGACCTTGTAGAGGTTGGGAGCTTGACCTAAGTTGGAGGTGATCTATCATGTTGCTCGATTGGTGAAGGAGGTTGTGCAAAACCCCTCTCTCTTGGTTGTTGAGAGGTGAGCCGATTCTATTGATCTTTTAGGGTTCTTATGATGGTAAGCTTGAGCTTGAAGATGACCTTGTTGGGAAGGGCTTGGTGCCTTGCACGATACACCATTGATGAGATGTTGCCCGACACCTCTTTGCCTTGGGTCTTGGCTTGGCCGATATGGTTGTATTGTGTTCGGTTGGCTTTGTGACCGTTATTTTCCTCTTGATCTTGTTGAAGAGCTTGGGCGAGATGCCTTGACCAAGATGACCCCTTTACCCTAGTTGGTGTTATCCTTTGCCCGATATGGTGTCTGGTTGGGCGTTATGTCTTTAGCCGATAGGAGTGTTCTCTACTGATGCTTTGATGTGGGTGTTGCCCGACCCTATGTTGCCCGTCTCGGGGCATTTCACGTTGTTGTGGTGTCGCCTGACATAGCGTCGTGCGTTGTGACTTGGAAGATTAGGTGGTTTCTACCCGTCACAAACCCTAACCCTAGCTGGACGATAGAGTCTTGGCCGTATAGAGCTAGTTGTGTTGCCCGACACACCCTTGCTCCATGGTTGCACGGTATGAGTTGCACGATACACAACTCCTAGATCAGTTGCACGACATACTCCATCAGATCTGCTTGCACGATATCCCTTGTGCATGGATGCACCCCATCGTGACCATTATTTGTGGGTAAGTGCTTGGCCGATAAGCCTCTAGTGTGGGGCTTTACCCTACCCGATGCCATCTGCAGTCCTGGAAGATTTTGAGAGGATAATATCTTGTGTCCCATCTTCTTTTTATATTACACCACCAACTTCTCCCATTGCTGATCCAAGACATTCCAATGTGAGATTTTTAGGATTGCAAGTGTTCAACAGGATGGAAACCCCTCTCTTTTATGCCTATGAAGACCCATTCCTCAAGGGAAGGCAAAACTGTGGCATGAAAAGTTTCAAGGTCTTAAGATTGACTAAGGCAAACAGCTCATTGCTTGCCATCATCAATAAAAGTCCAACTTATGTAAGGTTCCATAAGGGTGTTTTCACCTTCAAGAATAAGATGAGAGGGATGATGCCTAAGGAGTCCATCTTAAATGAGCTAAAATATTTTGTTGATAAGGATTCTTACTTTGGGACCTATGATGATGACCCCATAGGAGAGACAAATGAATAAAGACACTTGAGAAACTCACATAACCCTTGGGAGACAAGGAAGGGATTTGAGAGGACCGCGTATGATGAGGAAGAGAACATTTTGCTTTTGGACAATGGTTGATTGATGAAAAAGAGCAACAAGCCCGACTGAAGGCTAAAAATTTAGCGCTAGCGGGAGGCAACCCATGTGGTTTGAGATTCTCGAACCCTCCTTTTGATACTTTATCTTTATTTAACACAAAAACACACACACACACACTTGTGCTTTATAGTTTTCTTTTGAGTTTTGATGATGTGCATGTGTTATACAATAGAGGGGGGGGGTTAGAAGTAAATCATGGCCATTAAGTCAAATTTGTGGCCAAAGAACAAATGAAGTTGAAGTTCAAGTTTTGAATTTGGAAAACTGAAGGAACAACAACACCACGGCCGTTGAGCTCGACCATGACCATGGCTCATGTGGCCAAACACGACTGTGGCACATGGCCATGGCTGTTGGAATTATTGTATCTAATTGGCCAAAGTTACAGGTTGTTTGTAAGAATCGCCACGACCATGGTACCACACCACGACCGTGTTGAAGGAGACAACCCACGACCGTGGTCCTCACCACGTCCATGTTAAAGAAAGCGGGCCACGACCGTGGCAACCTTCCATGATCGTGGGAATTAATGCATCTAATTGGCCGAAGTTACAGGTTGTTTGCAAGAATCGCCACGACCATGGGATTCAGCCACGACTGTGTTGAAGAGAAATGACCACGACCGTGGTATCCTGCCACGACCGTGGTGAGGTCAAACCGAGGAGTTCTTCATCGACAACATGACTGTGGCACCCGCCACGGCCGTGCTACCCAACCCTGGCCACGACCGTGGCCTCTTTCCATGACCGTGGCCGAGCCCGGTTCAGCCAAAACAATATAAGTTTTAAACGTTCAAAACCGACCCCCACCCTCATTTCTTCATCTTCCACCTTCAAAAAATGATCGTGGCAGAGACAACCACCCCCGTTCTCCCCAAATCTCCACGTCCAACCACCAAAAAAACCTCCATTTGGCCTCCAATCAATCCCAAATTGATTCCCAGCCATCCCTCTACCATTTCCACCGCCTATTCTTCCCCAATCGCTCCTCCATTTCCACATCCATCTCCACATCCGCCCAACAGCCACCTCCGCTAAAACCTCCACATAAACCCCTCTTTTTTGCCCAAATCAATAACCAATCACATTTCCACCATTCATACATCACTATCCTTCCATTCCACCAACAAAACCACATCCATACCACTCTCCACATAAAAATCCGAAAATCACCTCACCTCCACCATGAAAAAGATTGGAAAGGCCATAACCAAGGGAACCAACATCCTCACCGGAGGGAGGCGGCATTCCAAAAACGCCTCCTCTGATGTATCTGTTCCATCCCACACACCTTCACCTACCACCTCCGCCCACCATTCCCTCCGTCGTTTGCAATCAGTGAGCGGATCACACTCTCGCTCATCCGATAGCCACCATATCACCGACGCCACCTATGCGGGTGAAGATGATGAAGATGAGGAATCAATGGGGGTCAATTTGGACCACCTTATTAATGAGATCGAGACGACGACCGCAAAAAGAAGCCAGAGATCCAAAGCGGCACCGTCCTCATCCAGGCTCCCGCCGAAGCCTACACCAGCCCGCCACTCGACGTCTTAGGTGACGGTGAGGCGTGGTGTGCATTCGCAACCCTCGCGGAAACTACAACAAGATGAGGAGTAGTCGGCCCACTGGTACAATCTTGACACCAGCTCAGGGTTGCAGTCCTACATGATGGAGGAAGAAGAAGACAGTGAGGAGGAAGAGGTAGAGCTTGAGCATGAAGGAGATGATATTCTGGCACAACTGGAGGCAGATAGAGAAAAGACCCTAGGCAAAGCACCGATAGGAGTGTTCTATGGTAAAGGACACATGCAAAAGAAGGTTGATCTTATCTACCCCGAGTGTATGACAAGGCAAGTCATCGCCTCTAGTTATGGTAGTGAGAAGACCATTGAAGATCTTGGGATCAAAGAAATAGTGGAAATGGGCTTGAAAAGGATTGGGTTGTGGAATGTTCTTTTCACACCCTAACCTACATATCCCACTTTGACTCGAGATTTATTTGCCACTCTCGAGAAGACTAAAGTGAGGGGTTGTGATGCACTCAAATTTGCCATGATGGGCAGTAGGCACACCCTCACATCCACTGAGCTGAATGTTGTCTTCACCACTAGTCCTGAAGAAGCCATGAAATTGGATGACGGCTTGTTAGAGAGAGAGGCCAGTTTGGACTATGCCCATTATTGGAAGAGATTCATAGGCAATGAGGATTACTATGCGGGTAGATCAAAAACTAATGCCATAAGCAACCCGCTGATGCGCTACGTGCAGAAGTTCTTGGCAAACATGATTGTGGGCAGATACGACAACCAAGGCAGCATTTCTCAAAAGGATATGATTGTCTTGATCGGTATGAACCTCAAGAGGTATATTGACCTTGGAGTTATTTTATTTGACCATCTAAAGGGCGTACCCTACAAGAGTTCGAAGCCATTTGTTATGGGAGGGTTTGTCACTTCAGTTACACTGGAATTGGGATACGATCTCTCGGGGGTATAAGACGCAATCGAGGCAGAACTTGTTGACCTCAACTATCTGATGCACTGGCACACCATAAAGATGAAGGACAAAAGAATGATTATTTAACTACTAGTGTGCAGGATTTTGAACTAGAGCTGCCATATCACACGAAACCCCTAATATCCGTATTGGGACCTGGCAACAGGTTGAGGGAGAAACTAATGGCATGGAAGCAAGACCACCCGAGGGAGACGTACACTAGGGGAGCCGATGTCGTACATGAAGACATTGTCGAATCTAATGTAAAAGGGAAGGAGCAAGAAGATGCATAACAAAGGTAGCCCCGAAGAAAAAGAAGGAGGGATGAGGAGACATCCTAGCTGCAACAGCCCACAGGAAATGCCTATGACATGGCCACAATCCAGGCTCACCTTGAGAATATTCAGAAGACTCAAGGCGACATGCAGCTTGCCCAACAGCACATGTGGTATGATCAGCAACAAATGCACTATCAGATCAACCACTTGTATCAATATCACCATTCACAGGCAACAAGAAACCTCGAATGGGGTGCAGATTTTTGGGGTGGTTTAGCTGCGTATCCACAGACTTACCCTCCACCCCAGGATGACTATTGGGGGCACTACTACCAGTATCCTCCATCAGGATCAGCTCCATCCCCAGCTCCTCCTCCAGATCCTCCGCAAATGCCATACCAGCCACCGCAGCCATGACACTTCCCCTATCTCCCCTAAGCTATAGTTTCATGTTGAGAACAACATGATTCTAAAGTTTGGGGTGGGTAGGGCGGTATGCACCACTCTGTCTCTCTTTTTGTCATTTTCTTATCACCTCTGCCATCGAGTTTAGTTTTATTGTTATTGTTCTTTTCATTGCATTCTTTACATGGCATGTAGTTGACTTCTCACATTTTTGTGTAATTTTTCAAATTTTTTTGCTATTTTTCCTATTCCATATAATGCATTGCATTCTCATGTAGTTTTTGATAATTTCATATGCATGTTAACTAGGATTTGCTGCTTTATGTTTTAAAATTCCCTAAAGTAGGTTTAGATGTGATTTAGTGCAAATTGGCACCATTTTGGCCAATTTTGCCCAAATTTGAGATTTCTTGTCTAAAAAGTATGTTTTGACCCAATCTCTACTATTTTGAGTAAAAATGACGACCTTTGACTAGTGCAAGTGAAATGTTATGCTTTATTGCTAAGTGGTATCAATGTTTGACTTTGTACATGTGCATCATCCCTCTCTTGTGATTGTGATTGTTTTGGCTGAATTGTGAACTTGAGAAAGCTTTGAATGCTTAGTGTTTGTGGAATCACTTGTTTGATATATCAATTTCATCTTGTTCATTCATGTGGTGTGATATCTAGGATGAAGTATTGGATTAACTTTCATTCAGGATTTCTTATGTGGAAAATCATACCAATGACCCCTCTTTAACCCGACTCTTCTTCCACCATCTTCATACACCTCTGCCTCATAAAAAGATGCCCTAGTGCACATAATCAGCCTTGGCCACCTCCACAAGTTTGGGGTGGCCATATCTTTATCTCCCAGCTTCACTCTATCCACCATTTGCCCTATCTACACCAAGGGAAAGGAAGAAAACAAAAGAAAAAGAAAAGCAAAAACAAAATAAAAGGATGCTCCTGTTTAAGAGCATTCAAATAAAGAAAAGCTGAGTGTGTAAAAACACTCCAAAAATTTTATCGCAACCCTTTCTTCCACTTTCATACCTATTGAGCTAGGAAACATCAAACCTAGCTCATTGTGTCCTTTTTCACAGCCACATGGGTCATTTGGTGTGATTTGAAACATGAGACTGAACGCATTAATGTGAAACAACACTCCTAGTCATTCTTGATTAACACCATCATGAAACGGTTTACTCGGAACTTAATGAAATAAATATGGATAACCTGTGTATTCTATGCGCTATATGTGAAGTTCATGTGTTTTGTGCTCTTTTCATGATTGCATTGTGAAAGTAGGAGAGGAGAGAGGTGAAATGCATGCACTTAGTCATCTTTGATCCCACTAAGCAATAATCATCTTTTACATTGCATATGTCATTTCTTTTTGTGGAAGTTTTGCAGAGAGATTGAGTTGGAGCATACTTGAGGACAAGTATGTTTTAAGTTTGGGGTGGTGATGTAGCCCTATTTTAGGGCTCCATTCTGTGCCATTTTGTACTTAAGTCACATCTAAGCATGTAGATTACAAGCTTTTTACCCCTAATATGCTTATCATTGCAAATATGCTTATGGATGTTCTTTGCACTATTTTTGAGGTACTTGAACCATGCTTAGATGAAAGAGAGAGAAAGAAGGAGTTCTAGGGTTCCCCCACTCATGGAGGGACCCAAAGAAGCCCCCAAAGTCTCCCTCAACCTACCTCCAATGGTCAAGAATCGTCCCCAAGCAAAGACATCCAAAAATGACGAAGATTGAAGTGTAATTAAGTGAGGCCAACCTCACCACGTCCGTGGGCAGTATGCCACGGTCGTGCTTTTTTTAGCAATATGACACCAAGCTCAACAGGGAAATCCTACATAATCCCATGGTCGTGGCCACCTACCACAATCGTGGCCATTGAAGACACCATGGTCGTGGCCATCAGCACGGTCGTGGTCAGAAGAAGAGAAAACGACCGTGGCACCCTGCCACAGTCATGGGAATTAATTGCCAAAAGTTCAACTTGCAATAGGGTTTTTTCCCAGAACGCCACAACTGTGGCCACCTGCCACGACCGTGGCCGAAGAAGCTCAAGATGACCGTGGTGATTCCCCATGGCCACCTCCTCCTCCAAAACGGTTGTGTTACCCAGCACGGCCGTGGTGCCCCTAACCCACCACGATCGTAGCACTCCGCCACGGCCGTGGCCACCACCATACTTCGCTTCTTCACCACTTCCTTCACACCACGACCGTTTCACCACTTCACGACCATTCTCCACCACTCTCACCACGGTTGTGGCACACCACCATGGCCGTGGTGGTCCACCAACCCTACCCTACTTTTCATTACTTTTTCTAAACTGCCCATACTTACCCTAGTGCTTCCACCACCACCTATATAGACATGGGTGGTGGCCATAACACTAGGTTAGATGCCCCCTAGCTGTTCTTAGCCTCCACTCTCCATCCTTGAGCTCTTTGTGCAATCCCCTTGCATTTTGGCTCACCATCCACCATTTCCACCCTCATTCCCCCATGGAAACCTAGTTCCCTAGGTTTTCATCCATAAACCCCCACATTTCCATGCTCCCCTGCACCCTTGGAGGAGGGAGGTCATCTGCAGCAGCTTGGAGGTGAAGAAGAAGGCCACTTCATCAAGCTTCATGGAGTTTCTTCCTCTTCTACCCCTTTCTTTTCTTGTTTTCTTGATCATGTCTAGCTAAGCCCCTTGTGGTGGGCTGTTTGGGATTTAAAATGTAACTTTGATACCATGTTGGGGGATAATTTCTTGTAATGAACTTAATTCATATCTACGATGATTACTTCTTGCTTCTATCTCTTTTCCTATTTTATTGCATGTGGTTTGTGCTTATAACATAGATTGCTTGCTTTGAGATGTTTGATGACACTTAGCTTCTAGGAGGAATTGGAGTGTATGTGGCAATCTAAGGATTGGCTCCTAGGTCGAATTAGTGGATCCCTAGCTAGCCCCCTTTGTTCCTACCTACACATCCCTCCTTCTACAAGTGAGTGTGGGATTTAAGTAGCTAGTGTAAGTGAGAGTGATGCAATTGCCTAGGTCCTTCTAAAGGCTAGAATGGCTAGTGGCATGAGGTCAAATACCCTCATCTCTACCCTCAACCCTCAATTGCTCACTATCACTTACCCTAGAAACCTAGATTTGGCTAATCCCATTAGAATTACACCTAACACTAGTCTTCTACTAGTAGTATAGGGTATATTCTAATGGCATTGTCCTTTTTGTTTGGTTTGGTAATCTGGATATGAAATGAGAACCTTGCATGTTTAATGATCTCCCCCAACTAATGTCAAAGTTACATCCCCCAAACGGCCCACCTACCCTAATCAACTGCTTAAAACCCATCTTGCTTGTCTTAGTATACATAGGTAGTTATTGTAGGTCTTACAAATTTTGAAAGCATAAGATCCCACATCCCGTGCGCTCTGACCTCGTGGGGTGTAAAAGCACCACTAGCGGGGACGCACCAAGCTTTCTGGCGTCGTTGCCGGGGATCGAACCCAGGTCACCCGCGCGACAGGCGGGAATACTTACCACTATACTTAGCATGGGTAGGGCGGTATGCACCACTCTGTCTCTCTTTTTGTCATTTTCTTATAACCTCTGCCATCAAGTTTAGTTTTATTGTTATTGTTCTTTTCATTGCATTCTTTGCATGGCATGTAGTTGACTTCTTGCATTTTTGTGTAATTTTTCAAAATGGTTTTGCTCTTTTTCCTATTCTATATCATGCATTACATTCTCATGTAGTTTTTGATAATTTCATATGCATGTTAACTAGGATTTGCTGCTTTATGTTTTAAGATTCCCTAAAGTAGGTTTAGATGTGATTTAGTGCAAATTGGCACCATTTTGGCCAATTTTGCCCAAATTTGAGATTTCTTGTCTAAAAAGTATGTTTTGACCCAATCTCTACTGTTTTGAGTAAAAATGATGACCTTTGACTAGTGCAAGTGAAATGTTATGCTTTATTGCTAAGTGGTATCAATGTTTGATTTTTTACATGTGCATCATCCCTCTCTTGTGATTGTGATTGTTTTGACTTAATTGTGAACTTGAGCAAGCTTTGCACGCTTAGTGTTTGTGGAATCACTTGTTTGATATATCAATTTCATCTTGTTCATTCATGTGGTGTGATATCCAGGATGAAGTTTTGGATTAACTTTCATGCAAGATTTCTTATGTGGAAAATCATGCCAATGACCCCTCTTTGACCCGACTCTTCTTCCACCATCTTCATACCCCTTTTCCTCATAAAAAGATGCCCTAGTGCACATAATCAGCCTTGGCCACCTCCAAAAGTTTGGGGTGGCCATATCTTTATCTCCCCGCTTCACTCTATCCACCATTTTCCCTATCTATACCAAGGGCAAGGAAGAAAAGAAAAGAAAAAGAAAAGCAAAAACAAAATAAAAGGATGCTCCTATTTAAGAGCATTCAAATAAAGAAAAGATGAATGTGTAAAAACACTCCAAAAATCTTATCGCAACCCTTTCTTCCACTTTCATACCTATTGAGCTAGGAAACATCAAACCTAGCTCATTTTGCCCTTTTCCATAGCCACATGGGTCATTTGGTGTGATTTGAAACATAAGACTGAACGCATGAATGTGAAACAACACTCCTAGTCATTCTTGATTAACACCATCATGAAACGGTTTACCCGGAACTTAATGAAGGAAATATGGATAACCTATGTATTCTACACACTATATGTGACGTTCATGTGCTTTGTGCTCTTTTCATTATTGGATTGTGAAAGTAGGTGAGGAGAGAGGTGAAATGATGCACTCAGTCATCTTTGATTACACTAAGCAATAATCATATTTTACATTGCATGTCATTTCTTTTTGTGGAAGTTTTGTAGAGAGATTGAGTTGGAGAATACTTGAGGACAAGTATGTTTTAAGTTTGGGGTGGTGATGTAGCCCTATTTTAGGGCTCCATCCTATGCCATTTTGTACTTAAGTCACATCTAAACATGTAGATTACAAGCTTTTTACCCCTAATATGCTTATCATTGCAAATATGCTTATGGATGTTCTTTGCACTATTTTTCAGGTACTTGAACCATGCTTAGATGGAAGAGAGAGAAAGAAGGAGTTCTAGGGTTCCCACACTCATGGAGGGACCCAAAGAAGGCCCCAAAGTCTCCCTCAACCAACCTCCAATGGTCAAGAATCGTCCTCAAGCAAAGACATCCAAAAATGATGAAGATTGAAGTGTAATTAAGTGAGGCCAACCTCACCACGGCCGTGGGCACTATGCCACGGCCGTGCTTTTTTTAGCAATATGACACCAAGCTCAACATGGAAATCCTACAGAATCCCACGGTCGTGGCCACCTGCCACGACTGTGGCCATTGAAGACACCACGGTCGAGGCCATCAACACGGTTGTTGTCAGAAGAAGAGAAAAAGGTCGTGGCATCCTGCCACGGTTGTGGGAATTAATTGCCAAAAGTTCAACTTGCAATAGGGTTTTTCCCCAGAACGCCACGACCGTGGCCACCTGCCACGGGTGCCACAGCCGTGGGAATTAATTGCCAAAAGTTCAACTTGCAACATGGTTTTTCCCCAGAACGCCATGACCGTGGCCACCTACCACGAACGTGGCCGAAGAAGCTCAAGACGACTGTGGTGATTCCCCACGGTCACCTCCTCCTCCTCCAAAATGGCCGTGTTACCCAACACGTCCGTGGTGCCCCTAACCCACCATGACATTGGTGCCCCTAACCCACCACGACTGTGGCACTCCGCAATGGCCGTGGCCACCACCATACTTCACTTTTTCACCACTTCCTTCACACCATGACCATTTCACCACTCCACGACCATTCTCCACCACTCTCACCACCATGGCCGTGGTGGTCCACCAACCCTACCCTACTTTTCACTGCTTTTCCTAAACTACCCCTACTTACCCTAGTGCTTCCACCACCACCTATATATACACGGGTAGAGGCCATTGCACAAGGTTAGACGCCCCCTAGCTGTTCTTAGCCTCCACTCTCCATCCTGGAGCTCTTTGTGCAATCCCCTTGCATTTTGGCACACCATCTACCATTTTCACCCTCATTCCACCATGGAAACCTAGTTCCCTAGGTTTTCATCCATAACCCCCGACATTTCCATGCTCCCCTGCACCCTTGGAGGAGGGAGGTCATCTGCAGCAGCTTGGAGGTGAAGAAGAAGGCCACTTCATCAAGATTCATGGAGTTTCTTCCTCTTCTACCCCTTTCTTTTCTTGTTTTCTTGATCATGTCTAGCTAAGCCACTTGTGGTGGGCTGTTTGGGATTTAAAATGTAACTTTGATACCATGTTGGGGGATAATTTCTTGTAATGAACTTAATTCATATCTATGATGATTACTTCTTGCTTCTATCTCTTTTCCTATTTTATTGCATGTGGTTTGTGCTTATAACATAGATTGCTTGCTTTGAGATGTTTGATGACGCTTAGCTTCTAGGAGGAATTGGAGTGTATGTGGCAATCTTACGATTGGCTCCTAGGTCCAATTAGTAGATCCCTAGCTAGCCCCCTTTGTTTCTACCTACACATCCCTCCTTCTACAAGTGAGTGTGAGATTTAAGTAGCTAGTGTAAGTGAGAGTGATGCAATTGCCTAGGGCCTTCTAAAGGCTAGAGTGGCTAGTGGCATGAGATCAAATACCCTCATCTCTACCATCAACCCTCAATTTCTCACTTTCACTTACCCTAGAAACCTAGATTTGGCTAATCCCATTAGAATTACACCTAACCCTAGTCTTCTACTAGTAGTATAGGGTATATTCTAATGGCATTGTCCTTGTTGTTTGGTTTGGTAATCTAGATATGAAATAAGAACCTTGCATGTTTAATGATCTCCCCCAACTAATGTCAAAGTTACATCCCCCAAACGGCCCACCTACCCTAATAAACTGCTTAAATCCCATCTTGCTTAGTTTGCTTGTTCATGTTAGTCTAGTTTAGTCGCTTTTGCTTAACTTAGTCAATTGCTTAGTTTTGCTCTTTAGTGTTAACTTAGGCTCTTGCTCTTGCTTAGTTAGTTTGTTAACTTAGTTTACTACTTTGCTTACTCTTCCATAACTTAGTTTCCATCTTGCTTTTCTTACTTGCTCAATTAGCGTAATCAAACAACAAAACCTTTTAAAACCCTAAAACCCTAATCTCCACAATAGGAATATAGCATACACCGTCTAACTCTAGTGGCCCCTCTATCTCCGTGGATTGACCATGTACTTGACACCTCACCTATACTACGACACGACCTCGTGCACTTGCGGTCATAGTGTCTTAGTAGACGCAGGTAGTTAGTGTAGGTCTTACAAATTTTGAAAGCATAAGATCCCACATCTCGTGCGCTCCGACCTCATGGGGTGTAAAAGCACCACTAGCGAGGACGCACCAGGAACTTGTCGTTAAAATTTCCTTCCTTGTTATAGTAGAAACACCTTTCCTTCTCATATATACATTTCTGTAGATGTAAAAGCTCTATAGTTGAAACATATGATGGTCTTAGGCTTATGGAAATTCCTTGGTTGAGACCTTGACCTTTAGAAATACCTACATTTGTCGGAGGTGAAATGTAAGAACCCTGACCCCCATTTTGGGCTTATCCTATTTGCTTTGCCTAACCCTGGTGTTTAGTTGCTTTCTAATCACCTCTAGTGGTGATTAGGGTTTGTTTGTGCTATGTTAAGGCTTGGAGGTGCTACTTGCAAATAACCCAAGTTTTAGGGTTGATGAGCAAGCTTGTCACCTTGATAGATGGCTTCTCTCTCCTTCATCCTCTAGAGTGGAGAGGATGGGTTGGGCTCATTGCTTGAGTTGCCTTGGGCTTGATTGAGTCATGGAACACCTTTGAATACTAGCTTTGTTTGTGTCACCACTCTAGTGGACACATGCTGCATGATGCTCGCATGTGGCAAATGCCTTGGACATGTGTATGGGGTGAGATGAGAGGGTGGTGTTTCCCATGGACAAGTGTCCCTAGGTGGGCGACACATTGCCTTGTTTTACCTTGGTATCTCCTCCATCCTCTTCTATATATGTATCCCATTTATCTTGCTAAGGATCCCTTTAGTTCCTTAGTTTCCCCTCTTCCTTGGTGCATGCCACCTCTCCTTTGCAAGCTTGGTCGCCGATCCTCCTCCTTCTCCTTGGAGTCTTCTTCTTCCTCTAGTGGTGGCCGAACCCTAGAGTGCCTTGTTCTTCTTCTTGTGGTGGTGCTTGAGCTTGGAAGCTTGGTTCTAGGAGCTTGGAATTTTTTTAAGGCGGGTTACATAACTCCTAACCCTAACCATACTACCTTCTTTTATGTTGCATGTTTTCATATGATCATGATCGGCCATGTATGTTGCTAGATATATTTCTTGCTTAGTTTGCACCTTTTGTCTTGTGGATATAGCGATCTTGTTGTTGTGGTTGATGTTTTGTACCTTTGTACCTAGTTGGCCGAACCCATAGATTAGGGTTTCCTTTGGGGCAATACCCCTTTTCTTTCCTTTGGCCTTGAGAAGTGAGTTCAGATCTAGTGATATAGGCAACACGCCTCTCTCTTACTTGTTGAGAGGTGAGACTATACCCTAGTCGCTTGGGAAACACTCTTCTCTCACCATGGATTTGAGAGGTGAGCCATGGTTGGATGTGGACCTTGTAGAGGTTGGGAGCTTGACCTAAGTTAGAGGCGATCTATCATGTTGCTCGATTGGTGATGGAGGTTGTGCAAAACCCCTCTCTCTTGGTTGTTGAGAGGTGAGCCGATTCTATTGATCTTTTAGGGTTCTTATGATGGTAAGCTTGAGCTTGAAGATGACCTTATTGTGATGGGCTTGGTGCCTTTCACGATACACCCTTGATGAGATGTTGCCCGACACCTCTTTGCCTTGGGTCTTGGTTTGGCCGATATGATTCTATTGTGTTCAGTTGGCTTTGTGTCTGTTATGGTCCTCTTGATCTTGTTGAAGAGCTTGGGCGAGATGCCTTGACCGAGATGACCCCTTTACCCTAGTTGGTGTTATCATTTTCCCGATATGGTGTCTGGTTGGGCGTTATGTCTTTAGCCGATAGGAGTGTTCTCTACTGACGCTTTGATGTGGGCATTGCCCGACCCTATGTTTCCCATCTTGGGGCATTGCACGTTGTTGTGATGTCGCCTGACATAGCGTCGTGCGTTGCGGCTTGGAAGATTAGGTGGTTGCTTCCCCTCACAAACCCTAACCCTAGCTGGATGATAGAGTCTTGGCCGTATAGAGCTAGTTGTGTTGCCCGACACGCCCTTGCTCCATAATTGCATAGTAGGATTTGCATGATACACAACTCCTAGATCAGTTGCACGACATACTCCATCAGATTTGCTTGCATGATATCCTTTGTGCATGGATGCACCCCATCGTTGACCGTTATGTATGGACAAGTGTTTGGCCGATAAGCCTCTAGTGTGGGGCTTTACCCTACCCGATACCACCTGTAGTGAGGGTTTCCCTACTAGTCACACTTCTAGTGAGGGTAGCAGACATCCTACCTAGTAGTCCTTCATCGTGAAATCACATCTTTGTTGATAATGAACAATGGAAGTTAGTTTACAAACCTATGCTATGTGGGATGTTTAAAGATAATGCCAAGATGCTTGCTTCTATTTATGAGGTAAAAAGCATAGATGGATGCCCATGATTCGATAGCAATAATATAACTGAAACAGTATATACTTCATACGATAACGATCATGACAAGTGCATCTACAAACCCTCATAACATGATAAACATAAGAGCTATGTCTGGTGATTTTAAGTTATCTCTTTTGATGTGCATACTAATTATGCAGGTGTATTAGATGAATTCATAGCAAGGTAAGAGCTATGAGGTATATGTGTTTGAATAAAACTACATCAATCACTCTTGTTGCTGAGATAACATGCATCACCAGTATGATGTGATAGGTCTGAGGACCTGATAAAGGCTAAGTGCCTAGTTGAGGTGTTATCCTCTGATGATGAGATCAGGAATTGTTATCCCAAGTGATGATGTAAGATGATGAGAATGCCTTAAGAGGCAGTGGTTTCCTGTGATAAGGGATTGTGATCCCAATATAATGTGATGGTGGTAGTAATAATGTAACTTAATGTTATGTATGTGTTACAATCTAGCTGCCTCCACAATCCACTTAAAATATACTAACTAATTATAGTGGAACAATATTATGTAGTTTGCCCTCGCCATAGATCCATTATCATCAGTAGTTGGTGATGGTGAAATAGGTTCTCTTGTGGGTTAACCTGGAAGCGCATATTATTGAATATGTGTGGTTTCTTGATGCGATGATTTTGAGTCACATTTATAGACTTGTTTTACTTGTGTTTTATGCATTTATTGGTCATTTTGGTGGTTAATATTGCATAATTCATTTACTTTGGTCTAAGATCCTTCTCTATGTCAATTCTCCCTTATTTTGGTATTTTGATCATAAATTATTACAATAATATGTTTTATTTCGGCTTATGTGGTTTCGTGTTACAATTTTAGGAAAAATGAATATCTACTACTGTCGATACCATCGACAGTGGTCGATACCATCGACACGACCACAGGTTGCTAGCCGCAAGGAGCATCGTAGAGTCGATGTTATCGACAGGAATGTCGATGGTATCGAGATAACATCAGGTTTCTGGCGAGAAGGGAGTCGATACTATCAACGCATGTGTCGATACTATCGACAAGTGGAGCTACAGCGATAGAAAAAGATAAAACCGACGCCTTAGGATGTCGATGCCATCGACCCTCATCGATGGTATCGAGTCAGCATTAGGCGCAACAACAAAGAGAAAGAAGACTGGCCGATATCGCGCAAGGTCGATACCATCAACCCACGTCGATGGTATCGACACCGCCAGATACAAGTTTGCTTCAGATCGTTCTAAATCTGACGTCTGTGATATTTTGGTGAACTAACTCGGTGATTATACCTAATGACGGCGCCCAAGAGCAATCGATCATGTCATTAGCCGCTGCACACGTCCCGAGAAGGTGTGGAGAGAAGGACGGAGCCTAGAAGCACGCCCCAGCCATTCCGAACGCCGAAGAAGACGTTTTCCACCACCGAAAGGCGGGAGATCACGTATTCTATGCCAAGGAGCGCCTGGATCTTCTCCGTTCAGGGGCTTCAATTCTTATTCCACATTTTTCCTCATGTGTCTTTTTTTCTCTACCATGTTTTGCTCTGAAATGAACATGCAGGGCTAATCCCCTTTATCTTTAGGACCGGGAGTAGCCTGGGAAATCATTGTATGACAAATTTATCATAGTAATTCATCATTTATCTCTTAAATCCGTGGTATGATTTCATTTTCTCAATTATATTGTTATGCTTGATCACCATAATAATAATCTAATGCCCTTGATTACTTTGAAAGAAGAATTAATGGTTGAAAAGAGACGAAATTCACATTAATTGACAAATCCCTTGAACAAGGTGGTGTAAGGTTAATGGTGGATACCTAGAGATTGATTCTAATGCACCTAGTTTAGGGTATAGGTTACTACAACGGTGGAACCGACCTAGACATATGTAGTGAATTGTACCATGACAGTGGGCAATTCTAATTATAGGCCACTACCCGGATAGAGAGATAAATCTGAGTGACTAAATAGAAATTCATACAATGAAAACCCGCGGTTAAACCACAATCCTAAAGATCTCCACTTGAATTTATTAAACTAAACCTTTAATCGATTATTTTGTTTTGTTTTATTTTCTTTTCTTTTAATTTTACAACAACTTCCAACTTTTTAATCGGTCTAGCTGATTGTGAGTAGTTAGTAGTAGTCTCCGATAATTCAGTGTCCCTGAGTTCGACTCGGGCCTCACAAGGGCCTATATTACATTGACGCGTACACTTGCGTTTCTACGCACGGAAACATTGTGTCAAGTTTTTGGCGCCGTTGTCGGGGACACGACAATTGTCGGCACTACGAGTGCTGCAAGCGGCCATTCTATGCCACTTTTTATTTTCATTAGTTTGAAATCATTTCTAAAATTCATAGTCTATTCTTTCCAATTCTTGTAATCGTCAAGCACGGTACTGAACTCAAATTTTCATTTAGCAGGTACTGTGTATGGTGTAGACGCGTAGCACTAACTACACACAACAGGCACCAGAGGTCCCACTGCTGGGACCTGATGACGAGGACCATTACAGTCAAGACCACTTGCAAGAAACAGATACTGGATCCGAACAAGAAGAAATGGCAGAGGAACAGACGATATGGGAGAAGATCAAGGCTTCTTCTTCATCTGCGTCGAAGGGGCCAATCAAGAAGCAGGCGATCAACATTCCAACATACAAGATTGATCCTGCGATAATCAACTTGGTCAAGTCGAATGAATTCCATGGGCTCAAGAACAAAGACCCAATCACGCATATAAGCCAATTTGTGGAGAATTGTGATATGATAAAAATAGACAGGTTCCCGTAAGATGCACTATACCTGAAGCTGTTTCTGAGTTATCTGACAGGAAATGCACAAGAATGGTTGCACAATCTGGACGATGAATATGTGGAATCATGGAACCACATGGTAGAGGTATTCTTTGAAAGGTTCTTCCCGCCCGTGAAGACCAATGATCTGATCAGAAAAATTCACAATTTCACTCAGAAGGCAGGAAAGACCTACTCGGAGACGTGGGAACGTTTTCAGATTATGCTAAGGAGGTGCCCACACCATGGTTTCGATAAGGAAAAATATGTTAAAATCTTCTATTTTGCTCTTTCGGAGCATGATAGAAGTAACCTTGACTCAGTAGGTTTAGGATTTTTCTTAAACAACACAGACACAAGGTGCTGGGAGATTCTAAAAAACATGGCAAGGAAGCAGTCCTGGGGCGATAGGGATGCACCAGAACAAGTCAAAGTAGCAGGTGAATCCAGAGCCATCAAGGAGCTTAATGACAAACTAGATCTTCTAGCCAAGAAATTGCTTGTCAAGGAAGATGCATCATATGATGAGGAAGCCCAGGTAAAATTTATGCAACAACAGGGCTATAGAAATAATGATTATGCTTGGAGGAAGGACATGAAGTTCTCATGGAAGGACCCATACAACTTCCTACAAGATCCAGATGTAAAGCCACAACCTAGAGATGAAGATAAAAGCACCGAGTTGCTTAGTCAAGTAGTGCAGCAAAATCAAGAGATGATGAGCATGTTTAGTAACCAGTTGCAGTCCCAGGGTGATATTTTGACCAAGTTTGGACAAACACTGCAAAGTCACGGAGCACAAATGAGGGCACTCGAGACGATTGTGACCCAGATTTCCAATGAAGTGGTAGCCATAAAGCATGCAAATGAACAGAGACAGGTAGGGAATGCAGATGTGGTTCAAGCACATCATCAAGTAAAGTATATATCTGTGATTAATGAGGTAGAACCCCCAGTGGTAGAGGCTCAAGACCAAGGAAAAATGATTTTTGATACGAAGGCTATACCGAGCATACCATATCCGCGCAATCATTTTGGACTACCAGGTGGGTATGTCCCATTTAGAAAAACTCGCCAAGAGCCTATTACAGTTGCACCCACACCTAGGCAAGAATAGCAGGTGAAGGCTATATGTCATGTTGAAGCTGCAACTACTAAGAAAGATGAGCAGCCACAAGTTGCACCGGTTGAAAATGATCTACCAAAGTCTATGCCAGAGAGTGTAATGGGAGCAAGCTTAGGGGAGGTGACCCCGAAAAGCCCATATGTGCCACCTCATCAGCGTCTAAATGAGGTAATTGTGTCGTGTCTGGACAGCCCAAGGATGAAGAAAGAGCATCGACACTATAGGAGGTTCTTGGAGATGTTTAGAAAACTTCATATCAACATTCTGCTAGTGGAAATGATAGAGCAGATTCCTGCATATGGGAGGTTTATCAAAGAAATCATCACCAAGAAAAGGCAGATCAAAGACACAGACATTTGCTGGGTGAATGAGATGGTGAGCTCAATTATCCATGGGAGTTTACCACAGAAGAGTACAGACCTAGGAGGCTTATACATTCCATGTTCAATATGAGATCAACATTTTCCACAAGCACAGTGTGATTCAGGCGCCATCATTAATCTTATGCCACTGTACACATTTCGAAAGCTTGGGTTAAAGGAAATAAAGAAATCAGCGACAACGATTGAGTTGGCAGATGGATCCATTGTAAAGCCATACAGAGTGTGTGAGGATGTGCTCTTCAAGGTAGACAGGTTCATCTTCCCGGTGGATTTCGTCGTCATGGACATGCCACAGCTTCAAAGTTGCGAGATGCTATTAGGTAGGTTGTTTCAAGCAACGACCGATGTTGTCACTGCCATTGGGAGAGGTACATTGACCTTGGGGATTGGCCAAGATCGGGTTGAGTTCAAATTGCCACACGATCCCTCGGGCACACTCTCCAAAGTTTTACATAGATGAGAAACTTAATGTCGTCTAGCCTAAGACGTTAAATAAGGGCGCTTGTTGGGAGGCAACCCAGCCATCGGTAGTGTAGTTAGTTTCTTTCACATTTTGTACTTTGGTTTGTTTTGACTTTGTTTTTAGTGTAAAAAAAGATATCGTGATCGTTTGCGTAATGTGCAGGACTGAGGTAGAGTCGATACCATCGACCCTTGAGTCGATGGTATCGAGATGGGTACAGGTTGGCGACTGCAGAAATTGCTCTGTGTTTATACCATCGACGGCCTCGTCGATGGTATCGACACACCAACAGGTTGATCGCAGGAAAGAGGTCGATAGTATCGACATGGGTGTCAATACTCGCGAGATCTCTGGAGATATTCAGAAGAAATCGTCTCAGTGAAGTCAATACCATCGACGGGCCTGTCGATGGTATCGACCCAGTTACAGGAAAGAAGCGGTGGCCGGGCCTCGCGAGGGTGTTGCACTAACCAGAAGTCGATACTATCGACTTGCGTCGATAGTATCGACGCATCATCGATCCAGGCCCCCAATCAAGCCATCAATGACCGTCGATACTAGCGGTGGACGGATTGTGCTATAGGAGTCGATACCATCGACTCGCATCGATGGTATCGACGGGCACACAGCAGCGTCGGCGTCAGTTATATAAGGGATGGTTTGTTGTCATATGACGTCACACCTTCAGCGAGTTCTTCCTCCACTTCTGCCGTGCGACCTGTTGAGCAATCGGAGCCCGACTACAAGCATCCAGGAGCGCGTTCTTCATCGAGCGGAGATTATCCTCTCCGACCGGCACCGAGCTCCTTCTTCTGTTTCTACTTCTTCTTCGACAATGGTGCATACTGCCGGCACGTCTTCTTCTCGCACGACACCAATGGAGATTCCAGAGTTCATCCCTCCTCCTCCTCAATCTATTTTGTGTCCATAGATTGTCCATCCTTCTGTGGAGATTCATAAGGTGTATGAGGAATTGCTGAAGCGTAAAATAGAGCCGACCCGATACGTCGACCGTGACATGGTGCGCTATTTAGGGTTTGAGGCCAATCTTCAGTACGTTCTGCAAGGCCAGGTGCACCGAACCGACCAGACGCCTGATCAAGTCCAGTACTACGTTGAGTGCCATCCATTCTTCAGCGAGTGGTCGACATACAAGGAACTCGTGGCAGAGTTCATGGCATCACTCGACATCAACGTGCTACCAAATGACTTGATCGCCACCGATAGAGAATGGAGAAAAGGGAGGGTGTCGTTCCATCTATTCAACAACAACTACACTATCCCCTCGACCAGTTTAATTCCATTTATAACTGGGCTCATCACGACTATCAGCACCGGCGACCGGATAATAGGACTGATTACGACGCTATCTTCGCCGAGCTGGTGACTACGCCGCCTGACAAATATATGAGCTACCACAATGCGGCGGTGGCAGACTTTGAGCATCCTTTCGTGCGGGTTCTTCACCGCATGCTTTGTACCACTTTGTACTCCCGTGGTGATCTGTCTCTCAGCAAATTTCAAGAGACAAACTTGTTCTTTCTGTACAAGCTACTAAAGCGGGAGGAGTGCAACTGGGGCGCGTTCTTCTTGACGTGCGTGGTGGACGTAAAGTGGAGTACGAGGAAAGCGCTAATTCATTTTGGAGGGCTGATCACACCATTGGCTGTCTATCTTGGGCTGGATCTTTCTCATCTTACTCCCCTATCTACCAGGAGCAAGGTCAACCTCCAACATCTGCACCGCTCCAACCTCATATTGCTTCAAGATGGTTTACCCTATGCACACGGCCATGTAAATCAAGCATATCAGGAATGTTCGCTTCCCGACCCTGTCTTCCACATCGAGGGTGCTCAGCATTTTTGATGGCCTGTTATTGCCATAGAGAGTTCAGATGAGGACGACGGGAACGATGACAACGACAATGATGGCGATGAGGCTGAAGAGGAAGAGGAGGCCTTCACTCCTCTTCGTGCACGAGTGGCACCTAGGAAGTGTCCTCGCATGCATCCGGGTGCATCTTCATCTTCGCAGCCCCCACCACCACCACCGCCCTCGCAGCAAAGTGAGGATGTCTACTCAATGCAAGGAATGTATGCAATGCTGCAGGATATTCAACAGATGCAGCAGCATCACACAGCAGTGTATACTGGTGTTCAGGAGACGACGAACCGGTTGCTAGATAATCAGAGGGCTATTTTTGAAAATGAGCGCCTCCTCCTCGACAACCAACATTAGATTCATGACAGGTTGCATAGGATGGAGATGCAGCATCAACCCTTCTATGAGCACTAATGGAACCAGAACTACTTTGGGGGTATCCACAACCTCCACCCATGCCCCAGTATGATCCGAGCTTTCAGGGGTAGTACCCATCCTGGGACCCCACGGCCCCACAGTACCCGCCTCCACTGGAAGAGTAATTGGTATCTCTGTTCCAACCTTTAAGATTGTTTTTGACTATGAGGCCATAGTCGAATTCAAGCTTAGGGGGGGAGTTGGAACAACTCTATCTTTTATTTTCTCAGTTTTTAGTTTTATTTTTTTGTTCTTGTGATTTATTTCTTGCAATCTTTGTTTGTTTGTAGGATCCACACTCTATCTAGTGTAATTGTGGATGTCTTAAGTCTTGTGTCATTTCAATTTATTGTACATGGGAATAAAGGGAAAATTCAAAAAAAAAATTAGTGTTTGAAAGCTTGTGTTGTTAAACCTTGAGCGAATAACTTAAGAAAATGATTGGTTTTGTCAACTCTAAAATAGAAAATCACAACTGTACATCCCTAATGATTAATGAAAAGTGGACATAATTGGTTGTGTGAGCCTAAACTGACCAGATGATAATGAGACCCTAATTTGAAGTAATAGAGAGAAACCTCTTAATTATTACACAGGTCAGTAAGGAGGGACACCTAATAATTTTCAAAGGTTCAGTCAATTAGTCTTGTGATCTTTCCACCCCATTGTTTTTCACAATCCACCATGAGAATTGGAAGTAAATTACGGTTTTAATCTTTTTGATTGCATCTCATGTAGATAGGACTTGCACTGCAACCTCTTTCACATGTTCTGCTTGAAAAATAAAAATTAGAGTAGTTATACATGCACATTATCCTTAGGTGCTTGTCATTTAGTTGCATTCATAATTTTTATGCATACAGTACATCATGTATCTTATTTCTTTTGAAACAATAAGGGTGATTAACTTGTTCCATACCTTCTAAATGCTTCAAATATTTGAGCTATGCAGAAAAAGTGAGCCCAACAAACAATTCATTGTCATTTATGGATATAAGGGCCTAAAAAAACTTGAAAAAAAATGAAAAAATGAAAAAAAGAAACAAAAAAATTATTGAGAAGCAAGGAGAATAAGAGGGAGAAAGGAACATAGTCTTACCTGCATTTTAAGATGAGTAAGTACATGATGTAGTTCAGTAGATATTCCGTCTCATCTTGAAGATGGGATGTTAGTGCATGCATCATTCCACCCAATTATAGACATTAGGGCATTTTCATGTGCAAATGCATCATTTAGGGCATTTTGTTTTATGCATGTTGAAACCGTATAATGCTTCCATTTCTTCCATTAGCCACCCATTCCATCCACCCGTTGCTCGAATTGGTAGGCCACCATGATTTTTCTCCTCCCTCGTGAATATCAGGAGAGCTGCTTCCATGTAGATGGTAGTTAGGGAGAGCAACGTAGTATAGGAGATCACAAGATGCACCGAGTCTCAACCGGTGAATTTTATTATGTTAACTGCCTTATATGATAGTGTTCATCAATTTTAAGGTGGATATCTTTTATGGATGATTATTTTCGCCTTTGGGGTAATTATCATTCCGTGGTTAGTGAGGGCTGGAATGTGAATGTCTGGTGGGGATCATATGGTGATGTTTGTTGTGATGATCTATTCTTTAGTTGACCCTTACAATTCTATTCTAAGGTTTTGTTGCTCGAGGGCGAACAATGTTCAAGCTTAGGGGAGTTTGATGCGATGATTTTGAGTCGCATTTATAGACTTGTTTTACTTGTGTTTTATGCATTTATTGGTCATTTTGGTGGTTAATATTTCATAATTCATTTACTTGGGTCTAAGATCCTTCTCTATGTCAATTCTCCCTTATTTTGGTATTTTGAGCATAAATTATTACAATAATATGTTTTATTTCGGCTTATGTGGTTACGTGTTGCAATTTCAGGAAAAACAAATATCTGCTGTTTTCGATACCATCGACAGTTTACGATACCATTGACATGACCACAGGTTGCTAGCCGCAAGGAGCATCACAGAGTCGATGCTATCGACAGGAATGTCGATGGTATCAAGATACCATCAGGTTGCTGGCAAGAAGGGAGTCGATACTATCGACGCATGTGTCGATATTATCGACAAGTGGAGCTACAGCGACACAAAAAGATAAAACCGACGCCTTAGGATGTCGATGCCATCGACCCTCGTCGATGGTATCGAGTCAGCATCAAGCGCAACAACGAAGAGAAAGAAGACTGGCCGATATTGCGCAAGGTCAATACCATCGACCCGCGTCGATGGTATCGACACCGTCAGATACAAGTTTGCTTCAGATCATTCTAAATCCGACGGCTGTGATATTTTGGTGACCTAACTCGGTGACTATACCTAATGACGGCGGCCAAAAGCAATCGATCATGTCATTAGCTATTGCACACATCCCGAGAAGGTGTGGAGAGAAGGACGAAGCCCAAAAGCAAACCCCAGCCATTCCGGACGCCGAAGAAGATGTTTTCCACCATAGAAAGGCGGGAGATCACGTATTCTATGCCAAGGAGCGCCTGGATCTTCTCCGTTCAGGGGTTTCAATTCTTATTCCACGTTTTTCCCCATGTGTCCCTTTTTCTCTACCATGTTTTGCTCTGAGATGAACATGCGGGGCTAATCCCCTTTATCTTTAGGACCGGGAGTAGCCCGGGAAATCATTGTATGACAACTTTATCATAGTAATTCATCATTTATCTCTTAAATCCGTGGTATGATTTCGTTTTCTCAATTATATTGTTATGCTTGATCACCATAATAATAATCTAATGCCCTTGATTACTTTGAAAGAAGAATTAATGGTTGAAAAGAGATGAAATTCACATTAATTGACAAATCCCTTGAACAAGGTGGTGTAAGTTTAATGGTGGATACCTAGAGATCGATTCTAATGCACCTAGTTTAGGGTATAGGTTACTACGACGGTGGAACCGACCTAGACATAGGTAGTGAATTGTACCACGACAGTGGGCAATTCTGATTACAGGCCACTATCCGGATAGAGAGATAAATCTGAGTGACGAAATAGAAATTCATACAATGAAAACCCACGGTGAAACCGCAATCCTAAAGATATCCACTTGAATTGATTAAACTAAACCTTTAATCGATTATTTTGTTTTGTTTTATTTTATTTTCTTTTAATTTTACAACAACTTCCAACTTTTTAATTGGTCTAGCTGATTGCGAGTAGTTAGTAGTAGTCTCCGATAATTCAGTGTCCCTGAGTTCGACTCGGGTCTCACAAGGGCCTATATTACATTGACGCGTACACTTGCGTTTCTACGCACGGAAGAATTATGTGATTTCTCCTAGCCGAAAATGAGGAGGTTAGAGTGCAACTTCGGTTGTAGACTCCAGAGTGGGGTTTCAGGCCCGTAGCTCAATATGTTGGAGGATGGTGAACATGCCCATGACTCAAGATGTGTGATGAGAGAGCATGAATGCGTTCATGGCTCAGAGCACATTGAATATGCACGTGGCTCAGTTTCACTAGCGCTGATACCTGTACCAAGGTGGGCTAGGCAGAGGGTAGCCTGATCCTATGGCTGAGGCCATTTAAGCATGAGATTGTGGTCCTGCTTGTTTTGCACTCGTGCACTAACCACGAGGTGGGGAGGCTGTGAAGTTCGACTCTTCCATCAACCTTTTATGGCACCAGCTTGGGTTTCGCAACCGAAGGTTGGATTTGAGCAGTACATCTCATTTCCTCAGGGCATAATGATACATAATCCAGCCGAATAGTAGTTATTGCTTAAGGCAAAAAATGGAACATTGTTTGAGGCCTTGTCTGTGTAGTTAATCTTATTATACCTTGTAGTTACTCATATGTTCTTTATGTTATCCGGTAAGATCTTATAAATCTTATCTTGTCAATCATGTTCCATAAAGGAAATCAGGTCATATGCCTCCCGGATCTCTCAGTAATTTTGATATTACAGTAAGACCTACTCAGTATGCTTCTCATATAATCTGCTTATGCTAGTTATCTATTTTACCTGCTTTAGTCTTCCTTGGAGTTTTATAGTTTCGGCGGGGAGTTATGTTTCTCGCTGGGACTGTGTGTCTCACCCCATTGGTTTACAACCTTTTTAGGTGATCGCGCCAGATGTGGTGGTGGTCGTGAGGTTGCGGCCGAGCAGCAAGAAGAGTAGTAGAAGGCAAGAGATGGATACATTGCTGTTTTGGTTGTTTTATAGTAGAGTCCTAGAGTCATTTCTGTACTCTCAAGTCCTCGGAGGTGTTTTGACATTGTTTTATGATGTTTAGCTGATGAAGTTGTGTATATCCTGCTGCTGGTCGGATGTGGCCCGTTGTGTATGTATAAATAGGTGATGAACTCATGTGTTGATAGGACAACTGATCTTATAAGCTATGGACATGTATCAAGGCTTGTAAATGTTTATATAACCTATCTTCTTGCAGGATGAGGATCTGGATGTAATAGTTCCTTGGTTTATCTTCTTTCTGAAATCGGTTTTAATTAACCCATGCTTTTGGTAATAGGTAGTTTATGGTGTTTTCCTCACGTTTTTATGTGGCTTCTCATTATCTGTGTGATAGCAAGATGTGTTGCCACAAGCTTGATATCAAAGCTATAGGTTCACTAAGTTTACAAGGATCTAGGACTAGGTTGTGTCTGTTCTTGTGAGTTTTCCAGATTTTCTTACAATAACCTTCTGCCCTCAGTGGAAGAAAAAGGCAAGATGTCTAGAAACTATGAAGAACATGCTTCCGAGAGCAGCGAGGATGCATCAGTTGATGGAGCTAGAGGGCAGGCACATGAAGATTGGGTGCCTGAGGTCCCCCAACTTGACCCCGCCATTCTAGAAAACCCTGCCTACCAACAGCTTCTGGGGCAGATGATGGCTACGATGAATCTCATGGTAGAGATATTTCCAGTGCCTCCACCGAGAGCACATGCTCCCCATGGTGAAACATTAGGTATTGGGAAGTCCTCTGAGCGGCTTTGCCGAGTCAGAGCTTCAGATTATGTTGGGATAGTCGATCCAGTGGATGCAGATATCTGGATGACAGGTCTTGAGAAGGCCTTCTAGATCCTCGACATCCCCGAAGTAGACAAAGTCAAGCACACTGTCTACCTTCTGAAGGGTAGTACTGGCCACTGGTGGGCCATCAAGGAGGAGAAGCGACCCGATGAGGTGATCGGTTGGGAGGTTTTCCGGTAAGAGTTCATCAGTAGAAACTTTCTGAAGACATATCTGGATGAGAAGATCAACCAGTTTGAGCACCTACACCAAGGAACGATGAGCATCACCGAGTATGAAGCCAAGTTCATAGACCAATTAAGGTATTGTCCTCACATGGCAGCGACAGATGACGAGAGGATCAGACGTTTTGAGAAAGGTCTGAGTGGTGAGCTGACAACACCTGCTGCTGCGTTGGAGAACCGAGAGCTATTTGCCACGTTTGTCGAGTCTGTCCAAAGGATTGAACGGTTAGTTAGGGAGAAGAGAGAGTTCATGTCTAAGAAGAGGCATGCTCAGTTCCAGAGACAGAGGTTCGATGGCTTCAAGAAGCCAAGGTTTTTAGCACCTTCTGGGTTAAGAGATTCTAATGCACCGTCACAGTGGTCCCCGAGTAAAGGAAGAGGATATGCATGGATTCGATGTGATCCTTGGGATGGATACCTTAGAGAAGTATAAGGTTGTGTTGGACTGTGGTTCCAAGCAGGCAGTGTTTGATAAAGATGATGAGACGTGGATCTTACAAAGAGATAGGAAGATTTTTCTGACATGTTTAGTGTCAGCTATGGTGGCGGAAAAATTGTTGTGGCAAGGATGTAAGGCTTTCCTAGCCCATGTTGTGGATACCAAGGCAAAAGGTCCTATCCTTGAGGAGGTGTCGGTTGTCTGAGAGTTCGCAGATGTGTTTTCAGATGAGTTTCCCAGTGTTCCCCCCACCTCGAGAGATTGATTTTGAGATCAATCTGGTTCCAGGAACACAACCAATTGCACATACACCATACATGATGGCTTCAGCTGAGATGGCAGAGTTGAAGAAGCAATTACAGGAATTGTTGGATAAAGGTTTCATCAGACCGAGCACATCGCCATGGGGTGCTCCAGTCTTGTTTGTAAAGAAGAAGGATGGATCGATGCGTCTGTGCATAGACTACCGACAGTTGAACAAAGTCACGATCAAGAATAAGTACCTATTGCCGAGGATAGATGATCTGTTTGATCAGTTGCGTGGTGTGACAATGTTTTCAAAGATCGATCTACGGTCTGGATATCATCAGTTGAGGATTAAGGCGGATGACATACCTAAGTCAGCTTTTAGGATGAGGTATGGTCAGTTTGAGTTTGTTGTTATTCCGTTTGGGCTAACCAATGCACCTGCTGCTTTCATGGATCTGATGAACAGGGTGTTCTGTTCATTTCTAGATCAGTTTGTTGTAGTCTTTATGATGAGATCTTGATCTACAGTCAGGATAGTCAAAAGCATGAACAACATCTTCGACAAGCATTGACTCTCCTTCTCCAGCATCAGTTGTATGCCAAGTTTAGTAAGTGTTTGTTCTGGTTGTAAGAAGTAACTTTCTTGGGTCATGTGATATCTACAGAAGGAGTCAATGTGGACCCCAAGAAGGTGGAGTCAATTGTGGAATGGGAGCAGATGAAGATGCCGACTGAAGTTTGCAGTTTCCTGGGATTAGCAGGATACTACCAAAGGTTTATAAAGGACTTTAGTGTGATCACGTTTCCGATGACAAAGTTGACTAGGAAGGATGTACCTTTGGTCTGGGATGATCGTTGCCAGCAAGCTTTCCAAAGTTTGAAGGAGAAGCTGACTAGTGCTCCAGTGTTGGTACTGCTAGAGCCTGGGAAGGGCTATGGTGTTTTCTGCAATTCTTCTAAGAAAGGCTTAGGATACGTGATGATGCAGGAAGACCATGTGGTTTCTTTTGCTTCATGACAGATTAAGAAACATGAGGAGAACTATCCAATACATGATTTGGAGTTGGCAGCAGTGGTTCATGCCTTAAAGATTTAGAGACACTACCTTTATGGGGAAGTGTGTCAGATCTTTACAGATCATAAGAATCTAAAGTACATCTTCTTTTAGAATGAGATGAACATGTGACAATGTCGTTGGATGGAGCTAACCAATGATTATGACTGCACCATTGAGTATCACCCTAGTAAGGCGAATGTGGTAGTTGACACACTTAGCCGAACATCTTCTTTTCTTCCTATGAAGAAGGCACAGTTGAGTTCTTTGGTATGCCATAGACAAGATATGTTTGTCTCCTTGCGGCAGATGAATGTGAAAATGGAAGTTTCCTTATTAGCAGGACTTTTGGCACAGATGCAAGTAAAGCCCACGCTGAGATAGCAAATCAAATATGCACATCGAACAGATGATACAGTGCAGTTGATCAGGTCAGAGCTCAGTAGTGAAAAGCGTGATGGGTTCCATGAGTCTGAGGATGGACTAGTTTGTTATCATGGTAGGATGGTGGTCCTCAATGTTGATAATCTAAGGAAGCTAGTTCTCTAGGAAGCCCACACATCGATGAATGCTATGCATCCAGGAGTCACCAAGATGTATCACAATCTATAGGACATGTATTGGTAGCCTAGCTTGAAGAGAGATGTAGCCAAGTTTGTGGCTAGGTGTGCGGTATGCCAGCAAGTTAAGGTTGAGCATTAGAATCCGGCAGGTACGTTGCGACCCCTGTCAATACCACAGTGGAAATGGGATCATATAACCATGGATTTCGTGGTTGGTCTACCAAGGACAACTAAGAATCATGATTCCATTTGAATGATAGTGGATAGATTGATGAAGTCTTCCCATTGATACCTATGAAGACAACGTATATATCAGAGAAGCTCACTCAGGTGTATTTAGATGAGATAGTACTCTTTCACGACGTACCAATAATGATAGTTTCTGACAGAGGTCCTTAGTTCGCGAGTTGTTTCTGGGAATAGTTGCACAAAGTGTTGGGAACGCAGTTGAGGTTCAACACCGCTTTCCACCCGCACACAGATGGACAGTCTGAAAGGACTATTCAGACTTTAGAGGATCTTCTCCGAGCTTGTGTTTTGTAGTTCCTAGGCAGTTGGACGTACATCTCAGTTTGATAGAGTTTTTGTACAACAATAGTTACCAGCGGAGCATTAACATGGCTCCTTATGAGGCCTTATATGGCAGGAAGTGCAGATCTCCTTTATGTTGGTATGAGTCTGGTGAGTATCAGCTTTTGGGTCCTGAGTTAGTACATCAGACAACAGAAAAGATCAAAGTTATACAGTAACAATTGAAAGCGGCACAGGACAAACATAAGTCTTATGCAGACAATCACCGACGACCAATAGAGTTCTAGGTGGGAGACAAGGTGTATCTTAAAGTCTGTCCATGGAAAGGCGTGCTAAGGTTTGGTCGGAAAGGTAAGCTAGCACCCATGTATATGGGGTCATACCCAGTCATAGCACGTATTGGCAAGGTAGCTTACAAGCTAGAGTTGCCGCCAGAGTTGCATAGGTTACATTCAGTGTTCCATGTCAGCATGCTAAAGAAAAGTCATCCAGATACTGGGACAGTGATACAACCAGTTGAGGTTGAGCTTGATGAAGATGTGACCTACGAGGAAGGTCTAGTGATGATCCTTGACAAAAGAGTGAAGAAGTTGAAGAGGAAGGACCTGGTACTGGTGAAGGTTCTTTGGCATCATCGTGGCATTGAGGAAGTCACATGGGAGCTTGAGGAAGTGAAGAGGATGAAGTATCCCTCACTTTTCTCTTTGGATTTTAGGGACGAAATCCCTTTGTAGAGGTTTATGGCTTGTAAGGACCCTGACCCCCATTTTGGGCTTATCCTGTTTGCTTTGCCTAACCCTGGTGTTTAGTTTCTTATTAATCACCTTTAGTGGTGATTAGGGTTTGTTTGTGCCCTGTTAAGGGTTAGAGGTGCTACTTGCAAATAACCCAAGTTTTAGGGTTGATGAGAAATCTTGTAACCTTGATAGATGTCTTCTCTCTCCTTGCATCCTCTAGAGTGGAGAGGATGGGTTGGGCTCATTGCTTGAGTTGCCTTGGGCTTGGTTGAGCCTTGTTTTGCCTTGTTGGACCTTGTGTCGGCCATAGGTGTGTCGACCATGGTTGTGTCGGCCATGGGTGTGTCGCCCATGGGGCTGTATCGGGAAAGGAGTGGGTGTATCAGCCATGGACCACCTTTGACTCCTAGATTCCTTTGTGACACCACTCTAGTGGACACTTGGTGCATGATGCTTGCATGTGGCAATTGCCTTGGACGTGTATGGGGCAAGATGAGAGGGTGGCGTTTCCCATGGACAAGTGTCCCTAGGTGGGCAACACTTTTCCTTGTTTTACCTTGGTTTCTCCTCCATCCTCTTCTATAAATATATCCCCTTTCTCTTTCTATGGATCCCTTTAGTTCCTTAGTTTCCCCTCTTACTTGGTTCATGACACCTCTCCTTTGCAAGCTTGGTGGCCGATCCTCCTCCTCCTTGGATTCTTCTTCTTCCTCTAGTGGTGGCCGAACCCTAGAGTGCCTTGTTCTTCTTCTTGTGGAGGTGCTTGAGCTTGAAAGCTTGGTTAGAGGAGCTTGGAGCTTGCTTAAGGAGGGTTACATAACTCCTAACCCTAACGATACTACCTTCTTTTATGTTGCATGTTTTCATATGATCATGATCGACCATGTATGTTGCTAGATATGTTTCTTGCTTAGTTTGCACCTTTAGTCTTGTGGATATAGTGATCTTGTTGTTGTGGTTGACGTTTTGTACCTTTGTACCTAGTTGGATGAACCCATAGATTAGGGTTTCCTTTGGGGCAATACCCCTTTCTCTCCTTTGGTCTTGAGAAGTGAGTTCGGATAAAGTGATATAGGCAACACCCCTCTCTCTTGGTTGTTGAGAGGTGAGCCTATACCCTAGTCGCTTGGGCAACACTCTTCTCTCACCATGGATTTGAGAGGTGAGCCATGGTTGGATGTGGACCTTGTAGAGGTTGGGAGCTTGACCTAAGTTGGAGGTGATCTATCATGTTGCTCGATTGGTGATGGAGGTTGTGCAAAACCCCTCTCTCTTGGTTGTTGAGAGGTGAGCCGATTCTCTTGATCTTTTAGTGTTCTGATGATGGTAAGCTTGAGCTTGAAGATGACCTTGTCGGGATGGGCTTAGTGCCTTACACGATACACCCTTGATGAGATGTTTCCTGACACCTCTTTGCCTTGGGTCTTGGCCTGGCCGATATGGTTCTTTTGTGTTCGGTTGGATTTGTGTTCGTTCTGGTCCTCTTGATCTTATTGATGTGCTTGGGTGAGATGCCTTGACCGAGATGACCCCTTTACCCTAGTTGGTGTTATCCTTTGCCCGATATGGTGTCTGGTTGGGCATTATGTCCTTAGCCGATAGGAGTGTTCTCTACTGACGCTTTGATGTGGGCGTTGCCTGACTCTATGTTGCCCATCTCGGGGCGTTGCGTGTTGTTGTGGTGTCACCTGACACAGCGTCATGCGTTGCGGCTGGGATGATTAGGTGGCTGTTGCCCGTCACAAACCCTAACCCTAGCTGGACGATAGGGTCTTGGCCGTATAGAGCTAGTTGTGTTGCCCGACACACCCTTGCTCCATGGTTGCACGATATGAGATGCACGATACACAACTCCTAGATCAGTTACATGACATACTCTATCAGATATGCTTGCATGATATCCCTTGTGCATGGATGCACCCCATCATTGACCGTTATGTGTGGACAAGTGCTTGGCTGATAGGCCTCTAGTGTGGGGCATTACCCTGCCTGATACCACCTGTAGTGAGGGTTTCCCTACCCGTCACACTTCTAGTGAGGGTAGTAGGCATCCTACCAGTAGTCCTTCATCGTGAAATCACATCTTTGTTAATAATGAACAATGGAAGTTAGTTTGCAAACCTATGCCATGTTGGATGTTTAAAGATAATTCCAAGATGCTTGCTCCTATTTATAAGGTAAAAAGCATAGATGGATGCCCATGATTTGATAGCAATAATATAAATGAAATAGTATATGCTTCATACGATTACGATCATGACATGTGCATATGCAAACCCTAATAACATGATAAACATAAGAGCTATGTCTGGTGATTTTAAGTTATCGCTTTTGATGTGCATACTAACCATGCAGGTAATTAGATACATTCATAGCCAGGTAAGAGCTATCAGATATATGTGTTTTAATAACACTGCATCGTGATGATTACTCTTATTGCTGAGATAACATGCATCACCAGTATGATGTGATAGGTCTGAGGACCTGATAAAGGCTAAGTGCCTAGTTGAGGTGTTATCCTGTGATTATGAGATCAGGGATTGTTATCCCAAGTGATGATGTAAGATGATGAGAATGCCTTAAGAGGAAGTGGTTTCATGTGATAAGGGATTGAGATCCCGGGATAATGTGATGGTGGTAGTAATAATGTAACTTAATGTTATGTATGTGTTACAACCTGGATGCCTCAACAATCCACTTAAAATATACTAACTAATTATAGTGGAATAATATTATGTAGTTTGCCCTGGCTATAGATCCATCATCATCAGTAGTTGGTGATGGTGAAATAGGTTCTCCCGCGGGTTAACCTGGAAGCGCATATTATTGAATATGTGTGGTTTCTCCTAGCCAAAAATGAGGAGGTTAGAGTGCAACTTTGATTGTAGACTCCAGAGTGCGGTTTCAGGCCCATAGCTCAATATGTTGGAGCATGGTGAATAGGCCCATGACTCAGGATGTGTGATGAGAGAGCATGAATGCGTTCATGGCTCAGAGCACAGTGAATATGCTCGTGGCTCAGTTTCACTAGCGTCGATACCTGTACCAAGGTGGGCTAGGCAGAGGGTAGCTTGACCCTGTGGCTGAGGCCATTTAAGCATGAGACTGCGGTCCTATTTGTTTTGCACTCGTGCACTGACCACGAGGTGGGGAGGTCGTGAAGTCCGACTCTTCCATCGACCTTTTATGGCACCAGCTTGGGTTTCACAACCGAAGGTTGGATTTGAGTGGCACAGCTCATTTCCTCATGGCATAATGATACGTAATCCAGCCGAATAGTATTTATTGCTAAATGTAAAACATGGAACATTGTTTGAGGCCTTGTCTGTGTAGTTGATCTTGTTATACCTTGTAGTTACTCATATGTTCTTTATGTTATACGGTAAGATCTTATAAATCTTATCTTGTCAATCATGTTCCATAAAGGAAATCAGGTCATATGCCTCTCGGATCTCTTGGTATGTTTGATATTACAGTAAGACCTGTTCAGTATGCTGCTCATATAATCTGCTTATGCTAGTTATCTATTTTACCCGATTTAGCCTTCCTTGGAGTTTTATAGTTTCGGCGGGGAGTTATGTTTCTCACTGGGACTGTGTCTCACTCCGTTGGTTTACAACCTTTTTAGGTGATCGCGCCAGATGTGGTGGTGGTCGTGAGGTTGTGGCCGAGCAGCAAGAAGAGTAGTAGAAGGCAAGAGATGGATACACTGTTGTTTTGGTTGTTTTGTAGTAGAGTCCTAGAGTCATCCCTGTACTCTCAGGTCCTCGGAGGTGTTTTGACGTTGTTTTACAATGTTTAGCTGATGAAGCTGTGTATATCCTACTGTTGGCCAGATGTGGCCTGTTGTGTATGTATAAATAGGTGATGAACTCATGTGTTGATAGGACAAATAATCTTATAAGCTATGGACATGTATCAAGGCTTGTAAATGTTTATATAACCTATCTTCTTACAGGATGAGGATCTGGATGTAATAGTTCCTTGGTTTATCTGCTTTCCGAAATCAGTTTTTATTAACCAGAGTTTTTGGTAATAGGTGGTTTATGGTGATTTCCGCACGTTTTCGCGTGGCATCTTGTTGTCTGTGTGATAGCGGGATGTTTCGCCACATGAAAGATATAGAGGGAGGTTGAATAGGGCTTTATAATAAATTTCATCAAATAAAATAACCTGGCACACAAAAATAAGAGAAAATCAATCAACCATAAAAGACAAGACTTAGAGTGGTTCCGTCTAGGACGTCAGTCCAGTACCTAGTTGTTTCCAAATAGTATTTGCAACAATCAATTGCATTATTTAGTTGTAAGGAAAAATTAAAAAATAAAATTGTTGCCTTTACCCACTTCTTTAGAAGCCATGGAAGAGTACATGCTAACTTTTCTTTCATGGACACAAAAGAGCACCTAACCACCTCTTCTTTCACAAACACAAAAGAATAACGAACTACGTCTTCTTTCACAGACACAAAAGAGCATCGGATTACCACCTCTTCTCTGACAACCATAGAAGAACACATGTGAGAAGACTCATTCTTCTCTTGCAGAATCTTGAACAACCTTCTCTCCTTGAAGTAGTCCAACCGTAGTACAAGATTATAGAATGGAGATTGGAACAATTTAGCTCAACAATGTCCTAGATCAAGATTATGGACCAAAAGCACAATGGATATGCCAATGATGAGTGGTGGTGTTGGGAAGCTATGGATAGGATACGAATATAGCAGTTGTAGAAGATTGCAAGTAAGAGGATTCATCTCTATTTGCTCAAAGTAAGTATGCTCAAGTGTGAAACTTGTGATTTGGGTGTCCTAAGACCAAAATTATTTGTGGAAATGGTTATACAAGTGGCTAGGGCAACTTGAGGGAGTGTTGAGAGTGTTCTAGGAAGAGAAATATCCATTTCGATCGGGTCAGTGTAGTTGCAACTACTACTTTGGTCGTTAATAAAATTAGCATTCCAAAACCATTCTCAGTCAATAAAAGGCTCAACCAGAACTTATCTCGATCGAGAAGTTCCTCAACTGAGTGTGACTTGAGTGCTCAATTTGTTCTTACATCTATTTTTCAGTCTATATTCTTGGTCAAAATGCATAACGATCTTTATTTGGTCGACAAAATCTTTGAATGGATGGGTTTTGGTCGGCAAAGATCTTGACCAAGAATGACTTAGATCTAACTGTATTGTAAAATTTCTTCCAGTGGTTGGAGTCATCGACTGAGGAGGGAGTCGGTCAAAAATTTCTTCGACAGAGGATGTCTCAGTTGACAAGTTTCTCGACTAAGAAAAACCTTTGTAAATATGTGTGAAAGTTTTTAGAAAGCCTATCTAATGATTTTTCTAATGAGACTTACCTATCTTAGACAATTAGTTTTGACATATGAATAGGTTGGGATAGGTGGACTTGTCCATAGATTTATTTTACATGCGTTCTAAATACTTATACATTTGTACTATAAATAAGCACATATAAACAACAATTCAAGCATTTCAAGCTCCAATTTTGATTAATCTTTACCAAGATGTGCATGGATCCTAAAAGACTTAGATGGAATGTTAATTCCACAAATAAGAAATGTCATCATCATCAAAAGGGAAGATGAGTTAATGCCCAATTTAGCCAATGATATCTCCCTTTCTGAAGATCCCAAGCATTTCTAATTATAAGCAAAAACTTAAATTGAAATTTTCTTACCTTGGTGAAGTTTTCCTTGAGTGTCAAAAATGTGTGCATATTTCTTAGAGAGATATGCAATATATTATCCAGCTCTGAAAGTAAAGTGCAATAATTAATTTATGGCAACATCTCTCTCAACTCAAAAATAAATCAAAATAAAAAACTCAAGGAATTAAGTTTTGTTTTAAATTATTTCTCCCCTTTGACATCACAAAAAGTAAATGAATAAACCAAGATTTCTCCCCCTTAGTTGAATACTCCCCTTAATATGATGCTTAATAAATATGACAACTTTTTCCATAATAGTATATTCATGAACAAGTACCTACTTTTTCCACAATAGTATATTCATGAAAAAGTACCTAAGCAAGCTCAATTCATTAATAAAATCAAAATATTCCATATCTTTGTTGCTCAAAAGAAATACATATAGATCATTACAAAAATACATAATTGATAGCCATAATATCACTTGAATGAATTATGAATCACATCCACTTCAAAATGTTACCCATAAATGGTGTAAGGCCACAATATTTCACTAGAGTTCCCAAATCCAATGCACCAGTATTCATAAGAGCATATGCCTCAAGGAAAGTGGATGCTCAATCAAAATGTAAATGGGAGGCTATGTCTTGGAGTTTTATGGTGTATTGAGTATGGGTAAGTTCGGTGGATGGTGGAGGTGGGACTTGAGTGTAGTTGATGTATGGGTTAAATGGATAGATACTCTCGAGGTACGAGGCATATGGATAGTTATCAGGAGTATTTGGAGTCAAAGATTGGATCTTTTGGTTAAGATATGTCATTGCATTGTGTTTATAGTGAAAATTCCTTCCAATTTGATAGGACAATCCTTTAAGATAAGAAATATCATGTTATAACCCCATTTTCTAAAGCATGTAATGAGATTTGTAAATCTCTTTTTAAAATATAAATGAAATCCATGATTGATTTGATGAGTTGATTTGAATGAATTTCGTGTAAGACAGCCTTGTGTATGGGCCTTATTGGCCATTAAGCCCCATTGAAAGAAAAAGAAAAAGAAATGAAAAAGGAATTCAATTGGATAATGGAATACATAAGAAAATGAATAAAAGATGATTAAAAGGCTAAAATATATTTTCCCAAAATAGGATTTCAAGTTATAAAGGTTCCTTGGGGTTCAAGGAACTCAGGATAATAAAATAATGATAAAAGAAATAGAAAATATGTGGAAAATATGAATAATTAGATGATAACTTGCAATCAAAGAAAAGGAATCGTTTTCTTTAGATAATAATCCCAAATTTTTTGGGATGAAAGATAAAAGCATAAAAAAGGTTCCCTTAAAATTGGAATTGAAAAGAAATTACGAGTTGGGAGTTATGAATTTTCCAAGTTATCTTTGAATTAGGAATATAATTCGAATAATAGGAAATTACTTTCCTTTTGATCTAGTGCATGTGATGAGAGACGTTGGATTGAAATACAACAGGCACTGCTCATCGTCCAGGTCCCAGTGGGACAAGGACTCCAGCCGTAACAAGGGAAACTTATCCCTCTGTTTCTGATCGACATGATGTGTGTGAACTCATGGGAAGAGTCCCATTGAGTTCGGGAGGAAGTAGGGAAGATTCCGGACCCTGGTTTGTTGGATTTTTATCCTATACTCACGAAATGCCCAATTGGGCTAGAGAACAGTTGGCGGCGGGGTTGAGAAAACCCTAGGGGAGCCCCCCTAGTCCTATATAAGGACCCTTGCACAAGTTCCCACATCCTAGCGATCTCAAGCGGCCACTCCATGAGCTCTTGCATCATCCCTCCCATTTTTCTGGACCTGTAGTGGCACCACCGCGAGATCAAGTTAAGACAGAGAGGAGGACGATGACCGAGAACCCTGGGATCGAGGTCCACGATGAACCCACAGGGGAATCCAATTATCGCAGCCATTGCACGTTTAGTTAGATTGTTGAGTGGAGCCGGTTGGCGAGGAGCGTTAGATCAAAATCCACCCTGGACTCAGCAACATCCGACGAACGACAGCTAAGGATCGTGCGCCACTGAGTTAGTGGAGACCAGCGATGTAGAGTGTCAGATCGAGACACGGTCCATTTGTACACCAATCCAACGATCACAGAAATTCGGTAAAATCCCCTCTCTAATCGAATAATCCACAAAATTGCTTTTCCTTGCAAAATTGATAGAAAGTGCTAGGAATGTCTAATGAAGAAACTTTATATATGAAAGTTGTGTAGAAAAATACGAGGAACATGATAAAAATACTTTGAGAATCTCGTTCTATCTAATTTGGCAAAAGTTCTTTAATTGGGTAGAAAAGTGTATTGAAAAGTAATTAGAAACCCTATTTGCATATAAAGGATGATTCTTTGTAACTTAATAGGTTAAATTGAGGATTAGCAACCTGTTAAATAATAATATGGAGTTTTAATCTGTTTTGAATACAAAGATGGTTAATTTAGGGTTTGTGTCTATAAATGAAAAGGTAATGTATATGGAAACCCTAATTTAGGGTAAAAGAAGAAGAAAACCATGTTATTTTGGATTAAGGAAATAAATTACTAAATAATGATCCTAAAACAGTTAGGAATATTAAAAGGAGATAATTTAAAGGTTTTAAGTGGATTTGAGGAATTACGATTCATAATAACTAAGAATGAAGGTGAAACCCTAGTTTCCAAGAAATCTTAAAATTGGACTAGAAACCCTAAGGAATATGATGAAATTGGGTAAATATTAATAGAAGGAAACTTGTACTTTTATTTTAGGGTTTCTATGCAATTTGCTTGATTGATTGGATTTTCTCTCTACAAATTAATTCTGTATCTGAATCTGCAATACATGTATGTGGTTATGCTTATGAATATCTCGAGTTAGTTTTCCGAGATTTACCGAAGTTTTCATCAATGTCATGAATTAATTGTTGGATGATTTTAATTCATGCAAACTATAATGTGGTTATGACTATCACATAAGATATGTGCCTACTAGCTCAGGTCCTGGTCCCCTCTGTGGCTTAATAATTGACCTAGTAAATGGGTACCAATGGAGTAGGTCCATCATGTCATTAGATGACTTAGTAAATGGCTACCAATGGGGTAGGACCATCAAGTCATCATGAGTTAGATATTGGGCTACCTGCGGGTAGTGCCATGCGACTCTATTACCCTAGGTATTGGCTACCTGTAAGGTAGGTCCATGGGGGTAAGAAGCTACCTAAAGAGAGGTGGCATACAAGGGATAGCACAGAGTTAGGGGATAGGTAAGGATTGAGTAGTATGGCTTAAAACGTAATCTTGGTTGTTAAATGATTAATTAAATGATTACGTTGTTAACATATTTACATGATTATTGTTTCCCCCACATACCAGCTTCGGTTGACCGACGTTTTGTTTGTCGGCGTTTTAGGTACAATGAAAAGAACAAATAGTAAAGTGGCATATGTGGTACTAAATGAGAATTAAAGTGCAAAGGAGGATTCGATAGATTAGTATCTATGTGGATAGAAGTTTTGAAATCCCAGTTTTAAAAGGTATGCAACGTTTTTATTTTTTTACCATATTTCAGTATAGTTGGTAGAATTTAATAATTGTTAATGATTTTTTGTCGAACCTTTGATCCGGGTTATTGGTTAACGGCTCTATCCTTTTAGTCTCCCTTAATTGGGGGTTATTGGGAGGCGGGGTCGTTACAATTGGTATTAGAGCGTAGGTTCCTCAGTTAACCATTGATAATTATTAAATTTTACAAACTCCATAGAACCCAAGGGAGTTATTAGAGGACTATCTGAAAGACGGAGGTGTCTAGAAAAGGATCACGAACGGGGGCTGGCAATATTTTCCTCCGCACCGCTAGTCGGAATATGAGGACTGCCAGATCCGTGTGACTGCCTGGCCAAAGTCTTAGGGTATGAATCGAAATAAGATACCTTTAGGACTTTCTCATCTTATTCAACCCTTCTCATCACAAATTCTATTAAGGACCTTAAGGATTAGGGTTTTCTCTCTTTTCCTCACCCTCTTATGGTACATGTAAGATTGATAGGGTCTAAGGAATCCTCTACCAAATTAATGAAAAGCATGTAAATAAGATGCCATGGACATAAGCTTAATAGAGTAAGCGTAAACTAAAGAATAGATACATGCTTAGGTCGTATGACACAAGTTGTCATGTCCACAGGAGAGACCTATGAATAGACCTCCTTGTCAAGAGGATAAGTAAAGTTAGTCATGGAGGTAGAGATCTCCATTATAGATAGAGACCTAGCACATCCTCTGAGGATGATGTTAACCCTAACCCTAAGAGAAGGATTAGAGAGAGAGATGGCATGATGAGTTAGATGTCATGGTAGACCAGGTGTTTGAAAGGACATGCCTTTGGGATGCCATATGATCCATGGGTGACCTAGAACCTTTGGCAACCCAACCCTGGGGAGGGTCGTACATGTTAGAGTGAAGGATAGCTCCTTCATTGATGAGGTGAGAGAAGAACCTATGGAAACCCCATGAGCTTATATGGGCATAATAGGCACCCAGAATGTATAAGTAGTACGAGAAATAGGTTGAAACCCTGGCCGGGAGAGTTTGAGGGATAGCTTATGTGATAAGCATAAGGGGCTATGGATAACCTTGAGAAAACATAAGTTGACCATAGGTTTTATCTAGGTAGGGGCATGCTTTTGAGGTTGATCCTTCATAAAGAGAGGACCTCTAATGGTGAGGTTGGATGTAGGGTTATCTCTAGAGAGAGCAGGAAACCCAACAAGAAGGTTGGAAGCCTAAAACCTCGAGATATGAGGAACAATGGATGATAGTGGTGGCCTCATGATCGATCCCTGGAAGTTGATGATATCTTGGTTGCCTTTAGAGGAACCAAACCCTAGAGAGAGGATGAGTCTACTTATACCTCTGTACCTATGGTATAGATGAGAAGAAGAGTTCCATAAACCATGTAGAGGTTTAGTAATATGTTGTAAGGCCTTGAACCTTGTTGTTTGTCTTAAAGGAGGACTCAACTCTGAAGAGTTGCTCAAATAAAAGGATCATGGAATACCTTGGACACGCTTGGTTAAAGGTAGAGCATGCAGTAGTATACCTAAGTGAACCTAGGGTACCTAGGCCTAAGAGGGGAAGTGGTGTACCTAATGCTCGTGATGAGAGTTGAGTTTCTATAGATGAGAGCATGGTACCTCATATGTTCAGAGGAAAAGGGAAGCCCCTTAAGTTTAAGGTATGTTTGATGAACCCCTCATAACTAGGTTGATGATAAAGGAAGGTATGATCTCGATCCAGCATCGAGAAAAGAGGACAAGTATGACTTAGCATGGTTCGGTAGGTGATCTGCTTGTGCCTTAATATCTTGCTAGGGTTAAGTAGGCTCATATGGATGTAAACCTTAGACCTAAGAGCTTTTATGACCTTGTTGTCAAGAGATAGTTTTCCTCCCATCTTGGGAGAGGGACCCCTTTGGTAGGGTATATATCAGTTTTGTTGGTTTAAGGTAACCTAAAGAGGTCTCAAAGGATCTTGAGAAGCTAAGTGAAAAGTACATGGTAGGAGAATGAACCTGTAGACCCATAGATATCCATCTCTAGGTGCATACGGATGAGTTACCATGGAGGTAACCAGTAAGGGGCCTGACCAAGGTGGACAGGTCACCATGACCCCTATGAAAGGATGGATGTCAGCCCATGTATACAAAGAGAGATGATGAAGGCTTAGACGAGGTTTTAAGTTGTACATGTACTATAAATGGAGAATCCTAAGTCTATCCTAGGGTCAGGTAGGGATAAGACCGATGAAAGTAGGAGTTGCCTAATTCCCCAGTTGCACATGACCATAGGGTCGGGAGGTAACAACTATCATTACTTGAGGGCCATGGGTTAGGAGATTGATCACCTTCATGAACTCATGGGACCCAAAAGGTAGATGAGTAGGGCACTCTCTTGATGCATGAGGGAAGAGGGATGACCCCAAAAGTTCTGGCACCCTATAGACCTAGAGGAGATGAACAAGGATTGTGAGGTGACCCAAGTAGGTTCGAAACCAGTTTTCCATGGAGGTAACTTGAATATCAAGATGATTATAATATAGAAGCATAAACAACACGTTTCAACTTAGATTTAAAGGTGTATTGGCAAGGTGGGATGTACCATCTCTACTCTTAGAACAGGAAGAACTCTGTATTTGGACTGCAGCCAAATGCTTATTTCCTCTTGTTATGGGAGTGAGAGATAGGACAGTACGCATGCCATACACCAAGGATAAAAGATGATGTGAGTTGGAACGTTGCTGAGAGGCATGAGGATAGAGAGGATAGCATGACCTGGTAACATGAATGATACATGGATGGTTTGCAAACTCTAAAGAGAAATAAGGTAGTCATCTTATAAGGATGTTTTTAGCATGAGTGATGAGTTATACCAGGTTGAATTCAAAAACCAAGAGGTGAGTCTTACAAGGTTGAGTTTGATCACCATGTTGATGATATCAGAGAGGGTACTTGATGAATACAGACCTAAAGTTGAGATGGGATGATAAGTGGAATACATAGAGGTGTATGTTACCTTATACCGAAGGATGTGAAGTGGTAATGGATGCTCTGGTTGAGTTATAGCTGCCTAGTTTGGCTAGAAGAGGTTGTTTGGCTAACCCTATGTTTGGAAAGGAGAGGTGTTTGGATAACACTTAGATGTAACGAGATATGCTGAGCAAGGAAGTGGTTGTTTGTTTAACCTAGTCCTTGATATAATAAAAGGGATGGTGGTAGAACCTCAGATGCACTTCTTTGGAAAGGAAGGTGACGAAACCCTGATGAGATTGGTTCCGAGTTTCTGAGAATTTTTTTTTTTGTGAAGAGTTTCTGAGAAATTGATTTTGAGAAATCATTACATACCGGAAATCATGATTTTAAGATCACCAAACACCGTGATACTACCAAGACAGTAAATGGCAATAGCACTTTGGATGCTTAAGATGAAGTTGCATGTGGTATATGGCCATGGAAGCCAAGAGGTAAAGGACGAACACCAGTAACCCAGTGTATCGATATAGAGGACAAAAGAGTCCATGAGAGGGAATGGGAGTTCATCACTATGGATGTTGTGATAGGTCTCCCCTAGACCAAGGAAGGTCAAGATGCAATATGGGTTATGGTAGATCTCCTTACCTAGATGACATGAGAAAGAAAGAGTTCTGTCTAGGGACAAATCTGGTTGAAGTACCCATGAGAGAGATGGTTCAGCTAAACCATGAAGTGAGTCCAAAGGTTCTTGAGTTTGATCTAAAGGTTCCCTTCCAAAAGATGGAAGTAGGTACATGAAGAACTTGATGTTAGTACAGCTTATCACCCCTAACTAATGGTTAGTATGATCCAGACTAAAGGGTCTGATGAGAGCCTATGTGCTCGTTCGGGGTGATACCTAGAGACAGTCCTTGTTCTAAAAAAGATGTGATAATGACCACCATAGCCAGTATCGGGATTTAAAGAAGCTATGTAAGGTAGGTTGTGTTGGTCACCACTTCAGTAAGATGATGTTGGTGAAAGGACCTCATGATGGTTAGAAAAGGACCATAGTGTGTGCAGATGAAGTCGCTTTGATCATGCAATGGATGAAAGGAGCCCAGGGATGACATGAGTCGTAAGATGATGCAAAGTAGACTGACATGCAGTTCATTGTGGGAGAATATGGGACATGAAAATCCGACCCCTCTAAGTTATAGCTAAGAGAGATGAGTCCCCGATACATGGGTCCATTTGAGATGGATTGGTGGAGAAGGTTATGGTTAACCTTACCCCTCAGGATAAAGTAATGTATGATGAGTCTCATGTATCTAATTTAGAGCGCTATGTGAGGTACTGTGACCATGTGCAGAGCAATGAACCTAGTGAGCCCCAAGGGAGGCTGAAATGACCTTAGTCACCCGTGCAGTTTATAGATGCCAGGATGAAAGAACTCAGAGAAAAGAATATGTAATGATAAAGGTTCTTTGGGAGCACCATGAGTACAGTAAAGCCACATAGGGGCCAATGATGGACATGGAAAAGTCTTATCCGGAATTGTTTGTTTGCTTGATATAATTTGGAGGACAAAATTCCTATAAGAGGGGAAGGATGTTACAACCCTAATTTTGGGTTCTTTTGGTGAGAAATGTAATTTCTCATATTAAAGATATTTGAAAAAATAATGATATAATTTGTCTTGAATACATGGGTTTCATTTACAATAGCCTTGATGATTGTTTGGTGGGCTTTATTGGTTATTGGGCCCAATAACAAGGAAAAAAATCAATTAGTAAATGAATAATTGAATTTTTAAGAAAAGAAAAATGTGGAAACCTCTAGGAGGCAAATCCAAAGAGGGATTTCGTGCCTCTTGGGTTCCTTAGGTTCCAAGGAGTCCAAAGTTGCAAAGAAAAGGCAATAAGAAAAGAAAAGATTAATTAAGAAAGAAATTGAAAATAATGAAAATAAGAAATGAACAAGATGATGAGAAATATGTTTCTTTCGAAATTTGTTTGTTTGATTGATGAATTTTGAGGGCAAAATTCCTATAAGGAGGGGTGGATGTTATAACCCCATTTTCTAAAGCATGTAATGAGATTTGTAAATCTCTTTTTAAAAGATAAATGAAATCCATGATTGATTTGATGAGTTGATTTGAATGAATTTTGTTTAAGACAGCCTTGTGTATGGGCCTTATTGGCCATTAAGCCCCATTGAAAGAAAAAGAAAAAGAAATGAAAAAGGAATTCAATTGGATAATGGAATACATAAGAAAATGAATAAAAGATGATTAAAAGGCTAAAAGATATTTTCCCAAAATAGGATTTCGAGTTATAAAGGTTCCTTGGGGTTCAAGGAACTCAGGATAATAAAATAATGATAAAAGAAATAGAAAAGATGTCGAAAATATGAATAATTAGATGATAACTTGCAATCAACTAAAAGGAATCGTTTTCTTTAGATAATAATCCCAAATTTTGTGGGATGAAAGATAAAATCATAAAAAAGGTTCCCTTAAAATTTGAATTGAAAAGGAATTACGAGTTGGGAGTTATGAATTTTCCAAGTTGTCTTTGAATTAGGAATATAATTCAAATAATAGGAAATTACTTTCCTTTTGATCTAGCGCATGTGATGAGAGCCGTTGGATTGAAATCCAACGGGCACTGCTCATCGTCCAGGTCCCAGTGGGACAAGGACTCCAGCCGTAACAAGGGAAACTTCTCCCTTTATTTCCGATCGACATGATGCGTGTGAACTCATGGGAAGAGTCCCATTGAGTTCAGGAGGAAGTAGGGAAGATTTCAGACCATGGTTTGTTGGGTTTTTATCCTACCTTCGTGAAATGCCCAATTGGGCTAGAGAACAGTTGGCATAGGGGTTGAAAAACCCCTAGAGGAGCCCCCCTAGTCCTATATAAGGACCCTCACACAAGTTCCCACATCCTAGCGATCTCAAGCGGCCACTCCATGAGCTCTTGCATCATCCCTCCCATTTTTCTGAACCAGCTCTGGCGAGGACCTGTAGCGGCACCGCCGTGAGATCAAGTTAAGACAGAGAGGAAAACGACAAGCAAGAACTCTGGGATCGAGGTCCACGATGAACCCACATGGGAATCCGACGATCGCAGCCACTGCACGTTTAGTTAGATTGTTGAGTGGAGTCGGTTGGCGAGGAGCGTTAGATCAAAATCCATCCTGGACTCAGCAACATCCGACGAACGACAACTTAGGATCACGAACCACTGAGTTAGTGGATACCAGCGATGTGGATCATTAGATCGAGACACGGTCCATTGGTACACCAATCCAACGATCACAGAAATTCGGTAAAATCCCCTCTCTAATAGAATAATCCACAAAATTGCTTTTCCTTGCAAAATTGATAGAAAGTGCTAGGAATGTCTAATGAAGAAACTTTATATATGAAAGTTGTGTAGAAAAATACAAGGAACATGATAAAAATACTTTGAGAATCTAGTTCTATCTAGTTTGGCAAAAGTTTTTTAATTGGGTAGAAAAGTGTATTGAAAAGTAATTAGAAACCCTATTTGCATATAAAGGATGATTCTTTGTAACTTAATAGGTTAAATTGAGGATTAGCAACCTATTAAATAATAATATGGAGTTTGCATCTGTTTTGAATACAAAGATGGTTAATTTAGGGTTTGTGTCTATAAATGAAAAGGTAATGTATATGGAAACCCTAATTTAGGGTAAAAGAAGAAGAAAACCATGTTATTTTGGATTAAGGAAATAAATTACTAAATAGTGATCCTAAAACAGTTAGGAATATTAAAAGGAGATAATTTAAAGGTTTTAAGTAGATTTGAGGAATTAAGGTTCATAATAACTAAGAATGAAGGCGAAACCCTAGTTTCCAAGAAATCCTAAAATTGGAATAGAAACCCTAAGGAATATGATGAAATTGGGTAAATATTAATAAAAGGAAACTTGTACTTTTATTTTAGGGTTTCTGTGCAATTTGCTTGATTGATTGGATTTTCTCTCTCTACAAATTAATTTAGTATCTGAATCTGCAATACAGGTATGTGGTTACGCTTATGAATATCTCGAGTTAGTTTTCCGAGATTTACCGAAGTTTTTATCGATGTCATGAATTAATTGTTGGATGATTCTAATTCATGCAAACTATAATGTGGCTATGACTATCACATAAGATATGTTCCTACTAGCTCAAGTCCTGGTCCCCTCTGTGGCTTAATAATTGACCAAGTAAATGGCTACCAATGGAGTAGGTCCATCATGTCATTAGATGACTTAGTAAATGGCTACCAATGGGGTAGGACCATCATGTCATCATGAGTTAGATATTGGGCTACCTACGGGTAGTGCCATGCGACTCTATTACCCTAGGTATTGGCTACCTGTAAGGTAGGTCCATGGGGGTAAGAAGCTACCTAAAGAGAGGTGGCATACAAGGCATAGCACAGAGTTAGGGGATAGGTAAGGATTGAGTAGTATGGCTTAAAACGTAATCTTGGTTGTTAAATGATTAATTGAATGATTACATTGTTAACATATTTACATGATTATTGTTTCCCCCACATACCAGCTTCGGCTGACCGACGTTTTGTTTGTCGGCGTTTTAGGTACAATGAAAAGAACAAAAAGTAAAGTGGCATATGTGGTACTAAATGAGAATTAAAGTGCAAAGGAGGATTAGATAGATTAGTATCTATGTGGATAAAATTTTTGAAATCCCAGTTTTAAAAGGTATGCAAAGTTTTTATTCTTTACCATATTTTAGTATAGTTGGTAGAATTTAATAATTGTTAATGATTATTTGTCAAACCTTTGATCCGGGTTATTGGTTAACGGCTTTGTCCTTTCGGTCTCCCTTAATTGGGGGTTACCGGCAGGCGGGGTCGTTACACATCATTTGCAAGTATTTCCATGGAGTAACTAGGGAGAGGAGAAGAAGGTGGAGGAATGCATTTTTGGATTGTACCCTCTTCAATTCTAATCCTTTTGTGCCCAAGATCAATTCTCATTTTGTATATTGTGTTTGGGGTTATTCTTTGGGTATGCCGATCAAGGGTGTATCTTAAGTCAACTAAGTATTAGTCAATGGATTATTTTATGATTTGGCAAACAAAATTAGCATAGGGTGGAGTGCCATAGAAATCAACCATATTTGAGAGAATAATGAAAATAAAGTTGATAGGAATGCGTTTAAGAATTGCATAGATAAGATACATTCTAAATTGAAGCATTTCAGTATTGTTTGCTCTAGGAAGAATATTATGGCTAAGGATGAGGTTGACTATCCTAGATTAATAGGTGAAAGTGGTAGTATAGTAGGTTCCACTTTGTTATTTAGGAGAAACATTTAAAAGGAAGATGATTCTTTTAATGACATTAAGACTTACTTCATCTTGTTGATTGGTGTAAAGCTTGTTGAGAGGGTTTCCGGATGTGAGACATACATATTCAACATATTTGGTAGTATCTATTTCTAGCATTTCTAGGATGTCTATTTTGGAAAAACCAAATGATAACCCATTAGCCATGGAAGTGAAGGAAAATTGGTCATTTGTGTCTCAACCAAGGTTGGAATAGAATTCATGGACAACTTGTGTGGAACAAAAATGAAATGAATGAGTAAGAAATTCTTGAATTTTTTGAAATTGGAAGAGGAGAGGAAGGTTAGAAGATCAAAGAAGTTATTCATTTCCACCAATCAGCAATGAAGAAGCATCTTGGAAATGAGGCATATGTACTTTTCTCCAGTAACAATGTTGATGAAGGTGATCATGTAGATGACCGTAAGTGTTGGAGAAGCCAAGGTGGAACATTCCTTCTTTGATGCAACCTGCTTCTTTCCACCACAAGCTGAAGATGAAGCCATCTTGTTGTAGTGTAGTAAGACTTGAGTGGAAGAAGATGTGGTGAATATGGGGAACAAAAATTGGTAAAGGAATGCTCTATGGAGTACTCAAGGTATGCTAGAATAGATTGCTCAATTCTTTGTGAGAAGAATGCCTAAATTGGAGTGTATTTATAGAAAAACAGAGTCCCTCTTGGTTGACAAACTCATCAACAGAGTTTCCAAAAATCATATTCCAATGGTAAGAAAAGGCTAGTTTTGTCTAAGTCATTCAAGATTCTAGAAACAATCATATTTATGCTCAATCAAGAATTTTGTCGATCGAGATGCTCTTGGTCCAAGTTTTCATCGACCGGGAGACTGACTGGAAAGTTTACAACAAAAAGGAGCACAGTTGATTGAGTCTCCCATCTAGAGACTTCCATTCAAGGATTTTATTGACCGAGATAATGCTCGGTCCAAATTTTTGGTGGATCGAAAGTGACATTTTTAGCAGTATTATGTAATGAATATTGAGTGAGCTTGACTAAGAAATTTTTGTCCATGACAATAGAACATTTTAAATAAAAATTAAAGGTGTCTACTTACCTATAATAAATGGCAATCAGCAGCCTATTTTTGAGCTGCTTTCTCCTGTTGTTTATTTTTATATCTACTTTGCTTTTTACATTTTTATAAGCTATTGTTTTTTATCATTTGTTTATTTTCTTGATCTACTTTGTCTTTTACTTTTTTTATAAGATAGTATTTGGTAGGGGTGAGAATCAGTCTAGAATCAGACCGAACCAGCCTAGAGTGAGGATTGAATTTCAACAAATTTATGGATCGTGAACCGAACCATTTTGAAGTTAGACGGGACCAGGAATGGACTGCTTCAATGTTGGACCGGACCAGGACCAGACCTTTTGGACCAGAATCAGACTTTTTATCTATTTCATAACTAATTTAATAGTAAAAAATAGACAATTTTAATTATTTTTAACAATTATATAATATAGATATCTAACATTTACACTAATGGTGTTTATGTGTGTGATGTGTTTGTACATGTGACATAATATATATCAAAATATCAATGTATTTTACATCTAAATCGGTCTATAGTCCAGACCAGACTGCAAACCAAACTTCCCAAATTTTTGAACTATAGATCAGGCTGAACTGAACAGTCCGATCCAATTTTGTAGTATGGACCATCATTTGCTCACCCCTACAATTTGCTATCATTCTTTTTGAAAATTTGAGTTATTCCTCCTGTTTGATTTTTTATTACTTTTTATAACTTATGATTAAGTAGGATGTGACTGATACGTAATTGTCATATTTTGAATCTATGTACTTAATAGAGTAACATGTGGTGTGTTCAAACAACTTGGCTGTGTAATATTTTTCCACTGAGTTTGTTTATTTCAACAACTTATATTTATCCAATCTACATGCATGTTTAGAAGTTATATATGTCTATTAAGTTTGTATTTTGAACGTATGAATGATTCTCATTTTTATTTTTAATGGTTCCATCACATACATTCATGTTTTTCCAAGTTTTAGGGGTCTTTGTTCTTTCTTATTGTATCAATCTATGTATTTTACCAATTCGTCTTCATACTTCAATACTTTTTACACTTAGTTCAGTAGTTTGTCTATATATTCCAGCAATTTTGTCAACATACTTCTACAGTTCGTTTATCAAATTTGTGGTCTAACATATTTGTGTGTTTACTTGCATACAAATTTTCAGAACAAAGATAATTTTGAAAGTCTAGCATCTCTTTTAATAAATTATATGCAAAATATATATTATATATTCACCATCAATAGACACACACTTAAGAAGGAAAATGTGTGTAACTTTTCTAATGACAAACTCCAAGTTAGAAAGAGTCAATCGGTAAGTAATAGAGTTATTATCATTTAGTGGGTCTCCTGTAAATTATTTTGAGTATTGGTTACATCACGTTTTAGAGAAAAATGTGATAATTTTAGTAATCATTAATTTTGCGGTCTAACATAATTGTGTGTTTACTTGTGTATGACTTCTTTAGAGCATAGATAGTTTTAAAAATCTCACATCCTATTTTGATTATCATATGCAAATTATATATTATACATTAACTGACAATAGACACATTCTTAAGACGAAGAATGTGTGTAGCTTTACTAATGACAAACTTCAAGTTGGAAGGAGTAAAATAGTAATTAATTGCATTATTATCTTTCAGTGGGTTACTTATAAATTATTGCAAGTTTGGGTACATAATTTTTAGAGTAAAAGCAATTGTGATTATTTCAGTAATCACATACTACAAATTGAAAGGAGTCACCAGGAAAAATATGAAAAATCGACGTAGGTTTAAGAAGGAAAACAATGTAATTTTACACTAACATGCTACAAATTAGAGAGATTTAATATAATTAGTCGACTTTCATCTTTTACTATTCTGAGATCTTTTACTGAGTTAATTTAATTATTTAACATGTGCTTAGCACATGTCTTTCGACTAGTAATACTAATAGGGTAAGAATCTTTGTGTAAAGAGATCAAAAAATACATCTTCAAGAGGAATAATGCTTAATTGGTCTCTAATTACTCTAAATTGTTCTAAAGCAAGGGGTTTGTAAAAATGTCAGCCAATTATTTTAAGTATCAACAAGATGAAGACATATGTTATTTTTAGCAATATGATCATGAAAAAATGATGTCTAACTTCAATATGTTTAGCACGAATGTGTAAAATAGGATTATGAGCTAAGTTGATGGCACTTGTTGTAACAACCCAAGATTTGAGGCCTCAAATAAAATGATCTTATAAGGAATGATTGGATTACCCATATCACCAAGGTACACATCCTTTTCTGGGAACCCATTACTAAAGAACTCCATAGTTAAGTGTGCTCAGCTTGGAGTAGTACTAGGATGGGTGACTAGTCGTAAAGTTGATCATGTCTTGCGCGTGAGTGAGATTAAAGCTCTCAATTAAGGCTAGTGGTGGTCTGTAGGGTCGGTCATCATTCCTGAAACTCTACTAGAGCCTTGGGAAGTGGGCCTAGGCATTACAAATGGTATCAGACCCATAACCCCTCAAGTAGGTGGGGCCCACATGGGCATGTGGCATGTCGGTCTTGAGTCGTGCAATCCAGGAATGTTGGAAAGGGCTATCCATGGTTGACGTAGCCACCCTTGCGCTGATATTCCATGATCAAGAGCTAGGTGTCCATGGGCCATTCTGGGTCTGCACTGAAATGGGGTGATACTATGAGGTCATATAGTTAAGCCTTGACGAGGATGTTAAGAGTCTAAATGGGGGAGATTGTAACAACTCAGGATTTGAGGCCTCAGATAAAATGATCTTATAAGGAATGATTGGACTACCCATATCACCAAGGTACACCTCTTTTTCTGGGAGCCCATTACTAAAGAACTCCATAGTTAAGCGTGCTCAGCTTGGAATAGTACTACGATGGGTGACCAGCCAGGAAGTTGATCTTGGCTTGCACGTAAGTGAGATTAAATCACGCAATTGAGGCTACTGGTGGTATGTGGAGCAGTCATCATTCCTAAAACTCTACTATATCCCATTACTAAAGAACTCTATAGTTAAGCGTGCTCAGCTTGGAATAGTACTAGGATGGGTGACCAATCAAGAAGTTGATCTTGGCTTGCGCGTGAGTGAGATTAAAGCACGTAGTTAAGGCTAGTGGTGGTCTGTGGGGCAGTCATCATTCCTAAAACTCTACTAGAGCCTTGGACAGTGGGTCTGGGTGTTACACTTGTGTTATCACAGAAAATCAGAGTTAATGATAACAAAAATCCATAATCGTTTAAGACTGGTTGCATCCATAAAACTTGTGTACAACATGATCCCGCTGCCATATATTCTGCTTCAGTGGTAGATAAAGAATTGGTATTTTGTTTCTTACTAAACCAAGACACGAGCAATTTCCCAAGCGAGAAACAACCACCGCTATTACTATAATGAACCCAATCTTGTGGAAATAATATGAACTTATATCCCCTCTTACTAATTTGGTTTATACTCAGACGCTAAATGCTTCAAATATGAGTGTTTAAGACAAAAGCACAAAGAGTTGAAGCCTTTATATAAGAAATTGGGGTTATTCATTAGTTTTGGGATTGATTGTGCAAAATTATCAAATTAAGGCATTTAAATTTAAAATTATCCTTCTAAAATTTTACTTACAATAGGCTTGGTTAAGAGAGAGCTACACACAATTTGGTTAAGAATTGATAAAAGAATGCATGTATATGAAGAAAATACACTTTCCATCAAATTGGGTGTTTCACATATTAATGTTTTACAAAAGGCAACTCTGACTACAAAATTGGATTCTTTAGGTCGTTATTACCTTACCTACCAAATTTCACTTTATTTGGATGTTATTTACTCATCCAATTTAAAAGGAAAAGAAAATAAATTAATATATGCATCACTTTATTTGATTTGGAAGGACATTAATGTCATAGATTATTCGTATATACAGTCAATGGCACACATTTTTACTAACTGTTGGATCCAAATCACTCAGCTCATGGTTCATCTTCATCCCTGAGACAAAATAGGAAAGCATGTTGTTTTATATGCTGCTGAGAATCTCAATTTTCTTGCACGTTACTCCACATTTTCTTTATCTTTCTTTTCCAACCAATTCGTAGAATGATTGTGCTCAATATGATACCTTACTCGAGCTCTATCATGGTGTATTCTAGTTTCTCCCAAATTGTGCACCACACTTCTAAAAGCACCAGGTTATAGAAACCCTAGAACCCCATCCTATATGAATCTAACCCAACCTCAAGGACCGCCATATCATGAGCAAGTGTTTTGCCCTTCCAATTGCTCCTCATGCTACCGTTGCAATTGCCAAATCCATGTCATGTAGATACATATACACCTCACAGCCTTGACAATAAGGTGAGGAATGGGATGACACCCCTAGTCATTTCTCTGATTTTCCCAACGCCCCATCTTCTTCTTTTCTTTTTCACCCGAGCACAGAAGGATCCTTTTGTCATTTTCCTTTTTCCTTTATCACACTGACTAGAGCGAGTAGTTGGCAGTGGACTCAGGCTACTTGGCCACCAATGATTAGGCCAAGTAAGCTGGCTTGGCCCACTAGGCCTTTGACATGAATTTTTGGAAATTTCTAATTGGTCAACACATTGAAAATTCCTAACTCTCTTCTTGTTTATCCAAAAAAAAATGTTTTAGAATCCTGAGAAATTTATCTACATTTTGGTATAGTTTTAATCACCTAGTTCACAAGTTTTATATAATTGATTTTTAGGGTTTAAACCTTCATAATATCACGTTAATAATTAAAGAGGGGTTTTAAAGGGAAAAGATAAGATCTTGGAGTCAAATCTATGATCTGTAATCTTGGACCCTCTCTCTGAGATAAAATTTCATGTCAAACTAGGTTTTTGTCAAAGATTCAGATGTTAGGGTTTTGCTTTCACTTATGATCTTAAATTTAACTAAAGACATAATTAATAAAGTTTTGATTTTGGGTTGTGATATCATTAAGAAACTTTGAATTCATTTCTAAGCCTTTATCATGAGCTAACATAAGGTTATACTGATGGACATAGATTTCTAGTGTTTTTCACAATACATCTATATTAGAACTTAAACACTAATTAAAGGACCTAATGCTATATGTTGGTTGATTTGACTTGAGACTAGGAGGGTTAAGTTCCAATCTCTAGCTTAATACTCAAGTCAAATATATGTACATATACTCTAATTTCAATTGGGCATAATATCATGACCAAACATCTTTTTCCCATAGGAGGCATTGACTAAGTTGTAGACAATCCTATCTTCTTGTAGAAGTACTCTTCCTTGTTAATGTTCTCCTGATTTGTAAATGTTGATACCATGTTGATGACCATCTGATCTAATCTTGGTAATGATTTGGTTCCTTGACCCCACTTGATGGAACACTTAATATTCTCATCCTTTGCATGAAAACACATATACTTTGTTCTTTCCTATCCTATTTGCATAGATTATTGACTAGTCATAACTATAAGTAGAGATTTCCATATATGCACTAGGTTCTATTCCCCTACCATTTATATTGTTTATAAGTATTGTGTCTTATTCCCTTGCTAGACACTGGGTTCTATTCCCCTACCACATATGATATTAGGCATTGGGCTTTATTCCCCTACCATGCACCGAGTTATATTCGTCTATAATTTATTTTATTCGTCTTGCGCTAAGGTTTTAGTCCTCTTGCCCTTTGGTATGGAATACATATGGATTCCTATCCTACATTTTAGTATATGCTAGTCAATGTTTATTTATCACCATGAAACTATTTATCTTTGTGAATATGTTGATATGAGTATGGCAAGAAACACTTTATTAATCATATCCTTATTAATAATTGCCTCATCTTTTGATCATGTTAAATCTTTTTGGCACACCATTCTCTATAGGACATCTCATTATTGAAATATCTTTAAATCTGATCTTCTCTCACTTTAATTAATGCCCATTCATGTTACTCTGTGCATATTCAACATTTATTGACATACTTTTTTTAAATTTTCACTTTTTTGGGTGTTGTTCTTCAACCCACACAAAGTTAACTCTGCGTGAGGTTCAAGGAGGAGAGGACTTTGCTCAGGATCAATTGCAAGGGCGAGTTCTGAGATGGGAAGGCTGCTCACCACAATATAATCCTACTATTTAGATTCATAGTTTAGACTTTGCCTACAAGGCTCAATGTTAAGATGAACAATGAATTTATGTATTAGTTAGGTTTTGATTTTCCATTGCCACAAACTATGTTTCTGTACTCATCTATTTGAGAAAAAAATATTGCACCCCTTTTACTTGGTTATATTTTTGTTCATGTGGTTATATGCAAATTATTTTCTTGAATTAGATAAGGAGTGGTCCCCTACCGGGTCCCACTCCTTACAAGTACTTCTGCGATCAATGTGGCAACCAACATAGTCTGTATCCGTATAGGCCTTAAGGTCAAACGGTTGATCTCATGGGTACCAAATACCATAGTCGATTGTACTAGCTAAATATCATAAGATCCTTTTGACAGTGACCATATGAGAATTCATAGGGTTGAATTGAAATCGTGCATGTAAACCAATGCTAAACATAATATATGGTCAAAATGCAGATAACATAATAAACTACAAATCATACCTCTATATAAGAAGCTTTCAATTGGTTCACCAGTCTCATCTTTGTCAATTTTGGCAGATGTTCCCATTGGAGTAGAGGCATGCTTGCAATTTTCCATATTAAATTGTTTTAATAGTTTTTTGTATATATTTCTTGGTTGAGGAAAATAACACAAGGAGTTTGTTGAATTTGAAAACCCAAGAAAAGTGTTGACGCACCCATGAGACTCATTTCAAATTATTTTTGCATAATATCACTTAATTCTATGAAAAGTGATTCATTTGAAGAACCAAAAATAATATCATCAACATATATTTGAACAATTAGAAGATCTGATTCATATTTGTTGATAAACAATGTAGGATCTAATTTGTCCATAGAGAAATTATTATCAGCAAGATAATTTTTGAGACGTTCTTACCTATTTCTAGGGGCTTATTTGAAACTGTATATTGCTTTCTTTAGTTTGCAAACATGATCAGAATGTTTTGGATCTTCAAAACTGGGAGGTTGAGCAACATAAACTTCTTCTTGTATTAATCCATTTAAAAATACATTTTTAACATCCATTTGAAGGAGTTTGATGTTTTTATGTGCATATAGAGCTAATAGCATATAAATTGATTCAAGTCTAGATACTCGAACGTAGGTTTCATCAAAGTCAATTTCTTTTGGTTGATTATACCTTTGAGCTACCAATCTAGCGTTGTTCCTAACGACTTCTCGACTTCATTTACTTTTTATGAAATACCCATTTAGTTTCGATAATGGTTTATCTTTAAGTATAGGAACCAAATCCCATACATCATTCTTAGTGGATTGATTTAGTTCTTCTTGCATAGAAATTATCCAATAATCATCTATAAGTGATTCCTCAACCTTCGTAGGTTCAATTATGGATACAAAGTCAATGTTAGCTATATCTCTAAAAGAAGGTCTAGTGTTTACTTTATCAAAAGGATCACCAATCATACAATTTGTGGATGGTCTTTTATTATTCTTGGAATGGGTTGATGTGATTTTGATTTTGACTTTGTTCATTATCAACATTGTTATCTTCTTTAGGTGATATGGTTAAATCTTAAATAAGTCATGGAATATCACTTTCTATTCCATTATTTGTTTGATTTTCATGAAATGTTACATGAATTTATTCTTCTACTTCCATAGAGACATTATTAATAATTCTATAGGCCTTACTTGAGGTTGAGTAACCTAAGAAGAACCCTTTTTGTGATTTAGGATCAAACTTATCTCCATCATCTTTGGTGCTTAAAATGTAGCATGGGGTTTTAAAGGTGTAAAAGTAATCCACTCTTGGTTTCTTAGAAAAGAATATTTCATAAGGGGTCTTTTTAAGTAGTTATGAATTGAGATTCTATTTTGAACATAGCATGTGGTATTGAAAGTTTCAACTCAAAAAGTTTTAGGTGTGTCATGTTCTAATATCATGATTCTATCCATTTCTTGCAAAGAACAATTTTTCCTTTCTACTAAACCATTTTGTTGTGGAGTGCGAGGGGTAGAAAAAAAAGGTGAGTACAACCTTTAGATGAGAAGAAATATTCAAAAGCATGGCTTTCACATTCTATCCCATGATGACTCCTAACGGTGAAAATTTTATTTTGAAGTTGATTTTGAACTTTTGATCAAAACTAAAGAAATATTCCAGTGGTATCATATTTTCCAGAAAGAAAATGCACCAAAATATATCAACTTTAGTCATCAACAATTATAAAATAATATTTCTTTCCACCTATTGATTGTGTTCTCATGGATCCAAATAAATCCATATGTATGAGTTCAAAATTTCTAGATGTACTAAGGATTTGTTTTTTTTAAAGAAGTTTAATTTATTTTCCTGAGGTGAATGGCTCACCGTTTTTAGGATTATCAAAAGAAATTTTAGGTAAACCACGAACTAGATCATGTTTCACTAAATTTTTTAATAACATGTATGCTTGCATGTACTAATCATTAATGCCATAGATTTTGAGTATTTTCATTTGCAGTAAGATGTTTTCCAATAATTGACTTCATAGAGTTAGGCCTAAGAATATAAAGATTGTCTACTCTTTTTCCTTCATATACTATATTATTAGTTTCTTCTTCAAACAATTTGCAACTACATTTATTAAAAAGCACATAATAACTACTGTCACATAATTGACTAACACTCAACAATTATGGTGCAAACCATCTACTCATAGCACATTCTTAATTGTGAGATTATTTTTTATATTACCTATTCCCAGGATCGTTCCTTTTCCATTGTTTCCAAATGTGAGCAATCCTCCAATTTTCTTTTTGAGTGAGTTGAAAGCCTTTTTATCTCCAGTCATATGCTTGAATCATCCACTATCAACCACCCAATTCTACAATTTTGAGAAGGTTTTTGGTACCAAAATAGAGTCCACGATAGTTATTTTAGAATAAAGTAGATATTCATGAAACTTATATTATCAAGCGAGAAATATTTCTATAGGTATGATTTGAAGTATTCAAATTTAAATTTCTGACAATTTTCGGTCGAACTATTTGTCAACCGAGATGTTCCCCGATCAAAGTTTTTTTTGGCTGAGAGTAGTTCTAGACTTTCGATTTTAATAGTTTATTCAAGATATACAAATGAATCTTTGTTTAAATAAAAGATATGAAAATGAATCTTTTTTTAAATAAAAGATATGCAAATGAGTGTCAAATCAAGTTGAAATAAGACATAAATGTGTTTATCAAGATTAGGCATAAGTCAAATCTCAACAAGTTCCCATTTTTGTTTTAAATTGAGAAATTTGAAACCCAAACCATGTTGAGGGATCCTTTCTTTTGATATTCACATGAGAAAGAGTAATGACCTAAACATTGACAGTGATGACATGAGATAAAGTATATTTCATTTATATTTTGAATATTTTGAGAACTTACAACTTTAGTTTTAGGTACATGTATAGTTCTTGTCTTAGAAACATATGTCCTTTTTGTTTTAGGTTAGTTTTTAGGTACATATCCTTGACCTCTTCTTCCTACTTATTTAGAAGAATTATCTAGGATATTATCAAGACTTTTATTTCCATGCATTAATCAAGAAACTTGTTTTTGTAATTCAACAATATCAACAAGCTTTTTAGTTATATCCAAACTTACTTGAGTAGGATTTGAAAGTAAAATATCTCTATCTTTTACCAAAACATCATAATCTAAATGTGTGCATAAAATAGGTTGATCTTGATAATCATTTGATTTAGAAAGCATATCAATCGTTTTCTTAAGAAAGAAGATTATTGTTATTTTCAAGAACAAGTAATTGTAACTTATAGTTTTCACTAGATTTTGTAATGCATTATTTGTATATTTTATAGTATCATTTTTAGAACTAAGTTTATGTAGATTAATATGAAATTCATCAATAATTTCACCAAGTTCCTTGTTTTATTTCTTGCAGTCAATGTGTTTTACATGAATTACTTCAATACTACTAACCAATTTTGCTTAGATAATAAAAAAATATCTACTGATTAGTTTCTTCTTCATCTTCTCTTTCCATGAGACATTATATCTCCTCTTCTTTGCTACTTAAACTCACATCACTTGATTGATCCCAAGCGACCTTGTAGGATTTTTCCTCTCTTATCTTTCTTTTTGAATGAGGACTTCTTCTTCTTCTTGATCTTTGGGCATTGATTCTTTTAGTGGCCCTTCTTTCCACATTCAGAACACCTAGATGAATGAAATCATTTATAGTTCTTTCCATTTACAAGTAACACATTTTCTTCATCATCACTGCTTGGGTCGTTACTTTTTTTAGTGACATTCCTTGATGATGCCTCGACTTTGAGTGTGACTTCCTTCTTTCTTTCCCTTTGTTGTTCAGCCTTAATCTCTTCTTCTTCTTTTAGAGTGACTTCATGCATCTCCAGGTTCCTGATGAGCTGCTCCATCTATAGTATCATAAGATCATCAACTTCCTCAATACCAGTCACCTTTGATTTGTACCTGGGAGGTAATGATCTAAGTATCTTGGATACCTGATCTTACTCGCTTATGTTCTTCCACAATACACTTAGGCTGTTTATAATGTTAGAAAAGCTAGCATACATTTCTACAATATTCTTGTTAGGTTGCATATGAAATAATTCAAACTTGTGATTAACATACTAATTTTAGTGTTCTTAAGTTGAGTAGTTCATTCACATGTTACAACTAATTTGTGTCAAAATTCCTGAGCAGTTTTACATGAGTATATTTGAATGAATTCACTAATAGATAAAGAAAAATAGATAATGCTTACTACCTTTTCTTTGAGTTTAGCTTGCTTTATCGTATCAAGGTTCAATATTTCTAACTCAGTGGTTGGAAGTATGTATGGACGATCTATCATCTTCCAAAGTTCAAAACTAATTTCTTGGAAGTAGACCTGCATCCTCCTTTTCCACTATGTGTAGTTTGATCTATCGAACACTTGTGGCCTGCTTACAAGAGATCCTTCCAAGTTGATATGGCTGAACACGCTCTACCCCCATTCTTCAAGACTTGTTAGGGTTCCTTGAAGACATACTCTGACACCAAATGAAATATCTAGAGAGGGGTGAATAGAGCTTAATATTAATTTAATTCAAATAAATTAACTTGGCTCACAGAAATAAGAGAAAAGCAGTCAACTAGAATAGATGAGATTTAGAGTGGTTTCTTCTAAGACGTCAGTCCACTACCTAGTTATTTCCAACCAGCATTTGCAACAATCAATTTTATTATTTATCTATCTATAAGGAAACATTACAAAATATAATTATTGCCTTTACCCTATTCTTTACCGGCCACGGAAGAGCACCTGCTAACCTCTCCTTTCATTGACACAAAAGAACACCAAACTACCTCTTCTTTCATGGGCACTAAAGAACACCAAATTACCTCTTCTTTCATGGACACAGAAGAACACCATGTTTCCACCTCTTCTTTAATGGCCACAGAAGAGCATATGTGAGAAGACTTCTTCTTCTCTTGCAGGATTTTAGACAACCTTTTCTCCTTGAAGTAGTCCAACTGCATATTGGAGAAGGAAATATACCAATTTAGCTCAATAATATCCTAGATTAATCTTATGAAACAAAACTAATATGGATATACCAATAATGAGAAATAGTCGTCATGATTGGGTCAATGTAGTTACAATGACTAATTTGGTAATTAATAAAATTAGCATTCCAGAACCATTCACGGTCGATAAAAAGTTCGGCCAAAACTTGTCTAAGTTGAGAAGTTCTTCGACCGAGTGTGACTTGAGTGCACAATTTGTTCTAACAACTATGTGTTGGTCTATCTTCATGGTCAATAATGCATAATGATTTTTAATTGGTTGACAAATTCTTCGACTGAATGTGTTTTGGTCGACAAAGATTTTGACCGAGAATGAATCAGAGCTAGTTGTATTGTAAAAGTTCTTATGCTCTGAATCCTTGATCGAGGGAAGATTTGATTGACAATTTCTTCTACCGAGGATGTCTTGATTGACAAGTTTCTTGAAAAATCCCCATAAAATAGGTGTGTAATTTTAGAAAACCTTAAATTTTCTAATGAAACTTACCTATCCTAGACACTTAGTTTTGACATATGAATAGACTTGGGATAGATGGGGTTGGTCCGTAGTTTGATTTTACAGGAGTTTTATATGCTTATATATTTGTACTACAAATAAGCACATATAAACAACAATTCAAGAATTGGAAGCTTCAATCTTGATTAATCTTTCTCATGATGTGCTTGGTTCCTGAAACACTTAGATAGAACATTAGATCCACAAATAAGAAATGTTTGTCATCATCAAAAGAGAAGATGAGTTAATTTCCAATTTAGCCAACATGAAGGTTTTTGGACTATTGTTTCGATCATCATTCTCAATCACATGGCTAGAAGATTCTCCTTTTTGGTGTTTCTTCAAGGCAGCCAGATCAATAAGTCCAAGGAAAATTTAAAATAAATATATAAGCATTTCAAAACTCAAAAGAATTTCCCACGGATTATAATCTAACATCAATATTTTCAATGATTTCACCTAGGTCCTCCCCATGGAAAACTTTGGTGTTCATTTTTAAAATGTAAAAAATGGTTATCACTGTTTGGGCTTGGGTGGAAGAGGGAAACTCACTTGGGCATATTGATGCGGTATGTAGAGACGAGACCTACATATATTTAACAATAACACCATTTTTTCTTGTCTCACTCTCCCACAACCATAGTCTTCAGTCGGGGATCTCAATATCCTTAATTTCTTCTCTAGGCCTTTTTCCCTTGTCTATATTAGAGATTTAAGTATTTGACTCAGTGGATGCAATCATATTGCTGGACTGAGTTTGGGATGGCATCTATAAGAGTTTGTGACATGAGATCTTTTGGCACAAGATTTGAAATAAATATTGTACATTCCTTATCAACATATAAACCACCATCCCATCATTCTTTTTTAATTTTTAGAAGTTTTAGTTGTACCCTTGCTAATCTACCCAAAATAGAGAAAGTAACTTTTTGTCATGGTAGGTGATAGTTACTATTCTTAGATTCATCAACATGGGTGGCTTCGGTAATCTTGGTTAGAATGGATGAGAATAAGGTGACTCTCTAGGGTTAGACTAACGTCATCCAACCAACAAATCTCATTGTCCAACTAGTTAGCACACCGAGGAACTCCAACCACCTCAATGAGAGCCGGCATGGATAGTTATATGAGAAACCAATATATTGCATTCTATCTTGGACACCTCCATTGTACTATGGTGAATTAGGGCTACCTCAAGCTTACCTATGTACTATTGTTTGCCTCATACATTCTTTAGAGATCCACATATAAGGCACTGATACGATCAATTATCAGTTAACACTTTCAATCCTAAATCTCACGTAATACCCTTAACATGTAATCATGGGATGGGGGTTTACAAAATGCACATCCCTAAGTAGAGAAGAACACACACACACACACACACACACACACACACACACACACACACACACACACACACACACACACACATATATATATATATATATATATATATATATATATATATATATATATATATATATATATTCATGTCAAAAGCATATCATCATTTCAAAAATGAACCAAAATATATTACATTAGGGTTCAAAGGCAAATGAAAGAAAGTGACATTTTTCTTGATAGGAAAGGAAGATAACAAATACATATGACAGGAAATAGATTCCCAAATTATTAAGATATTATCATAGAGTTTTGGTATGACAATGCATTGTCCTTTAGTCCATGAGAGTGAGACGCATTTCTTCAAAGCAAAATGCGAAGAAGTAAATTATAAATAATCAATGATATTGCATTGGTATGTTGACTACTTGCATTCTATATATTTTAAAATTTATCCCAGTCAGAAATTTGCGGACCATTTAGTGAAATAACATGTACATTTTCTATAAGTGGTTAGATGGAATTTAATATAACTAATATACACATGAGCTGTGACTATGATTTTAAAAATGTGTAGTCTAGATAACATTCTTTTTATAACGTAATTGAATGCAGTTAACTATTTCTTAGTGTAGTAGTTTAACGGTCAGCACATATATGTTACATAGTACTCGGTGATACACATTTCTTAAACTCTTCTAGTAAATATTTTTCTAAAGTGATGTTGTAAAATATTTTTGTTTCATCTCTCAACTTGACAGGAACTCGTATGCATTACGCGAGCCTAGTACATACTGAGATTTTCAGACAGTATTTGGGGCCAGACCCGACCCACAACCTCCTTAATATGACGGACTTAGTCATGGGCTAGTCATAACCTGGTATGATCATACCAGATGCTCATCCCTACCTACACGGTCTCTGTCTTTCTTTCTGCAGTGAGATTCATGTCCTGCCTCTATATTTATGCGGACATTATCCATTTCATTGAAGAGTGAGAGCACATCGAAGCGGACTGCCATTTTTGTCATGTATAGAATAACGGCAAACAGATTGCTACTCCCTTCTTGAAGTTTATAAATGAAGCGGAAGGCCTTTGACTCTTGAGATGGGCTTGCTAAACGTCAATGCTCTAGTCTAAGGGAGATTGTGAGCTATTAGTAGCTGTTTCATTTCCATGTTATAATATTATGGTTTTGCTTCCAGTTTGTTATTTCTTCAGTTATATTTTTTAGGACAAAAACCTAAAATAGCACACTTTAATAAAAATATGTACTCAAATAGCACCAAAGACATCTTAATTCCCGAAATATCCAACTTTCTGAGAAAAGCGCCAACATTTTTAATTGTGGGCGTTTTAGTATTTGGTACCCCCGCCAACAAGGTAGATGCAGTGATCACGATAGGTTGTGATGATACAGTCCTTACGGGCGCCGCCTCCATGCCCATAGCCACCGCCTCTTGCTCATCGTACAGTGGCAGAAGCCGGGGATAAGCTTGGCCTTGTACAGGGAGTCTGCGGCGAGCTCCATCCATCGCATCAGCGCCATGTCTCGGAAGAACTGTGTGAGCTCCTTGGGGGTGGTTTGGACTGAACGGGAAGGTGGATCACACTTATGGCCTATGAACGACATGCTGGTCTCCAAGGTGAGCATGGTCTTGTCGTCTTGGGTGCTAGTGGCGTAAGAAGAGAAGCAGCGGGGGACGACAGAGGAAGGGCCGTACTTGAGGAGACAGAGGGATGATCGGACGGAGGTAAGACGCCCAAGAGCCATGGCCGTGTCTGTGTGGGTACAGCAGAGTACCTAGGCTCTGCGGGTGGCAGATGAATGGAAGCAGCAGAAATAGGCAGAAATAGGAAGGCGGTGCGATGATCGGACGACAAAGTTCAGTCCTCCGGGAGTACTGGAAGTCTCTAGTCTTAAAAGCAATAAAGCGGTTGTTCAAATACCGGAAAACGCCTAATTTTTTGCGCTTTTACATGAAAACGTCAATTTTTTAGTCGCGAAAATATTAAAACGCCAAAAGTGTTGGCCCTTTTTCCAAAAAATGGACTATTTCGAAAATTAAGATGACTTTAGTACTATTTCAATGCATATCTTTATTAAAGTGTGCTATTTTGATCTTTTATCCTATTTTTTAATGTCCTATCTTTCAGTTCAACTTCGATCATAAGCTTTTGCCTTTCTCGTTGACCTGTTACGGAAGCCTTTAAGGGTAATATACATAGCCATACCTTTCCTTCAGAGCTCCTGCATTCCTTTTGGTGTGTACAGTGTGACAGTACTCTTTATATTATAGGTCCTGGCAGTTCCTTCCTGCTTTTTCCTGTTCATCAGATAATTATTGGATGCTTGCTAGAGGATGGAATCAGCATAGCGGTCTTACTCAAGCGGCAAGAAAACAAAAAGAACGGATGATGTAGTTCCAGCTACCGAACCCTTCTTGGTAACCCATTTTTCCTGTCCGGAATGCAGAGGTGCTAAGCAGGCGCGCAGCAGCACATCTGTTGAATCCAAATAGCATGCAAACAAACAGCACAAGGGGACTCCTCAAATTTCGGCGTGCCCCCATATATAAAAACACCTAGGCAGATACAAGAAACCCTCTCTCTCTCTCTCTCTCTCTCTCTCTCTCTCTCTCTCTCTCTCTCTCTCTCTCTCTCTCTCTCTCTCTCTCTCTCTCTCTCTCTCTCTCTGAAGTGCCATACTTCATTCCGGGCGTGGCAATATCAATATAGTCTATCGGTCGGTACGGTGGAAATATTCTCAAGGGTTTGATTTACGCACCAACTCAAAATTTCAAACTCTTCGTTTAAAAGTGAGCGGGAGTGCGCGACTGTGGATCCCGCGCACGGGTATTGAAATGAAGGCAGTCCCAATGGGCTTCACGTCGTCAACAAACTAGAGAGAAATTATGGTTGTAAATGGGTACAAGTAGATTGGCGGACCTGTAAATTTGAATCCTTAAAAAATCTGTCATGGGTCTAATTTTTTATATCGGCATATTCTTGAACTCGCATATAAGCGGGTCTAATAATGGGTATGCTTGGATCCAGACCCGCTAGACCCATGTACCCACTATACATAAGTAACTACTTAAATAATATGTTATATATCTCATACTTTACTAATCTAACTAATATAACTCTTGAGATAATATTCTACTATAACCACAATAAGGTTGAGACTAGTCATATAATGAAGAATTGACTATTCTAGTTATAGTAATGAACATCATATATAAATTTAAAATTAAAATATTTACTAAATTTACTTTACTTTCTACATTAGTTAAACTACACATATGTAAACAATTAATTCAATCAATGTTAATGTATAAAATATAGCATTATTTAATATAACGATTGCATGTTAATATACTTTATAATAATAATATCTTGTTCTATTAAAATATATAGAATATAGTTATTTTTCTTAAATAAACAATAAGATATTTTATAGAACTACTTACCCGTATACCCGCACTGCATACCCAGTATTATTGCGGGTATGAGTATGGTGCGAGTCTAGACCCGTACTCTCCCCACACCATTTACATCCCTAAGAAATTTGCGGATAGAGAGATCACCCCCATTCATCGCCTCCGGGGACAATCCCTTTTTTAAGTACGTACGTATGGCTAGGGATGTGCTATCGGGCCGGGTGTTATAGCCAAATCTATGCCCAAAACACATAATTTTAATTGGGTTGTTGGTCGGTTTAGACCCGGATAATATCTTGACCCATACCCAGTCCACGTAATACACAGTTTGCTTTCGAGTCGGATCCGAACCAGTCCAGATAGCATACTAAATAATGGTATTTCTAATATATACATGTGATATATTATAACATAGTTATAAAATGTATCACTAGGTACATGTAATACATGTATCACCCGACGAACTAGCATACTTACCAATTGTTATATAAATCCAATGGCTGAAAAAAGTACAATCTAGTTCAGACATTTAAACTCATAAACATATCCCATCTATTTATGAAAATATAATTAAAACCATCCAATTAGTAACGATATATATATATATATATATATATATATATATATGAGGTTAAAATACACTCGAGTGTACGGATCGCACGAATACACTCAAGTGTGTTTGTATATCAAGACTATTTTTTGCAAAATGTAAACCGTTGATATTCACCGTCATACCATAACTAGGCTACATACAAATTTTGAGCCCATTCAGATGAGTGTAAGTCACTCATCCAAGGGCAACAAAATCGACGCGCAAAACTAATTTGAAATGTATAATTTTTGCGGACTTCATAACATGAGCTATACATATCCAAATGTGCTCAAATTTTGCGTATGAGTTGTTCACGAGATGTTTAAGAAGATCAACGGATTAGATTTAAAAAAAATATATTGCATCATGAAAAACTACTTGAGTGTATTCCGCTCCGGATACACTCGAGTGTATTCTAGCCTGACTTTTATATATATATATATATATATATATATATATATATATATATATATATATATATATATATATATATATATATGTGTGTGTGTGTGTGTGTATTTTCGGGCCTGGGTTTACCCGTCCCCTATACAAATTTGGGTCAAAATGTCATATCCGACCCACCGATATAAATTATGTGGATCGGGCCTCGAGTTATGCGGGTCGAGACATGAGTCAGATCGAGCCTGCCCAGTTCAATGCTTGTCCCTACGTATCAGGCTTCGATCTACACAATGAAGGCAACCTGGCGCTATGCTCGTTGCTTGCTTAGCAAGGGTTCGCTTGATTTTATGCCGTCAAGAGCATTGTATCAAAATGATTATTGTATAGTAAGACGCAAGTACAACTCTATAAAGGTTCATCTAACATGTTAATCCAATTCTTTTTGCCCATGCATAGCTATGCTTCACATGACAATTATATCCATTATGTAAGTAAGAAATATATTTTACAAGCACATAATTTAGCAAGGACTAAAACTTTCTACACACAAATTTGTATGCTTCAATGTGCGCACAAGTGGCTAGGGCTTCTGCTATTTTTGATGGCTGATCTCTGATAGTAATTAGTTAAAGTTTGTATGAATTTTCAAGCCTTGTCCAGTCACTTAGTGTAGTCATTTTAGTCATTCTTGTGTTTATTGAGATTTATTGTTGTGTAATCAATTCTTGTGTTGCTTTAGCTATCCTATATCATCTTATGATGTTCTAGACTAAAGTTTGCAATGAATGCTTTTAATGACACATCAGTCAAAGGTCGAACATGCAAATGACAAATAACCTTCATTAACTGACCTAGGCACACTCAGTGTGACCACGCCGAATTCCACACCCAAATCATGGGAGCACCCCCTCCAAACATATGAGGGGACATCCCTATCATACACATGTACCTCCAAGGCACATGTTTCAAGGGTTTCCACCTCCTTATCCACCTTAGAAAAGGAAGACTACAAAAGAAACAATGGAACAATATACACACAATCATAGAGCCCTGGTTTTACCACCTTGATAAAGTTTCGGGAGCCCAAGTATTTGCATATTGTTGAAATCCTACTCTAGGGTTCTTCTCCAAGCTTCCCCTCCCCATGCATCCATCGATCCACTCACACCTTCTTTTCTAAGCTCTCTTACTTGTAGAGAGAGAAGCTTGAGTTGAATAACCCCCTTCGCAACTACACTCTCCATTTCTTCTACAGTTACCACCACCTCATGAAACTTTACAAATTTCTTTTCCACGCCCATACCTACCATTTTTATGGTTCAGACCATTCCATCCACCACACAAAAATATATTGTGAATTTGTTGTGGAGTTTTAGCATTTCTTAAGAAGTTATGTCCATTATTATTTGTAAGTGATTCTCCATTACTTTGTTCATCAACAGTTTACCACCACATTCCACTACCATTTCATCCTTCAATTACCTTCCACCTATCATGCTGACTCCATTTCCAACCTTATCCCCTATGATAGATTGATTTTTATATACTTTCCCCTAACTAATTTATTTCTCAATTAAAGTACATGGTTTTGCAATATAGTTCCACACTTCATCATTATAGTAAATCATAGTTATGTATAAATCATTAGTTGGGAAGATTGGGTTTGCCATGAGTTATGTACACTAAAATGTGCATGAAACCCTTGTGATTATACTCATTATACACTACAATTTTTTGACCTCATCAACATCATCCGAGCATTAACAAACATTTTCTTAAAAGTATGACTTTGATATAGTGTTATGATGGAAACATGATTTCCTTTGGATCTCATATAAATGATATGTGATTTCTTGATTTTTTATAAAAATATTATTACTTTCCCTTTATCCTTTCTATTACTTTTCTACTTGAATCTCGCTGTTGGATCTAGGATCCAATGGTTGCATACATAGATAGGTGCATCATGGACCCATAGATGTGGATTGTAGCTGATGACTAGGGGTTGCTGGATCAAGGAGTCCATAGATTGCATCCCCAATCCAACAAATCCCACTCATCATCCATCTCTAAGCGCTTAGTAATTTCCCATTTATTTTCCCATTGAGTCTCGATCTCCCCCCCCCACTCTCTCTCATCATAATGACTATGGGGATAGACAATTTGAAAACTTCTTCATGCTACCCCTTGATAACCCCATAGAATTTCTAGTGTCTTTCATATATGAATTGACCTCCTCCATACCTCCTCCTCCTTGCTCTGTTACCTCAATCATTTTTAGGTTTCTCTCCTCCTCACCACTCTAGTGGAAATTTCAACCACCATTCAATCTATGAGGACCAACCAAACTAGACTAGAAAGTCACAACCCTTCAATGAGGCTCATCGCTCTGTTTTAATTAGTACTATTGACTTTAGCTGTTGTGAGGTCTACCTATGACTCATATAAGAGTCAAGAGAGGGTGATGATCTAAAGGTTGTAGATTTCTCATCTAACTGCCAGGATCATTTCACCTCCATTCCACTAGAGGCCCAGATCCACCACCCATTCCATTGGGTTGGAATAACATACCAAAACCTAGCATCTAGACTCTAGAAACCCCAATCCATGTATAAGAGATTGGTATGCTTGGTTCTTTAGATTTGACCAAAAAACGATAAAGTTCACCTTAATATACATAATTAATGCATGTAACATGAATAACTCAATGTAACCCGTAACTTATATAAGCTTGAAAATGAATATAACAACGTTTCGTGGCATAAGGACCCATGATCAACATCACATATCATTATACTAATTATGTTCTAGCATGTAAGTGATTCATGATACATGTCACCTATGTTTCCTTTCTTAACTAATATTCACATAATGGCTAAGATAGGTGGCACAATGTGCTTAACACACGAATAGGAATAACAATATGAATTTCCATGTCCATAAATGTGATAATGTTCCATTATTTAAATAAAATATTGAATCAATGGATTAAATAGATTTGATAAGTAAAATAAGCAACTTCATGCGTAAAAATGTATAGAATTTTTTTTGGCAACAATGTGATATAATAGGACTCTAAAAAATTAATAATGATGGTATGTTGTATTGTTATAAAATATAATGATAATGAGCCCCAAATAATAATTGTAACGGAACTTCTAAAAGGAAATTTCAAAACCCAAATCTAATGTGAAAATCATGTTCCTTGGGTACCAATTGTCTTGGGTGCCAAGTTTCACATTATTTGAACAATATAATTGTCATAATTTCATTAAGAAAAGAATGAGATAAGGTCAAAAGTATTAAATTAATTATCCAAGGTGTGAGTTCTAAAGGCAAACTGCCCATTATCAAAGACCTTAAGCGATCTCACAACCTCCAGATCCTAGCTATTCTGGAACCCAGATGTAGCGGTCCTATAGCTGAGAATGTCATCAAACGGATTGGCTTCCCCTCCTCCCACCGGGTCGAAGCACTTGGCTTCTCCGGTGGCATCTGGTTACCATGGGACAATACCAAGTGCCAGATCGAGATTCTGATCAACCATCGCCAATTTATTCACTGCCGGGTGGATAATAGCTGGTTTCTAACTGTTGTCTATGCCAGCCCGCACCCAATCAAGCGTCGTCTTCTTTGGCGCAGACTGGAAGAACTCTCGTCCTCTATTTCTTCGGCCTGGGCTGTTATGGGGAATTTCAACACAATGTTGGATGTCTCCGAGAAGTCCAGAGGCAGTTTCTTTGACAAGAATGCTAGCAGTCACTTTAACGACTGCCTGTTCAATTGCAGCCTACTTGAGATTAAGGCTAGTGGCCACCCTTACACTTTCCGGAAAGGCAATCTGCAGGAAAAGCTGGATAGGGTTGTAGCCAATGAGCAATGGCTTGACCTCTTCCCGGACGCTTCAATCGTCACTCTTCCTAGAGTTGAATCTGATCACCACCCCATTCTCACCAAACTGACGAGCAAATCATCTTCTCAGACCAAGGTCTTCAAGAAGAAAGCAAGCTGGCTCCTGATTCCTAGCTTCAAATCATGCCTTCTTCCTCTTTGGGACCAATCAACCAATTTCCAAGATGCCCTATCCTCCTTCAGTAAGGCTGCCTTGCGCTGGGAGGATAAACAACTGAAGCAACATCACAAGGAGAAGCGGACCTTACTGTATCGCATTGAGCAATTCCAGGTACAATCCCTCTCCACACCCAATATCTTCTCCGATAAATCTATTGCCTTCTAGGAACAATACACCACGCTCCTTATGCGGGAGGAGGCCGATTGGAAGCAAAAGGCGCACATCGACTGGCTTAGATACGGGGACAACAACACCCGTTTCTTCCAGTCTTTGGTCAAGGCTAGATGTCACGCCAACAAGATCACCCAACTGAAGGACTCAACTGGAACCTGGATTTCATCATCGACGGAGATCCGCAACATGGTTTTACAATACTTCAAATCCCTCCTGACAGCCACATATACTCCTTTAGTGGCGGAAATCTCTGCTTACCCGGGTGTCTTCCCCACGATTCCGGACGCCGACTACCTCAAGCTGGAGGCCATGCTGGAGATAGAGGAGATCAGAGCCACTCTTTTCAAGATGTCACCCTCTAAGGCGTCAGGTCCAGACGGTGTACACAACGAATTCCTGCAGTCCAACTGGGACACCATCAAATTTTCAATAGCAAGCACTGTCAACACTATTTTCGATACCAAGAAAATCGATTCCTCTCTAGCAGATGCCAACATGGTCCTCATCTCGAAGATCAAGGTCCCGCAATGCTGCAGCGACCTGCGACCCATCTCTATGATGACTGGATGCTTCAAGCTAGTTTCTAAAATGCTGGTTGAACACATCAAACCTTTTCTGGACTCGTGGATTTCTCCTACGTAGTCCATCTTCATCCCTGGTCGTAATATCAGTGATAACATTCTCCTTGTTCAAGAAGTGATCCACTCCATGAGGGCCAAATCTACCAAGAAGCGAATGCTCTGTGTGAAGCTAGATCTTTCTAAAGCTTTTGATCGGATGCATTAGGATTTTATCAGTGATACACTCAACCGCACGGGCCTACCCCCGATCATTTGTAGTATCATCATGCAGATCATCACCCAAGGTTCAACATCTATTCTGTGGGAAGGTGTTCCACTCAAGCCTTTTAAACCCTCCCAAGGGGTCAGACAGGGCGACCCCATTAGCCCTTACGTCTTTGTCCTCTGTATGGAGCGTCTGAGCCAAACTATTTCTCTTGCAGTTGAAGAAGGAACCTGGAAGCCTCTAGTTCTCACTCGGGGTGGCACCCCTCTCAGCCATGTATTCTTTGCTAATGACATCCTCCTTATGGGGGAAGCCTCACCTACTCAGGCTAGAACCATGAGCAGGATTCTACGTCGCTTCACGGTAGCTTCAAGCCAGTCAATCTCGCTGGAAAAATCTCGCTGCTTCTTCAATACTAACACACCTATTTCCGAGAAGAGATCGATAAGCAGGCAACTCAATTTTCAGTGGACCGATGATTTGGGGAGGTATCTAGGTGTTCCAATCCTCCATCACCGGGTTAATAAAGCCACTCACGCGTCTTTATTAAGCTCAATCAGGGACCGCATAAATAGCTGGACCATGCGTCACCTTTCCCTAGCAGGCCGTATCACGCTTACTCGCTGTACCCTACAGGCGCTCCCCACCTATACTATGCAGACAGTCCAACTCTCACCAGCTCTATGTGATGAGATCAATCGCCACTTCAGGCGTTTTCTATGGAGTGGTAACTGGGATCACCAGAAAGCTTCTTTGGTTTCCTGGAAGAAAGTCACCTCTAGAAAAAAGAAAGGAGGCCTAGGCATAAAGGATGCTCGGGACCAGAACAGAGCCTTAATGCTCAAGAACATCTGGACCTTCATGAACCACCCTTCCAAACTTTGGGTGCGTATCATGTCCGAGAAATATATGCGATCAGGTACCTTCAAGAACAAACCCAGCTCCTCAGCCTGGGGTTTTATCAGGAAACATCTTCCTTCAGTCCAGCTTTTGAGTCGCCAGGTCGTCAACAATGGCAACACAACCAACGTTTGGAAAGATAAATGGCTCATGGGACATTAGATCCAGGATCTCGCCCCCAATTTCCAGCCTCCAGCTAATCTGATCGAGTTGACAGTTGCTTCCATGTCTCCTTCAAAGGACACTTGGGACTGGGATTTTATCCACCATTACATTCTGAGCACAACTTGGCCTATCATCAATGCCATCCCTCCCCCCGACTTCGACAATGGGGAGGATCTTGTTGGATAAATTGGATATTATGATAAATCCCTTTGTTTCGATGATGACAAACATTTCATTCTTATTAATCTAACGAGCTACTTAAGTGTGCAGGAACAAGGTGATGACAAAGTTCTAGGGAATCCTTACGCTTGAATGTTTATAAATGTCATGCAATGTAATCATATGTAAACTTGTACAAACATATAATGTACAAGTACTTAGACTTCATGTAAATCAAGCGTCAGATCTCCCTAACTAAACACTACACTTAGTTAGGACATCTCCTTCTAATAGGATCACATAATGCACACTCATGCACTCACTTAGTATCTTAATTGAAAGATTGAAAACAGAGTCAATCTCGGTCGACCACACTCCTCGACCGAGACACTCTCGGTCGACAAACTTCTCGACCGAGATTGACCAAAAGTAGCCGTTAAACACAGCAGTTGACAGTTGCAAATAAACGTTAATCCAGAGAGCCTGTCGGTCGAAAAATCCTCGACCGACCGGGCATCTCGGTCGACAAGTCCTCGACCGAGATGGTCTCAATGTGATTAATATGTGATGGTGACACTTAAGGATTTATATTCATGTAGACAAAAATGTGGATTTCTTGATTTCCTTATTGATCGGATAATATGCTTGAAGTGTATTATACATGATAATATGCATGGATCACCATCTAGGTACTTTGTTATGCCTATGACTACTCACAATATCGATGCTGAGGTTTTTTGAGTGTTTCTTGAGGATTTGTGAAATAAACTTTTGAGTGTTAATCTACATTTTGGTCATTCATAATACCACAATTGAGTATGACATAGAGAGAGAATATGAGAAGATGTTGATGTTCTTATTTGCAAGTGATTGACTAATGTATGTTGTTACAATACTTGCACTTTATGGATGCACCCCACATACCAGTATGGCAACATACTGATCATGTTTTGTTTCACTCCATTTTAGGTATAAACTGATATACATGATAAAAGACAAGAAGATATCAAGATATGATGGAAAAATGAAATACATGATGGTGTTAAATATTTAAAAGGAGGATTAGCTAGATACTTGTTCTCATACTATGTAGTATTCATGGTTAATGTTCTTGAAAGAATTTTAAAAACCATAATTGTGAATTAATGCAATTGCTTTCTATTATTTATTATTTGTTAAATCTAGATCCTTGGGAAAGTTTTAGGTAATAGTTCTCATATTTTTGGCCTTCCTTAATTGGGGGTTGTTGAAAAGTGAGATCATTACAAACATACTCTTGGCCATGTACATTTTTCTGATTCTTTTACCTCCTCACTCTCCAAAGATGAGCCCATTTAAACTAGTTTTTCCTTCACATTACACTACATATCTCCTTTCCCATCTACAACCACATCCAAATATGTTTCTCCACACCCTCTTTACTAAATGGAATATCTCATAATGAGTGAAACCAATCCATCTAATGTATCAAATGAATAAAGACATAAAAACAATACATTTAAAGTTAACCTCAACATTTTCTCAAATTTATATTATCTCCTTCTTTTGTGTTACGTTGCTATTCTGTTCAAGGAATAAAGACATAAAAACAATACATTTAAAGTTAACAAAAGATCAAGTGAAATATCAAGATGACTTTAGGGTTCTCTCATGGAGGTGAAAGTTGTGTCCACGAAGTTCTAGAATAGGTATGTTTTGGGTAGGGAGGGGAGGGGATTGCCCCACTATTAATCGCAAAGGAAGCTCCTCCAATAATTGGTGCACATATGATCATCATCATAAAAACTAACCAAAGAAGTTCTTCAAAACTAAAACAAAAACAATGCTAACGAAGAAGGAAATACTGCAAATGACCGTGCACACACATCCTATGTATACATGACCATCTAGTAAAACTAGATCATGCAAGATAGTAAAGATCATCCCTAGAGACTTCCCAAGGCATTAGGCATCATCGTCAATAGAAGTGGAGATCTCCCAATAGTCACAGCTCACCAGGACCATTTCAACCCTCTCATTAAACCCTAGATGCACTTTGTAGTGATTAAGGCAGTCACTGTCAATGCTAGCTATCAAGCCCTACTCAAAAGCTCAAACATCCTATTAGGGCCAACATATTAATTTTGTGACATTGACCTTGGAATAGGCTTCTATGTAGTCCAATTCAACAATTTTGTGGATTACATTTGAGCCTTGACCAATGGTCCTTAGAACATATTCAAAATCTAAATCTCTGTGTAATCGTGGACTCCCATTTTTAGTCAGTTGGTCCAATTCCACATCGTCTTCTCATGTGGGTGAGAGTCCTAGACTTACCATTTGTATTAGAAATCTTATCAAGCAAACTATAAGGATTGATACAAAAATATTCAATGGAAGTAGCCAAAACCACAAAACCTTTCCAACTAACTATCTTCTTCAGTGACAAGAAATTCAAGACTGAATACAAGAACATTTCTCTTATCTATATGAGATGTGTAAGAGTTGGACAAAACAAGCATAATTTCACTCACCTCCCACCACTGATAGAGAATGCACTAACAATCAATGGAAATTGTGTTCTTGACTCCCTACTCAATGGCAATCTATGCTAAGAGGCCGTAATGGAAGGATCCAAGGAAATATGTTGAAAAGTCCAAAAATAATGAAAACCTACCCACTACTTATAAAGACGAAGATGTCGATAACACTGATTAGGTGACAGACCAAACAATCAATGATGGTAATGGACATGTCTAGAAAATGACCCATGATAGTAAAGAACACTGGAAGTTCAAAAGATATCACAAAAACAAATGCATTATGGTTGAGTCCTACTAGAACCCAATAGAAAGTCTTGGACAATATAAAGAGGTCAAAGGATGATACAATATTAGGAACAATCACTGCAAATTGTGGTGGCGTACGGTCATGGAAATCCAATCTTTGATAGTTCCCCTAGAAGACAAATAGAACTCATTAATAGGAAGATAGTCTATCAGTGATTTCCCACTTTCAGAGTCCTAACAAAGTGTGGAAGAAGGGAAGAACCAACCCCCACCACTAAACAATGAATGTCGGGACCCTTGAAGATGAATTGATTATGACATGTATGACACAACCAACGAAAAGGACATTGGAGAAGATGATGACCATTCTACATGGAGGGATCAATCCTTCTAATTTCCCCTATCATCATCCTTTCAAATAAACTCCTAAATTAATACATTTTCACATAGTGTAAAAGGGCATGATCCCTTGAAAAAGTTGACTCATGAAGGAAAAAAGCAACTCCGTCATTTGGACATTCTAGCTGTCACTGAATCATGTTGTGGTGGGAAACGAGTGAACGATAGAATTAGGAAAAAATTTCTTCAATTCTTCTAATCACTTGAAGTCCATAGAAATTTCAAGAGGGAATTGGATCCTTTGGAACAAATCTTCATGCAATATTTTGATCAACCTAACACACAAACAATTCTCTTGTTGCACCACTAAATATAGTTCCATCACCTTTGTCTATGGCATCTATTACCACTATAAAAGGGAACTATTATGGTGTTTCCTCATCGTGCTATGCTAGTCCATTAATGGAACTTGGGAAGCCATGGGAAATTTTAACTCTATGGTTAGTATTGTGGAGAAGCAAGGAAGCAATAATTTGAGAATTAAGAAACTTCCACTACAATGAGACTCTCATTGATTTTTAGACTAGCAGCTACAAAAATAGAAGGACAATACTTGATAAATGCATATTTTTCTATTTTATTTACATCTCTTAGACATCTTTTTAGGATTATTTTGTTTATTATTTTGCTAGTTCTAGAATTAATTATCTTAGTTTAGATTTTATCTCTTCATTGGAGTTTTAATTGTTTTTACTTAGATTTTGTAGGAAAATGGCCCAGTCACTCAAAAGATCAAGTACTCTTGGGATATGATTGCAAAATTTACCGCACTGTCTGATTTAAATATATATTCTGCACCAAAATCACCATATATTTTGCATCCCACAGAGGAATTTAATGAGGAAGTATGCATCAAAAAGGGAATTTAATTATCTACATGAAAATCATATTTGTGAACCACTTTTAAACTTGTAACTGGACCCAAAATGTTCTCAAAACTAATATGATGGAAAAGTATATCAAAGAGAGTCAATGAAGTTGAATGGTCAAAATAATTAAAACAAGTCAATAAACAATCTTCTCCATTGTCTATTGAGAAATCATTTAATTTTTCAAAAAATTACTCCATTGCCCATATCTAGAAAGTTGCAGACGCCACAAGGAGCAATCAATTCTAGGGTACATAGTCCAAGAAAAGAATTATATTTTCCCCCATGGTATAACATCTCTTTCCTTGGGGTAATTCTTATATCTTATATCTTTTATTTTAGTTTCTAGACTTGTAGTATTAGTGGAATTCTTGTATACTTGGTCAAAGATTGAAGAAGGATTGATATTTCATTGTTGCTAGATCAGAGTCCATTCTGGTTCTTCTTTCATTACTATCCTAGGGATACCTATCTTCTTTCTTCCACCCTTGTGTTTCTTTCTATAATAATTGAGCAGTTACCTTATGGGGCATGGAAAAAGCCCCATAGTCTATTTTTATTCAATATAATCGACTCTCTTATTTTAATGAAAGAATATTTTCTCTTCGTTTCTGCATGATTTTTGGATGAACTGTTATACTCTTATAGGGTGATGTTATCTTGGATCCCCACAAGAATGTACTCATAATCCCTTAGTTGTGATTATTAACTTTTTGTACTTCTAATCTCATATTTGTTATAAATCATGATGGCATGATCACTTGATCCTGTGTTTGAACGTCAGATAGGAATCACATGTTTCTTGATAAGATCTTAGATAGTAGCATGTTGTACGGTTGGATGAGGATCTGCAAATGTCGATATCAACGGGTTTGTGGGAAGTCTTGCTCTTATGATATTGTCTGAAAGGACACAAATCCACATGGTGATAATTTGATCATTGAAAGTTAGAAGTTGATTTGTTAAATAAAGATGCGACTATTGGTGGAAGTGATCCATTGGACCCCTAGTTCTATCCAACTTGATTAGTTAAATTTTATCTTAACACTTTTACTTCTATTCTTAGAAAAATCAAACTCTCTCAATATGGAATTTTATTTCTTGTTCTTGCAATCGGTTTTAAGTCTCAACCATCCTCTTTTGTCGTCTCTTTGGATTGATACCTTACTATAATAAGTTGATTTGATGTTTGGATCAAGTTGACAACCTAGTTATAAGTTTAAACTCGAAGACTTTTTTTAGTGATTCGTTGTGTGTGCAATGACACACATCAAATCCAGCTCTATTACTAGGGATGACATGTTTTGTATTTTGAATTTGATTGCTTGTATATATTGTATAATCTTGTTCATATTACCTTAACTTATATAACTTTTATACTTATTCTATAATTTTATTCCATAATTACATTTCCTATATTTTTACAATTTTTTTTCCTATCGAGTCCCATTTTGATAGTATATCTCCTCTTTCTATGAAGTTTCCATTCTAGTAGTACTGCTTTCTAAGTTTATTTCTATAATTTTTTCATCTCTTATCTTTATAATTTCTTTGTAATTTTTTTGCTAACCCCTTAAACTTTTTTAGTTCTTTTGATTTATATCTTTCTCCCTTCTTTCTATCTTGCATCCTTTTTTGTTATTTACTTTTTTCCAAGAAAAACAAAAAGAGGGAACTTTTCAAATGGAGTGGTCAACACTTTATGGTTCACAATATCAAATGTGTGGTTTCGACAACCATACTTTACACCAAATTTTCCTAATGTGTCCTCAGATTATGGTAGCACCTTATATAATATCGAGTCTTCCTAGTCAGATGGGTCTGAAGTAAATTTTGGCCTAGAAATTTCCGTGGGCTATTGTAAGGAACCATGCTACCTTTATCCATATTCTGATCAGGGGTATTAAGACCAACAAGATCGTGGGGGTTATGAACAAGAAAATCTTAGGGGATATTAAATTATTTGTGGAACCCAATATACTCCTCAACAAGAAGAGCGACTTAGGATCCTAGAAAGAATAGTAGAAGAATGACAGGAAACATTAGACACCCAACAAGCCTTGATAACAACTTTACTATAAGCCCAATAAAAAATTCTAGATTTTCCAAATGTGTTCCCTCAAATTGTAGTGGCATCTTGTAATGTCAATTCTTCCACCAATATGTATGTTATATAAATTACAATCCACAATCTTCAAAAGTCTATTATGAGGAAAATGTTGCACATATCAAGATTAGGCATTCTATCACCAAAAATGTTACAGGAGGTATGATGAGAATAACCAACTAAATTTCAAGGTGTATGAACATATTTGTATTAACCTACATACACCTCAAAAAGAGGAGAAGATTAGAGCCCTAGTGAAAATAGTAGCAGAGCAACAAGAAATAACAAAAAATTGACAAGCCTTATTAGCTAGTTTACTAGAGGCATAATCAATTAGAGCCCCCGTGAAGTTAGAGAAGCCCAGGATGTATTCCCCAAACGATAATGATGATGACTTTCCTTATTTCATATATGTTGGATCTAATTGAAATAGCACAAACCAATGAGCTCCGGTCATTAGGTGACGAAAACACTGGTATCCTGACTTTTTCGCTAGAGACTCTATTACTAGAGTATGAAAATCATAGAAAAAGAGTCATCCTTATTTTTCTATATATCTTGAAACTTTTCCTATTTTTGGTCTTAATCCATGTGCTATCAAGGACGAACCAACTTTGGTTGAGTCTAAACTAAGATAATAAGCCACCAAACCCCAATGATGAAATAATTCCTCATACTCTATCATAGTCAATTCCTTTTTCACATATGGCTAGTCTAGAAGGGGAGACACCACCCTTGGAAGAAGTCCACATGCCCCCTTTCTTTTTTTTGCAAGGCATGCATCACCATTTTTATTCCTCCTAAAGCCTTGGGGACTTCTTGCATAGAGGAACTTGATCTACATTCTATATCAACAATGAACCCTACTTATCCTATTGTTGACTGCATGATCATTTTAGGAGAGAATAAATATTTATGATGTTGATTTAAATCCTTTTGTTCCTTTCATATCATCACCAATTCTCCTATATGTAGATCAATATGATAGAGGGAAACCAGAGCCAAATCCTCTGCCTAATCTTGCATAGATGACACTACATGTGTTAGCTGCCGGACACCCTCCAATGTCGCTCGATCCACATTCATCACCAACACTTCCTACATTGTTGAAGGAAGATTTGTGGATCCTATTGGCCAGACTTTGAGATGAAAGGAAATATGAAATCCCTCTTCAGATTCCATGACCACCCAATAATTGGTTAAATTTTGAAGCTCTTGTAGTCAAGGTCCCAACCATCATATAAATTTCATTTAGATGGAAGTTCTTTGAAGTACCAGGTCCCTTTGGTGATCTTTTCCCTTCTCTTCCCTCCATCATGGATTTAAGTTTTTCTCCAGACAAGAAATTTTTTAAGTCTGGGGTAGAGGTGGGTGATACACACTCATTCCACTCACTTTTTCTTAAAATTTGTACAATAACAATTATGTTATATAATTAAGCTTCCATTTAAAAAAATATTTAGTTTTAGTCTTTATCTAGTCGGCCTAGCCTTTATCTAGTTGGTCATGATGATATGTTTGTTTATCAGTATATCCCCTTGAATGATGAAACTTTTGTTGTAAAATAACTTATAAAACCCACCATTACTAGAAATTATCCTATCATCTAGGATCTTAATTGGCAGCATTCCCTGGAAAGGATGGCAAGCCATAGAGGACTGGTAGAATTCAGAAACAATGCTTCCTTATCTAGACTTATAAACTAACTTGAAAATTTTATTAATTTGGCATAACCCAGAATTAAGTGACCCAATGTATGATACTCCCAATGTTCTTATATTCAAAAAAATAAGTTGCACAACAAACAAACTTTTTCTACACTTCTTTGACCACCTTCTTATCTCTCCATACGCAAAATAAAATAGAAAACCAAAGTGTCAAGACTTCAAGTTTGGGGTGGCACCCTTCCCCCTTATCATCCCTCTTTTGATTCTTCCATACCCCTCATACATTTAATAGGGACATACCATCAAGAAAATATGTCAATAGAACACACCAAAACATGTGGTCAAAGTTACTGCAAACAAAGAAATGTAAAGATCTCAAGTCAAATAGAGGACATCGTTCCTTCCATACATCCCTTCACTCTGTTTTGTACCCCAGAGGAAATACATAAATCCCTACCAATAAAAATAAGACAAGTTCTTGTGTAATGAATTGTAAGAATATGTGGGATTCCAACTACAAAGGGAATATAAAATCTATTTTATTAAGGGTTTTGAAATGGAACCAAGTTATGGAATATTCCTGAAGTAAGAAATATAAAAATTGTTTTCTGTGAATCTAGGAAGTCAAAGTTGCTTGGACATATGAATGTGGAAGGACTCAAGTGGTGTTATGTGAGTGAGGATGATAAGCTAAAAGTATTATATGACACTATCTTTTATTCATTGTTGATCGAGAATGAGCAATGTTCATGTTTGGGGTAGTTGATAAAAGCATATTTATCCATTTTATTTATACTTTTTTACATATCTTCTGGGGATTTTTTTTATTATTTTCCTATTTCTAGAATTAATTGTCATAGTTTAGATTTTTTTCTCTTAATTGGAGTTTTGATTATATTTACTTGTATTTTTTAGGAAAACGGCACAGTCACTCTAGAGATCAAATACTCTTAGAATATGATTGCACAATTTCCCACTGTACTTGATTTAAATATTTACCCCACACCACAATCTTTATAACTTTTGCATCCCAAGTAGAATTTAATTAGTAGTGTGTGTTGGAAATATAATTTAATTTTATACATGAGAAGAATATTTTTGGATAAATTTTGTAGTTGTGATTGGCCCAAAAAAGCATTCACAACTACTATGATGGAAATTACAACAAAGAGATTCAAAGAAGTTGAATGATCAAAGTATTTAAAGGAAAACAATAAACAATCTTCTCCATTGTCTATTGATCAAGCAATTTATTTGTCAAAAATTACTCCATTGACTAGATCTAGAAAGTTCTAGCCATCTCTAGGAGAAGCCAAGTCTAGGGTATCCAGTCCTCACTCCCCTCCTATAAAAGGAGAGGGAGTCCAAGCAAAAAAATCATCTCATTTTCTAGGGATTACATCTCTTTCCTTGGGGGGATTCTTGTATCTTGGACCTTTTGTTTTAGTTTGTAGCCTTGTAATATTAGTGGATTTCTTGTATATTTTGGTGAGCATTGAAGAAGGATTTCTATTTCATTGTTAATAAATCAGAGTCCATTCTAAATTTTTCTTTCAGTACTAGCCTATGGCTCCCCTTCTTCTTTCTTCTGCCCTTGTGTCGCTTTCTATAATGTTTGAGTAGTTCCCTTCTGGCGCATGAGGATTATCCCCATAGACCATCTTTTGTTCAATATAATCGACTCCCTTATTACAATAAAAGAATATTTTATCTCAAAGTTTCTGTTTGATTATTGGATGAACAATTATACTATTTTGGGGTGACGAGATTTAGGATCCCCATAAGAATGAACGCATAATCTCTTATTTATGATTATTAAGTTTTTTTCCTTTTGATATCATATTTGTTATAAACCATGGTGAAGCAATCACCTGAGCCATGAGTTTGAACATTGGATAGAAATCACATGTTTCTAGATAAGATCTTAGATAGTAGCATGTTGGACGATTGAACGAGAATTCACAAATGTCAGGATCAACATATTTTTGAGAAGTTTGACCCTTGTGAGATTGTGAGAATTGACACAAATACATGTGGTCCTAATTTGATCATTGAAACTTAGGAGTTGATTTGTTGAATAAGGATGTGGTTTTTGGTGGAAGTGATACTATGAGCCCCCAGTTCTTTCCATCTTGATTAGTTAAGTTTTATTTCAGCACTTTTACCTATATTCTTCGCATAATCAAACTCTCTCAATCAGGATTTTTGTTTCTTGTTCTTGTGATTGGATTTAAATTTCAATCATGCTCTCTTTACTTCATTTGGGATCCATACCTTACTATACTAAGTTGATTTGGTACTTGCATCAAGTTGACAACCTGGCTAGAAGATTGAATCTAGGACTTTTTTTAGTGATTTGTTGTGTATGCAATGACCCACATCAATACTTCACCTTCAAGCAAGGTTTACTACTAAAATGCCTCGATCATGTCCTAGTGAAGAAAGAAATGTCCCCTCAAACACAATAAAATGAAGAATGTGGCCATGTATTGTCTTGAATTTGACCACATTTAGCTGATTGACTATAATGAACTTCTCATTGGAAAAAATTGGTTCTCTATGGATTTTTAGGACCTCAAATTTGCTATATGTGTAGTTAACATGATGGAGACTATATGCATCTATTACTTTACCACCCTTTAGCAAGTTGATTTTGAAAAACTTCTTCTGCACCGACAATGATCGATATCATTGTATGGACTGGAAACAAAATCCTTTTTGGTAAAATTAGACAAAATCCTTTTAAACGTATTTCTTTTTTGGCTTGTATTATCTTTTTTTTATTTGAACTAAGATAATTAATTGTTTTCAATGGATACACAAAACCTATCATTGTTTTATTATATAATAGTATTAAACATTTGAATTCATTGCTTGCCTTCCAAACTTTATGTGGGTTTGATGATTCAATAACATGAACTTAATATAATGCAAGCATGCCCTCTATTAATGATGCCAATTACACCACTGAAGACCCTTTCACTTTTGATTATCTTCTAGATGAATAGGAGGAGAACTAAAGCATATATTTGATTGATTTTTATTCCATTATTTCCTTCCTTTATGCATGGAGGTTTGTCTTAGGGTCCCCCTCTAAAACTCTTTTATTCTCAAATAGAAGTATGTTAGATACACAATGACATCTTTATTTTTTTCCTCTATGCACTTCATGGAAAACTTTTATGGTTTGTTTTTTGTCTTATCTTTTGATGAATTCAAATGGATATACATATGGAAGGTCCTAAGATCTTTTGGATTCAACCTAAAAGTCATCACATTGATGAAGGAAATAGTGGAGTGAATGTCGGTTCATGTCGATGGTTCTTTTGGAGGTTTCTTCCAATATTCTAGAGGTTTAAAGCAAGGGAGTTCATCATCCCATGCCATATTTATCATAATTTAAGATTCTCTTAATGTATTAGTTATTAGAAGAGAAGAGGAAGGTGTGATTACTATATTTCACACCAAAGGTGGGGGAGGCACCTTTCTCGCTTGTGTTTGTTGAGGATATCTTTTTCTTTATCAACAATTAAGGGCCTCAATGCAGTAAATGATGGTCTATGTGAGGCTATATGAACAATCATAGGGACAAACATGAACAATGATAAGTCAACATTCATCCTTAGGAATCCATGCTTGAATAGAAGATTGAATGTTTAGATTGTTCTCAATGTCGGGGGAAAATAAGGTGAATTAATTTTGTAATGACCCAATTTCATGTTAGCCATTTAATTAGAGTTTGTTTGAATAATTACATCTTTACTAAATTGATTCTTTATCAATCTTGTATAACATACTGAAATCCAGGGATAGTAAATATATATAAATAGAATATTATGGTGAGTTTTTTCTCTTAAAGTTAATAATGGATGAATATCTCGAATTGTACTCACATAATCCATTAAAAGAAGTCTTTTCATATAACTCATTCATTCTAATATATTAATATACACTTTAATGAGCAATATATTTATTAAGGGTCATATTATGTATAAAATGAGAAAGTAATTGCATATCAATGTTCTAGACTTTAATTTGAGATAATGGTTCAGATTTGGTGGCATTTGGAGTTGGTTTGTCCCCTCAAAACTATTTTATACGCTTTTAATATAGTGTAAATTAAAATGGTGAATAATAACCCACCTTCATACCTCACTCTTAATATGGGCAAATAAAACTTGCAAATGCATGCTATTAGTGAGTGGAGGACTCTTGGGCTCCAAATCTCAGATTTGAGAACCAAGGGTTGCTTATAAAAGCAACACATAATTATTTGCTCAAGCATTATATTAATATATGTTTTAATAATCAAAATATTTGTTGGAGCCCAAAGGTTGGATGAAATGCAAATCTAATTATATAGCATGAATCTAGACGTCATTAGAAACCTGTGGTTAAAATTTGAGGTTAATTGGAGATCGTTGGCCTTCCAAATGAATTAAACAAGTTTTCAATAAAATGTGACATAATAGCCATCGATATAATAGCTATGCACATCATTTAAGCCAAACTTTAGCTTAATTGCCCATCACGCGAGCCTTGGTCACGCGGGTCCATTGTGAACTCAGATCTAGTGGCCCTTGTTAGCCCAACCGTGATCCAACGGTCAAAAGTTCATCTTCCACCTCCGGCAGTTACACGTACATTAGGCCTAGACTCCTCAACTTCGATCTCCTCGGATGCTTGATCGTTTTGTGAGATTTCTTCTCCGTTCGGTTCGCATCCTTCCCCCGATCCATTTGAGCCATCACTTTTCCAGCGAGGTATGGCATAGCCAAAATGATAAGAGGTGTTGGCCAAGGCCTCTCACCTTCACCATCGTCTCACATCCACAGACATCCCCACCTATAACTAACCTCCTACACAGCTGCGTCGGGCCCTTAGCAAATTTCCCATCCCATCGATTTTGTCCAAAGACGTGTATCCAGCCAATGGCGTGGAGCTTTACCTGCTGACCTTGCAGTGCCTCTCCCAGGAAATAGAGTGCTCATGCGTCAAAATTTATTGGTCTAGTGAGTTCTTCCTTCGATTCTCTTCGTTTCGAGTACCTTTGCACCATGTTTGGTTGAGAAATGCAAAAATGCTCAAAGTTCCCAAGCTCCACCTCGACGACATGGTCGCGTCTGAGATTGAAGAAGCTCGGGTGGTTTTTTTACCTTTTTGCCCCCACATGCCCTCTTTTCCTTGTTCTCTCGCCAATGGCACTTTCGTCATCTGAATCTTTGCTTTTCGACCCACATAGCAATTATCTAATTTCTGATTGGTTAATCTTGTTTAATTCATAGAAAATCGCTCGAATGTCAGATAAATGCAAATAAATAGTCATTGGAAAGGATTTTTTTGAGTAGAATCCAATTTTCTGGTTTTCGAAGACTGATTCTAAATTATTTTTCGAAGTTTCCCTAAGATACTCTTTTGATGATTTAAATGTTCTAAAATGCATAAGTAATTCATTTTAAGTCTAATTTGTAAAATAAAATATGTTTTTCTAATCATTAAATTCTAAGTAATGTCTTGGTCTACGTTTTTAGTCTCAAATTGAATGTTTTCCTAAAAAGGTTTAAAAATGGGTTTTTCTTTATATCTTTATGCTTAACACATCCTAATACATGATAATGTCTGCAACTAGTGGAAAATGGAATGGTGATACAAACAACTTGGTAAAGTTTGTGTTAATGAATCAAACTAAGGTATGTGACCCCTATGTATGTGAAGACTATTTTATTATGTGGAACCTATTTATGTGAACATCTATGATGAATGTGAAATCTATGTGGAATGTATATGTGCAAATTACCTATCCTTCAGTTGGGCTCTTATCCAACCCTACCTTCATTATGTGCTAGCCTTGTTATCCTTCTAATTGCCTTTATTGGATCTTTACTTATTTTATGCTTCTAAGGCCATTGTGGCTCATCTATTTGAATTATGTGAATCTTGCTACCACTTATGTTGGCTCATTTACTTGGAAATATTGTATATTGTTGTTGCCTTTGTTGGCTCCTTTATTTCATGGGTTTTATTCCCACATGCTATGATGCAAATGTTACTTTTATATTTCTCACTACTGCCAAGTGAACTATTAAGCATGATGTATTTTAGGCCAAATGACAATGTAGTGTACATGTGTACAAACCACCCATAGGGCACTGAGGTTTTAGTCCTCCTGTCGGGCATTGGGGTTTTAGTCCCCCTGCCACTTTATATTAGGCACTGGGGTTTTAGTCCCCCTGCTACTTTATAGGCACTGGGGTTTTAGTCCCCTGCCATTGGTGAGGTCCGGTAGGTGCCTCACCCTACATTGAGATGACTTTGTGTCTTAATATATTCATGCTATGTGCTTATTATTGTGGTGATTGATGATGGCAGTCTTCTCTCTCTTATTCATATATTTGTCTCATTCTCTTAAAATCTTGTAGTATAGAGAATCATTTATTATGTAATATTGTTGTCTATTACTTGACCTATTCCTTTTGATTGACACATACTTGTATCCTTCTTTTTTTGGATGATCTCAACCATCCAGGTATAGGATCAGAGTGCGCAGCTGAAGCTTGGTGAACCTAAGGCTAAGGATAGGACAAGAAGAAAAAGAACATATAACTTGCATGGTCATAGTTGCCTTTATATATTAAGTTGTTTTGTTTGGAGACAATATTGGCTTAGTCTAAGTCTTCCTCTACCAAGATCCTATTCTTGTATAAAGTTGTACTCCCATTTGGGAAATTTTTATAATGTACTCTTTATACATTTTGAATAAAGTCAAGTTTTATTTCTTCCGCTGCCACACATTTGATGTATTTTTTTATCATGTTTAATAGTAGAGACTTGGTCTTTACATCTTGATTAATGATGGTAGTTTTATTGCGATATTTTTAACTTGATTATACATTATAAACATGCTTTATTTTTAAAAAATTAGGGTTTCAAAAGAAAAAACCCTAGTGAAATGAAATTAAGATCTTGATAAAACATGATGCATATAGTAGTGTAGTAAATGATTTTTTGTATTTGTATAAAATTATTGTTGATTTTTAATTTGTATGTAGATTAAATAACTCAAATATAAGTAATTTTTAAAACTATGTGTATTTTGATTTTTTTTGGACATGTTGGTCAGTCAAGTTTCCCTAGGACAAACCCAACCGACCATGTTGTACTTTATGTTATATAATAGCATCATATTTGATTTTATGTCATTTATTGATAAATTAAAATGATCGGAAATTTTAACTATAGATTTAAAACTCTATTGCAGATAATTTAGAAAATTTTTATTATTTTTTAATAATATTGGAGTGAACACAAAATGTTGTTTTGATCGAGTTTCTTATCAAGAACAACTCAATCAACCAAATAGTCTGAATAAATAAATAAATAAATAAAATATGAAAATGAATTTTGTACTTGTATCTATATGTTTCAATCACCTCGATTGATATAAATATTTATATAATGTAACACCCTAATATCTCCCATAGTCCATAATTCATCATATATATATGAAATTTAAGAGAGAGAGAGAGAGGTTATTTAGGATTATGAAGAAGAAAAGAGTCATAAATTCTAATTTAGAGTTTTCTCCCCCAAAATCTTGCCAATTCATGTAAGTTACCAACTCTAGATAGCCACTTCTTGGTAAACCTTATACCATATGTTTGAAATATGTCATCCCTCTGGTTTAAATAATAAGGATATCAAAACACCCACTTTTGTCTTTCTTTCTCTCCAATATTCATTTCTAAGGTGTCTAAGTTGGAAGGAGGAAGAAAAGGAGTTGAGTGCAACAATTTAAATGGATTTATAGAATTTTGGTTCTTGGACTGTGAAATTGAGGTGTTTAATACCTGAAATGAGTGGTTAGGTCATAATTTAGACATTTAACATGTGCAAAGCTTAATTCTATCTGAGTAAAGTTCAATAAATACATTACATGTATTCATTATGTGGTTGGGTAACCAATTGGAGAAATTTTGGGGAACTGAATGCTACTAATTTATATAAGATCTATTTAGCTCATATTATGTAAACTCAATTTTTTTTGGAAAAAAATATGGCAAAGAATTACCTTGCTTTATGATAATATTTCCTACAATTAACATACAAATGTATATGCTTGGAAATTTAGTGGAAATGTATGGAATATTGATTGAAATAAATAATCATGAGTTACCTAAACTTATTATGAAATATTTGGTGAACTTAATCATGGTTGTGTATGAGGATCAATCTAGGGTTTTATGTATGTATGTATATATATATATATATATATATATATCTTTGTTTAGGGTTAATGTCGAGGGATTGACTCAAAACAGCCAATGAAATCATTTGTACTTTTAATTTATGGATGAAATGTGTGGAAATGAAACATGATTTTCATGTTTCATGAAAATTCTTGATGAGCCTATGTACAATTTGATAAATTCAGTGAATAATATGGTGCTTATAATGATTGAACTAAGTCAACTTCTTGAAATCCCTAAAATTTTACTATTCAGATGAGTGTGAGAGATGAATTCTAGACACATATAACTTTGTAAATGTAAAGAAGCGTTCAATTGTTGGTATTATTATTTTAATGAAACAATGTAAGTATTATTAAGATGATATCATCCTAATGCATCTATTGAAGTATAATTTAATGAATAATGGGTAAATTTGACATAAAGGCTAGTCTTTTGCACATCACATAATGGGAATTGAGAAGATGACTAGAAATAAGGAGTAAGAACAAGTGACCTTGATCCATTATACTTCCTAAATTGACTAGTCTTGTAAGGAATAGAGGAATTGATTTTTACTACTAAATTGTCATTGGAATGCAAAATACACGGTACACATATCTATATGCAAGAAAGGAAATGGATAAGGGAGAGATGAATTGTGATGATAAGTTATAGATGAAATATTAATGAAATGAGTATGATGAAGTATTAAATCTATTTATTTTAAAAAATAAAATAAATACACCAAAATTGGTATAATATGGAACACCCTAGTGGTTGGATCCTTGGTTTGTTACTAAGAGGTCTCAGTTCAAGCCTAGGAGACGACATAAATAGAATCGCCATTTTAACAAAAAATACACCAAATTTTGAATTTTTGTGAAAGAGAATCATTGCATATTAAGTGAATTAAGAACAAATGGTCCACTAATGTAGACATGAAATGAAAGAAGTAAGAGTAATGAATAAAAAAGACAACCTAGAAGTTATCTTGTTGGATCTAAGAATATAACTCTAAACTTAAAATGATGAGATATGTTATAGTAATGAATAATGATCTTAAAAGAGATATTAAGGAATTTACATCAATATAGTTTAATTTGATTAAAGGATGAAGTACAACAATGTGAATTGATCCATAAGATTGCATTTTTGGAATGTAAATGCCTGCTAGAATACTTGTATTTTAAGAATGATTACTTCTAATGGATTTCAAATGGGATAATATATATGTTGAGTAGTAACCCTAACTCAAGAATGGTATATAGTAAAAGAGGTATAATAAGTTCTCTATGCATGTTTATGCATAGGGATTTATTTATATCTATTAGAATTGGAAGGAATAAGCATAAGCTATATAATAAACCTATTTTAGACTATGATGGATGATACAAGAGTTTCATATGTTGATAGTGTTCCTAGTCCTAATGTCTTTGTGAATATTTATTGACATGTATGAGATGAAGTGAAATGATAATAAATATGTTGATATTTGAAAATTAGATTATATATGAGGATGATAGCTGATTGATGATCAATCATATGAAATGTGTGATAATGGGAAAGAAACATGTATGTCATAGATTGTGGATTGTTTTGTTGATTATTAATGATTGTATTTATAGCTAACCCTAATCTGATTCATGTCATTCTAGTTGTGCAAGAGAAACACATATAATAAATGATGATTTGAAATCCCTTCAAGATGAGTAAGAGGATTAAGTAATAAGTGAAATGATAAATACATATAGTTAGGTTCCCTAAACACTGTGAGTTTCCCCCAAGGTCCATCCTTGAGAAATGAAATGGATCTCCTTATAATAATCAGAGGATTATAAGAAGGATTTGTAGAGTTTGGATGGTGACCCTGAAAGTTAGGCCACCAAGATTTAGGAGTGATCACACAACATGTTTCTAGACCTAAAAATCCTATATTATGAAAGTCTATGTCTATGATGAATGGATTCTAATGAGATGTAAGATGTAAAACATGATAACTTTTTTTATATGTGATATTATGTTCTAGTTGTTCCTATCTCGTGTACCCTAGATGAGGAATAGAGCCTCTTTAGGAAATCTTGTGGTGGACTAGAGTCTGTTGTATCTAAATTAAGATGTTAGGCTAAATACTAAGGTAATGACAGTGTGTTGTTGACATAAGAATCAAACATGACAAATTCTACTTGGTGAAATATACAAGGCAAATAGCTTTTGTGGAAATGAATAAAAGATGACAAGCCATATATAATATGAGATGCATGCTTGTAGTGTTATTTTTGCTGCTAGTTGATAAATGTATTTTACTTTAATTTTTTGTTAAATTTGGAATTTTCTCCTACCGAGATTGATATCCAAGGCCTCTTGATAAGAGAGATTGAGAAATGTATGACCGTACTCATGTGATTCAATATGTGATATGTGAACTCACATGCATCTCAGATGGACTTCTCTAGTTCAAGGAACTTGGATTGAACATTGAGAGGATGACGATTCTATGCCTCGAGTTCAATCCGGCCATTAGAGATAAAGGAACTATACGATCATGGTAAAACTGACTGCGGATTGTAGCTTGAATTTGTCTCAACTTCCTGAATGACTTGGGTAGCAACAATGTGTTTCTAGACACTGCTCATTGCTTGTGATGTCATAAGTTGGTTTTGGACATTCACTGTTAACGTAACTTTGGACCTATAGGCTCACACTCAATGGATACACTTGGATTAAAGGAGTATATTCATGAATTACTAGTACAGAAACTACCTCTAGTGTCTATTAAAGCATACCTATAATATCAGTTAAAAAGTGACACCTAAGTGGGATGCACTAGAGTTATAGTCCTAAGACGTCGGTTCCTCAGGGATGCAAAAATCGACAACCAAGATATTCATCCTCGATTGCTATGATAAAACAAACTGACACATAAGTAACACACCTCGGTTTCTATGATAAAACAAATTGACGACCAAGATATTTAGCCCTGGTTGCTATGATACAATGATGGTTTCTTCATAGAAATTGACGACTATGATTGTGTTTCCCAGAATGGTCATGTTGTCCAGCATGACCATTCTGGTTAGTCCTATAATCTCAGTTTATGTCCTAAACCAACATTGAAGAACTTAGCTGTCGATTTTTATAATAGCAATATGCAGACCTGTTGTTCATCTAGTCAACAGGATGCAGAACCTGCAGTTCAAAACTACAGTTTTGAACTGTAGGTGAATAACATCTGTGGGTTCATCTAAACAACAGGCCAACAAAAAACCTACAAAAACATTCAATATCCATTCTCCAATTCCATTCTCATCACATGTTCAAATTTAATTCTATTCATTCATTTCAACATTCATTCACACACATGATACTTCATTCACACATGATACTTCATTTACATATGCACCAACTCTGATCTCATGACATGAAGAAACATAATTCTCATTGTATTCATTCATCTTCACATTCACACACATTATATATTCATACATACACACCAATAATTTACTCATATCAAATTTAAATTGCAATAAGTCATAAGCACATGTACATAGAAATAATGACATCAAAGTTTAGAAAAATATATCTTTAATCCCAATCAAATTGAAAGTTGACATCTGTAATGAAGGCTTTTGCCCATTGTTCTTGTATCTCATCTAGTAATTCTGTCGCATAGGGCTTTTGTATGTCATCTAGCTTTTCCATCGCATAGAATTTCATTTTAAACACCTACAAAGATAATGAAGTATATAATTCAAAAGATATTTTCATATTGTCTATTGAAAATATATACTTATGATGATTAAGACTATATATATAGATTACATTTTCTATGAAGTTGATGTCTTCTGCCCCATATCTGACAATCATGTCCATATACCAAAGCATGTAGTATCCACATGCCCGACAATTCTCTTGTACATGACATTGTAAATTACAACATACAAACTGTTAATAAGTAAAAGTATGCATAGTTGGCAAAAATATGCAGTTTTGTTGTTCACCTTTACTCTAGCCTTTTTAAAATATTTTAAAGCCCTATGTATGAATGTAAAATATTAAATTGCATTAGTAAATACTCATGTAATAATATATGTTAGAAAATATAAATACATTAATTTACTCAAGTGAATAATGACCTTTTAATTTTTGCCCCCCAATCTCTACTTCATCACCCTTAGGATCTAGATAATACATAGTTAGTGTCACGGGGAAAATAACCAATAACTCCCAATGGCTATTCCTAAGTGAAAAGAAGGAAAACAAAATAAAACTTAAAATAAAAAATGAAATGTAATTCTTAAGCTAAAATTATAAGCAGAGTAAGCAAACTTACCCAACATTGTATGGGGATAATATCAAGCTCTTTTTCTTTTTACTAAAATATTTAAGTGTGGTAGAGCAGTATTGGAAGACATATGCATGGTCTTTAATTAAATGGCTAATCAATGATGGAACTAGAAATGCCACATGGGGTAGTGTAAACTCTATACATGCTCTATGTAAGTGTCTATAAAACATATATCATGTATGCATTAATATATAAGAAAATAGATCAACATATATAACGAGGTATTTAACTATGTAATATCTCACAATATCCAAAGTTCTATCACATATGTATTCAACCCAACATAATTAAACATATCCAAAACCTCTTACAGAAAAATACTAATATTATGAAGTTGACCTACAATGTCCTCCTTAAGATGGACCATCATAGGTGACCCTTCTTCATGTTCGCCTATCCATTTTTCCATACCCCTACACTGAGTACCTATTGAGTTGAATAGGTCCTTTGTAAGCCAACCAGGTAATTCAGGAGGAGGTGGACGTGGAGGACAAGTTGTAAGGGGTTTCTTAGGTGCTATGTCATGCATATATATAATCTCATATCAATGGTGTCATGTATATATAGATACAAACACAATGTAAATTTACATTACATTGGTACAGACAACTCCATGTTTGGAACATGTGACCATGTTGCCTTTTGCATCACCTATGGTCTCATTCTCATGATTGTCATATGGCAGTGCAGTCTGCTTCCACACAAAGTATACAAGCCTCAGCGTCACGTAAACTGCATTGGTGGGAAATGATGCACCCTGAATCATGTCACCTTCAAGGCATGGGTAAGCCTCTCCCAATGCAATGACATATTCTTCAAATTTAAGATGACATGTCCTAAAGCCCTAAAATATTATGTAGAGTTATATATATATATATACAAATAAGTTTGAAAGATTGTTATGACATAAAAATACTTACAGCGGACGTGCTAGGTGGTGGGTCAATGAGATTACTCCCCACCACATCTATCATAGGAGGGTGCACCTCATATGAAGACTGGGGCACTATAGGTATTGTATGAGAAGAATGATACTTTTTCATTACTTCCTCTATACCATTTGCAATCATATCTTGTACCTTTTCTTAGAGTTCTCCTTTGCACTTATGATCTGATGGCCCAAAGAAGGCTCTTATATTGATACATGTGCCATCAACCCTAACACGCCCAGGATGCTCTAGATTACCTAGAACAACTATCAATTCATCCCTCGTGCCCTGAGGGGTGAACTTGCCTTGTTTTATTTGCTTGTAGAACTCCCACTAATCATCATCATTAGTAATTGGTAAGTAAAACATAACAATCATCAATACTAATTGCTATAAGAGTTGAATTTCACCATTTTATCAGCCTCCTCAGCAATTGCGGGGTTGGGTATATCTCTAGATTTGGTTTGCCTCCCATCAATCCATATATCATAGTGAAGTAGAGGTTCAATAGAAGTAAATTACTCAACAATCCCAAAAGTAGGATAATGAGAAGAATACGCTCGTAGTAGCTTTTGGTGAAGATGTACATAGCCAGCTAGACCCATGTGTCTGGTTGTGCTCATTCTTTACATTCTCTTTGAGCATTGCTTATATCCTGATTAGTCCCAACCATATGTTACATATATAATACAAGTAAGTCACTATGAGAAGTGAGGCTTAATACCTTTAATTTGTCTATTTGTCTCTTAGAAACAAATGCCTACCACACCTTCGGGTCAAGATAGTTCCATTGCTCAGTGGATGACTTCTTCTTGTTCTTAGTTTTTTGTATGTATTCTCTTATTAGAGTTGTCTTGTAACTCCTTAATATCGTACCACAGTGTGGCCTCACCTTGTTGTGATGTAGTTTCTCATCCATTTCAAATATGCTCTGCAAATGACACCATATACTTAATGGAATATTCTTAGAAACATAATTATAAATAGCTTTAAAAATAGAATTATAAATGATAATATCTCACACATAGTTCCTTTTGTATATAGTATTTCTTATTTTGATCAACTTTATGCCAAGATTCTACATTTACATCCATCATGATATGAGTCAGAACCCCTAGATATGACACAAAAGAACATCAATTCTTCCCAATAGGATTTCCTTGATTATCAAACTAACGACCAACTTCTGCCCATTACCCCTTTTCTCTAATAACTTGTTCATCATAGTGATGCCCCGTATCGTTACACTCTTATGATGTTTCTCATCAAGCTTAGAAATATCCTCAGGACACACATTCTCATGCTAAAATTGAAAAAAAACACATAAGTCATTAAAAGATATAAATTTTAAATTTAATAAAATAATATGGCAAGATAGACATTGTAAAATGCACATCTTTGTGATAAAATAATACAACTTGTAGTAGAATCATGGTGCTCATCCTCATGGCGCACATTGTTAGGGTGCTCATCCCTATGGTAATAATCATCACAATCATCAAACTCATAGTCAGACGCCATCTGAAATTATTTCATATAAAAATAGTTAAAAAATAGAATATAAGCTATATAGAATGTAAAATGTCTATTTCACATTTAAAAAATAAAAGAATGCCTCTAATATTTGATCTTGTATCAATTAACATTCCCTTGGTGTGATCTCTATGCATATATAAGTCAGTGTCAGCTTTAATATTTGGTGTTGGCAAGCCATCTAAGAATAGACTGGAGTCGTCATACTTGCCATAGTACTCTTCTTCATCTATAGAATCTACAATGAATAGCCTTTTACCATGATGAACAATTGACCATTTTTCATTACTGGATCATTGATATAAAATACTTGTTTCGCCTGTGATGCCATTATGAATAGTTCTCCCTTCTCACCAATATTTTTTTAGAATTCACTAATGTGAAACCCAATTCATCTACTATAACTCCTTTGGTGTTATCAATCAAATTACACCTAAAGAATGGAACTCTGAAATCTATATAATCAAACTCCTAAATGTCTTCAGTGACACCGTAATATGACATTTTAGCTTCACGTGGACTCTTATCCTTTGCACTAGAAACATACAATGAAGATGCTTAAAGGGTGACCCCACTGTTTTGCTTATCATCTTGACGGTTTGAGTAATATGAAAATACATTTATGTCAAACACTTCATAAGACATAACATTCATTTTTGGTTTAAAGGCGAGACATTTGAAATTTTCAACAACATTATTTGGTGTTTGAGATAGTTGAGATAAAACTTTATCTTCAAACCATCTAACAAATGTCTTTTTAATTCTCTTACAAGCCACATTGAATTGGATCGAGGATATTGTTTCTTGATGAAATTGGTTTGTTTTGTGATATCACTACTCACTTTTTTGATGTTTTGTAAAATATACAAGTGTGCTTGTTCCCACAGCTCATGACTAATCACTTTCACTCGTGCTCCTAAAGTCCCTCTCCAGGAACATTCCTCAAAATTCTTGTCATTTACTAGACTTTCATTACAACTAAGAAAGTCATTGAAAAAGTCCATAACCTTCCTGGACACATAACCTTCAATAAGACTTCCTTCATGCTGATAATGGTTTTGAACATCACTTTTAAAACACTCATGTATCATTCAAAAGGATACATCCGATGCAAGAAAATTGGTCCCAACATTTTCACTCCTTTGTTAGATGAACAACATGATATCAAAGAATGAAGGAGGAAAATACAGTCCACGCTGGGAAAGGGTAAAAACCACTTATCTTTAAAACTTATTGAGCTTGTCAAGATCAATAACTTTGTTGTTTAGATTGTTGAAGAAGAAACAAATCCTTGTGATTGCAAACCTTACATGCTTTGACAGTACATATCAAATTGCCACAGGAAATATTTGTTGCATTAAAGTGTGACAATCATGAGATTGAAGACCTATCAGCTTTAGATCCTTCATTGGTACCAGTCTACGGATATTGGAAAAGTATCCATGTGGTACCTTAACATTAATAAAACACTCATAAAAAGTTTTCTTCTCCATGATGACAATGTGTAACAAGTATGAGGTAAATATATTTTTCGATCACTACTAACTTCTTTTGTTAATATTTTCCTTATTCACATTTCACATAGGTCCATTTTGGATTTGATGCCATCTTTAATCTTACCTAATATATTAAACATAGTACTAGTGACACTATCACATAAATTTTTCTTCACATGCATTACACTAATACGATGCCTAACTACCAAACAACTCCAATAAGAAAGACCTCAGAATATTCACCTCTCCTCGTATAAAGATTTGTCTCTCAGTATGGGAATGGTACATTGTAATCTCTTATCAAGCATTCATTTAGTCTTTTAACCTCCCATGATATAGGTTTAGGGGCACTCTACTTCTCATTTGATCCATTGAACGCTTTATACATCCTTCCGTAAGGATGAACTTGTAGAAGAAACATTTGATGACCAAGACGTATAATATTGCCACCAAATTTTATTTGTATTGAATCATTGTACTCTTTAAAATTAAGGCATGCTTTGGATCCTTTTTCACTATATCCAAACAAAATCTCATATGTGGGAAAGTCATCAATAGAGAAAAACAACATAACATGCAAATGAAATATCTCTCTACATGAATCATCATAGGTCATCACACCTTCTCCCCAAAGTTTCTTTAACTCATCAATCATAGGTTCAAGATAAACATAAATATCATTGTAGGTTGTTTAGGAAACGATATAACCAATGAAAACATAACATACTTATTTTTCATACATAACCATGGAGGAAGATAGTATATAACAATCATAATAGGCCAAGTGATTTGTTGGATTCTTAATGTGTCGTACGGATTCATCCCATCGGTACAAAGCCCAAGTCTTGGATTCCTTACTTCTTTACCAAATTTAGGTTACAATAAATCAATCTTCTTCCACTTTAGAGAATCAAACACATGTCTTAGGATCTCATAATTATTTTCCTTTACCTATGCATACCACCTTAAATTCTTCGCATCCATGGGATTGATGAACAAGCACTAAAACCACAATAATATAGGTAGATTCCACATCACCTTGGCAGGAGAGCCAGTTTTAGACTTCCTCAAGGTCGTCATTTTATACCTTGACGCCCCACATTTTGGCTAATATGTCAAATCAACATATTCCTTTTGAAATAGGCACATAGTCATTTTGGGCATGCATGTTTCTTCTTAGCCTTCATTCCTGTTGGGAATAACATTTTCTTTAATTTGTATGTTGAGATTGGAAGTTCATTGCCTTTAGGAAAAATTTCTTTCAACAAAGACAACAATGATGAGAAGCTTTTATCTCTCCATCTATTGTAATCCTTCAGAGTATCCAATCTCAACACAACATTTAGCTTTGTAAACTTGCTACAACCTATCTATAATGGTTTCTCAGCATCATGCACAATGTTTCTAACCAAGGAAGGTGGATCAGTGTGATCTATTCCACAACTATCTAGCATTGCATCAACCATGTCTATCGAAATCAGTTCATTCACATCTATATCACCAATGACAATATCTTGTTCAACACAAGTACTTCTATTGACATGGACTGGTCTCATGGTTAGAATCTCTCCATGGAAATACCATTTTGTATAGTCATGTACAATCTTGTTGCACATGACATGACTTTTGATTTCGTCAATAGTGTTGACTTTCAAGTTGTTACCAATGCCTGCATGGATAATAGAACCTACCTCCATGTTGTTTCCTATGTTCCTACGGAATTCTTATAAACTGATCAAGACCAATAATAAACTCTGGGGTGCAGTGATTTGGAATGGACATCCATGATATATCCATTCTATGATCAAAGAGAAAACAAGTATTAGGATTACAGTTTATTTTTTAGGAATTAGGGATAAGGGTTTATAGATTAGGGTTTATGGTTTACAGATTAGGGTTTAGGGTCTAGTAATGAATGTGTGTGCCACCTATCCCATTCTTGAACACCTAATCTCACTAGTAAGTTTATGATATGTATTTCATTTTTAAGAAAATTTCGACAGTTTTTCCCGAAAATTTATTTAGTACATCGATGTATATGGGCAAATATCCACCTACATGTGTAGTTAGAGAACAAATGAGGATTTGTTGACAAAACATCTTCAAAACTGAATATACATTATGCACTTACATCCTAAGTGAGATTAAGTGTTCAAGAACAATCCTAAACCAGGGACTATCTAAGATTTACTAATAATGAGTAAATCTCGAACAGGTTTCTAGGCCAACTTATATATTTGTCCAAAATTAAAGTTTACGATTCATATCAACAAATATATATTGCCACTCAATTTCATACTAGTTATGCAACTTAATAGAGAGCTATGTCACTAGTGATTACTTTCTCTAAGCATGATTATGCACTAGTGGGATTCATCAATAAAAACAAGATTCCCATAGAAACCCTAGATTTTAGTTCATAATTTATGAATCCTACCTAATTAGATAACCAACACAGACATTATTTAACAATAAAAAAATAAATTTAAATTTAATTAGTGTATGTAGCATGGGAATGATAAATAAAGCCATCATATCACCTTATTCATCATTCACAGATATATTTAATGTACAAATCTATCTACTAGAATTCATGTAACATTATGCATTTATATAACTCACCTCATTAGTAGATCCAGTAATTAGGGAATATGTAATGATGTGTATACTCCATAGATTATCTCTTCATCTTATTTAATTCATTAATTTGTCAAATATGATCAAAAGAGGAGAGGGGGGTACCTTTTGATAGTTGGTTGTGGATCCTTCAGGCTTGATCAAAGCAGTTGTTGGTCGCTGCTTGCAGCTGTTGGCTCTGTGTGGTGGTGGTGGCAGCTACAGACTTGCACCTGATGGTTGAGCTACATGCATCCACTGGCAGCATAACAAGTAGAAAACAATAGGAGGTGGTGTCTTCTTGTGTGGCGATGGCCGGTTTGGGCGGCGGAGATGGGAGGAAGACAAAGGCGACAGCTCAGTGAAGGAGAAGATCGACTTTGTGAAGAGGGTGGCTCAGAGAAGGACGATAATGGTGGCTCTCTGAGCAGGTGGTTGGCATCCCAAGCTTCTGACCAGATATGAAGGAAGACGATGGAAACTACGGAGGAAGATGGTGGTGGCGGCAAGAGTAGCAGCAATTGTGGCGAAGAGTAGTTTTAGTGGTGGTGGAGAGCAGTTCGTCGGTGAAAGATAGAATTTCCAATGCTAGGTATCGGGGGAGTGATGAAATAGAGAATGGGGTAAAGAAATTTCACTAGTAGTATTAAGTGGGAAATAGTCGTCGGTTATTACTAAACACTAACAACTATGAACTTAGATGTTGGTTTTCTTTAAAATAATGACATGTAACCTAGTTACTTAGATATTGGTTTCCTCTAAAAAACTGATGCAAGAGGTCATGATCCGAATAAAAAAAACCTAATTAATACCCTTAATCATCAATTGCAAAATAAAATCAACACATGTCTTAGTGATATGGATGTCATCTCTAACTAATAAATCGATTCTAGAGGCAATTATCTAAATGAAAAAAAAAATCAGCCTCAGTAGGGACTGCGACAACAGGGTGCAATTTGGGGGGGGACAATATTTTGTGGGGACGTCAAGCGAACACTACAATGTTGGTTTCTTGACGAAAAATTGACACAAATTGTGCAAATTTTTAGGGTTTTCCCCTGTGTATTGATGTCAGTTTTGTGGAGAAAAAACTGACAGCTCAAGTAGTTTGGAGGAAAAATGTATTTCACATGGTGATGTCTATCGTTGATTCCTTCAAAACCGACACTCATCCTAAAATTGTTGAACGAAAATATTTTTCCTAAAAAAAATATTTTGCAGGTTATTTTAGACGTCATTTTTTTGGAAAGCCAACTTACTTTAATGAAAAAGAGGTACCTGTGTATTTTCTTAATCAGTAGGACTTGATCGATTGTAACGTTTGTGTTAGAGAACTGATGTTGTTTGATATCTAGTGTCGGTTTTTTAGTGAAACTGACTTCAGGAAAAGTGACATTAAAAGTAAAAAATGTACGAGTGAATGATGTTTAGATTGATTATTAAAGGTGTTTAGGTATCAATTAAATGAGGTTCAAAATTGAATTATTGGACTATGAACTAACCAGTTCAAGTGTAATGACCCCGACTCCCAATAACCCCCACTTATGGGAGACCCAGAGATCAGAGTCGTTAGACCAATAAACTGGATCAAACGTTCGAAAAATAATCAATAACAATTATCAAATTTTACCAACTAAACTGAAAACAGGTATAAAATAAAACCTTGCATACCTTTTTAAAATTTTGGCAAGCTACTCTATCCACAACCTAGATTCATTCTATCTAATCCTCCTTGCACTTTATTTTTTATTTCCACAATGTGTCACTTTACTCTTTGTTCTTTCAATTGTTGTACCTAAAACGCCGACAACCAAAACGTCAGTCAGCATATAGGAATATGCTGGTATGTGGGAACAACCAAAATTTCACAAATATGGCTAACAATTTAATTATCACAATCAAGTTATTTAAGAAGCCAATTTATATTTTCAATGTGTCATTCTCCACCGCTTTTGCCCTAACCCTGGCATACCCCTCTAGGGTTTCTCTTTTGCCATTGACTTAAGGCCACCTTCTCAATCCTGAGCTTGGTTCCTGGGGGTCACCTCTCATGGTGCCCAATAGTCATGCAACACAAACCACCTTCTCATTCCTGAGCTTGGTGTATGGGGTCACCTCTTATGGTGCCCATTGGTCTACCCTCTTGGGCCTGACCTCTATGGCATATTCCATCAGGGTGGCATGTAGGTGCAAGAATAGACATGTATTTATAATTGTGACAGCCATAGTGACTTTATAATTGCAATATGAACATCCAAACTATTTCGTTTCAATTAATGTGATTAACCATCTGGGAAACCTTCGGGAGAACTAATGTGATTACTCGTAATTAACCACATACCTATCAAGTTGTCTTGAATGCAGAATTAATCCAAGCAATCATGTGATCCAAAATCAAGCAAGCAAGCACAATTCAGTCCTGAAATATACATCCAATATTTTCTATCATGGATCATGGTATCCAAGTCTAATAGGCCTAATCGTGCCCAAGGGTTACTAGCCCTTTTTAAGATTTCAACCATAATTAGGATTTCACCACTTTTATTTTACTTTTATCAAATATCCATCAAACCCTAATTATCTTATATCATTTTCCATTAAGATCCTTAAGATTAGGTATGGACCACAAAACCCAAATTTTCATATTATTATATCCTTTCTTCCTTTTTGCCCTCACTTAGGGTTTCTAAGGGTTTTAATCATCATATTAGGTTTAAAACCCTAATCCTTGCAATTCCATCACCAAAATAGGCTACAATCTATCTTAATCATTAAACCAATTAATAATGCTCGAATTTACACACTTGCAAGATTAAATCTATTTTCGATCATCATTTAGGGTTAATACCCACAAATTAATACCTTTTTTTACCCACATTAGATACTTTTGCAAAAAGATACTGATTTAGGTTCCCAAACTATTTTTAATGTGTCCCTCACATTTTTATGATAATTTTTCATGTATTGACTTCCCTCATCTGAGTTGTTTAGCTCAAGATATGATTTTATTAAGAAAATTGCTTTATTGACTAATTTAGAAAAACGATGAGCGTTGAATCTGTGGTCCGCTGGTCCATTGAGGATCCAGTGACCAAGATTCCACGTGCCTCATGCGATCAAGACGAGTAAAGGACAAGAATGTCCTTATTAGTAAAAGAGATGTGGAGGGGTATTATTGCAAATAACCCATGCCTTCATCTTCAACCTCGCGCGAGAACATGGTTGTCGCGACGGTCAACTAAGGAGTTGACTTCGAGCTCTCATCCTCCTTTGCTCACACTGATAGGCCAGGGAGCTCTGCCTCCCTTCATTGAAGTTTTCAAGGTCTTCAATTGCTTGCTCGAGCCTTGCCAAGGTCGTCCCCTACTCGCCGGACTCCGGCGTGTTTTGCGGTGACGACGAGGGTGACGGTCAGGTCCAAAAGAGCAATTGATCGCACGAAAACGATCCTTGGTATCTTCCACAGTGATTGGACTAGTAAAAAGGGATGTTGGTTCCCTCCATAAACATCCCCTATTTATAGGGTTGAGGTCAGGTTTGTGGGAATTGGGGGTTTCCCAAAATGAAGGCCAAACATGTGCAAACCAGGGATGATTCTGTGTGATTTTGTCTCCTGAGTCGAATGGGACTATGATTAGACGACCACTCACTATGGATCTCAAGATATTCAGAGAGGAAAATCCACTATAATCTCACAGAGTCCTACTCCCAGTGGGACTTAGACAATGACTGATTTTCATTGGATTAAGATCCAATGGTCCGTGTTATCCGTGTTTGATCAAAAAGGAAAATCCTTTTCCTAATTCTGAATAAATCCAATTTTTAGCAATTTCTTAGGAAATTTGTACCTCCCAAACCCTTGCTCCTTTTTAACTCAAATTTTAAGGGAACGTTTGTCTTCACATTATCTAGCTATGTACAAAATTTGGGAAACAAATTACAATGGATGAGAAGGATTACTTCCCACCTAAGTTATCCTTTAATTAATCCAAAATTAATTGGTATTTCTTTTCCCTTTGCTATTATTTTGTTATTTTGGGTCCCCTTGGACCTCAAGAAATCCTAAAGGCACTAATTCCCATATTGGGGAATATTCCTTAGCCTTTTACTTATCCTTTATCTATTTTCTCTTTCTTCTTATTCATTTCTTTAGTAAAATATCTCTTTTCAAGGATTTCTCTTTATCTTTCTTTTTACTTTCCTCATTGGTATTTTTTTTATCATTAGGAATCCTTTGAATACAAAAATCCATCAAGGACAACTCAATTATACTTATTTTCCATATTTAATCATTATTTTCAATTTCTTTCTTAATAAAGAAATATCTAATTGATCTTTTCTTCTCTTATTGCTTTATCTTTGCAATTTTGGACTCCTTGGGACCCAAGGAACCCAAGAGGCACGAAATACACCTTTGTATTACACTCTATTGCCTTCTAGAGGTTTCTACATTTTTTTTCTGCATTTCTTATTAATAATGGAGTTTCTTTTGTCTTTTCTCTGTTATTGGCCCCAATAGCCAATTAAGCCCACAAATAAATCAACAAGGCTATTTTAAACGAAATTCATGCATTCAATCATTATTTGTTCATTTATCTTTATTATGAGAAATTACATTTCTCACCAAATGAACCCAAAAAATGGGGTTGTAACATCCTTCCCCTCTTATAAGAATTTTGTCCTCAAAATTCCATCAAGCAAACAAACAATTCAGAATAAGCCTTTCTTATGTCGATCAGGGCTCCCATGTGGCTTCACCCTTTCCATGGTGCTTCCCAAGAACCTTCATCATCTCATATTCTTCCATCTGAGTTCTTTCTTACCTTGGTATATCGTACCCTCAAAGGTGACTTAGGACATTTCAGCCTCTCAAAAGCTGAATAGGTTCAGGGCTCAACACAAGGCTTGGGTACCTCACATAGTGCTCTAGATCGGACTCATGGAACACATTACACATCACGTTATCCAGGGGGCAAGGCTAAACACAACCATCTCCACCAATCCATCTCAAATGGACTCATACATCGGGGACTCAGCTTTCTCAGTTGTAGCTTAGAGGGGTCAGATTTTCACATCACATACTCTCCCACAGTGAACTGCATGTCAGTCTGCTTCGCATAAGCTCACGACTCATGTCGCTTCTGGCTCCCCCTTAGCCATTGCATGATCAAAGGTTTCCTCAAAACCCACAAAACTAGTATACAACCTACCAAAGGGTCCCTCTCCCAGGATAGGAGGAAACCACAACTCTTGACAATAAGGTCATAAACGTCGTTATGACTAGGGTTTGCATCCACCTGAGTATGCTTAACCTTGGAAAGCTACTAAGGCACAAGTAGACCACCTACTAAACCATGCTAGGTCATACTTGTTCTCATTCCTCAACATTGGATCACGACCATACCTTCCCATGTCATCAACTTAGCAGTGAGGGTTTCATCAAACATACCTTAAACTCAAGGGGTTCCCTCTCCTCTAACCATGAGGAGTACCATGATCGAAACTATTGAAACTAAAACCTCGTCATGAGCATCAGGTACACCACTTCCCCTCTTATACCTAGGAACCATAGGTTCATTTCATTATGCCACATCTATCCAACTGCATACTCAACCATCAACCACGAACCAAGCATGTCCAAGGTGTGTCATGTGCTTTCCATGATCCTTTTATTCGAGCAACACTTTAGAGTTGAGTCCTCCTCAAGGACAGTCAACAAGGTACAAGGCCTCACAACTTGCTACTTAAACCTCGTCAGGATCTAAGGCACACTTTATCTCATCTCACTAGGTAAACTCCAATACCATAAGAACATAGGTTCCAGAAGCATCATCCTCTCTTTAGGGTTTGGTTCCTCTACAAGCCATTGAGATATCATCATCCTCCAGGGATCAAGCATGAGGCAACCACTATCATCCACTTAGGTCGCATCATCCTCAACTCCCCAATGTTCCTCATGTCTCGGAATCTAAGATTCCATCCTCCTTGCTTGGGTCCTACTTTCTCTCTCTCTAGAGCTACTCCACAACCAACCTTATTACTAAAGGTCCTCTCCCCATGAAGATGGATCAAGATCACAAGCATACCCCTACATGGGTGATACCTATGTTCAAGCTTATGTTTGCTCAAGGTTATACATAACCATTTATGCTTATCTCATCAGCTATCCAACATACTCCCTTGGCCAGGGTTTCAACCTACTGCTCGCACTACTGACATATTCTGGGTACCTACTATGCCATCCTCATATAAGCTCATGGGGTTCCATAGGTTCTTATCTAACCTCCTCAATGAAGGAGCCATCCTTCACTCTAACATGCACGACCCTTCCCAGGGTTGGGTCACCAAAGGTACTCAGTCATCCAACCTCTCATGGCTCATATGGGCATCCAAAAGCATGTCCACCCTCACGCCTAGTCTATCATGACAACTACATCCTCATGCCATCTCTCTTTCTAACCTTCACTTAGGGTTAGGGTTAACATCATCCTTAGAGGATGTGCCAAGTCTCTACTTTTAATGGAGATCTCTACCTCTAAGACTAACTCTCTCTTTACTTATCCTCCCGACAAGAAGGTCTAGCCTCAGGTCTCTCCTAAGGGTATGACAACTTATGTCATACAACCTAAGCATGCATATATTCCTTTATGCTTAATCTATTAATCTTATGTCTATGACATCTTATTTACATACTTTTTATTAATTTGGTGGAGGATTCCTTAAACCTTATCAACCTTACCCATACCTCAAGAGGGTGAGGATAAGATAGAAAACCCTAATCCTTAAGGTCCTTAACAGCATTTGAGTTGAGAAGGGATGAATAAGATGAGAGAGTCCTAAAGGTATCTTATTTCGAGTCAAATCTTGAGACATAAGCCAGGCAGTCACACTAATCCGAGAGTCCTCATATTCTGACTAGCGGTGCAGAGGAAAATCTTGCCATCCCCCGGACGTGATCCTTTTCTAGACACCTCTGTCTTTCGGAAAATCCTCTAATAACTTCCTTATGTTCTGTAGAGTTTGTAAATTTAATAATTATTACAGATTAAATGAGGAACATATGCTCTGATACCAATTGTAATGACCCCGACTCCCAGTAACCCCCACTTATGGGAGACCCAGAGATCAGAGCTGTTAGCCCAATAAATCGGATCAAAGGTTCGACAAATAACCAATAACAATTATCAAATTTTACCAACTAAACTAAAAATAGGTATAAAATAAAACCTTGCATTCCTTTTTAAAACTTTGGTAAGATACTCTATCCACAGCCTGGATTCATTCTATCTAATACTCCTTGCACTTTATTTCTTATTTCCACAATGTGTCACTTTACTCTTTGTTCTTTCAATTGTTGTACCTAAAACGCTGACAACCAAAACATCGGTCAGCATATAGGAATATGCAGGTATGTGAGAACAACCAAAATTTCACAAGTATAGCTAACAATTTAATTATCACAATCAAGTTATTTATAAAGCCAATTTACATTTTCAATGTGTCATTCTCCATCGCTTTTGCCCAAACCCTGGCATACCCCTCTAGGGTTTCTCTTTTTCCATTGACTTAAGGCCACCTTATCAATCCCGAGCTTGGTGCCTGGGGGGTCACTTCTCATGGTGCCCCATAGTCATGCAACATAGACCACCTTCTCATTCCCGAGCTTGGTGTCTGGGGTCACCTCTCATAGTTCCCATTGGTCTACCTTCTTGGGCCTGACCTCTATGGAATCTTCCATCAGGGTGGCATGTAGGTGCGAGAATACACATGTATTTATAATTGGGATAACCATAGTGACTTTATAATTGCAGTATGAACATCCAAATTGTTTAGTTTCAATCAATGTCAATCAATGTGATTAACCATCTGGGAAACCTTCGGGAAAACTAATGTGATTACTCGTAATTAACCACATACCTGTCAAGTTGTCTTGAATGCAGAATTAATCCAAGCAATCAAGTAATCCATAATCAAGCAAGCAAACACAATTCAATCCTGAAATATACATCCAATATTTTCTATCATGGATCATGGTATTCAAGTCTAATAGGCCTAATCGTGCCCTAGGGTTACTAGCCCTTTTAAGGTTTCGACCATAATTTGGGTTTCACCACTTTTATTTTACTTTTATAAAATATCCATCAAACCCTAATTATCTTATCTCATTTTCCATTAATATCCTTAAGATTAGGTTTGGACCACAAAACCCTAATTTTTTAGATTACTATATCCTTTCTTCCCTTTTTCCCTCACTTAGGGTTTCTAAGGGTTTTAATCAACATATTAGGTGTAAAACCCTAATCCTTGCAATTCCATCATCAAAATAGGTTACAATCTATCTTAATCATTAAACTAGTTAATAATTCTTGAATTTACACACTTGCAAGATTAAATCAATTTTCGATCATCATTTATGGTTAATACCCCCAAATTAATACCTTTTTTTTTACCCACATTAGATACTTTGGTAAAAATATACTGATTTAGGTTCCCAAACTATTTTTATTGTGTCCCTCGCATTTTTCTTATCATTTTTCATGTATTGACTTCCCTCATATGAGTTTTCTAGATCAATATATGATTTTATTAAGAAAATTGCTTTATTGACTAATTCAGAAAAATGAGGAGCGTTGGATCTGTGTTCCGCTGGTCCACTAAGGATCCAGCGACCAGGATTCCACACGCCTCATGCAATCAAGATGAGTAAAGGACGAGAATGTCCTTACCAGTAAAAGAGACATGGAGGGGTAATATTGTAAATAACCCACACCTTCGTCTTCAACCTTGCGCGAGAACAGGGTTGCCGCGACGGTCAACTAAGGAGTTGACTTTAAGCTCTTGTCCTCCTTTTCTCATGCTGATAGGCTAGGGAGCTCCGCCTCCCTTCATCAAAGTCATCTAGGGCTTCAATTGCTTGCCTGAACCTTTCCATGGTCGTCCCCTACTCGCCGGACTCCGGCGTGTTTTGCGGTGACGACGAGGGTAACAGTCAGGTTGAAAAGAGCAATTGATCGCACAAAAATGATCCTTGGTCTCTTCTACAATGATTTGACTAGTAAAAAGGGATGTTGGTTCCCTCCATAACCCTCCCCTATTTATAGGGTCAAGGTCAGGATCGTGGGAATTGGGGGTTTCCCAAAATGAAGGCCATACATGTGCAAACTAGGGATGATTCCCTGCGATTTCATCTCCTAAGTCCAATGGGACTATGATTAGACGGCCACTCTCTATGGATCTCAAGAAATTCGGTGAGGAAAATCCTCTATAATCTCACATAGTCCTAGTCCCAGTGGGACTTAGATGATGACTGATTGCCGTTGGATTAAGATCCAACGGTCTGTGTTATCCGTGTTTGATCAAAAAGGAAAATCCTTTTCTGAATTCTGAATAAATCCAATTTTTAGCAATTTCTTAGGAAATTCGTATCTCCCAAATCCTTGCTGATTTTTAACTCAAATTTTAAGGGAACGTTTATCTTCACATTATCTAGATATTTAAAAAATTTGGGAAACAAATTACAATGGATGAGAAGGTTTACTTCCCATCTAAGTTATCCTTTAATTAATCCAAAATTAATTGGTATTTCTTTTCCCTTTGATATTATTTTGTTGTTTTGGGTCCCCTTGGACCTCAAGAAATCCTAAAGGCACGAATTCCCATATTGGGGAATATTCCTTAGCATTTTACTTATCTTTATCTATTTTCTCTATCTTCTTATTCATTTCTTTAGTAAAATATCTCTTTTCAAGGATTTCTCTTTATCTTTCTTTTTATTTTCCTCATTGGCATTCCTTTTATTATTAGGAATCCTTTGGATACTAAAATCCATCAAGGACAACTCAATTATAATTATCTTCCATATTTAATCATTATTTTCAATTTCTTTCTTAATAAAGAAATATCTAATTGATCTTTTCTTCTCCTATTTCTTTATCTTTGCTATTTTGGACTCCTTGGGACCCAAGGAACCCAAGAGGTACGAAATACACCTTTGGATTACACTCTATTGCCTTCTAGAGGCTTCTACATTTTTATTTTCTCCATTTCTTATTAATAATGGAGTTTCTTTTGTCTTTTCCTTGTTATTGGGCCCAATAGCCAATAAAGCCCACAAATAAATCAACAAGGCTATTTTAAACGAAATTCATGCATTCAATCATTATTTGTTCATTTATCTTTATTTTGAGAAATTACATATCTCGCCAAATGAACCCAAAAATTGGGGTTGTATCATCAAGTGTTGAACCGATCGGTTGGAGTGACAGGTCAATTGGAATTAATATTGGCTGATCAATGACTGAACTAGGATATAAAATGACCGGTTCACATATTGAATCAGCTAGTTCATAGGTCCCAACTGATTGGTTCATGAGATGAACCGCCTAGTTCAATGGTCACTTAAATTGTATCAAGGATTGGTGTTGACGTCATGATGTGCATTAATCGTACATTAAATATTAATGTAATTCAGAATAGGAAACTACACAAACTGACCGGTTTGTGGTATGAACTGACCAGTTGGGTGTGCAAACCAACAGGTTCACCGCTCAAAGTTTTCCAAAAAAACATGAATCTACCGTTTTTACTCCAGCACAGATTGAGAACCCTGCCCTAGCCTCTCCTATAAATAGAATGGTATTGGGGTCTTCTCAGAACACAACTGTTTGTCTGATAGTTATTGTCCTTTCTGGTTGGTTTAATGGAGTGTTAGGTCAATTGGAATTAACATTGGCTGATCAATGGATAAACCAAGGTATGAAATGACTAGTTCACATAATGAACTGACCAGATCATAGGTCCCAACTAATTGGTTCATTAGATGAACTGTCTAGTTCAATGGTCACTTAGATTAGACCAAGGATTGGTGTTGGCATCATGTTGTGCACTATCCGTACATGGAATACCAATGTAATTCAGAATAGGAAATTGCATGAATTGACCTGTCTATGGTACGAACCGACCGGTTTATGGTACAAACCGACTAGTTGGGTGTCCAAATGGACCGGTTCACCACTCAAAGTTCTCCATAAAATTCATGAATCTGACCCTTTTAACTCCCGTATAGATTAGGAACCATGATGCTAGCCTCTCCTATAAATAGAGGGTCATTGGGGTCTTCTCAGAACACAACAGTGGGTCTAACAAATATTTTCCTCTCTAATTGTGATAACTAATAGAGAGCTCGACCATGTCCTACCCGATAAAGAGAGGAATAACAACAGAGAGACAATTGTGAGAGAGTGTATCAACTCTAGTGAGTTAACGTTCAAGAGGGACAACTCCTTCCTGTTGGCTCTGGTTGGTGTAAATAGGCGAGATCACCACCTTACTAAAATTTAACAGAAAATACACAACATCCATCTTTTTATATAAATTAAGATGATGGATGCATGCAATGATGATGTTTATATTTTTCTTGATGGTGTAAGATGGTGGCACGAGGTGACCCTAGGGCAAACGGCGGCGCAAGGTCTGGAGATCAGCGATCTTAGGAAGATGAGGGAGACGGGGACCCGGTAGGAGGGCAGAGTTTCGTCCCGTTGGGCTCGACCGGAATTCATCTCAACTATGCTTCAAGCAATCGCAATAACACCCAGCAACATCATGAGGCCCTCAGGAACGGGGAAGGATATTCTATGGAAGTAGATGGAACCGGCGGCAACCCTAACTTCCCGCCATTGGCTGGGAGCATGACAATCGACGACGTAACAACCGGTGACAGAATCTCTGGCAAAGCCTGCTCGTCCTACAAAGAAGTGATGGGGGTGAGAACCACAGGGAACCCGCACAGCTTCATCCACATCGACGCGGATACGTGTGGTGTCTCACTGCATGCCTCAAATATTGAGGTTACTTCCGATCAAGGTTATCCAGCCTTCCGAGTCTGGTAGGAGGCCCTCGATGCGCTTCTCAAGCCGTGACAGTACACTGTCGTCTTCAAGCTTCTGTCTCAAGAAATAGGGTATCTCACCCTGCGTGACAGATTGAAAGCTATATGGAAGGCACTGGGGGGCTTCAATCTGATCGACATAGCAAACGATTATTTCATCGTGCAACTCCAAGTAGAGGAAGACTACATTAACACCTTGGTTGGTGGTCCTTGGCCTATATTTGGATCATACCTAACGGTTCAACGGTGGGTTCCAGGCTTCTGTCCAGACGTAACATCACCCTTGCATGTGGTTGCTTGGGTTCGTATACCCAATCTCCCAATCCATCTATATCAGGAAGTTCTCTTAAAAGAAATCGGGGATACTCTAGGCAAAACAATTAAAGTTGATATGAACACCAAGATGCAAAAGTGAGGCCGGTTTGCACGTCTTGCAGTTGAGATCAATATGATGAAACCCCTAATCCCGGCCATCTTTGTTGATGGTATCAAGTATAATGTGGAGTACGAGAACATCCCGTACATCTACCTACATTGTGGGAAAGCCGGCCATATCGAAAAAGATTGCAGATTTAGGCTGGAAGCTGAAGCTGAGGCGCGAAGGGAAAGTGTTGAATCCGGTAGCCTCATCCCTCAGAATCCTCCAAGATGAGAGGGCTTCTCCGAATCCATACACGCCAAGACAATTCTGAGGAAGTCGAAGAAAACACCTACCGCTCTGTCATCTAACAAAAGACTCAACCCAGAAAATAACAGATTTCAAGAACTCATGGACATTGAAGAGGAGGACACTATCCAGGAAGTGGTCGATGTCGATAATGTAGCCAAAAGGATCACGGGTAGTATTGATTGGAATTTGAGGAAAAGGCAAGGGAAGCAACACAAGAAAGTGGGGGAAGCAAACACTAGCCAGGATTCACCGCGTCATACAGTATCCAAAGAAAAGCCCCAACGATCTGACCAGACTCTCACAGAGACGTCGGCCCATACTACAACAGCTCCATTTGGTGATGTGGTCCTGCACGACAGGGATAACTCCTCTCACCCCTTCATTACATCCACCTTCCACATGGGCACCCACGCCAATGAGAAGAGCAACTACGTGAAGTACAGAAGTCCCACGAAGTCTTCAGTGGGAATTCATTTGAGGAACAGGAAAGTTGTGAATGTGGGGGACCCTAGTCGAGCCTCTACCAGGAAGAGAGGGAAACCCTCATTACTCCAAGACCTGGAACAGGAAGTGTGGAAGATGGGATCATCCACCATCGCTAAAGAATGTCAATGAAAGCAATGTTTTGGAACGTTCAGGGTGTGTGTGACAAAGACACCCAGAACACAGTGAAAGAACTTGTCAATAGATATCAAGTTTCTATGTTGGGGTTGTTCAAAACTCGGTGTAGTGGACCTCGCGCCATGAAGATCATCAAAAATCTGGGGTTTTCCCAATCCCACAGGGTGGAGGCTGTGGGTTTCTCCAGCGGAATATGGGTGCTTTGGAAGCCACATATAAAGCTGGAAATCATTCTGTCACATAAGCAATTTATCCATTGTCGTATTGATAAGGATGTCTTCATAACCTTCGTCTATGAAAGAACAACAAGAAGCACCCGCAAATTCCTCTCGAATCATCTTTCCTCCCTCGCCCCGACCATCTGATCTCCCTAGCTGGTTGTGGGTGACTTCAATGTTGTTATGTTCCAATCTGAAAAATTCAGAGGGGTCACCTTCGAAAAAGCCAATAGCAGAGACTTTGTGGAAGCCATGCAAGATTGCGATCTTTTCGACCTGGGGACTAATGGAGCACACACAACCTTTCGGAGAGGACTCCTACATGAGAGGCTGGACCGTGCTTTAGGCAATTCTTTCTAGCTTAACTCTCACCTAGCAGGGCAGGTTTCTGTTCTAGAGAAGAATCATTCAGACCATGCACCCCTTCTCATCTCGACCAAAGATGGGGGTCCCCGACGGCAACCTGTCCTTCGTACCTCGGCTAGTTGGAAATCGACAGAAGGGTTCAAAGCCTTTCTAAAGAACCACTGGGATACTGATATAAATCTTCCTGAAGCCAGAGCTCGATTTCTCAATCATGCGTCTGTTTGGGCAACGAGCAAGAAGAAAGAAGATAGAAGACAGAAAGATCAGCTTGGCAACAAAATTTGCTGGAATCAACTTCAACTAGCCCTACGCTTTGACCCGTCCATTGCTAAAGGTACCATAGAATACCAGGCGGAGCTCGACTCTATTCTGAGAAGAGAGGAAGCTGACTGGCAGCAGAAGGCGAGGTGTGACTGGGTGGCGCTGGGAGATAACAACACGAAGTTCTTTCATGCCTTTGTCAAAGAGAGACGACAACGCAATACTATTACCAAGCTCAAGAATGAGAGTGGCGAGTGGGTGGAACAATGTGCCAATCTGAACAATCTTGTTTTATATTTATTTGCTAATGTTTATCAGAAACCACCTTCCGTGAATCGCCATCGCGCTAGTGCATCCTTCCCAGGAGTCTTTCCGACTCTCTCAGCCCAGGAGGTCGAAGATTTGCACAAATCGCCTACCGCTGATGAGATTGGGCAATCCCTCCATGCCATGGCCCCTTTGAAGGTGCCAGGACCTGATGGCATCGACGCTTCCTTCTTCCAGGAGAACTGGGACACACTTCAACACCAGGTGATGCAATTCATTTAGGCAGCTTTCCAGGGTGAACCCATTGATCCTAGATGTGCGGATTCAACCTTGGTCCTTATCCCAAAGGTTCCTCATCCGGAGACATGTGGCCATCTGCGACACATCTCTTTGAACAACGTCTGCACCAAGCTGCTATCTAAGATGATTGCAAATAGATTGAAGCACTTTCTCCCTTCCTAGATATCCCCGGTTCAGTCCAGCTTCGTACCAGGGCAGAAGATCGGCGACAACATGGTGCTTGTTTAGGATATCATACACCCCATGGAAGCAAAGCAGCACCGCAAACAATTCTTTTCCATCAAGCTTGACCTCATTAAGGCCTTTGACAAAATGAGTTGGACCTTTGTTGAGGACACCCTTCGCAGAACGGCTATACCGGACAATGTGATTCATATCTGATGAGTGCATACTCATCATGATTTTCAATTACCTTTTTGGAACAATTTAATATCTATTCCACATCTTTTCACCCTAATATGAATCATAATGCACAAAACTACTCAGTGATTCAATAATCAAGGTTTTAACTAAATATCTTTCATTTTATGCAGGTGTAGCAGGCAACTCCATGCAAACGGTCTCAAGACCGTTTGGATCCATGCGGTCTCAAGACCGTTTGCTGAAATACAGAAAGAACAAGACGAAACCAGTTGCCCAAGAAGTCCATGCGGTCTCAAGACCGTTTGGTCCCATGCGGTCCCAAGACCGTTTGGTCCCATGCGGTCCCAAGACCGTTTGGTCCCATGCGGTCCCAAGACCGTTTGGTCCCATGCCCAAGACCGTTTGGTCCCGCGCGGTCCCAAGACCGTTCGATGCAAGCGCAAGGATCGATTGAAGAACTAAAGCCGCGCGACCACGCCAAAGCCAGGACCGATCAAAGCAAGACCGTTTGGTGCTCAAACGACCTCCAAACCATTTGATGCCCAAACGGTCTCAAGACCGTTTGGTGCCCGAGCGGTCTCAAGACCGTTTGGCGCCCAAACGGTCCCAAGACCGTTTGGCGCCCAAACGGTCTCCAAACCGTTTGGAGAAGATATTTCCAACAACTTATCGAAACCGTTTGGGATCAGATCTGAAACTATAAATAGACCCCCAGGGTCCCCATTTCGAGGCATCGGTTCCGGATGCCGAAAGGCTGCCAGAGCACCACACCGATCAAGTTCCACTCCATCTACCGCTGGTGTTGCGTCCAAGGAGGCTAAGAAGAGGAAGAAGACGGCGCAAGGAGCGCATCTTCTTCACCGAGCTGCGTCCACCCTCTGCACCGAGCTCATGGCGGATCTATCTTTCTCTCCTATCCTTCTTGTATCTCGTATCATGAGCGAGTAGTCCTCTTTCGCTGGGGTGCGGGGACTAGCCCCGCTGCCCACGCAAACCATGTTCTTTTGTTAAACCTTCCAAGGCAATGTATATAACTCTTCATTTTGTTGTTTATCGTTAAGCTTGTAAGTTGGTTATGTGCGTGTTTTCATCTTTGTGCTCTCTATGTTGCGATAACTTCAATGCATGGGTTCCTATGTCGCGATAACTTCAAGGCATGGGTTGGAACGTCGCTTAGCATGTTTGACCCTTGACGATAACTTCCGATTGGTTCCTTGAGGTCGTAAGTGTATGATCCGCGAGGGGACGAGCCATCTAGCCTTCGGTGACGCTTCTGTGTGCCTAACGCCTGTATAGGGGGTTCACAACCTTAGTTGGATTTTGCATCATCTTGCTAAACGTCGATGTTTGCTCGCATGTCACCTTCCTGCTTGTTTATCGGTTAACGCAGCTGACTCCCAAACTAGAAATAGGATGGGATTTCATCGAGTTCATAAGTGTATGATCCGCGAGGGGACGAGCCATCTAGCCTTCGGTGACGCTTCTGTGCGCCTAACGCCCGTATGGGGGGTTCACAACCTCCGTGGATTTCTGTATCTTCAGAGCCGTAAGACATGTGATCCGGATGGCGATGAGAAATCGGCTGCCTATGGTGATGCTTACGCGGACCTAACGCCCGTATGGGGGGTTCTGCAGCAGCTCTATTTGGAATGTTATATAGTGCCTGGTTTGTTTTCAAGAGAGTGTGGTTGTGTGCGTAGCGGTGGTCAAACCCGGTACCATCCCAGCGATTCCATATCATTGATCCAAACCCATCTTTTATTCCGCATTTACTTTCTTGCAATTAGTTTAATCAAACCAAAATCAACCAATTGTTCTAAATATTAGTTTTACTTGGGCTAGATCTAACTGACAAAGATTCTTAAAAACGTTGTCCTTTGGGTTCGATCCTCAACTATACTGCGATAAGATCCGTCCGCTTGCGGGTGGTATTGTTGCACTTGGTTTTGGTAAAAGCTCGGGGATATAAACCCCGAGTGAATTTGTTAGTGCATTCAAAAAGCCACATCAAATTCTGGCGCCGTTGCCGGGGACAACGGAATCAGTTAGTCAAATCTAGTTCTTTTAAGACTAATCTAGGATTTTGTTTTCTTTTTGAAACTATCGCTCATCTTTTTGATCTTTATTCTACACCAAGGATCTCACTTTCAAACCTTTTCGAATTTCAGGTGCTCTTTGACGATTAGTGCATGCACCGTTCGGATAGTCTCGGACTGACTGCAAGCTTTGATCCCGAAATCGATAGAACCTTCCATCGTCAGATCCGAGAAAATCAAGCCAAAATGGCGCAAGAAGAAGAAGTAGCCCGTAGGGTGGCTCAAGCCATCAATGCGTAGAGAGAAAGGTTCATGCAAGAAGCTAGAGCTGCGGTTCAACAGGAGATCTTAGCAGCACAGGCAGCAGTGCAGGCAGCGGAACTTTAGAAGGATCTTAGAGAGTTCTCTATCCCAAAGGCCGCGAATGTCTATCATCCGGTGCAGCCTCCTCCCATCGAAGCTTCCAACTTTGAGATTAGAGCACATTGGATAACCTTGCTTCAAAACAACCCATTCTACGGTAAACAAGCTGAAGACAGCCAAGGTCATCTTCTCAGATTCATTGACCTGTGTGCTATGACGAAGCAAAATGGAGTCTCTGATGATGCTATTCGACTCCGTCTCTTCAAGTACTCTCTGGCTGATAGAGCCATTAGTTGGTACAACTCACTACAGAGTGATGTACCCATCACCACCTGGGAACAGCTTCAAAACGCCTTTCTGGAAAAGTTCTACCCCCCATCTCTTACATATGAGATCAGGGGACGAATCACAAATTTCACTCAAGTCCCTGGAGAAACTCTTTCCGAAGCTTGGGATAGATACAAGGAGCTCCTACGCAAATGCCCACACCATGGAATTCCTAAGAACCAGCTGATAGAGATATTCTACAGGGGTGTGGAGGATGATGTTAAGATGTTCCTTGACTCCTCGTCTGGAGGGAACTTCATGCGGCAAAGTTACAACAGCGCATGGAGAGTAGTCACCCTGGGAGTAGAAAATCAAGCCAACTGGGGCAGATCTATTGGTAAAAGAGTCTTAAAGGTAGCTATGGTTGACGCTATCCCAGAATACAAATCTATAGCTGAAACTTTGAAAGTCTTAGTTGTAAAGCAAGATCACATAGAATCATCCCTTGCTGCGATTGGAAGAGGACATTCTCCAACTAGGCAACCAGAACAGGTCAAGTCCACTTCTTTGTTTTGTGAAGCGTGCAAAGGCACTGACCATTCCACACTATCATGCAATGTTCTCTATGATGTTGTTTTAAGAAATGCCTGTGGATAGGGAGATAATTGCCAGATGGAAAATCTTAATGCTATTAACACCAACCCTGGGAAGAACTATTACAATCCGAATCAAAATAGGAATCACCCAGGCTTCCAGTACGGAAATCCTTCAGGAGCTATGAACTCACATCAATTTGTTCTGAATAATCAACCAAGAGGCCCATCTGGGTATCAGTTTAACTAGCAACAGAACTTTGGGAATCAAGGAAACTTCAAAGGAAACTTTCAGAACAGAAACTATAATAATTATCAGAATAACTCTCAGTATCAAAGCTTGAACCAACAACAGGGTCAAACAGGATCCATCCCTTCTGATGACAAGCTATCTACCATTGAAAAGTTATTGCAAACACAACAAACAATGATAGCCAATCAACAAGCCCAGCAGAAGGCTATTGAAACTCAACTAGCTCAACTTGCTGCTAGTATTAAGCCACAAGCTGGAGTCTTCGCCGGACAACCTGAGAACAATCCGAAACATCTGGAGCAGCTGAAGGTTATTTCCACAAGATCAGGGAAAAGTTATTTGGATCCCCCAACAAAGACAACTGTGGTTATTTCTGACGAAAGTGAACCTATGACAGACCAAAACTTGACAACACCGGAATTGCAATCAAAGGAAAGCAAGACTGATAAGGGAAGTTCTGAAAAAGTTGTCGATGAAGAAGTAGAGACACCTGAACCAGATGTTCCTATATATAAGCCTTGTGTTCCTTTCCCATCCCGACTGAGGGAAACCAAGCTTGATACTAGATTCATCAAATTCAAAGAGGCTATGAAGAAGCTCCATGTTGATATACCATTCTTAGATGCTCTTAATGAGATACCAGCCTGGACCAAGTATCTAAAGTCACTTCTCACCAAGAAGTACATCACTGAAGAATATGAGACTGTAAAATTGGCTGCTACCACATCAGATATCATACTAAGCAAGATGCCAAAGAAACAAAAAGATCCAGGATCCTTCAGAATCTCATGCCACATCGGTGATTCATCATGCAAGAAAGGATTGGCGGATCTTGGCGCAAGTATTTCTATTATGCCGCTAAGTCTATGCAAGAGATTAGGGTTTGACGAATTGCTTCCAACTGCTATGACTATTCAACTTGCGGACAACTCAGTAAAAAGACCGTTAGGAATTCTCGAAGACATCCCGGTCAAGGTAGGCAAGGACGCATATGTCCCATGTGATTTTGTCATCATGGACATAAAAGAAGACACCAAATACCCTCTCATCTTCGGTCGCCCTTTCCTCGCCACTGCTAGAGCCCTTATCGATGTTGAAGCTGGAACATTACTGCTCAGGTTAGGTAAAGAAACTCTTGAGTTCAAGGTTTTTGAAAGCATGAGAAGACCAAGTATACAGGAGGAGGTCTATCTGATAGATTGTGTTGAGCAGATGTCACAGCTTACTCAAGAATATCACGAGTCATGCGATCCCTTAGAAACTTCTCTATACGACCTTTTTAATGATGAACCTATTGACCAACAAGATAAGGACTGCACCGAACCTCCCGACTCTACTAAAGGAAATCCTGAAGCTACCTATGAAGAATTAAAGGATACCGAAACCCCAGAAGAAATCAGTGAAAAACCAGAACTTCCTGAAATGAAGCCCCTACCTGAAGGGCTGAAGTATATGTTTTTAGATGATCTCAAAGTTTGTCCTGTCATTATAAACTCTGGTTTAACGACCAAACAAGAAGAGAAACTTCTGGAAGTATTAAAGGATAGCAAGAAATCCATAGGCTACAAAATGAGTGACCTCACAGGAGTCATCCAAGTGTTGTGCATGCACAGAATCCCCATGATGGAAGACCATAAGCCAACGATCGAGCATCAACGAAAGTTGAACCCGAATATGAAGGAAGTGGTCCGTTGTGAGATCATCAAACTCCTTACAGCTGGAATAATATACCCGATATCGGACTCACCATGGGTGAGCCCGGTTCATGTTGTACCCAAGAAAGGAGGTACTACCGTTATAAGAAATGAAAACAATGAACTCATCCCCACCCGAACAATCACTGGGTGGCGGATGTGTATTGATTATAGAAAATTAAACAAGGCCACTCGAAAGGATCATTTTCCTATGCCCTTCCTCGATCAAGTTTTAGAAAGATTGGCCCATCAAGAATATTTCTGTTACCTGGATGGTTACTCTGGATTCTATCAGATCCCCATACATCCAGATGATCAAGAAAAAACTACTTTCACATGTCCCTTTGGGACATATGCTTTTAAAAGGATGCCTTTCGGTCTGTGTAATGCCCCTGCAACTTTTCAACGTTGCATGACTGCCATTTTTGCAGGGCTTACTGAAACAGTTATGGAGGTTTTCATGGACGATTTTTCTGTATATGGGGACTCCTTCGATTCCTGTCTTGAGCATCTCTCCATGGTCCTAAAACGTTGTGAAGAAGCACATCTAGTGCTAAATTGGGAGAAATGCCACTTTATGGTAAAGAAAGGCATTGTTTTGGGCCACAAGGTTAGCAACAAAGGAATTGAAGTTGGTAAAGCCAAGGTAGAAGTCATCTCTAAACTGGATGTCCCCACAAATGTAAAAGAAGTTCGCGCATTCCTTGGTCACGCTGGATTCTATAGAAGGTTTATACGTGACTTTTCCAAGATAACGAAGCCAATGACTAATCTACTTTTAAAGGATGCTGATTTCAATTTCAATGAAGAATGCGTCAAAAGTTTTGATATGCTGAAGAAAGCCCTTACAACTACTCCCATCATTAGAGCTCCCGATTGGGACCACCCCTTTGAAATTATGTGTGATTCCAGTGATTACGCGGTGGGTGCTGTCTTAGGACAATGCATAGAGAAGAAACATTATGTGATCTATTATGCATCAAAGACCCTCGACGAAGCTCAAAGGAATTATGCTACTACTGAAAAGGAGCTTTAAGCAGTCATTTATGCTTTCGACAAATTTAGATCCTACCTTACTGGTTTGAAGGTAATCGTTTACACTGACCATGCTGCTATCCGTTATCTCATGACAAAGAAGGATGCTAAGCCAAGGCTGATCAGATGGATACTCCTTCTACAAGAATTTGACCTTGAAATAAGAGATAAAAAAGGGACGGAGAACGTCGTGGCAGATCACCTGAGTCGCATCCACACTCTGGATGCTGAAGGGATTCCGATAAACGACTCTCTACCAGATGATCAGCTTATGAGAGTCTCAGGATTCGAACCATGGTACTCAGACTTAGTAAACTACCTTGCCGCCGGAGTCATCCATCCTCAATACACCGGGAACGCTCTGAAGAAATTCATGCATGATGTGAAGCATTACTATTGGGATGAACCATATCTTTTCAAACTCTATGCAGATGGATTGTATAGACGTTGTGTCACCAAAGAATAAGCCCATTCTATTTTGGAACAATGCCACTCAGGACCCGTGGGTGGGCATATGAGCTCTAAAAAGACTGCCTTAAAAGTTTTGCAATGTGGATTTTTCTGGCCAACTTTATCCAAGGACTGTTATGATTTTGTCATATCATGTGATAGGTGTCAAAGAGCTAGCAATATAACCAAGAGAGACGAAATGCCACTGAATCTATGGCAAGAATTCAAGATATTTGATGTCTGGGGAGTGGACTATATAGGGCCATTCCCATCTTCTAATGGATTCTCTTACATCCTTGTGGCGGTGGACTACGTCTCCAAATGGGTTGAAGCTATACCAACCGTCACCTGTGATTCAAAACCAGTCATCAAACTATTCAAAGATATTATCTTCCCACGGTTCGGAGTGCCAAGAACCGTGATATCTGACGGAGGATCCCACTTCATTGAAAGAAGCCTTGAAGCTCTTCTACGAAAATATGGCGTCTCACACAAGATAGCTTCGCCTTATCATCCACAAACCAGTGGACAGGTATAGGTCTCCAACCGACAACTTAAGGCTATCCTTGAGAAAACCGTTGGACGTAATCGAAAAGATTGGGCGACAAAAATCAACGACGCCTTATGGGCTTATCACACTGCTTATAAGACTCCCCTTGGGACTACCCCTTTTCGATTGATATATGGAAAGAGTTGCCACCTGCCAGTCGAACTTGAACATAAGGCATGGTGGGAAATTAAACAAATAAACTTCGATATGAAACAAGCGGGTCAAGCCAGAATTCGGCAACTCCATGAGCTGGATGAACTCAGAATGACAGCCTATGAGAATGCACGAATCTACAAAGAACGTACAAAACTCTGGCATGATGGACATCTGAAACAAAAAGACATACGAGTGGGAGACCAAGTCCTAGTTTTCAACTCCAGATTAAAATTGTTCCCAGGAAAACTCCGCTCACGTTGGTGCGGACCTTACATCGTCAAAAGCATCTTCCCCCATGGTGCTTTCTCTTTATGGAGCGACGGGTCTGGTGAATTTATAGCAAATGGTCACCGCTTGAAAAGATACTTCACACCAGCTGACAAAGGCACCGAAATAATTTTGGAATTCAACAATCCAAAGGACCCACCATAATTCCGAAGAACTCTGTCGAGCCATCGACATAAAACAAAGGCGCTTGTCGGGAGGCAACCCGACCAATAAATCTATTTTACTTTTCCTTTTCAAATTTTGTTCCTTATAGTTAAATTTTCCTTAACTAAAATTTGCCTTATGAGAGAGTTTTTCTTTCAGGACACGAGATCGGATTGGTGCTGATCAGAACGAATTCATTCTCGGCAGTCATACCTGGTGTTTCCTTTCCCCTCCATCTTGAATTTAGGGTTTGCTCGAGGACGAGCAAATCTCTAAGTTCGGGGTGGAGGGTGGGTGGTACGTATTCCACTTCCACATACACACCCCCTTTTCATATTCAATATGTCTCTATCATAAAATTTTTCAAAATTTTGAACAGATACCTGATGAAATTTTGTCTTTTGTTGATAAAAATGTAACTAACTTTTTGCTATGCATCTTCTATCATAACATCCTCCTTATTCGAAGCAAATCCTCAAGAGGACTGACTTTTGAAACTTGCCTGAAATCATCCTGTGAAACTTATGATTCCTAACATCATAATTCTTTTTACATAATGATAAGTATCTGTCAAACTGATAGGGATCAAACACGTCGCGCTTCCTAACTGACTAGCGGAACAATGGCTCAGAAACCCCACCGGATCCGCATCAAGTCATTATTTGAGCAGAGTATGACAAAGAGAATAACCCGGTTTTGAATTGTAAATCAAGTTGCATCCTGATCTGAACTCTCTTCTACACTTCTTCTATCATCTTCGTATCCCTCCATCCATAAATACCACCAAAATAGCCAAACTTGTGCCAAACCCTAAGTTCGGGGTGGCACGCCACTTTCCCCATATCCGCTTCTTCCATAGCCCTTCCAATAAATAGGGGCGTACCACCAAAAATGCAATCTCGAGTCGAATAGAGGAGAGATCTGCAATAAAAAGATGCCAAAGTGCACACAAAATAAATGCAATCTCGAGTCGAATAGAGGAGAGATCTGCAACAAAAGATGCCATAGCGCACACAAAAAAATATGCAATAAATGAAATTGCAAAACAAGTAAAAATCTCGAGTCGAATAGAGGAGAGATTTACTTCTTCTTTCCATACCACCTTTCACTCCTTTTTCTACCTAAGGGCACAATACATGCCCTACCATCCTGAACTACACCAGTGTCAGATCAAATGCATACTTGTCGATTCTACGGGTATCTCTGAACTCCTACAAAACTCTTCGACATGCTTGGTGTTGGAAAAGGTGGGGAGGAAGTGTTGTTGGGAAACGAACTCAGGAACGAAGCTATGGAAAGACGTGTTTTGTGGTCCCAGGAAGTTGAGGTACTCACTCATACTGAGCAAAAAGAAAACATTTGTGATGTGAAGATGAAGAAATCACACGGATCGAAAGTATTCCATCAGGCAACAGTTTCAAATTTTATGTTACTTGAGGACGAGCAACGATTTAAGTTCGGAGTGTTTTGATGAGTGCATACTCATCATGATTTTCAATTACCTTTTTGGAACAATTTAATATCTATTCCACATCTTTTCACCCTAATATGAATCATAATGCACAAAACTACTCAGTGATTCAATAATCAAGGTTTTAAGTAAATATCTTTCATTTTATGCAGGTGTAGCAGGCAACTCCATGCAAACGGTCTCAAGACCGTTTGGATCCATGCGGTCTCAAGACCGTTTGCTGAAATACAGAAAGAACAAGACGAAACCAGTTGCCCAAGAAGTCCACGCGGTCTCAAGACCGTTTGGTCCCATGCGGTCCCAAGACCGTTTGGTCCCATGCGGTCCCAAGACCGTTTGGTCCCATGCGGTCCCAAGACCGTTTGGTCCCATGCGGTCCCAAGACCGTTTGGTCCCATGCGGTCCCAAGACTGTTTGGTCCCATGCGGTCTCAAGACCGTTTGGTCCCATGCGGTCTCAAGACCGTTTGGTCCCATGCGGTCTCAAGACCGTTTGGTCCCATGCGGTCCCAAGGCCGTTTGGTCCCAAACGGTCCCAAGACCGTTTGGTCCCGCGCGGTCCCAAGACCGTTCGATGCAAGCGCAAGGATCGATTGAAGAACTAAAGCCACGCGACCACGCCAAAGCCAGGACCGATCAAAGCAAGACCGTTTGACGCTCAAACGACCTCCAAACCGTTTGATGCCCAAACGGTCTCAAGACCGTTTGGTGCCCGAGCGGTCTCAAGACCGTTTGGCGCCCAAACGGTCCCAAGACCGTTTGGCGCCCAAACGGTCTCCAAACCGTTTGGAGAAGATATTTCCAGCAACTTATCCAAACCGTTTGGGATCAGATCTGAAACTATAAATAGACCCCCAGGGTCCCCATTTCGAGGCATCAGTTCCGGACGCCGAAAGGCTGCCAGAGCACCACACCGATCAAGTTCCACTCCATCTACCGCTGGTGTTGCGTCCAAGGAGGCTAAGAAGAGGAAGAAGACGGCGCAAGGAGCGCATCTTCTTCACCGAGCTGCGTCCACCCTCTGCACCGAACTCATGGCGGATCTATCTTTCTCTCCTATCCTTCTTGTATCTTGTATCATGAGCGAGTAGTCCTCTTTCGCTGGGGTGCGGGGACTAGCCCCGCTGCCCACGCAAACCATGTTCTTTTGTTAAACCTTCCAAGGCAATGTATATAACTCTTCATTTTGTTGTTTATCGTTAAGCTTGTAAGTTGGTTATGTGCGTGTTTTCATCTTTGTGCTCCCTATGTTGCGATAACTTCAATGCATGGGTTCCTATGTCGTGATAACTTCAAGGCATGGGTTGGAACATCTCTTAGCATGTTTTACCCTTGACGATAACTTCCGATGGGTTCCTTGAGGTCGTAAGTGTATGATCCGCGAGGGGACGAGCCATCTAGCCTTCGGTGACGCTTCTGTGCGCCTAACGCCTGTATAGGGGGTTCACAACCTTAGTTGGATTTTGCATCATCTTGCTAAACGTCGATGTTTGCTCGCATGTCACCTTCCTGCTTGTTTATCGGTTAACGTAGCTGACTCCCAAACTAGAAATAGGATGGGATTTCATCGAGGTCGTAAGTGTATGATCCGCTAGGGGACGAGCCATCTAGCCTTCGGTGATGCTTCTGTGCGCCTAACGCCCGTATGGGGGGTTCACAACCTCCGTGGATTTCTATATCTTCAGAGCCGTAAGACATGTGATCCGGATGGCGATGAGAAATCGGCTGCCTATGGTGATGCTTACGCGGACCTAACGCCCGTATGGGGGGTTCTGCAGCAGCTCTATTTGGAATGTTATATTGTGCCTGGTTTGTTTTCAAGAGAGTGTGGTTGTGTGCGTAGCGGTGGTCAAACCCGGTACCATCCCAGCGATTCCATATCATTGATCCAAACCCATCTTTTATTCCGCATTTACTTTCTTGCAATTAGTTTAATCAAACCAAAATCAACCAATTGTTCTAAATATTAGTTTTACTTGGGCTAGATCTAACTGACAAAGATTCTTAAAAACGTTGTCCTTTGGGTTCGATCCTCAACTATACTGCGATAAGATCCGTCCACTTGCGGGTGGTATTGTTGCACTTGGTTTTGGTAAAAGCTCGGGGATATAAACCCCGAATGAATTTGTTAGTGCATTCAAAAAGCCACATCAATATCATTATGGAAATCCTTAGTTCGGGCAAAACCTCTGTCTTGTGGAATGGTGAGATCATAGGCGCTTTCAGGCCTTCATGTGGAGTCGAACAAGGGGACCCTTTGTCTCCATATCTTTTCGTTCTGTGTCTGGAGCGGCTGAGTCAGATGATTGAAGAACAAGTCACAAAGGGGAGCTGGAAACCCATCTGGCTTACTAGGCAACATCTCCCTTTCTCTCATGCTTGCTTTTCTGATGACATAATCCTCTTCGGTGAAGCCTCACCAAGACAAGCTTGAACTGTAAAATGATGTCTCAAGCTGTTCAGCAAGGCATCGAGGCAATACCTATCTAACACAAAGTCATCGATCTTCTTCTCGAAAAATACTAATAGGAATCTCAGATCACAGATCTGCAAAATCTTGGACATCAAAGAAACCTCAAACCTTGGCCGCCACCTGGGCATCCCCATCATTCACAAGCGAAAAAGCAAAGATCACTTCCAATTTCTAATTGAAAGAATCCATGGTAGGATTTGCAGTTGGCAACATCGTCTCCTTTCCCTCGCTGGAAGGGTCACTCTGGCCACTTCCGTCATCCAATCACAATCTTGCTACACCATGCAATCTGTCTTGCTTCCTATTTCAATTACAGACATGATTGATCAGCTTACAAGAAACTTTATTTGGAGCAGCTTGCACGTTGCTACCAAGCCAAGTCTTGTCACCTGGAGGAATGTTACTAAAGCTAAGCACCTGGGAGGATTGGACATCAGGCCAACCAAGGAGTTTAATATAGCCTTGATCGCAAGGCTAGCCTGGGATTTGATGTAGGGCAAGCAGGTTCCATGAATAACCCTTATGCAAGCCAAATATGGGAAACAAAGCGCGGGGAGTGGTTCAGGTTCACACATTTGGAGAGGGATCAAATCTCTCATGTCCTTTATTCAGTCCAACTCAAGAGTAGCAGCTATCTCGGGTAATGAGACAAATCTCTAGAAAGACAAGTGGATTGGAGAAGGCCATGCACCTAAGCTTCTGCATGGGCGTGCGATCCCTGGCGACATCACAGATATGGTTGTGGCGAGCCTTGTTTCAGACGATGGGCGTTGGGACCATGAATTCATTAATCACTGGTTTACAGAAGAAACCAGCACTGCTATTCTATCCATTCCCACGCCGAGACCTGCTTATGGTTCATATGGGAGAGTATGGTTGCATTCTGCTGATGGCTGTTTCTCGTCAAACTCATCCTACAAACACCTCACACAATGCACTCCCTACGACAATAACGGTAGCTTTGCTATCATGTGGTCCATGCCAATCCAACAAAGGATTAAAACTAATCTTTGGTTAGCATATCACAACCGCTTGTTGACTAATGAATTGCAGGTGATCTGACACCTCACTGAAGATGCTGCTTGTTCCAGATGCAATCATCTGTTGGAAACGGCTTTACATGCCATCAGGGATTGTCCGGAGTCGATGGATCTCTGGACAAGATTACTACCTTAGGAAGCCGCCAACTTCTTCTCTAGTGATTCTATCACGGTTTGGATAGACTACAACTTAAAGAAGCTGAATAAAGAGGCGCACTGGGCTCAACTATTTGCCATTGCATGCTGGTGGCTTTGGAAGGGTAGGAATACCCATATCTTTGATAACCATTGCATCCCCACGACAGTCCTAGAAACGCATAGCAGAGACGATCTCTAAATTGCTTATGAAGCTTTCTCGAGAGGGAAGAGTTCGGCTTCTCAACCCTCCATCAAGCATTGGCAGGAAGTCCCAACAACGGGGTTTGAGTTTGTTATACATGTTGATACAGTTGTGAATTCATCAGATAATGCTCTAGCTACAAGTCTAGTCATGCGCTCAAAGGATGGCATCTGGATCTGTGGCCAGACCAAACGTGTAAGGGGTACTGACCCCTTGAGAGGGGAACTCCTTGCTATTAAGCATGGACTGGATCACGCTTCACAACATGTCAGAAGCATCATACTCTCCGATTCCTTGATTGTAGTGTAGTGGATCCGAACTGAGGAAGAAGTTCCCCTGAAATACAAGTTATTGGTTCAGGATATTGGTCACTACATGTCTAACCTGGGCACCCTCTCCATTAGCTATATCAGAAGGAATCAAAACACTCTAACAGACTGGCTTGCCAAATAATGCCTCAAGAAGCCATCGACTAGCAGCAGTTGGCCGTTTTTCCCTCAACCTCTTCTGAAGGACCTTCAGACAGATGCCCTTTCCTTTCCTTTCCAGTTGGATTCCCTTGCCTCTAGGAGCATGGACTGTAACCAGTAGGTTCTGGTGTTTCACAAAAAAAAAAGATGAGGGATGCATGCATAATAATTCCATATAAATAAGCATGGACCAAATACAATTAATTGTCAATAGTAGAAACGGAAGAAAACCTATGCTATTACATAGCTTTATTTCAAAAGTTTGCAAAAGAAACTAGAAAATAGACTACAAGATCTAGCAATAGTAATAGAGTCATCTTGGTAGTCTCAGTACCGATCAACTACTCCTTGTTCTGGTCCTATTCCTTGTCCTAGCTCTAGGTGGTTGGGGTCACCCAGCAAAAGGAGAGAAAATGTATGTGTCAAATAAGGAATAAGGACATTTTAACAGCTTAAAATATGGCAAAATAAAGGTTCACTAACTATGAGAGATCAAAGGTATGAGGAAAGTAAAATAAATAAGAATTTTTCTAGTTTAAATAATAATAAGAGAAAGCATGCATGATTAAATATGACTACATCAAGCTAACATAGGGTTGAGGCACCTACCTAACCTCAACCTCTAGGTGAGGGAGAATTTACACATTCCCAAGCACCCAAAAATATTTATAAGGTGGGGAGAATTATCACGTTCCCCTGGGTGAATTAACACATGCCCACTATGGGTGGTTGTATAGATGTACACTATATTAGTTAATTAGTCATTTATATCATCATGCTAGAGTAAATCAATGGTATATTTAACAAATTTAATAACTTTGTAAGTGGGGTCCAAGACCCTAGAACAATTTATGCAATAATAAGGATTTAAATGGGCCCATGCCTCATTGGGAAAATAGGATTGGATTAGAAACATGCCCAACTTAGGGTTAGAATGCACATACCTCTCTTGAGTTTTCCTAGAATTTGACTTTTCCTCAAATATAGTCGTCCAAAGTCCTTTTTACCCTAAGTACAAGTGTTTAATACAAGGATCAGGGTTTTCTAATGAGTTAAGGGTTGAAACCCTAATTTTCAGACCTTCTAGATAAAACCTCAATTTTAGGTTGGAAAGTTAGGTCAAATGATCGGGTATATTATTCCAATTAGAAAAACATATTCATTTCGTCAATCTGAGGCTGAAATGAATTATTTATGCATTTTAGGGATTTTTAATTAGATATTTTGGTTTACTAAAAAACCTTCATTAAAATCTTGGAAATTAGGCTGTGACACATTTTTATTAGATAGAGTTTATTTTTTTGAATCCATAGCCTATTTATTTATAATTTTCTGATAAATGAGTAATTAGTTATGAATTTTTTAAAATAAGTGAATCAAAAATTAAGAAAATGTCATGTGGGCTATTTGTTTTGTGAAGAGGAGGGGTACAGAGGTTGGGGCCCACGTGAGCTGGACCAATCACATGTGGCTAGATCACAGGTCAAGGATCGCGTAGCTCGGTCAAGGACGAGTTAAGCGGGAGGCAAAGAGGCGAGAATGCCCTTGGGAGAAATACGAGAAAAGAGGAGCGAGCGGGGGAATTTTGGACAAAATAACTTGGGGATTATCTCCTCTCTCACATGCCATCCATGGTGTTGAGCTTGCTCTAAGATTGGGTGATTCCATGTATCATGATGAAAGCTCAAACTAACAGAAGAAAAATGAGGGTGATATGATGTCGAACTAACCTAAGCGGTCTATTGCTCTCCTGGTCTCTCCATTAGCCTGAGAAGGTCACCGCTAGGTCAGGGAAGATCTCAAGCTCTTGGTGGGTGTCATTCGAATCTTCGGCTGAATTGGTAGTAGGTTTTGCTTGTCAGTGTCTTAGAGATGCCTTTGGCACGACATTTATCAGTGAGATGGTGACCCTTGGTCTTGGCTAATCAGAGGTGAGAGGGTTATGTTCATATGCAATGGAGTTTCATTGTTTGTGGGTGTTAGCTAGTGAGTAAAGGCTTGAATTGATTGGGAATAAATGACAAACTTTATGGCGAAGAAATCAAGTCGATTGGTTGATTAATGAGTGAGAACGAGTCAAAGGAAAATCGGCTCAGATGTTCGTCAGTTACACCTCACGGCTGGAGGTAGTTGATGACTTCAGTCATCAGATCGCGTTCCAATCTAGATGATAAAATCTCCCATCTTTGTATGACTCACACGAGTAAGTGTACCACATGACATTCATTTAATGTTTGGACTATATGTTTAATGCGGGATATCAATGTAATCGTATTAATTTCTTAATAAAACTTTAATCAATCCTTTTAAAAATGATTTGAGGGATCAAAATAGGGTCAAATGATCCCAAATTTAAACCATAGGTCCAAATTAAATTATAGAATATTCCTATGTCTTTAAATCTCATTTTTATTTGCCTTTTGGCTATTAACCGCCATATTGGTCTTTAATGTGTTAATTAATGTATACGAAATTTAAGTTAATTTGAAATAGATTTTCTATTAACATTTTTGGACGAAATTATGAGGTAAAACTCCGTTATTAATTCAAAGGCCATAAATTAAGTAAATGTCCTCATTTTCATGATTGATTTTCCTTTTATGAGGAGAGAGGTAAAGAGAGGTGATTATGATACTTATTTACAACTTGTATTTACATTATGTTTTATTTCTAACTTTATTTTAACAATCATTTTGTTTTTATGAACATTTTGCAACACAACTCCTAATAACATATTAATTGTGGTAATTGTGCACTAACAACTTATGTTTGCATGCATATTTACTCAAAGACCCTCGATTTCCTCAAAATCAACATTAAGGACAAATAAAATAAGAAAATAGGATATTTTTATGAATGGTATGGAATTGTAAGAACATTGAGATTTAGTTCGTTATAGTTGCACAAAGTGGAGTTCCTAGTGGCCTACATAGACTAATTTAGAGGAAGGAGGCCATTGTCTGTGACTAGGAGAACACTATCAACCACCATCCATGGTGCTAAACCAGGATGTCATTGTTGATGACTGTTCAAGTGTTGTTGAGGAAGGAGTGTGTTTCTACCTGAACAAGAAGATCGTTGCTACCTAAAGAAGAGCATGATGCTACTAATGTCACTAGACTTGGTCCAGGACCAGGTATAACCTTACAACCTTTCCTTTCTAGATACATTGGTATTGATGCGATCTTACTGTCCAGGGGAATTGGGCTTTACATTTTTGTTTCTACTGCCTTATCTGTTGCCTCAATTTCCCTATAGTGGTATTAGAGATACGTCAATTCACAGTGTATCTAGATTTAAGTCGATATGATTAGATTTATAAGCATTTGTACGCCAATCCATAAACAAACCATAATGCTAATATTAAACTGGTTAATATGCATATCAGATTAAATTCCACACATGACTCCACAAACTAATATATATATATATATATATATATATATATATATATACATATATATACATATATATATGATATAATATATATTCAATTTACACGTGTAGTCCTAAAATTAATTTTGATAATGGATGTTCAACATGGTTATCGCCAATAACCCTATATATGTGTGTGCATAGTTGTGGTTGTTTATTCCTATTTATATCTTGGTTTGCATACTAAGCCTCTTTCTCCTTTCTAAATGTAAATTAATGTTCTTCTTCTATTTCCCTTGAATATAACTTGAAGTTTTCCCTTATAAAATGTAATAAGAAATAAGATAATTTAATTTATGTTTTGTCGTGAGAAGGTGTTCTACACCAGACATACCGACTGGCTCGTGAGACAAACCAATCGACTGGAGGACACATATGACAAGAGGATGAATTGATCCACTGGTGGCCCAACCAATCGTCTATAGGAGTCCATATGTTGCTTGAACCTAAAGAACATATGACTATTTCAAGAATCCAACTGAGAGACCAAGAGGCCAGCCGACCGGTTCAAGAGTTGAACCGATCAACCTAGATTGGTTCTAGCACATATTTTCATCAACAACAAGTTGCATATCATGTGGATAAGAGGTGGTTGTAATTCCTTGTGATTGCTATGAATTACAATAGAAAGGCCATAATCATCTATTGTGTGTTTTATTTATTACATGTTTTCGTTGTCGTTATAGCATGTATATGATATGTACTATAACTATGTGGTGATTGGATATGTATATGTATTTACATATAAAATTCCTTAATATAATATTAAGTCTTAGATGATTTCTAAAAGCAAAAGACATGTAAACCTTGATCGACCAAGCATAGTGTACGCCCAAGCGTGGTGCACCGTCTATCTCATGGAAGTGTGATTGTAGATATGTAGGTTCTACTTAAGTAGGGTGCATATTCTATCGTGTTGGCTATTGGTTCAGGCTTAACTGGGTGCACTTAATGGGATAGCACTCGAGGCATGCATATGACTATGGCAAAGAGTTGATTGTATCATCTATACAAAAATTACATATGATGCAATTGGAAAAAGTTGCCTACCTTAATAATTGACTACAAAAGCTGACGTTAGACGGATAATAGTTTAATTATTTTGGGTCTTACCTTACTGTAAGACTTTACACTGCAATCTTCTGAATTGATACATGAGGGTTATCAATTTGGACAAAATTGTGGGAGTGATAATTAATTAAAAGCCTAATTAATATTGTTAACCTAGCTATTAAATCAAACAAATAAAAATTATTTTGAGATCAATCCTTAAGAAGGGAAAACTAAATAGTATTTACTTTCGTTTCTGGTTAAAGATGTTGAGAAGTGATACGTCCCCAATTTCTATATACTTTCCTTGGTAACATTCATAGATATGCATACACTCATATCTATAGGTGTCAGAAGGGAAAATACAAGAGATTGTGGTAGTCAACCAAAATACAAAAATGAGCTGGATTGTTGTTCACAACATCAATATATAGCCACACAAACAATCATTACTTGAGAATAATAAAAGTTATACATATTATTTAGGAAAGGAAGAAATAGTTCTATAGCAAGAAAGTAAATAGGATTTAGAACATCCTATACATCATCTAAAAGAATAAGCAACTATCAAACTAAAAGGGAGATAAGAAAAAGAAATATATCTAACTATCCTCCATGCCCAATTATTCAGTAGCTTCTAGTACTTTGAGATGCTTTATTTATTCTTGGTACCTAGAAAATACGTGAAACAAAAACATCAACATAAAGTTGGTACATGATAGCAAAAATACTATACTGTGTTGGAATATTAAAATAGTTGAACGAAAGAAGGAAGAAAAGAAACATTATTTAATAGAGGAAAAATAGGTAAACCCAAGTTATTAATTACATTTTAATGGACATGTATTACTATGGTGAACTTAGAACAAACATATATTATTCGGCCCTATCCCCACGTACCATGTACCATTAGGAAGGTGCTAGTCTTCATTAATACTTTCCCTATCTAATAAGGAGTTAAATGAACCATCACTAACTACATTCCATTTTTCTTTCCCTTAATGTTCTTAGTGTTCAAGGTGGAAATGACAAATACATATAGATGTACATCCAACAAGATATTCAAATACATGCAAACAGTTACTCTTAGTTATCATCCAGAAAAAACTAGTCTTATACTTATATCCACGTACCTTGAATCTCATGTTTGGATTTCACAAGTCTATAATAAAAGAGCATATCACCCTGAAAGTAAAAAATAAGGACCTAATGTCATTGTGTGTACTCAATACCTCATATTAGGGTTTTAGTTTGATTTGGGTTGTCATCTGGAGTTATTGGCTCAGATTAGAGTACTTGGAGAGAGAATCTCATTTTAGGGTTTTGAGAGTGGATCATGTATATTGGATAATTGTTTTTACCTTAATGGTCATTATTGAACAAGTGAGGATATGTAGGTTGTTCATGTGGTGTAGGGGTTTCAGTTTATCATTGACCATCATTTAGGATTTATAGTCTAGGACCCAGAGATATGTCTCAGGGTTTCAAAATTACTAATATTCATCCTCATATGTATATTACATTAGTTAATTAATACAAGGAACATAGATCAAGTCATAAAAGGAGTGTTTATATTCTAGGATTGAAATCAAGCACCAAAGGTATATTATACAGATTCTACTCAATTTTCCAAGAATTTGGGTATTTTATGGGAATTTATTGGACATCAGAGCTATGTATAAGGGATTTTACAAAACTAACCAATCAGATAATTTCTAGAAAAAATAAAAATGAAAATAAAAAAGGACCCGTGAGCTTGGCTTCATAGATTAGGTAAGGGATCTGACTTCCCAGACCCTCCCACTAACCCGTGAGCCAATGCTCGACTCAGAGGCTCCGCAACAGGGCAAAAAGGCGAGAATGCCCATGAGATTTGTATACATATGGCTAGCATGGGCAAGGTGGGAACTCCACACATTCGATTATTCCTTTCTCACGTGCACCATGGATACAGTGAGGGGACAAATGAAGGTGAGGTGAGTTCGGGGTAGATAGGTGGGTGTTGTGTAGGGTTGCGGTGTGGGTTGAATTCGTGAGGTCAATCCAGTGTCAGGGAGCCTCATAAGGTTGTCGGAGATGATTTTGAGGCTAGGTTTGACCAAAAATAGGTAAAGAAGATAAAAAAGATGAGTTCAAGCATTACCTCCCCTCTGGTTGGATTGAGGGAGTTAGGAGCTCTGCAGAGGTCTGTTGATGGTTCTGCAACCTTCCAGAGGCTTAGAGGTGGCTCCAACCTCGTCGGTGATGGAGTTCTTGGAGCTCAGTTGCAAGGCTTGTTGACCCAGGCTTCTGGGCCTTCATAGCTCTAATTGAAGGTCTTGTTCTTCTCGTCGTGGTCCCTCAATCATGAGGTTGTTCTTGATTTGAAGGAGGGGGTTCACAGGAGTGAGTGGCTCCTTTGGTCAGGTTCGGTGGAGGGGGTAAGGTATGGGATGATGGTGTGAGTTTTGGTGCAATTGAGGGTTGAGGATGATTAAAGGAAGGCAGGCGGTGCTAATGGACCCCTTAAATAGATTAGGGAGAGGGTGTAGGAGGAAGCCCTAAATTTTGTGCCACCGCCAGTTGAGAGCCGCGAGAAGGGTGGGGTTCATTCTAGCTATACAAGAGGATTGAGAAGACGTGGCAGCGGTCATTTGGCTCGCCGTAGAAAGAGGAGATTATCCTCCTATTATCTCATGTAGATAATGTGGGTGTTGAGCGAGTGAGACCCTGATCGGTTGGCTGATCAGTTTGGCAGGAGTCCAAGGGTGCACAGGAGGTAGTTGATGAGGTTAGAGTCATCAGATCTCACGCTATCTACGATCAGGAGATCGGTCAGATGGGATGGAGGTTTCTCAAGTGATCCATGCCCATGCATGTATAGGGGTCGTGTGAACCACATTTTGATCAAATTAATCTGAAACTTAGGTCCTAGGGTTAAATAAATGACATAATATACATTACACTTAATTGCTAATAACTCCTAATTGGTTAATCCAATTGAATTGAAATTTTAAGGAGGGATTCATGACTTTATCATGTAACTATGGTATAATATTGGGGTTCAAATTCAAATATTAATCATGGTTATTGACTAAATACATGAATACCTATAATTCACCTTCATATGACACTAGTGTTTGCATTATTTGAGATTGATAAGTCATTGAGTCAATTTAGTGAGGGAGATGGTTGAGGATATTATTGCAATTAGCAAAATTATAAGAGAGATACATATTATTAAAAACTCACTTTGTCACAAGAAATGTTCTCAATTATGAGTGAAAGCTCTATGTCCTTAAAAGACCAGAGCCAGAGGAACCCACTCTAAATGCACCTAAGGCTGAAATAGATACTTACTTAAAGCATGCCAAGGATATCGTAGACATTGAGTACCTTATGGTAGTTGTATGAACTATGAGTTGCATGAACAACAAGAAAATATGGACATTCTCGAGATGATAACACATCTTAAGAATCATATAAAGCATGAAAGATATAATGTCTCTAAAGTGTTGTTTGAGTGCAAACTATCAGAGGAAGATCCAATGAAGCCCCATGTGCTCAATATGATTGGGCATATGGAGAGGCTGGGATTTCTTTTAGGCTAAGAGTTGACCATAGATATGAATCTACAAATACTTGTATGAATCATACAGCCAGTTTATCAAGTGTTACAAATTGAGTAACTTGGCTAAACTATTGTCTGAACTACTTGGCATGTTGATGTCAAAGTCTAATGAAGAAGGACAATCTGTGATGCTGATCAGCAAAAGTGAGTCCAAGGGCAAAGGTAAGGCCAAGAAATGTTCTGAGGCTAAGATAAAGTCCAAGTCTTCAATACTTAAGATAAGGATAAGGGTAAGTGCAAATGGAATATGTCCTTCTAACTTAAAGGAAGAAAGTAAAAATAAAGAGATGGAGATCTCTACTTCATTACCCAATATGAAGTAAGCTAGAACATACGAAGCAAGGTTTTTTGCCACTATAGTTGATATCTATCATTCATGGACATGGAATAGAATTACTGAATTGCTATTATGTATCTTCCATTGATGATAACATCTTATATCCTGTATGGATAAGAATAAATTGATGATTCATCTTAAAAGATAAGATCTTATATGGAAATGCCCTATGCCTTATAAACTTTACTAGATAGTTGTATAGACATGTGTATGACACATATATTGAATGACCTGATAACTCAAACAAAGAATACCTATAGCATTGTCATCTAGAGAAAATAAATGATCTATTTTTTGGTATGTATGCCCTGAGAGCCAGTCATGGGATGATTGGTGGGATACATTAAGATTGATTTGATAAACATCAAAGGTGAGCTTCCAATTCTTTCTAGTTCAGTCATATGAGAAATTGATAGAACAAATTGAATGTCTAGAGAATGACGGTACTCAATGACGTATGCTTTCAGGTTCATGACCTAAACGATGAGATCATATGGATGCTAAGAGTTTCTACATTCTTGTTATGTCCCTAGTCGGATGTCATTGTGGAAGGTATATAGACAACAATGACACACAAGACTAGATTGTGGTGTTGGTTGATGACATAATCTCATTAGTCATGATATGGAGATATCAAACCAAACACATAGGTACTTGTTAGAGAACAAGTATACCAGACAGACCCACCATGAGTTTGACACATGGAACCATGATATGGCAGTCACAGTCAGTTCTCACAGTGATGGTGGTCAGTGTGATTTTTGACCTGAAATCACTACACTCAACACATGTCGTTCGGTACACTTTGACATCATCAAACGTAGTCCTGAAACATGGTTTGTTATAAAGGTGATGATTGGGTGGCTTTGACACATGGTGCTTTTGAGGGGTGAGTGATAGATATGGGATTTGTCCCTCCTGAGGGAGTTTGATATCCATGGCCACTTGATGAGTAGGATTGAGATAGGCGTGCATGCATGTGTGAATCAGTATGTGATATTGATGTCATACATATCTCATCCAATCTACTCTGAGATCAAGAAAGTGAATGAATGTTGAAAGGATGACTGCTCCATGCCTTGAGTTCATTCGGGATATCAATGACAAAGGAATTATACATTTGTTGTAACACCATTCACGAATTGTAGGATTGAAAGTTGTTCTCCAAATTTCCTTTTCACTTGGGTAGCACTGATGTGTGACTAGGCACCTCTCTTTTCTTATGAAGTCATAAGTGTTATGGATTTTCACTTTCAACGTGAAATGGACCTGCAGGGTCACACACATAGGATTTAACCTGGAAGAGGAGTTTAACCACAAATGATTTTTAGATTGATTACTAAAGGAGTTTAGTGTTCAATTAAACACTCAATCAATTGATAGCCCAATATCATAGGTGTTCAAGGTGTTGGACTGATTGATTAGAGTATCAGATTGATTGAAATTGCAATTGACTGATTTTGCATAGTCTGCTGCCCCAACCGATCGGCTCATGAGATGAACCAATCGACTCAGGTTGTTGAACCGGTCGACTCAAGTTGTGAGTCGATCGGCTCATGTGTCATGATACCATCGACTCAATTGTTGAACCGGTAGGTTCATGTGGACAACCGAGATCGTTTTGGAAAATCAAAAGACTTTTTGCAAATACAATTTGTTTCACTTGTACAAATTTGATTTGGACAAGGATTAATATTTGATTAGTTGGAAACAAATTTGAAAGTCAATTTGAGTTGGATGAGGACCACAAACAGATCGGATCAGAGCCCCAACCGATTAGCTCAGAGCCCCAGACGATCAGCTTAGGACCTAACCGATCGGCTCAGGGCCCAAAACGATCATTTCAGGGTGTGAACTGATCGGTTCAACTGCCACAGTATGCAATTTTTGTGGTAAATGTCGAATCATTCTACTCCTGCTTTAATCCCGCATTGCCCGGGGTAGAGAACCCTATCTCATGACCCTCCTATATATATTGGGGTATTGGGGGATTATCAAGAAGAACACCAGTTGCTCTGCAAAGTTGTCGTTCTCTCTGGTTTTGGTAACTGAGAGAGCCCGAGCAAGTGCTACCCGACAAGGGAGTCATAGCAAGAGAAAGACAACTACAGATAGGCAACTGGTTGCAGGAGAGTGTGTCAGTGACTAGTACGCTGACAGGAGGGCGTGACTCCTTCCAATTCCTTATGGGACAAGGAGATCGGAGTTCCCGGTGGTATGTGTGGGCTACTTCAGAGGGGGGAGATTTCTACCGCTCAGAGGATAGTTGTCAATCCTGACAGTCCCGGTGAGACCAGGAGCTGCACATACACCGTCCAAGATAAGAGGTGAAGACTGTGCAAGCTGCGAGGTACCGTCGTCGAGTAAGACTCAGGACAAGGTATGCCTCTACAAACCATCCTTCCTATTGTATAGACGTTGACACGATTCCTTTATTCTGGGTTTGGGAGAAGAAATTTTTTGTTTCTGTTGCCTTCTCTGTCTCCCCTAAAACCCAACAGTGGTATCAGAGCCACGTCAACTTCTCTATACTTTAGGATTATCGATATGATCGATTTTGGTTTGTCGCCTTTATTTATAGCATACCATGCGAATAAAATTGGCTTTATGCATGTGCAATCCTAAATCCACAAATCCCACTATACATATATGATATGTAATATAAATGCACTCGATATGTGTCTCCCTTAAATGAGTTTTCTGGTGGATGTATAGTGTGGTTATGGCCAATAAACCCTATGTATGTGTGATTGGTTGTATGTGGTTTCTAGCATCTCGATCTCTGCACTGATTCCCTATCTCCTATTCCTGATGTAACTCAAGATAACTCGAGATTTCTTTCCTACCTTTGCTCCCCCCGGATGTAACTCGGGGTTTCCCTTTTTTAAATGTAAAATAGGATAATTCTTTTATTTCATGTTATGTCAAAGAATGGCGGACAACCGGATGACAACTGAGATGATCAGTTCAAGGCCTAAACCGATCGGTTGGTGATTTAAACAACCGGTTTGAGGAGCGAGACGATCGGGTGGTGGCCATGAGTAGACGTACAATGACCAAGCAAACCGATCGGTTGGAGGAGCCAACCGATCGGCTGGTAGCACCCAGACGATCGGCCAGGGCGACCATGTCATTCATATGATGAGTTGATCAACTCGGACGGCTATAGCACTTCATCATGGATAGGTTGCATGTGATGTAGACCTAGATGACCGTGATTCCTCTTGGCTCGAGGAATCACATTATGATGGCCATAATCATCGCTTTTATCATTTCACATGTTTTCTGTGGGATATAGCATGTATATGATATGTACTATGTATTGTGAAGATTGGATATGTATATGTACCTATAAAACCAAATCCCTCATTAAATATTAAATTTTTAGATGCCTTCCAAATGCGACACACATGAAAAGCTTGATCGGCCAAGTGTGGGCACGCCCTAGCGTGGTGCACCATCTATCTCGTGGAAGCGTGAAGGATGGATATGTGGGTCCTCCCTAGTATGGTGTATATTCATCGTCTTGGCTTTGGGTCAGACTTAACAAGGTGACCTAGATAGGATCTAGCACCCTGAGGCATGCAGGTGATCATGGCAAGGAGTTGCATATGACATCTTTCAAGAGTTCCATATGATGCAATTGGCAAAAGTTGCCTACCTGGAAGATCTAAGTTGTGGGTGACAGCCCTAGCTAGTCCATGACTCAGAGGATTTCAAGATATTGACCCACTATGTTGCAATCTTCTGAGTTGATAGTGAGGGCTATCAATTTGAACAAAATAGTGGGAGCGATAATTAATTAAAGTCCTAATTATATCGTCAACCTTTCAAATCAATCAAATAAGTCAAAATTGAGTTTCAAACTAAATTTCATATATTTCCTTTTGTAGTACAGATGACAACAAACAACAATCACTTTTCATTGTGATCGGTCTTGGAAAAGGACAAGTTGAATGGAACTAACTTTCACGACTGGTTTAGGATATTGAGAATTGTTCTCACTCAAGAGCAAAAGCTCTATGTCTTGGATACTCCAATTCCAGAGGAACCTGCTCCTACCCCACCAAAGGCAGAAAGGGACACTTATAAGAAGCATCCTGATGATGCCATTGATGCAAAGTGCTTGATGTTGTGCTCCATGAACCATGAGTTGCAGAGACAACACGAGAACATGGGTGTCATTGAGATGATTGATGCGATGATTTTGAGTCGCATTTATAGACCTTTTTCATATGTGTTTTATGCTCTAATTAGTCATTTTTATGGATAATATTGCATAATTCACTCATTTCGGTCTTTGCTATCATTTTATGTCAAATCCCCTTAGTTCTATCATGTTGAGCATTATTTATCATATTATCATAATTTGTGTGGATTTATTTGGGCTTGTTTTGGAATTTCAGGAAAAACAAGTATCTACTTCCGTCGATACCATCGACGGAAGTCGATACCATTGACCAAGCCATAGTTTTCCAGCCGAGAGGAGCAGCACAGAGTTGATACCATTGACACTCAAGTTGATGGCATCGAGATCCCTTCAGGTTGCTGGCGAGGAATCCGTCGATACCATCGACCCAAGTTGATGCCATCGACACATGGAGGCTACAACGTCGCTAAAAGACAAAACCGACGCTACAGAGAGTCGATACCATCAAAATCCAAGTCGATGGTATCGAGATGATCATAGGCACTCAGACGAAAGGAAAAGAAGGCTGCCGCTAATACGCTGGGTCGATACCATCGACCCGCGTCGATGGTATCGACGCCGGCAGATATGCGTTAGATTCGTTTTGATCTCAATCGGACGGCTGGAGTTATTTGACGACCTAATTAGGGACTTATACCTAATGACGGCCGCCCACACAAGATGATCATCTCATTTTTGGATTGCACGAGTGCCGAGGAGGAGAGAAAGGAGAACGGAGGCCAGAAGCTCATCCATGTCGATCCGGACGCTGCCGAAGATGAATTTCACCACCGAGAGGTGGGAAAGCTCGTGTTCTACGCAAAGGATCTACCGGTTCTTCTCCGTTCAGGGGCTTTCCCACTTAATTCACATTTTTCTTATGAATTCCCCTATTTCTACCATGTGTTTGTGCAAGATGAACATGCGGGGCTAATCCCCTCCATCTTTAGGACCGGGAGTACCCCGGGAATGCATTGTATGACAGTTTTATATTAATAATTCATATTTTCTCTCTTAAATCCATGGTATAGTTTCATTTTCTCCATATATTGTTATGCTTGATCACCATAATAATAACTTAATGCCCTTAATCACTTTGACAGAAGGATTAACGGTTGAAAAGAGACGAAACCTACATTAATCAATAAAACCCTTGACAAAGGAGTTGTAAAATTAATGGTGGAAACTAAGAGACCATTTGTAATGCGCTTAGTTTAGGGGAATGATTACTACGACAGTGGAATCAACCTAAACCTAAGTAGTGAATTACACCATGACAGTGGGTAATTCTATTTTCAGGCCACTACCCGAATAGAGAGAGAAGAGTGAGGAATTATATAAAACCTAATGCAATGTTGACCCGCGGTGAAACCGTAATCCTAATGATACCTTTTGAATTGATTAAATTAACATTTAATCGATTGTTTGCTTTGTTTTATTTTTATTTTCTTTTAATTTCGACAACAAACCCTACTTTGTTGTCCGGCTTAGCTGATCGCAAATAGTTAGTAGAAGTCTCCAATAATTCAACGTATCCCTGTGTTCGACTCGGGCCTCACAAAGGCCTATATTACTCGACGCGTACACTTGCGTTTTAGCGCGTAGTAAAATACACGTCAAGTTTTTGGCGCCGTTGCCGGGGATACGGCGAATTGTTGGCACTTTGAGTGCTAAGAGCGGCCACTCTAGGCCACATTTTTTTTATTTTATTTTGAAACAACTTCAATTATTTCTAAATTTCTCTATAATCGTCTATACTCGTCTAAGCATAGTACTGAACCCCAATTTTCTCATTTCAGGTACTTTGCATGGTGCATACACGTAGTACAGACTATGACAATCGCACACCCGAGGTTCCGTTTTCGGGACCTGAGGACGAGGAGCATTCTGAGCACGAGTACCAAGAAGAGATAGATTCTGAATCTGAAGCAGAAGACATGGCAGAGCCACAGACCATATGGGATAAGATCAAATCTTCTTCTTCATTAGCTTCAAAGGGGCCTATAAAGAAAAAGGGGATCGACATACCAACATATAAGATTGATCCAGCGTTGATTAATTTGGTGAAATCAAATGCGTTTCATGGGCTGAAGAATGAGGATCCTGTTGCACACATCAGCCAGTTCGTTGAAAACTGCGACATGGTAAAAATAGACAGGTTTCCACAAGATGCATTGTACCTCAAGCTGTTCCCAAGTTCTTTGGCAGGAGCAGCAAGAGAGTGGCTACATAATCTCGATGATGAATTTGTTGAATCTTGGGATCACATGGTGGAAGTTTTCTTCGAGAAGTTTTTCCCTCCTGAGAAGACCAACGACATGATTAGGAAGATTCACAATTTCACCCAACAGGCGGGTGAAACATATTCTGAGACCTGGGAGCGATTCCAGGTTATGTTGAGGAGGTGCCCACATCATGGGCTGGACAGGGAAACACAAGTGAAAATCTTTTATTTTCCTCTCTCCGAGCACGATAGAAGTAATCTTGATTCAGCTGGATCCGGATTTTTTCTGAATAATACGGACACCAGATGTTGGGAGATATTGAAAAACATGGCTAGGAAATAGTCATGGGGTGATAGAGGTGTCGTGGAACAGGTCAAGGCTGCCGGCAAATCCAGAATAGTAAGGGAGCTGAACGATAAGTTAGATCTCCTAGCTAAGAAGCTGCTGACTAAGGAAGATGCATCTGAAGATGAGGAGGCCCAAGTGAAATTTATGCAACAACAGGGCTATAGAAACAATGACTATGCATGGAGAAAGGATAAGAAGTTCTCATGGAAGGATCTGAATTATTTTCTGTAGGATCCGGATGCCAAACCACAGCAGAGAGCTGAGGATAAAAACACTGAACTACTGAGTCAAGTGGTACAGCAAAACCAAGAAATGATGGCCATATTTGGTAAGCAATTGCAGTCTCAAGGTGATATTCTAACTAAAGTTGGGCAGACGCTGCAAAGCCATGGAGCACAAATGCGGGCATTGGAAACCACCGTGGCATATATTTTGAGTGAAGTGGCGGCAATCAAGCACGCCAATCAACAGAAACCAGCCGAGGATGCGAACGTGGCCCAAGCACACCATCAGGTCAAGTATATGTCTGTGGTAAACAGTGAGGAGGAACCTCAGGTGCAAGAAGTTGTAGAAGAAAGAAGAATGACGTTTAATACGCATGCGACACCGGCAATACCATATCCACACACTTACTATGGATTGTCGGGTGGAAACCCTTTCTTCAGAAAATCTCAAAGAGTGGTGAATATTGTATCTCCATGTAGGCAAAAAGAAGAATTGCAGGTTTGTGCACGTGCGGAGATAATGAATGTGAGAGAAAAACCACAACAAGCTGCTACTATTGAGGATGTTTCGCCAAAGACCATGTCAGAGGGAGTGATTGAAGCAAGCTTAGGGGAGATACCCCCGAAAAGCTCTTATGTGCCACCTCACAGGCGTGTTGATGCAGCTGATGTTTCAGATCCGGTCAATTCTAAGTCAAAGAAAGAGAATCGTCATTTTAAGAAATTCCTGGAGATATTCCGAAAATTCCACATCAATATTCCATTAGTGGAGATGATCGAGAAAGTACCCGCCTATGGGAGGTTCATCAAGGAAATCATCAATAAGAAGAGGCGGATAAAAGACGATGAAATTTATTGGATGAATGAGACAGTGAGCTCTATGATTCACGGGAGTTCACCAAAGAAGAGAAAGGACCCAGGAGGTTTTTACATACCGTGCTCAATAGGTGGTCAACATTTTCCTAAAGCGCAATGTGATTATGGCACTAGCATAAATCTCATGCCTTTGGCGACATTTCAAAAGATGGGGTTAAAAGAGATAAAGAGGTCAGCCGCAACAATTGAATTGGCGGATGGGTCTACCGTGAGACCCTATGGAGTATGTGAAGATGTTCTAGTCAAAGTGGATAGATTCATATTTCCGGTGGACTTTGTCGTCATGGATATGCCACCACTCCAAAGCTGTGAAATTCTCCTAGGGAGGCCGTTTCAAGCAAAGGCGGATGTCGTGACTGCCTTGGGGAGAGGTACTCTGTCATTGGGCATTGGAGGAGATCGTGTTGAATTCAAATTACCGAATGATCCTCTAAGTGCAGTTCCCAAGGTGAAAAGATGATGATCGTCACACCGTCTAGCCTAGGACGTTAAATAAGGGCGCTTGTTGGGAGGCAACCCAACCATTGGTACATTAGGATAGTTTAATTATAGTCATAGATTGCTTTCATTTTGTTAAAATTCTAGTGTAAAGAAGATACCTTGATCCGTTTGTTCAATGTGCAGGCACAGGCAGGGTCGATACCATCGAAACACTGGTCGATGGTATCGACATAGGTTCAGGTTGATAGCTGCAAAAATTGCTCTGAGTCGATACAATCGACGGTCCCGTCGATGGTATCGACATATCTACAGGAAGGTTGCGTAATAATTGTCGATAGTATCGACACACCAGTCGATACCATCGAGATCTCTAGAGAAGTTCAGAACGATTTGTCTCAGTCAACTCGATACCATTGACGGCCTCTTCGATGGTATCGACATGGTCACAGGTTGAAATGAAAAAGTGGCGGTGTCGCAATGAAGTCACGTCGATACTATCGACATCTGTCGATGGTATCGACATCCATGTCACCGATCCGTGCAAAGACATCGACGGCGATCGCGAGTCCACGTCAGCGATCCGAGTGCTGCGTCGATACTATCGACTCGCGTCGATGGTATCGACAGGTCAGCAATCCGGGTTTCCCGATCCAGCAAATGTCAGCCGTCAATACTCGGGAGGGAGGCGGATAGCAGCGAGACATGTCGATACCATCGACCCGCGTCGATGGTATCGACGGGTCAACAGTGGCGCCGGCCAAGTCTATATAAGGAGAATTGCAACGTCATTTGACGTCACACCTTCAGAGCAAACTTCCTCCTTTGCGCCGAGCTTTCCCACGAGCCCTCAAAGACTGAAAAGCAGCAACATCGAGCAAGGATCTTCACCGAGCGGAGAATCACTTCTCCATCTTCCCCGAGCTCTCTTCTTCTAATCCCATCTTTCCTGCAACAATGGTTCACGTCGCCGGATCATCGTCCTCGCACGCGAATCCCATGGAGATTGTGGAGTTTGTTCCACCCCCTACTACTTCTGTATCACGTCCGCGCTTGGTTCACCCTTCCACGGAGGTGAAGAAGGTCTATGAGGAGATCATGAAGCGGAAGATCGAGCCGATTCGGTATGTGGACCGGGATATGATCCGCGATCTTGGATTTGAGGCCAACTTGGCCTATGTGCTGAAGGGTCAAGCACGCCACACCAGTAGAAGGCCAGACGAACTAGAGCGCCATGCGGATGGGAAGCCGTTCTTCGGCGAATGGCCCACCTACAAGGAATTGGTGGTGGAGTTTATGGCGTCCCTCGGCGTCTGCGTCGTGCCCAACGACGTGGTTGCATCGGATCGTGAGTGGATCAAGGGCCGGGTATCGTTCCAGCTGTTCAACATCAACTACGACATCACTCTTAAGCAGTTCAACAACATCTTTAACTGGAACCACTCCCAACATGATCACTGGCGCCCAGATTCCCGCACCGACTACGACAAGATCTTTGCCGAGCTAGTCACAATGTCGGCGGGAAAGACAGTGAGCTACCACAATGCTGCGGTAGCGGACTTCGAGCATCCCTTTGTCCGGGTCCTACACCAGATGTTGAGCTTGACGTTCTTTGCTCAGAGTGATCTAGCATTGAGCAAGTTTCAGGAGAGCGATCTTTTCTTCCTCTACATGCTCCTGAAGCGACAAGAATGCAACTGGGGTGCATTCTTTCTGCAGCGCGTCCTGGCGGTGAAGAGGAGTACAAGGAAGGCTCTGATCCATTTTGGTGGGCTCATCACCAAGTTGGCACACTACCTCGGGCTGAATTTTCAGTCTATGACTCCGATTTCCACGAGGAGTAAGGTGAACGTGCAACATCTGCACCGTTCAAACCTTATCCTTCTACGGGATGGGTTGGCATACGCACACTGCCACGTCAACCATGCTTATCAGGAGTGCGCACTGCCGGACGCCGTCTTCAACATCGAGGGCGCACATCACTTCCGGTGGCCGATCATAGCCGTCGAGTCCGATGAAGAAGAAGGCGGCAATGACGAACAAGAAGGCGAGGCTGAGGAAGAAGAGGAGGCTTTCACACCTCTTCGTGCACGCGTAGCACCCCGGAAGCGTCCTCGGATGCATCTGGGTGTGTCTTCATCATCACAGCCCCCGCTGCCATCACCACAGCCCTCACAGCCAGCCGAGGATGTCTACTCAATGCAGGGAATGTACACAATGCTGCAGGATATACAGCAGACTCAGCAGCAGCATCTAGCTATGTATACCGATATTCAGGATACTACGAACCGGTTACTTGACAACCAAAGGGCGATGTTCGAGAATGAACGTCTCCTCCTCGACAACCAACAGCAGATACACAACCGGTTGCAAAGGATGGAGACGCAACAGGATCCCTTTTATGACCACTACTGGAGTCAGAGCTACTTTGGAGGCTATCCACAGCCTCCGCCGAGGACCCATTATGATCCGAGCTTCCGGGGGGAGTATCCTTCTTGGGATCCTACGGCCCCACAGTACCCACCTCCGCCTCCACAAGAATGATCAGGGTATCTCTGTTCCACTCTTAAGTTTGTTTTTGACTATGAGGCCATAGTCGAATTCAAGCTTGGGGGGGTAGTTGGAACAACTCTATCTTTTCTTTTGTTGTTTTTAGTTTTTAGCATTGTTATTTGTTTCTTGCATTTTTAGTTTTGGTAGGATCCACGTGCTATCTAGTGTAACTGTGGATGTCGTAAAAGTTTGTCATCTTGCTGTTAATTCATGGGAAATTTAAGGGAAATTTAAAATTTTTTGTGTCTTTGGATAGCTTGACTTGGTTGTCCTTGGGGAACTTATCCTACGAAAATGATTGATTATGTCAACTTTAAAACAACATTTCACACCTATACTCCTATTGACTCATGAAAAGTGGATAGTAACGGTTGTTTGAGCCTAACCTAACCAAATGGTAATGAGACCTTAATTGGATGTAAGAGAGAGAACCCTCTAAACTACTACACATGTCAGTAAGGAGGGACACATAATATCTTTCTAAGGTTCATTCATCTAATCTTGTGATCATTCCACTTCGTTTTTCCATAATCCACCTAAGAATTGGAAGTAAAGTGCAGTTTTAATTCCTTCTTGTGTGCATAGCATGTAGATAGGACTTGCATTGATATTTTCCATACGTTTGCATAAAAAGAGAAAAATATAGGGATTCATGCACATTACCTTTAGGTGCATGCCATGTAGTTGCACTCATGACTTTCATGCATAAAGTACACCATGTATCTCAATTTTTCCTCAAAAGTGATCTAAATTGTTCCATACCTTCGAAATATTGCAAAGATTTCCAAGCATGAAGAAAATAGCCCAATACACTTATCTCTAAGCAATGATGGATATGTGGGCTAAAGAAAAGAAAAAAAAATTCTGAAAATCTGAAATAAAGAAAAAAATTAGACCAAAAAAAAAGAAGAATTTAGAAGAAAGTGGAAAGAGGGAGAAAGGAACATGATATCACTCGCATTACAGGAAAATTGAGTACATGATGTGGCTTAATTAAATTTTCATCTCATTTTGAGGTGGAAGGTTAGTGCATGCATCATTTCACCCAATTTTAGGCATTAGGGCATTTCTAATGTGCATTTGCATCATTTAGGACATTTTGTTTTATGCATATTGAAATTGTATAATACTTCCAAGTTCTTCCATGAACCACCCATTTCCATCCACCCGTTGCTCGGATTGGTAGGCCACCGTGAATTTCTCCTCACTAATGAGTATCAGGAGAACTGCTTCCATGTAGATGGTAGTTAGGGCGAGCAACGTAGTATAGGCGATCACAAGATGCACCAATGTTGAATCGGCGAATTTTATTATGTTAACTGCCTTATGCGATAGTGTTCATCTGTTTGGAGGATAATTTCTTTTATTGATGATTATTGTCGCCTTTAGGGTAATTACTGTTTTGTGGTTAGAGAAGGCCAGTTTGAGAACGTTCAGTGGGAGTCACATGGGATGTTGGGTTGGTGTGTTGATTTTTAGTTGACATCTGCAATTCTATTCTAAGGATTAGTTTCTCGAGGGCGAGCAATGTTTAAGCTTAGGGGAGTTTATGCGATGATTTTGAGTCGCATTTATAAACCTTTTTCATATGTGTTTTATGCTCTAATTAGTCATTTTTATGGATAATATTGCATAATTCACTCATTTCGGTCTTTGCTATCATTTTATGTCAAATCCCCTTAGTTCTATCATGTTGAGCATTATTTATCATATTATCATAATTTGTGTGGATTTCTTTGGGCTTGTTTTGGAATTTCAGGAAAAACAAGTATCTGCTTCCGTCGATACCATCGACGGAAGTCGATACCATCGACCAAGCCACAGTTTGCCAGTCGAGAGGAGCAGCACAGAGTTGATACCATCGACACTCAATTCGATGGCATCGAGATCCCTTCAGGTTGCTGGCGAGGAATCCATCGATACCATCGACCCAAGTCGATGCCATCGACACATGGAGGCTAAAACGTCGCTAAAAGACAAAACTGACGCTATAGAGAGTCGATACCATCGACATCCAAGTTGATGGTATCGAGATGATCATAGGCACTCAGACGAAAGGAAAAGAAGGCTGCCGCTAATACACTGGGTCGATACCATCGACCCGCGTCGATGGTATCGACGCCGACAGATATGCGTTAGATTCGTTTTGATCTCAATCGGATGGCTGGAGTTATTTGACGACCTAATTAGGGACTTATACCTAATGACGGCCGCCCACACAAGATGATCATCGCATTTTTGGATTGCACGAGTGCCGAGGAGGAGAGAAAGGAGAACGGAGGCCAGAAGCTCATCCCTGTCGATCCAGACGCTGCCGAAGACGAATTACACCACCAAGAGGCGGGAAAGCTCGTGTTCTACGCAAAGGATCTACCGGTTCTTCTCCGTTCAGGGGTTTTCCCACTTAATTCACGTTTTTCTTATGAATTCCCCTATTTCTACCATGTATTTGTGCAAGATGAACATGCGGGGCTAATCCCCTCCATCTTTAGGACCGGGAGTAGCCCGGGAATGCATTGTATGACAGTTTTATATTAATAATTCATATTTTCTCTCTTAAATCTGTGGTATAGTTTCGTTTTCTCCGTATATTGTTATGCTTGATCACCATAATAATAACTTAATGCCCTTAATCACTTCGACAGAAGGATTAACGGTTGAAAAGAGACGAAACCTACATTAATCGATAAAACCCTTGACAAAGGAGTTGTAAAATTAATGGTGGAAACTGAGAGACCGTTTGTAATGCGCTTAGTTTAGGGGAATGATTACTACGACGGTGGAATCAACCTAAACCTAAGTAGTGAATTACACCACGACATTGGGTAATTCTGTTTTCAGACCACTACCCAGATAGAGAGAGAAGAGTGAGGAATTATATAAAACCTAATGCAATGTTGACCCGCGGTGAAACCGCAATCCTAAAGATACCTTTTGAATTGATTAAATTAACCTTTAATCGATTGTTTGCTTTGTTTTATTTTTATTTTCTTTTAATTTCGACAACAAACCCTACTTTGTTATCTGGCTTAGCTGATCGCAAATAGTTAGTAGAAGTCTCCAATAATTCAACGTATCCCTGTGTTCCACTCGGGCCTCACAAAGGCCTATATTACTCGACGTGTACACTTGCGTTTTAGCGCGTAGTAAAATACACGTCAATGATTCAGCATCTCAAGAACACGTATGAAGATCAAGCACGGAAAGAGAGATATGATGTCTCCAGGGCGTTGTTCAAGTGTGTCATGACAGAAGGAGATCTCGTTGGTCCTCACACGCAAAAAATAATTGGGTATGTGGAGAACCTGACAAGATTGGGATTTCCTCTGAGCCAAGAGTTGGCTACTGACATGATACTGCAATCGTTGCCAGAATCTTACAGTCAATTTGTGATGAACTACAACATGAACAACTTTGACAAGCCATTGACAGAGTTGTTGGGCATGTTGAGGACAATAGAGGCACAGATGAAGAAGGACAGGCCTAAGTCTGTGATGATGATCAGCAGCAAGAAAGGCAAGTCCAAATGCAAGGGCAAGGGCAAGGCTAAGAAAGGTTTTGATGCTAGCCAGCAACCCAAGTCGTCTTCAACTCTCAAGGACAAGGGAGGTGTGACCAAGAGAGGCAATTTCCACCATTTTCAAAAGCCAAGACATTGGTAAAGGAATTATCCACTCTATCTGGAAGAACTAAAGAAGAATGAGGCGACAGATGTCTCCACCTGAAGGTGTCATGAAATAAACTTATAACATTTTTGAGGTATATGATACCAAGATATAAAATGCAAAGCACTCAATAAATGGGACAAGTGTTGCCACCATAGATAGGAGTACATTAGTTTATTTTCATCCTTAAAAGCATGTAATAGAGTTATGAACTGCTATTTCATATTTGCCAATGGATAGAAACACCTTATTTTTGTATATTGTATGAAAAAAATGGTAATTAATAAAGTTGATGTTTCAATCTTTATGGCAATGCCTTGCTTATCTTGTGGTACTTGGTATGCATAAGATAAAGTCATACCTAAAAGTTATTGATAACTGAAACAATCAAATTAGCATAAATCATGAGGAATTCATTTCTAGATTCCATATGATGGATAAGTCTAGACTCTTTGGATAGAGAACCAGTAAGAGATATGCATCTCTTGGACATGATTAATCAATCTTCACTAAGGTAGTGGAAGAATGATTATACTATTAGGTATAATACATTTGATGTATTTACATACCTATTGGAATTAATTCTAGTACTTCAAATGGTGTTTAGAGATGAATATCTTGAAGTGTTCAAGAATATCATAGATGAAGTAAGAATTTGGTAAAGTGTTAATTGTTGATGAGATCAATGAATGAAATACTTGGACCAAATGTTTGAGAACCTTATGAGTGATTACGATAGGGTATCATAGTGAACTCATGATTAAGGCATGGTGATGTCTAAATCAAAAGGGAGTCATACTCTAAGGAGTTAGAGGATGATTATCAAATAACTTAATTCTTCTTAAAGAATACCCCACACTAATAAAGGTCATTAAGAATCACAAAGGGTTGTGAGTTCTTATATCCTTGACAAATACACCTCGATTATCTAAGTGATGGGTTGATCATATGATGAGTCAACAATCTAGATGAATATGAGAAACCAGATTTTCAGTTATGGTTTATGACCATTACATCCTAAATAACTTCCATGTAAACCATAAGGTATGACCTTGATGGTAGCACCCATATGGATGAAATCCATAAGTGTGAATGAGTCTTAATTGTTAAGACACATGGATGACATTTTGAGAAGGATGATTCTTGTTGATTGTAACTTAATGACTAAGAGATTTGGCATACGGATACTAAAACTGCATTCCTATGAGGAATAAGAGAAGGATGTGTATGTGACGCAACCTTTAAGGTTTATGAATCCATTAATGCAAATAAAGTCTATAAGTTACAATGGACTAATCAATGTGATTGATTGAGTGCAAGCAACTCAGAGTTGGATTTTCACTTTGATGTTATAGTCAAAGGGTTTGACTAATATGTCAAAGATAAAGAGAGATCTGTGATTCAGTGGGAGCATATTCACATTCCACATGTTGATGTGAAATGGAAATGTTCTAGAATGGAAATCCAAAGTGGAAATTATCTTTAAGGAAGATAGAGACATTTCCTATGTGATAGGAATAGAGATCTATAGAGATAGTTCTCGAAAACCTCTAGACCTAAAAAGAGAGAGCATACATTGGCAATCTATATTGAAGGGTTCAGTATACACAGATTCAGCGGGAGAAAACTTGTCCATGTTACATGGACTTAGTATCCCAAGGCCAAGTGTCCAATTCTTATGAAGAATGGGAACACTAAGAATAGATATGGATCTATCATGAATGCATGTATGGACATAGTAAGAATAAAATGCATTTATCATCTTGTATGCGGGACATGACAATATGATATGCTCATCCTGATAACTCGTATGTGGGACATGACGAGTGGATGTTTGTCTAGTTCCAGTAAGGGTTACTGGAATACCATAAGAACTTGATAAGTACTTGAGAAGTACTAGTTCTATGGAAATAAGGAGGGGTTCACTGTAAAGATTACACTGATGTGAACTTCTAAAAAAGGACAGAGAATTAATCGCAATATATATGGGATATATAAAAGTGAATGTTTGTTGATAAATGGAAATGTTCCATCAAATCTATTTTAAAAGGAAATGCCAAGTATCCGTGTGTTAGAGAATACCAGTGTATACTATATGGATTTAGGAGTTCATAGAGATGAATTTATAGTTATTCCGGTCATTGATGACAAGTTAGGAGTGCTTGGTCATGCAATGTGGCTAAAGGTTAGCAAAGGAATACTAGATCGCATATTATGGCAACTCCATCTCATACGTGTGACGTACAGTGAAGAGATGAGAGACATGCAGTTAATACTGACTTTGGCAAGGTGTTTCCATAACTCACTATGTTAGCACTAAAGCACAATAACATGTGGAACATGTTTGGAGTTCACTATGAATATGATTCAAGGGTGATTGGCTCGCAGTGCAAGTGGGAGTCTGTTGGTATGTATGCCCTTAGAGCCAATCATGGGATGATTGGTGGGATACATTAAGATTGATTTGATAAACATCAAAGGTGAGCTTCAAATTATTTCTGGTTCAGTTATATGAGAAAATTATAGAACATATTGAATGTCTAGAGAATGACGATACTCAATGACGTGTGCTTTCAGGTTCATGACCTGAACGATGAGATCATATGGATGATAAGAGTTTGTAGGTTCTTGTTATGTCCCTAGTCGGATGTCATTGTGGAAGATAGATAGACAACAATGACACACAAGACTCAATTGTGGTGTTGGTTGATGATAGAATCTCATTAGTCATGATATGGAGATATCAAACCAAACACATAGGTACTTGTTAGAGAACAAGTATACCAGACAGACCCACCGTGAGTTTGACACATGGAACCATGATATTGTAGTCATAGTCAGTTCTCACAGTGATGGTGGTGAGTGTGATTCTTTGACCTGAAATCACTACACTCAACACATGTCGTTGGGTACACTTTGACATCATCAAACACAGTCCTGAAACATGGATTGTTATAAAGGTGAGGATTGGGTGGCTTTGACACATGGGGCTTTTGAGGGGTGAGTGATAGATATGGGATTTGTCCCTACCGAGGGAGTTTCATATCCATGGCCACTTGATGAGTAGGATTAAGATAGGCGTGCACGCATGTGTGAATCAGTATGTGATATTGATGTCATACATATCTCCTCCCATCTACTCTGAGATCAAGAAAGTGAATGAATGTTGAAAGGATGACTTCTCCATGCCTTGAGTTCATTCGGGATATCAGTAACAAAGGAATTATACATTCGTTGTAACACCATTCACATATTGTAGGATTGAAAGTTGTTCTCCAACTTTCCTTTTCACTTGGGTAGCACTGATGTGCGACTAGGCACCGCTATTTGCTTATGAAGTCGTAAGTGTTATGGATTTTCACTGCCAACGTGAAATGGACCTGCAGGGTCACACACATAGGATTTAACGTTTAAGAGGAGTTTATCCACAAATGATGTTTAGATTGATTACTAAAGGAGTTTAGTAGTTTAATTAAACACTCAATAAATTGATAGCTCAATATCATAGGTGTTCAAGGTGTTGGACCGATTGATTAGAGTATCTGATTGATTGAAACTTCAATTGACTGATTTTGCATAGTCTACTGCCCCAACCGATTGGTTCATGAGATAAACCAATTGACTCAGGTTGTTGAACCGGTCGGCTCAAGTCGTGAGCTGGTCAGCTCATGTGTCATGAAACAATCGGCTCAATTGTTGAACTGGTCGGTTCATGTGGAAAACCGAGATCGTTTTGAAAATCAGAAGACTATTTTGCAAATACAATTTGTTTTACTTGTACAAATTCGATTTGGACAAGGATTAATATTTGATTAGTTGGAAACAAATTAGAAAGTCAATTTGAGTTGGATCAGGACCATGAATCGATCAGCTCAGAGCCCCATGCAATCGGAAAAGAGCCCCAGAAGATCGACTCAGGTTCCAACCGATCTGCTCAGGGCCCGAAACGATCATTTCAGGGTGTGAATTGATCGGTTCAACTACCGCAATTTGCAATTTTTGTGGAAAATCTCAAACCCTTCTACTCCTACTTTAATCACGCATTGTCCGGGGTAGAGAACCTTGTCCCATGACCCTCCTATATATATAGGGGTATTGGGGGCTTCTCAAGAAGAACACCAGTTGCTCTACAAAGTTTTCGTTCTCTCTGGTTTTGGTAACCGAGAGAGCCCGAGCAAGTGCTACCTGATAAGGGAGGCACAACAAGGGAAAGACAACTGCAGGTAGGCAACTGGTTGCAGGAGAGTGTGTCAGTGACTAGTACACCGACGGGAGGGAGCGACTCCTTCTGATTCCTTGTGGGGCAAGGAGATCGGAGTTCTAGGTGGTCTGTGTGGACTACTTCAGAGGTGGGAGACTTCTACCGCTCGGAGGACAGCTGTCAATCCCGACAGTCCCGGTGAGACCAGGAGATGCACAGACACCGTCCAAGACAGGAGGTGAAGACTGTGCAAACTGCAAGGTAACGTCGCCGAGCAAGCCTCAGGACAAGGTACACCTCTACAAACCATCCTTCCTATTGTATAAACTTTGATGTGATTCCTTTATTCTGGGTTTGGGAGAAGAAATTTTTTGTTTCCTCTACCTTCTCTGTCTCCCCTAAAACCCAACACTATTCACTTCTAGAATCCATATGATGATAACATTGACTCCTTTGTTTATTGTACCAATAGAGACATGCAAGTCTTATTTGTTGTCCAATATGACATAAGCATCTTCACAAGATGTAGTGGGAGAGTGACTATTCTATTAGGGCTCATACATACTGATGTATATAGATCTTTTGGAACAAATGCTAAAGGTAGTTACTAGTACCCCATTATATTTACTGATGCTATCAGTAAATATGGAAGTTTGTATCTAATAAAATACAAATATGAATATCTTGAAGTGATCAAAGATATTACAAATGAAGTATGTAACCTACTTGGTAAAAGTATTAAGACACTTCGATATGATAGATGTTGAAAGTTTTTAAAACAAGAGTTTGAAGACCTCTTGGGAGATCATGATAATTATCATGATGAGCTCCACCTGAAATGCAGTGATAGTATATCATGAAAGTGTACCAGTAAGAAGGAATCAAACCTTTCTAGTTATGGTGAGATTATCAATAAAATCTAGCTGATCTTCCAATTTCTTTTGGGCACATGTTTTACACTAAAATAATTTTCTATCTAAAATGGTTCAAAAGACACCATATGAGATATGGCTTGTGAGGTGTCCCAATATGTCTTTTACAGTGACTAGTATTAGAAGCTTATATAAGAAAATATTTTCTTAAAAGCTTTGCCTAAAATCACATAAATGTTATCTTCCTAATTACTACCTTTTATCCCAATCCAACAACAAAGGTGTTTGTTTCCAGGGTGGCTGCATTCTTGGAGAGGAACTTAGTTCCAAAGGAATATGTGGGAGTAAAATTAGAACTCAAAAGGTTTGAGACAAACAAGAAAACATTGAACGTAAAAGAGGTACAATAGGAAGATGGAGCATCACAAGTTGTTGTGGAATCTCAAGTTCTTAATGTAACTGACAAAACCTCATAACTCAAGTAGAATACACCTTGAGCTTGAAAGATTATGATATCTTATGGATCAAGAGGGTGATTAGTTGATCATAGATGATGAGTCAACAACCTACCTAGAAGCTATTGAGGAACCAAAGTCTGAGAAATAGCTTGAGGCCATGAGATCCAAGATGAACTCCATGTAAGCTAACAAGGTATGACCTTGGTGGATCCACTTGAAGAGGTTAAATCCATAAGGAGGAATTGGGTCTTTAGAGAAAAGACCCAACATGGAAGGGTATATTGGTTGCAAAGAGTTTCAAACAAGTTTAAGGGTTTGAACGTAGTGAAGTCTTTAACCAATTACCATGGTTAGATCCATCAATATCATGCTTGTTGTTGCATCTTATTATGACTAATGAGATTTGAAATATGGATGTTAAAACTGCATTCCTTAACTAGAATAATTATGAGGATGTGTATGTGACATAGCCTAAAGTTTTTACAAAATTCATTAATACAAATAAATTCTATAAGCTACGAACATCAATCTTAGGATTGAAGCAAGCATCTCAGAGCTGGAATCTACTATTTGACAAGACAGTCAAAGTGTTTGACTTGAATCAGAATGAAGAAGAAATCTATGATTAAAAGATTTAGTGGGAGCATTTTTGCATTACACATGATGATGGGGAATGATGTCCTTATTTTGCATATATTAAGACCTGGTGGTGAAATGCCTTCTCTATGAAAGGTTTAGGTGAAGCATGCTATGTGATAGGATTTGAGATCTATAGAGATCGATATGGATAGATTCTTGACCTAAGTAAGAGCATGTACATTGACAAGATGATGAAGGGTTCAAAATATAGGACTCGATGAGAGAAAACTTGTCAATGTTCCATAGAGTTAGTCTCTCAGGAGCCTAGTGTCCCAATTCTTGTGAAGATCAGGAACACATGGATAGATATCATATGCAATAGCAATTGTATCTATCTTGAATGCAATATTATGTATCCCATTATCTCGTATGTATTGGACATGAAGAGAGAGTATCCAATTATCTCATATGTATTGGACATTATGAGAGTATATATATACCTATATAGCAATCTTGTATGTATTGGACATGACAAGAGGGTATCTATCAGATCCCAGTGAGAGTAATGGACTACCATGAAGAACATCCTTAAATGCTTGAGAAGCACTAAAAGGATCGGTTCCTTGATTATGGTAATAAGAAAGAGTTTGGTGTAAAGGGTAGCACTGATGCAAGCTTCTGAGATAATAAATAAAATCAATGACCACAACTTAAACTTATGTTTAACCTTAAACAAGTATTGTTAGATGGAAAGGGTTCTCATATAATAACAATTGTTTAAATCTATAATAGAAGCCAAGTATCTTTGTGTTATGAGAGAAACAGACGATACTTTATGTATCAAGAAGTTCATATATATGAACTTGTGGGAGGTTCCAACCATTAATGATACAGTAGAAATATTGTGATTATAATGGATCTACTGGATAGGCAAGGAATCTTAGATAGAATAGTATGGCACTTCCATCCCATATGAGTAGTCGTACAATGAGGAGATGTGAAACTTGCAATATGCCGACTTGAAGCAAACATTATTAAACCCTCTATAAAAGAACTTGCACATCAGAAACATCATGGACATGTTAAGATGACTTGGAATGAGATTCATGAGTGATTGGATCTAATTGCAAGTGGGAGTCTGTTAGTATGTATGCCTAGAGAGCTAAAAGTATGATGATTGGAATGTGGCATTTAATACCTAATTTGATAATAATAAAGGTAACTTTGTCTATGATGTTAGAATAGATGTCTAAAGAATGATATTACTCGATGACATATGTCTTCAAGTATGTGACTTGAATAATGAGATCATATGGATGATAAGAGTACATATATTCTTATTATGTCCCTAGTCAGTTATTAATGTGGAAGAAAAATAGACTACAGTAATACATAAGACTAGAGTATGTGTTGATGACAAAGTCTCATTAGTAATTGTACACCTGAAGTCACAATGTTCATCACATATCATTCATGTACTTTGACATCGTCCACCATAACATGAATAACGGTTTCCATAAAGGTGGTGCTTGGGTGTGTTGTGACACATGGACATAGAATACGAGTGATGTAGATGGATTTGTCCCTCCTACCACAAATTGTTATCCAAGTCCTCTTGATAAGCGAGACTGAGAAATGCATGGCCATACTCATATGATTAAGTATGTGATATGTGAACTCACATGCATCTCAGACAGTCTACTCTAGTTCAAGGAACATGGATTGAATGTTGGGAGGATGACAATTCCATGCCTTGAGTTCAATTCGGATATCAGAGATAAAGGAACTATACGATCATGATAAACTGATCACAGATTGTAGGTTGAAGTTGTTCTTCAACTTTTTGGATTACTTGGGTAGCAATGATGTGTTTCTAGATACCTCTCATTGCTTGTGATGTCATAAGTTGGTTATGTACATTCACGACAAACATAATTTTGGACCAATAGGGTCACAAAAACGGATACACTTGGATAAAGAAGTATATTCATGAATGATGTTTAGATTGATTATTAAAGATGTTTAGGTATTCAATTAAACAACTAAGGTTCAAAATTTACTGACTAGACTCTGAATAACTAGTTCAAGTGTTGAACTAATTGGTTGGAGTGTCAAGTCAATTGGAATCAACATCGAGTGATCAATGGTTGAACTAGGATGTGACCGATTCACAGGTCCCAAATGATCGATTCATGAGATGAACCACCTAGTTGGATGGCCAATTAGATTGGATCAAGGATTGGTGCTAACATTGTGATGGCACAACACACTAAATGAGGTTAATAAAAAACGGAAGCAATTACTTAGCAGCAGATTACTGAAAATCACTAAAAATTTAAAACTTTTACAAAGAGATCCAATCAAGGGAAAACTCTTTCATAAAAGACCAAAGTACTTCAGTTACATATTGGTTCACATGTACATGTCTTGTACCATGTCATCTCAAAATTACATTAACAGTTTCTTTGTTGAACTATACACAAGCAACATAAAAACTTTAAGGAATTATGCCAAAATCTCAAATCGTTTCTTTAAAACCAACTATCGACTCCAAGGACCTGAGAGTACAGAGACGACACATAGGAGTCTATCTACATATATACAAGACTTCATAGCCAGTGTCTCCACTTGAGATGTCACTGCTATCATGTATGTTGTTGCTGCTCTTCCCTTACTACTAGGTTTTTGCCTCCTCATCCGCGTCTCCCTAAAAAGTGTTGGAAACCAACGGAGTAAGACCCATGTCCTAGCGAGAGATATAACTCTCTGCCAAAAACATTATTATGGTGGAATAAACAATAATATAAGACTGAATAGAGGAATTATATATTGAATAACATCTAGATTAAATACTAATAAAATTAGGTCAATAAAGCTTTTTAGCTATATCTTGTCTAAACATCATAATACTTATTCAATAAGGAATATGAAGAACATGCGTAAAAACTATCCATCTAGGATCAGTTTAAGCAATGTAACATCAATCAATAATTCTCATTTATCAACCTTAAGAAAATATGATACACGGCGGATTACATTTTACAATCAAATTTAAGCCCTGAGGAGATGAATGTATACCGTTCATACTCCAACCGACCATTATGAAGTTGAAATCAGTACCACACAAGATCAATGGAAGAGTCGGACTCCATCATCTCATCTCCTCCCAGTCAGAGTGGGCTCAATATGCAGGACATCTCATGTCTCTACTACATATAGCTTTCCATGGTATACTGGCACTTCCCTATAGAGTTACAGTGGCGGATGCACTCTCTTTGCAAATCGGGAGATCTTATGTTTATCTCACCTCGATTCCGACATTAATATTATAGGGAGATTCGTGATACATCTATCCGAGCACATATAATGAAAGATTGAGAGATTTAATGTTTATCTACCATCAATCCCACATTAGGGCATAAGGTATTCGCACCCATTACCCCTACATACTCAACAATATGCACTCCAGGAGATCCTGTGGGAAACCTATTTCACCATCACCAATTACTGACGATGATGGATCTATGGTCAGGGCTCTACATGATAAGATTTTAGTTGATTAATTAAGTACCTTACTATATTCATTTAGCATCAGTCAGGTTTTCAAACATAATTCATTATAAAAAAATGCTACAAAGAATAAGTATTACTTCTATCAAGTCCTTTTCAAAGCTTTATAAACATTGGGATCTCAATCCCTTGTCACATCAGGGTATTCTCATCCCGTAACATATCATCATTATGGTTATGAAATATGGGTATTCAACCCTTAGTTCATCATAGAACACTTGTTAGCACTTATTAGGTATCTATTACCTTCAGGTCATCTGACCAAGGTGATCATGATGCTTATTACACAAACATCTCATATGGCTTACCAAGCCTATATCAACTCTTATTACTTTTTACTGAGCAACAAAGCATATCATGGTTCACAAAGCCTATTAACATTCTCAATAATAAAACATCATAGCTCATACCTGTCTATGCTCATCATCTCATGATACATGCATGGTTAGTACTTATGATAACAGTTATATCAATTACATATCAGCACCATGCAATATAACACCACTAATCCCTTATTAGGGTTAGGGTTTACTATTCACATTAGATTAGGATTTATCATATCCCATTACCCAATTTAGGGATAGGATGCACTATTTACATCAAATTAGTATTTATCATATCCTTTTACCCAAATTAGGTTTATTCCATTACCCGGGATTAAGGTTTCACTTAGCATTAGCCTGAATTAGGGTTACATTTACAATTGTCCCAAAATTTGGGTTACACCCTATATTGTCCTGATTTAGGGTTAAGTCTCACTAATCTTCTTAATTAGGGTTTCATGATCTCATCATCATGGATCAATCCCTAATTACATATTTTACTCATAATGAAGGAATTGATACTTGTATTTGCATATAAGCACTACTTTCTGTCTCATCCTCCCTGGAATGTTGATTACCTCAAAGTTAAATTAATTAGGTCAATTAAATTTCTTTATTTCAATACACCCAGTTAGGGTTAGAGTAGTGTGTTAAGATTTCTCTTTCATAATCTCCAAAGATTAGCCCTTTCAAGGGTATTAATTACCCTAACTCATTAAGGTTACAACTAATGTAATCACCTTTGATTTACATCATTAATACTCACATAGTTACTTGATCTTTAATCAACTTGGGTGTTCAAACTACTTAGGTTAATTACTCTCCAAACAGTTTTGGTCACCTAGACCCCAAACGGTCTAGATTAATTAAGTTCAAACGGTTTGAAACAGTTTAGAAAGTTGGTGCTTGAAACTATTTAGTGCAAAGATACTTGAGATCGTTTGAGTCTCACTTGGTTTATGATCGTTTGGTCCCAAACGGTCTTGATACCATTTGGTCCCAAATGGTCTTGAGACTGTTTGGTCCAAACCTCCTCAAAACTGATTGGACCAAAAATGGTCTCAACCACTCAAATTGATTTAGGGTTTCCAAGATTGATTCCTTCATCAATTGAATCCATGTAACCACTCATCAATTGAACCTATGCACCATATTTCAATTGAGCTAATGAGTCATACTTTAATTGATTCAAATTTCAATTGATCATCAATTAGTGTTTTGAACCCAATTGGATTAGGGTTTGAAATCTATAAACCTTCAATATTGGTCAATGTGGAACCCATTTCTTTGAAATCATTGGAACACCATTCAAATTGGGCATGTCCTGACCTCAAACGGTCTTGAGGTCATTTATTCCCAAACGGTCTTGAGACCGTTTGGTTTCAAATGGTCTTGAGACTATTTGACCCAAACCAAACAAGGAAAACTCATGGAATTCAATTAGGATTTCAATAATGACCCGATCTAGGGTTGATAATTGATGGACCTTCAACGTTGAACCTTGTTCAAACCAATTCAATTACATCCATTGGATCATCATCCATCACATCATTAGTTGAGCTCCAAACGGTTTGAGACCATTTGATCCCAAACGGTCTTGAGACCGTTTAGTTTCAAATGATCTTGAGACCGTTTGGTCTCAAGTTCGTGAAACAATTTACCAAGGATATTTGTGGAGGTGTGTGCTTATGATGATGTCATCATCATCAAGCTCTAAACCCACGAATGTTTCTGTGATTTCCATGATGATTTCATCAATCAATCAAATAAAATTTGGAGGATAGAGAAAACTTCAACAATAGTTAAAGATATGAAATCAATAACAATATTCAAGGTTTCAAGTTATATAACCCGCCTTCAATGAAGCTTCAAAGCTCCAACTTCACGTCCCTAATGATGAAAGGAGCTTTGTCACTTTACAAGGTTTGTTCTTCAAGCTTTTGAGTGAAATGGATTGGCTAGAAAGGAAGATTGATGGAAGAAAAGAAGAAATCCATCATTTATTTTCGATTTCCACCATGGAATCATGCTTGAAAGTGATCAAGAATCTTACCTACAGGTTGGAACTCGTCCTCCTTTTGCTCCTTAGTCCCCTTGAGATCGTCCAAGGCAAGCAAAAAAGAAAATATGAAAAAGATCCTTGGTTGAGTGGAAAAGAGAGTATATATAAATGAATTTCTAGGAGCGAGAAAGTTGAAAGAAATCCTTCAACTCTCCAAATCATGCCACACACTCCCCTCTTTCCCTTGTGTATGAAGGAACCTTCCCTTGCCTCTAATTCCCTTTCATTATCCTCAATTTAAAAGAAAAGCAAATTAAGCACTTTAATCATATTATACTAATATCCCATTTTTAGTGGATATTACTTTTCATTAACTTAATGTGAGTGGGCTCACAACTCACTTAAGATATTTTCATTCCTTTGCAAGTCACAAGCTCGTCCAAAATTTTGCAAAATCATCCCTCACCATTTGGTTGAAGGGCTCTTCAATTAATATATTTGTTTTTGCATTAAATTGTAGTAAAGTTCCAATTATGCTTAAATCTTGATTATTTTAATATCAAGATTCTCTTTCCTCCAAAGTGATTCAAATGAGGTGCCCCTCTAATTTTCTTGCCTCTACATGTTGCCAAGAATAATTAGGGGCCCTCTCGACATTTTACATATTGAACCCTAGGTTTTGGGTAAATTGCACATTACACCAACACTAGGTGTTAATGCACAAACATTGCTCAACCAGCTCTTTCTTGTTATTTAGGCTCCTACAATCCACACCTCTGCATTATTATTCTTATGAATCTTTGACCCTAAAGGAACATTTTGTCATACACAATTTGCAATTTAACCCCTCAACTTGGGTAATTTGCACTTTAGTCCAAAGTAAGTAAAACATTATTTCAACATTATTCAAAAGGACTAGAATTGAAACATAAGTTCCTCATGAGCCATAATTACTTTCTAAAAGACATAAGAAAGCATCTAATTAACTTACTTAAGCAAAACATTTAGGGTTAACATCTAACCCAGGTTAGGGATGTTACAAATTTATCCACCCCTAACAGGGATTTCATCCCTGAAATCATTAAGAGAAAAGAGTAGGATATTTCCTCCTCATCTCTTCCTCTAGTTCCCATGTAGCTTCCTCAATGCAACGGTGATGCCAGAGAACTTTTACAAGACAAATGTCTTTCTTTTTCAGCTTTTTAGTCCTTTTATCAAGGATCATCACAGGTCCTTCAACATATGATATATCATCATTTAATTCTACCTCCACTGGTTGTAAAACTAACTCAGTGTCAAGATGACACTTTCTAAACATAGAGATATGGAACACCGGATGCAACTTATGCAACTCAGATGGCAACTCCAGCTTATAGGCTACCTTTCTGATCCGTTCATGATTGGATAAGGCCCCAAAAATCTAGGAGCTAACTTTACCTTCCTTCTGAATCTAAGGACACCTTTCCAAGGTGAGACCTTGAGATATACTCTATCTCCAACTTAGAATTCTAAAGGTCTTCGCCGTTTGTCGGCATACGATTTCTGTCTATCCTATGCAGTCTTTAATTGTTGTTGTATTACTTTAATCTTCTCAGTTGTCTGCTGCACAAGCTCAAGACCCAAAAGTTGATATTCTCTGGTTTCTTACCAACATAAAGGAGATATACAATGTCTACCATATAATGCTTCATATGGTGCCATATCAATACTGTGTTGATAGCTATTATTATAAGCAAATTCTATCAAGCTCACGTTTAGATCCCAACTTCCTACAAACTAAAGGACACATGCCCTAAGAAAATCCTCCAAAGTTTGTATGGTCCTCTCAGACTATCCATCTGTCTGTGGGTGAAAGGTTGTACTATACCTTAACTGCGTACCCAAAGCTTTGTGTAGCCGTTCCCAAAAATGACTTGTAAACTGAGGTCCTCTATCAGAAACAATAGTAACTGGGACCCCGTGCAATTGCACTATCTCATCTACATATATATGTGCAAGCTTCACAGTAGTGTAGGTTGTTTTGATAGGAGGGGAATGTGTTTTCTTAAACAACCTATCAACTATCACCCATATGGAATCATGAACTTTGTCTGTTCTAGGCAAACCAACCACAAAGTCCATGGTCACATGATCCCATTTCAACTAGGCAAAGATTGCATTGTTCCTGCGGGCTTCTGATGTTCAGCTTTAACCTGCTGACACACCAGAAATTAGATAACAAACTCAGCAACATCTTTCTTCAATCCTGGCCACCAATACATATCTTTTAAGTTATGATACATTTTGGTGCTTCATGGATGCATTGCATACATCGAAGAATGAGCTTCTTCCAAGACTAACTTCCTTAAGTCATTGGCATCAGGTACCACCATTCTATCATGGTAACAGACTATCTACTCCTCTGACTCAAGAAAGCCATCCCATTTCTCACTACCATTCTCTGACCTAATCTGCTAAACCACAATATCAACTTGTTGTGCTTCTTTAATCTACTATCTCAGAGTAGGTTTTATGTGCATCTCAGCTGACAACCCAGCTAACAATGATACTTTAAGATGTACATTGTTTTGCCTCAAGGAGATAAGCATATCTCTTTTAAATAACACTAAGGATTTCACTGTGCTTTATCTTGGGCTGGTGATGATGATTTCCTACTTAGTGCATCATCCACTACAATAGCCTTCCCTGGATAATAATCAATTGTACAATCGTAGTGTGACGACCTCAATTTTCTCTCTCCTTTACTATACTACTTATTTCTCTACTATTGACTCACATCACTCAATATGAGTTCAATCACAATGCTAGAATGTGATGAAGACCCAATTTGATCATGTCGATGATGAATTTGATGATATGTTGCTCTATTTTGAGAAATTCAACTAAGTAGCAGGCTATATCATGTCACCTTCTTACATATAATATTTAATATCATTACTTTGTTGTTTTGGATTCCTATTATATATCATGATGTATATTTTTCAACAATGAATCCAGTGGCACAAAAATTGCATCAATCGGACATTTACAGCTCAAGTTATGAGTTAAAGAAGATGACTCAAATTGTACTTGTTTTAAAGTTTTTGCTTGACTTTTGAGCCTTGATGGGCCGACCTTGAGTGGTGCGGAGCCCAACTGCCTCCATCCTCTTTGTGGAAACCCTAACCCATCCATCATTTTGTCGATTGGATTTGGGGCCGTGCTAACTTACGGTTGGGGACTTGTCTCCCCAACTCTATACGTTCCATCGGTGCAAAGGAAGCGGTTGGCACCTACCCACCCCACCATGGAACAACAAATACCCCCCCTCGCACCCCTTTTTGTCTCAATTGAACACCCAATTTGATTTCCCTTACTTCCCTCTCACTTTCCCCCATAGTTACGCATAAGATCATGCTCTAGATATCCTTTTTGCTCCTGCCCCTTTGGCTCCAGCCTGGTGCCGCCGTCGGCCATGGCAGTTCAGAGCCTCGGCCTGGCTGCTCCTTGGGCGAAGATTTTGGCACAAACGAGCTCGCAGACGCCCACCGAGATGGGCCGGCACCTCCACTGGCTGGTTCATGGCCCAAGTTCCCATGTCCATTGGCCCTTCCATGGCTGCCGCCGCAGCAAGCTTTGGTTGGAAGGGAGGGGGTTTTCGCAGTAGGCTGGGGGAGACAGCCATGAGCCATGGATCTGGTGGACCCAATCCACAGGTTAACAATCAAACGGACCCAAGGGTGACACCTAGTGTGCCCCTTGTTAGTGGAGCAGATGAAAACTAGCCTCTGATCAAGGTGGATGACGATAGACCCTCATCAAGCGGCCACAAATGCTCATGCAATAATGTATGGTAAGACATATGTTTCATTGCTATAGTCTTAATGCAAAACTTCAAAAATGCATAACTCCTTTCTCCCTTTGCCAAATTTAATGAACCAATATATCATTTTGATCCTCTCGAAAAGGCCTATAACATGAGCTTATTTTCAGACCCTAAATATTCTTCTAGTTTCCTTATATTGCTACAGATGTAACCTTTGACTACTTTGAATATGCTTAACACATGATTATGATTAATGATTGGATCTTGATGCTCAATCTACCCCCGATCCTTAAATCAGTACTTGTGATATATACTTGAACTAAATGAAGGTCCTACTCTCCCTATTGTTCATCATGACCATTTTTGTACATATGTGCTTAGTTTGGACTTTAATGATGAACGTTACCCCAAATTGCTAATCTTGTTGCTAATGGACAACCACCTAATCTTGTTATATGTTTCTTATGACCTTATGTTTCTGATCTAAACCATCCCTTATGCTTGGCTCTTATTCATTGATGATCTTTGACCTTGATTACTCTATTAAGAGTTGTGTGACCTAATCTGAGCATAAGTATCCTAAACCTTATCATGTCCACATGAAACCTCAAAATGATATGAAACTTGAACCACACCTTTTTGATGATCTCTAGATCACTAAAATATCATATGATATACCAATAAGCAATTTGTAACCTAACTTGGCCAAAACCCTTAAAATGAAGATAATTAGGATTAATGGTGGGAATCTAATACATATATGTAATGTTGTTGTTAATCGGGTTTGGCATATGGCTAGATGATGAAGGATATGTTAGGTTATGAAATCTCTGAATCATGTATGGTCCTTATCCAGTTATATGACTATCGCTTTCGTGCTTGAAAAGACATATATTGTATGCTTGTTTGTCTACTTGCTCAAATATTGCCATGTAGTATTGCTATGTCTTACTAGATGTTTGCCTCATCAATTTTATAACTTGAACACACACATATATATAGAACTCCATTATAATAATGTTGATAAAGGGTTAACTCTTGGTTACGTCCTTGAGGTCCCTCTCGTATAAAAGGGTTAGCTAAGCTTGAGCACCCTTACGGACCCTTCCGATGGGAAGATGGTCAAAGTCCTTAAACATGATTTATATTGTTGGTATAATGGAGTGAAATGACATTAAATATGGTTTCACATTTGTTAAAAAATTAACATGTTTATTCTTGTTCATTTGGTCTTGAAATATTTTCAAAATTATGCAAAGCTTATACATATTTGTATCTTTCTGCCCCATACTCAACACCCCGTGTGTTGACCCATTTCTCGTATGTTGTTTTTAGGTTCAGAGATGGCTAGAAGGTTGATGGGCTCAGTGAGCTATTCTAGATGTACTTATTGTAAGATCCAAATATAGTATACATGAGCAGACTTGTACAAAGTGACTCTTGAATATGTAATGCAAATCATGTAATATAATAATGTTGCTTAAATCTTGTTGATTGTTGAGATTATGTTGGTGCTTGTATCTTGTTATTTGTTCATGTGTTCTAGCATTTATGCTTCCGCATTTCACCTTTGGTATACATTTGGTTCATGGGACTGGGATTCCGGTTCCTTGACAGATGGTATTAGAGCATGAAAAATAACTACACCAAACATTGCTCACATGAAACACAAACTAAACTCACCTTACATCTCAACCCTAGAAACTTAATGAAATATCCTTGTGGATTAGGTTGACTTAGCCTCTAGGTTAGAACCTAGATGTTCTAGAACTAGGTGTAGACTTGTGTAAATTACCTCCCTTGACATGATTTGCAACATGTGCTTAGGATGTCTACACAAGTGTGCACCATGTTCTTATTAGTTCTCGAGGTGTCATGATACTAGACTGCCTCCTGAGTGTGGTAACTCATTTTGGTTTTGGTTTTATTCGAATGGAGTATGGTGATTCTCATTGTCTATTTAAATGTTGGAGAAAACATATTTCAATTATTATTATATGTACATATGAAAAATGTTACCACACGCAGAAAGGCAATGATTGTCTATGTAACCTAAGAGAAAGAGATGTAACATCAAGTCTAGATGAGAGTTTAACTGATAGTTGTAGTAACTAGAGTTGACTAGATCAATGATAAAGGATATGATAGTAAGTATCACAGATAACCTAAGATAATGATAATGATGTTAATGTCAATCTCGATGTTGATGTTGATGTTGATATTGAGGATAATGTTGATGTTGATAAGACCCAAGTTTGCCCTTGAGAGGGACAAGTAGTTTGATGATATGGAATTAGTTTGACCATGCAACCCTAGCTAGACCTATCACCTTGTTGATACATATGACTTGGTTCATGTGCTAAACATAGCTAGTAGGTTGGCATGTTTTCTTGTACCTAGTCTTGTGTGTGCTGATATATGATATGTGACATATAGTTTGAGACCAACATGGCCCCCAAACTCTTTACAAAGGAGGACCTCTAGCATGGGACATATGAATAGGGTGACCTTTTGATATGAGTCGATCTGCCTTAGGAGAAGGTTAGAGTACCTAAACTCCAAAATATTTGAAATGTTGAAAATATGAATGATGAAATACTTGATGACGAGTCCCTAGCTAGAATACTTCTAAGTATATGAGTTGAGTGACCTAGTGGGCAGTTTCCTTGAACATGTTGAACCCTAGATGTCCTATGAAAATGTTTAACCCTAGAGAAAGAGGCAATTGAATATTTGATGCTTGCTATGTAGGTGAGGGAGATGTCCCAAGACCCTAAGATAACATATATGATGTGTGATATCCATGATGAGCCTCATACTCGGGTTAGTAATTGTATATAAAGGAGTCTAGTGGTTACCCTTGTTTCTCGAAAGATGGGTAGAAATCTTTGTTACAGGTAGAAGGTTGTGGTTAGCATGTTTTACCTTAACATTTATATATGTCTTAGCTTGAATGGCTTGAGCTTGTGGAGCTCTTTCTAGATATAGGCAAAAAAAAATTATGTAAACCTGACGTTAATGATAATGTCGTTCCTCGAATGATGCTCGATACATGAAAGAATATCACTTAAGTTAAAACCCCAATATATGTGCTGTGAGCCACTCTCATGAGATAGACCTAGTATGAAATCATACCATATATGGAAAATATAGCTTTGAAATCATGATCTAGATATGATGATGTCATAAGATCTTAGCTTGAAGAATCAGGGGTAACATGCCTAATCTTATACCCAAACAAATGATTAATTGGATATGTCAATGCTCTTGGAGTCATAACATGAATGAACATGATGAATAAATTGTTTAATTTTAATTTTGAAATGAAAGATAATGGAAATAATTGATTAGAATTGGTAGAAATTTTGGGGAAAGCAAAACATACATGAAATCTAGAGTAAAGATGAGATACACCCTTGATGATAGTCTTGTTTGAAGTCATGACCATGAACATGTTTGATTGACATATGATAACATAGACTTTGATGATACACCTTATTCCCATATGAAGCTATGAATACGAACCCTAATTCAAGGATACTAGGGATGGGTAAACCCTGATGCCATGATGATGTCACGTTATGAAGGAACACTAAGTGATATATATATAATTAAGAAGAGCACATCCTTGATGATGACATCCTAGTGTTCTTCCCATTGTGTGGAATACCTTGAAAATCATGGTGGAATACCTAGACATCATGGTTTTTACCCTGACTCTTGTTTATGATCCTGATAAATTTTGAAGATGAAATTTCTTATAAGGAGGGAAGGATGTGACAACCTTGATTTTCTCTCTCCTTTACTATACTACTTATTTATCTACTAGTGACTCACATCACTCAATATGAGTTCAATCACAATGCTAGAATGTGATGAAGACCCAATTTGATCACCTCGATGACGAATTTGATGATATGTTACTCTATTTTGAGAAATTCAACTAAGTAGCATGCTATATCATGTCACCTTCTTACATCTAATATTGAATCTCATTACTTTGTTGTTTTGGATTCCTATTATACATCATGATGTAGATTTGTCAATAACGAATCCAGCAACACAAAAATTGCATCAATCGGACATTTAGAGCTCAAGTTATGAGTTAAAGAAGATGACTCAAATTGTACTTGTTTTAAAGTTTTTGCTTGACTTTTGAGCCTTGATGGGCCGACCTTGAGTGGTGCGCGGCCCAACAGACTCCACCCTCTTTGTGGAAACCCTAACCCATCCCTCATTTTATCTGTTGGATCTGGGGCCGTGCTAATCTTACGGCTGGGGACTTGTCTCCCCAACTCTATACGTGTCATCGGTGCAAAGGAAGCAGCTGGCACCTACCCACCCCACCATGAAACAACAAATACCCCCCTCGCACCCCTTTTTGTCTCAATTGAACACCCAATTCGATTTCCCTTACTTCCCTCTCACTTTCACCCATAGTTGCTCATAACATCGCTCTCTAGATCTCCTTTTTGCTCCTGCCCCTTTGGCTTCAGCCTGGCACCGCCGCCGGCCATGGCAGTTTAGAGCCTCGGCCTAGCTGCTCCTTGGGTGAAGATTTTGGCACAGACGAGCTCGCAGACACCCAACGAGATGGGCCGACACCTCCACTGTCTGGTTTGTGGCCCAGGTACCCATGTTCATTGGCCCTTCCATGGTCACCTCCGCAGCAAGCTTTGGTTGGAAGGGAGGGGGTTTTCACAGTAGGCTGGGGGAGACAACCATGAGCCATGGATCTGGTGGACCCAATCCACATGTTACCAATCCAGTAGACCCAAGGGTGACACCTAGTGTGCCCCTTGTTAGTGGAGCAAATGAAAACTAGCCACAGATCCAGGTGGACGATGATAGACCCTCATCAAGCGACCACAAATGATAATGCAATAATGTATGGTAACACATATGTTTCATTGCTATAGTCTTAATGCAAAACTTCAAAAATGCATAACTCCTTGCTCCCTTTGCCAAATTTAATGAACCAATATATCATTTTGATCCTCTCAAAAATTCCTACAACATGAGCCTATTTCCATACCCTAAATCTTCTTCTAGTTTCCTTATATTGATAAAGATGTAACCTTTGACTACTTTGAATATGCTTAACACATGATTATGATTAATGATTGGATCTTGATGCTCAATCTACCCCCGATCCTTGAATTAGTAATTGTGATATATACTTGAACGAAATGAAGGTCCTACTCTACCTATTGTTCATCATGACCCTTTTTGTACATATGTGCTTAGTTTCGACTTTAATGATGAACGTTACCCCAAATTGCTAATCTTGTTGCTAATAGACAACCACCTAATCTTGTTATATGTTTCTTATGATCTTATATTGCTGATCTAAACCATCCCTTATGCTTGCCTCTTATTCATTGATGATCTTTGACCTTAATTACTCTATTAAGAGTCACGTGACCTAATTTGAGCATAAGTATCCTAAACCTTATCATGTCCACATGAAACCTCGAAATGATATGAAACTTGAACTACACCTCCTTGATGATCTATAGATCACTAAAATATATGATGTACCAATAAGCAATTTGTAACCTAACTTGGCCAAAATCCTTAAAATGAAGATAGATCGGGTTAATGGTGAGAATCTAATGCATATATGTAATCTTGTTGTTAATCAGGTTTGGCAAATGGCTAGATGATGAAGGATATGTTAGGTTATGAAATCTCTGAATCAGGTATGGGCCTTATCTAGTTATATGACTATCGCTTTCGTGCTTGAAAAGACATATATTGTATGCTTGTTTGTCTACTTGCTCAAATATTGCCATAAGGTATTGCTATGTCTTACTCGATGTTTGCCTCGTCAGTTTTATAACTTGAACACACACATATATATAGAACTCCATTATAATAATGTTGATAAAGGGTTAACTCTTGGTTACGTCCTTGAGGTCCCTCTCGCATAAAAGGGTTAGCTAAGCTTGAGCACCCTTACGGACCCTTCCGATGGGAAGATGGTCAAAGGCCATAAACATGCTTGATATTGTTGGTATAATGGAGTGAAATGACATAAAATATGGTTTCTCATTTGTTAAACAATTAACATGTTTATTCTTGTTCATTTGGTCTTGAAATCTTTTCAAAATTATGCAAAGCTTATACATATATGTGTCTTTCTGCCCCATACTCAACACCCCATGTGTTGACCCATTTCTCGTATGTTGTTTTTAGGTTCGGAGATGGCTAGAAGGTTGATGACTTATTGTAAGATCCAGATATAGTATACATGAGCAGACTTGTACAAAGTGACTCTTGAATATGTAATTCAAATCATGTAATATAATAATGTTGCTTAAATCTTGTTGATTGTTGATATTATGTTGGTGCTTGTATCTTGTTATTTGTTCATGTGTGCTAAGCATTTACGCTTCTGCATTTCACCTTTGGTATATGTTTGGTTCATGGGACTGGGATTCTGGTTCTGTGACACGTAGTCCTTGATTAACTCCATCCAGCGGCGTTGTCTCATGTTCAATTAATGTTGTGAAAAGATATATTTTAAATTCTTGTAGTCTGTGAAAATCTGGAATGTTTCTCCATAGAGATAATGGCTCCAGATCTTCAAAGAATGAACCACAACAGCTAGCTTTATATCATGTGTTGGATAATTTTCCTCATGTTTCTTAAGCTGTCGAGAGGCAAAAGAAATCACATGATTATCCTGCATCAACACACAACCTAAACCACTCTTAGATGCATCACAAAAGACTATATACCCCTTCCCTTTCTCAGGTAACACCAGCACAGGTGCACTTGTTAACCTTTCCTTCAACAACTAGAAAGAATGTTGACACTTGTCATTCCTGACAAAAGGAACCTCCTTCCTGGTCAACTTGGTTAGGGGTAAAGCTATAGAGCTGAAGTTCTTAATGAACCTCCTGTAGTAGCCTGCTAGTCCTAGAAAACTATGAATCCCCATCAATGTCTTTGGCTATTCCCATTGTAGGACAGATTCTACCTTCTTAGGATCAACACGAATACCTAAGGCAGATATTACATGTCCTAGAAAAGTAAATTCTGGTAACCAGAACTCACATTTGCTAAACTTAGCATATAGCTTATGCTTTCTTAGAAAAGTCAAAGCCTGACGAAGGTGTTGCTCATGTTGTTGAGCATTTCTACTATAGATTAAGATGTCATCTATGAAGACTACTATGAATTGATCAAGAAAAGGCCTGAAGATTCTATTCATTAGTTCCATGAATGAAGCTGGTGCATTAGTTAGTCCAAACGACATAACTATGAACTCATAGTGACCATATCTTATTCTAAAAGAAGATTTAGATATGTCACTCTCTTTGATATGCAACTGATGGTATCCTGATCTCAGGTCTATCTTAGAAAAGATAGTTGCACCATGCAACTGATTGAACAGGTCATCTATCCTTGGAAGAGGATACTTGTTCTTTATAGTTACTTTATTCAATTGTCTATCATCAATGCATAATCGCATCAATCTGTCCTTCTTCTTAACTAAGAGAACCAAAGCACCCCATGGTGAAGTACTCGGTCAGATAAAACCTTTCTCAAGCAACTCTTGCAGCTACTTCTTGAGCTCTGCCATCTCAACAGGTGCCATTCTATATGGTGTTTATACTATTGGTTGTGTACATAGGATTAGATTAATCTCAAAATCAATCTCTCGGGGTGGAGGTACACCTGGAAGTTTCTCAGGAAACACATCTTCAAACATCCTAACTATCAAAACTTTAGAAGGATTTGGGCTCTCCATTGTGGTATCCACTACATGTGACAAGAATGAAAAGCATCCTTGCCCCATCAACTTCTCAACTACCATAGCTGACACAAGACATGTTGGAAGAATCTTTCTATCTCCTTGAAAGATCCATGTGTCATCATCATCTGTGAACGCATCTAGTTTGGAACTGCAATCCAAGACAACCTTATACTTCTCTAAGGTGTCCATTCCAAGGATTATATCAAAACCCTACATCTCAAGTGGTATAAGATCCACTTGAATGCGATGTTCAGAAAAAGAAAGAGTGCATGGAGAACACACCTCCCACAACACTGTAGATCCCATCAAAGGAGTTTCTAACTTAAAAATCTTTGTCCTATGACAAACTATCATATTGCAGTCAAGAATCACTTCTTGAGCGATAAAGGAATGCGTAGCACCCAAATCAATCAAAACAGATATGAAGTAGAAAGAAGACATATCGGAATGAAATAGTTCCATCTGACCGGTCACAACCCGGGGGTTGACAACTGCTTTAGGCTGGTTTAATGCATAGAACCTTGTCATTGGTTGTGGTTGACCGTGTGCTTGGTTATTGGCTGTCGATGAACCAGCTTGTGACGCTTGTCCTCATCCTCGAGTGCCACTAGAAAACTATCTCCTCTGAGAGCCTTGTTGACTCTGTTGCGTAGGTTGAGTCACCATTGTATTCCCAACTAGACAATCCTTCATCAAATGCCCCATCTTCCCGCATTTGAAACAACCTTTATTCTCCCAATGTGGCCTGGATGGTCATGTTACTGACATTGAAGCTGAACTTTGGGCTCTAGTTGGAGCAAAACTACGACCCTTACCCCTACTTGATGTCCATTGTGTCTGGGGATTAAATCCTGGTGGTGATTGTGCAGAAAACCTTGGCTTTTTGAAACCCTCGGACCTCTGTCCCTAGTATTGGGTAAACACCTTCTTTTTGCTGGTCTGTCACTTTTCAATCATAGACCTTTCTATCATCCTCACAAACTCCACAAAAGTGGCAAACCTCTCCATGTTCTCGAAAGCATATGCGGAAGTAGTCAAATCAGCGTTCAATCTTTTCTCAAAATGCCTGATTCTCTCCTCATCATTGGCTACCATATGTGGAAAAAACTACAAAATCTCCATTAACTTAGCCTCATATTCACTAATGTTCATCTGACCCTGCATGATCCTCTCAAATTGAGATATTTTTTCGTCTAGAAACGTCTTAGGGAAGTATCTAATGATGAATTCTTGTCGGAATTCTTCCCATCTGATTACTACACCTGGCCTCTTGCCTTCTTTAATAGTCCACCAGTGGCCAACACTCCCCTTGAGGAGGTATACAGCTTGTCTCACCTTCTCAGCTTTAGGAATGTCAAGGATCTTGAAAGCCTTCTCCAGATTCGTCAGGCATAAGTCTGCATCTACTGGGTCAGCTGTACCAGCATAATCTATGGCTCCACCCCGGCGAAGTCTCTCAAAGGTCTTGTCGGCTCCATGCCCATCGTTATGGTCTAGTGCCCTCGGTGCAGGTGGTGGCATTCTATCTGCCATGTGTGTCATGGTCGTCAGGAATTGCCCAAATAGAGCATGAAGGGCTAGGTTTTCTATTACATTTGGGTCAATCTGCGGCTGTTCAGATACTGGCTCCTCTCTGGGCTGGTCCCTTGCACCCCCTCCTGGTGCAGTAACACTACTTTCCACAACATGCTTGTTGTGTGATCCAGACATCTTTAGTATCTTCTTCTCCTATAAGAGCAGAAGTCACTATCAGATAACTGGAAGACACTAGAACAGACTCAACTACCTTAATCCTATGCCTCTGTAGACTCAGCAAACCTAGATCTCGGATACCACTAAATTTGTGACGACACAACTCACTAAATAAGGTTAATAAAAAACAGAAGGGATTACTTAGTAGCGGATTACTGAAAATCACTAAATATTTAAAACTTTTACAAAGAGATCTAATCAAGGGAAAACTCTTTCATAAAAGACCAAAGTACTTCAGTTACATATTGGTTCACATGTACATGTCTTGTACCATGTCATCTTAAAATTACATTAATAGTTGCTTTGTTGAACTATACAAAAGTACAATAAAAACTTTAAGGCATTATGCCAAAATCTCATATCGTTTCTTTAAAACCAACTACTAACACTAAGGACCTGAGAGTACAGAGACGACACATGGGACTCTATCTACATATATACAAGACTTCACAGCCAGTGTCTCCACTTGAGATGTCACTGTTGTCTTGTATGATGTTGCTGCTCTTCCCTTACTATTGGGTTTCTGCCTCCTCATCCGTGTCTCCCTAAAAAGTGGTGGAAACCAACGGAGTGAGACCCATGTCCCAGCGAGAGATATAACTCTCTGCCAAAAACATTATTATGGTGGAATAAACACCAATATAAGACTGAACAGAGGAATTATATATTGAACAACAGCTAGATTAAATACTAATCAAATTAGGTCAATAAAGCTTTTCAGATATATCTTGTCTAAATAGCATAATACTTATTCAATAAGGAATATGAAGAACATATGTAAAAACTATCCATCTAGGATTTGTTTAAGCAGTGTAACATCAATCAATAATTCTCGTATATCGACCTTAAGCAAATATGCTACACGGCTGATTACATTTTACAATGAAATTTAAGCCTTGAGGAGATGAAGGTATACCGTTCATACTCCAACCGACCATTGTGAAGTCGAAATCGGTACCACACAAGATCAATGGAAGAGTCGAACTCCATGACCTCATCTCCTCCCAGTCGGTGTGGGCTCAATATGCAGGACATCTTGTGTCTCTGCAACATATAGCTTTCCAGGGTATACTGGCACTTCTCTATAGAGTTACAGCGGTGGTTGCACTCTCTTCGCAAATCGGGAGATCTCATGTTTATCTCACCTCGATTCTGGCATTAACATTATCGGGAGATTCGTGATACATCCATCCCAGCACATATAATGAAAGATTGAGAGATTTAATGTTTATCTACCATCAATCCCACATTAGGGCGTAAGGTATTTGTGGCCATTACCCCTACATACTCAACAGTATGCACTCCAGGAGATCCTGTGGGAAAACGTGTTTCACCATCACCAAATACTAATGATGATGGATCTATGGTCAGGGCTCTACATGATAAGATTTCATTTTATTAATTTAAGTACCTTACTATATTCTTTTAGCATCATTCAGGTTTTCAAACATAATTCATTATAACAAATGCTACAAAGAATAAGTATTACTTCTATCAAGTCCTTTTCAAAGCTTTATAAACATTGGGATCTCAATCCCTTGTCACATGAGGGTATTCTCATCCCTTAATATATCATTATTATGATTATGAAATATGGGTATTCAACCCTTAGTTCATCATAGAACGCTTATTACCACTTATTAGGTATCTAATACCTTTAGGTCATCTGACCAAGGTGATCATGATGCTTATTACACAAACATCTCATATGGCTTACCAAGCCTATTTCAACTCTTATTACTTTTTACTCAGCAACAAAGTATATCATGGCTCACAAAGCCTATTAACATTATCAATAATAAACATCATAGCTCATACCTAGTTATGCTCATCATCTCATGATACCTGCATGGTTAGTACTTATGATATCAGTTATATCAATTACATATCAACACCATGCAATATAACACCACTAATCCCTTATTAGTATTAGGGTTTACTATTCACATTAGATTAGGATTTCTCATATCCCATTACCCAATTTAGGGTTAGGATGTACGATTTACAAAAAAATAGGGTTTATCATATCCTTTTACCCAAACTAGGTTTACTCAATTACCCGGGATTAAGGTTTCACTTAGCATTAGCCTTAATTAGGGTTACATCTACAATTGTCCCAAAATTTGTGTTACACCCTGTATTGCCCTAATTTAGGGTTAAGACTCACAAATATTCTTAATTAGGGTTTCATGATCTCGTCATCATGGATGAATCCCTAATTACATGTGTTACTCATAATGAAGGAATTGAAACTTGTATTTGCATATAAGAACTACTTTCTCTCTCACCCTCTCTGGGATGTTGAGTACCTCAAAGTTAACTTAATTAGGTCAATTCAATTTCTTTATTTCAATACACCCAGTTAGGGTTAGAGTAGTGTGTTAATATTTCTCTTTCATAATCTCCAAAGATTAGCCCTTTCAAGGGTACTAATTACCCTAACTCATTAAGGTTACAACTAATGTAATCACCTTTTATTTACATCATTAATTATCACATAATTACTTGACCTTTAATCAACTTGGGTGTTGAAACTATTTAGGTTAATTACTCTCCAAATGGTTTTGGTCACCTAAACCCCAAATGGTCTTGATTAATTAAGTTCAAACAGTTTGAAACTGTTTGGTAAAGTTGGTGCTTGAAACCGTTTAGTGCAAAGATACTTGAGATCGTTCGAGTCTCAGTTGGTTTGGGATCATTTGGTCCTAAATGGTCTTGAGACCATTTGGTCCCAAATGGTCTTGAGACTGTTTGGACTCAAACGGTCTTGAGACCGTTTGGTCCAAACCTCCTCAAAACCGATTGGACCAAAAATGGTCTCAACCACTCAAATTGATTTAGGGTTTCCAAGATTGATTCCTTCATCAATTGAATCCATGTAACCACTCATCAATTGAAACTATGCACCATACTTCGATTGATCTAATGAGTCATCCTTTAATTGATTCAACTTTCAATTGATCATCAATTAGGGTTCTGAACCCAATTGGATTAGGGTTTGAAATCAATGAACCTTCAATATTGGTCATTGTGGAACCATTGCTTTGAAATCATTGGAACACCATTCAAATTGGGCATGTCCTGACCTCAAACGGTCTTGAGGTCATTTGTCCCTAAATGGTCTTGAGACCGTTTAGTGTCAAACGGTCTTGAGACCATTTGACCCAAACCAAACAAGGAAAACTCATGGAATTCAACTAGGATTTCAATAATGACCCGATCTAGGGTTGATAATTGATGGAACTTCAACATTGAACCTTGTTGAAACCAATTCAATTCAATCCATTGGATCATCATCTATCACATCATTAGTTGAGCTCCAAACGGTCTAAGATCGTTTGATCCCAAACAGTCTTGAGACCGTTTGGTTTCAAACGATCTTGAGACAGTTTGGTCTCAAGTTCATGAAACTGTTTACCAAGGATATTTGCGGAGGTGTGCGCTTATGCTGATGTCATCATCATCAATCTCTAAACCTAAAAATCTTTATGTGATTTCCATGATGATTTCATCAATCAATCAAATAAAATTTGGAGGATAGAGAAAACTTCAACAATAGTTAAAGATATGAAATCAATAACAATATTCAAGGTTTCAAGTTATATAGCCCACCTTCAATGAAGCTTAAAAGCTCAAACTTCACGTCCCTAATGATGAAAGGAGATTTCTCACTTTACAAGGTTTGTTCTTCAAGCTTTTGTGTGAAATGGATTGGCTAGAAAGGAAGATTGATGGAAGAAAAGAAGAAATCCATCATTTATTTTCGATTTCCACCATGGAATCATGGTTGAAAGTGATCAAGAAGCTTACCTACATGTTGGAAATTGTCCTCATATTGATCCTTAGTCCCCTTGAGCTCGTGTAAGGCAAGAAAGAAAGAAAATCTGAAAAAGATCCTTGGTTGAGTGGAAAAGAGAGTATATATAAAGGAATTTCTAGGAGAGAGAAAGTTGAAAGAAATCCTTCAACTCTCCAAATAATGCCACACACTCCCCTCTTTCCATTATGCACGAAGGCACCTTCCCTTTCCTTTAATTCCCTTTCATTATCCTCGATTTAACAGAAAAGCAAATTAAGCACTTTAATCATATTATACTAATATCCCATTTTTAGTGGATATTACTTTTCATTAACTTAATGTGAGTGGGCTCTCCACTCACTTAAGATATTTTCATGCCTTTTCAAGGCACAAGCTCGTCCAACCTTTTGCAAAATCATCCCTCGCCATTTGGTTGAAGGGCTCTTCAATTAATATATTTATTTTTGCATTAAATTGAAGTAAAGTTCCAATTATGCTTAAATCTTGATTATTTTAATATCAAGATTCTCTCTCCTCCAAAGTGATTCAAATGAGGTGCCCCTTTAATTTTATTTCCTCTACACGATGCCAAGAATAATTAGGGACCCTATCGTAGTGACATTTTGCTATTGAACCCTAGGTTTTGGGTAAATTGCACATTACACCAAAACTAGGTTTTAATGCACAAATAATGCTCAACCAGCTCTTTCTTCTTATTCAGGCTCCTACAAGCCACACCTCTACATCATTATCACTCTTATGATTTTTTGACACTAAAGGAGCATTTTTCATGCACAATTTGCAATTTAACCCCTCAACTTGGGTAATTTGCACTTTAGTCCAAAGTAAGTAAAACATTATTTCAACATTATTCAAAAGGACTAGAATTGAAATATAAGTTCCTCATGAGCCATAATTACTTTTTACAAGACATAAGCAAGCATCTAATTAACTTAAGAAAACATCTACGGTTAACACCTAACCCAGGTCAGGGATGTTACAAACATCATGTTGTGCATTAATCATACATTGAATACCGACATGATTTGGAATAGGAAATGGAATTAATCAGTTGGTTCACGACACGAACTGACTGGTTGGGCATGCAAACCAATCGGTGCACTACTTGTAGTTTCTAGAAAATTCATGAATCTGACCTTTTCGACTCCCACATGGATCGGGAATTCTGACCTTGGCCTCTCCTACAAATAGAGGGGTATTGGAGACTTCTCATAAGACAACAATTGCATGACAATTGTTGTTCTGTCTACTTGTGGTAATCAATAGAGATCCCAGGCAAGTCCTACCCAATAAAGGGAGGGATAGCAAGGGAAAGATAGTTGTGGGAGAGCGTATCAACTCTAGTGGGTTGATGTTTGAGAGGGACAACTCCCTCTCGCTGGCTTGTTAGCACAACATGGAGTTCCCGGTGGTCTGTGTGGACTACTCTGGATGTGGGAGGTCATTGTCTACCGTTAGGAGAACACCGTCAACCACCTTACGTGGTGCCAGACCAGGAGGCCATTGTTGACGATTGTTTAAGTGATGTTGAAGAAGGATTGTCTTGTTTCTTGAAGAAGAAGCACGATGCTACTACAAGGATAATGTCGTTGGACTTGCTCCCAGACCAGGTATATCCTTGTAAACTTTCCTTCCTAGATACATTTTTGTTGATGCGATCTTGCTATCCAGGAAAATCAGGCTTTGGCTTTAGTTTTTATTTGAGTATCATGTTTGGTAGACATATCTTATGTGGACTTTAGCTTTAGGACTGGACAATATCTTACCTGTCTCATTGGTGGGTGTCACAAAAGTGGTGTTATTATTGTTAGATTATAAATGTTCACATGTCGACTTTGTTGCTCCTCTAATAGGAATGCAGATATGAAATAAATATTATTTCCTAATATATTAGTAGAAATTCTCTCAACAATGGTTAACAAATGACAAATGAAATAAATGTCTTTCTTTGATTAGTAAAGGTATTATTATAAATTACTTGTGTTAAATGCTAGGATTATCAGTTAGACTCATCAATTTATGTAAGTTTCTTTTTAGTTCAATATGCTTAATCTAAGACTTATGCATGTTTCTTGGATAAGTGGGAGATTTCCACTCATTGGGCTCTATACGAGTCTCATGAGGTTTTATTCACATTTTTAGATAAAAGGACATCCAATAGAGAGGTCTTGACAAATATAATGTAAATAGAATAATTTAATTGAAAATGTCACTATATGATTACTTTCTAAGATGTGTTTTATAGAGTTTGTTCATTTATGTACATGGGATACATGTACGTTAAATGGTGTATGAGTAAGAAGATCTTATTTTAGTTTTGGTTGAAATGAATGATAATTGTAATAACCAAATTTTTGGATTGTTTATGAGATTTTATGAATAAAGGAAAAATATATTACTTGTGTTTCTTGTATATTTCTACAATCATATTTATCAAGAATTTGATGTTTTTTTCTTAATTTGAGTTTATGTTTAAAGTTTCTCTCTAATGGCTGGTATTTATTGTAATCCAAGGAGAGTCCTAGATATTTACTTGGGTCTACATTTATCAAATGTAGGAACAAAACATCACTATTTGAATATTTGAAGAGAAAAGGAATCAATAAGATGGTTACATGGAAGAGCAATATGATTTCAATTGGGGGGTCATGTTGGATCATTTTTTGCTTTTATCAATTCTTGTATATATGCAATGTCAACTACTCTTATGCCAAAAAAGTGATGAAGAGGGTTGAAAATCATGTTTCCAAATTCCTATGGAAATTTCGGGATGGTGGGAACTAGTGTATAAGGATCAATGGAGATTAAACAACAAAACCATTGAAAGTATGGGGTATTGTCATTTACATGATTCATAGCATTCAAAGAGTTGTGATTATTAAACTACATTGGCATGTACTAATTACTGGGATAAAAATAGAAGAAACATATGGTTGTCTATTTCAACTCATCCATGTTTTTAAAACAAAACTCATGCGTCGAGGTATTGGAAGGTGGTATGAAGGTATTTGCCTATGATTTTGTAAGTCTCACATTAGCAAGTGAAACAAGGATGATTCCTTCCTAGAGCACAAACTTGCATGAGTCCTCTTAGTTATTGAAGCACAATGCACTCAAATGATTAATAACAATCTAAAATAAAGTGTATGTTTGGTAAGAATGAATGGAAATGGGATGAGGTGAATATATTGCATACTATACAAGGGATTCAAAAGATTCAAGAAGCAAATATCATGACTAGCATAAGATAGACTTGTTGATGGGAGACTAAAGAGAAATGGTAACTTTCATGCAATTCGATAAAGAGGCTATTAAGGGAGAATGTGATTTATTCTCAGCACTATAGAAGAGTGTGGGAAAGTGTTTTGCCACTGAAGATTGCAAGTTTTACATGGAACTTGTTTAACAAAGCCCTACTGGTTAATGACATTATCAGCAAATGTGCAATTCATTTGGTCTCACATTGTGTGTAGGGGCATATCAAGGGGGCTACGGGAGATCTAGCCTCTCTATCAAATCAATAAATAGATGTTTGGTTATAGGATTATGAACACATTACATATAATTGTATTCAAAAAATAAGAACAAACAAAATCATTGGTTGAAGTAGTGCTTGTTTCTTTGCTTGTTTCTAGTGGCCTGGGTTCATATGCCAACTACTACTTTTTTTATTAAAAAAACACATACTTCATTAAACTCATCCCTCCCCTTAGCATGACCCCCCCAGTACGACTCAACCCCCACCTAATGTTTTTTTTTGATTTGCCACTGGTTGTGTGTGTTTTGTCGTGAACCATCTATTTTGTTCTGGCGAGTAGAATGTGGGCATGTGGAGGTTAGTAGGTGATCTATTAGGGTTTGGTACAAGAGTGCACGATACAAACACAAAAGAGAAGAGGGTTAAAGTTTATAATAGAGCCAAGAGAAATAGTAAGGGGTGTCTATCTCAGATTCTGACATATCACATTTGGATGGCAAAATGTCAAGGAAGATATGATGGAACCCGATCCACATTTATGTATGTGTGGGGATCAGTTGAGACCATATTGGTAAGTTGTATGAAATCCTACAATATGAGGAGGGGTGAACCCACATGCAAAGATCAACATCTACTTCAACAATGCCTTTATGCCCCAAAAATGGTCTTTAACATTGTATAAGTGGTTATGTAGCTACCATCTGAAAGGATAGCTCCAAAGATAATTATAGTTGTTATTGGACAGAAATCCTTTTTGAGAAACTGGCTATATGAAGTTGGTGCGGTAATCAAGGGTGAAACAGAAGATGTGAAGCTGGCACTAGCATCAAAAGTTTATGTTACCAGTAGGGAAATGCTATTACATGGCAATGAATATGGGTCTAAACCTAGCAATGTTCTACTGGTTAAAGACCAATGCCTGTGCAGATTGACAATGGGTAGCTACTCCTATCGCCAATTAGGAAAAGGCACGATGAAGAATTAGGGGAGAAGGAAACCTTGTTAAGAAGAGCTTGAATGAGGGGGTGATGGATAGATATGTTTCATTTTATTTCTGAAAACGATGCACATAGATTAGTCATCAAGCTTGTAGTGGCCAAGCTATGCTAGACGGATGTAGGGGTCTCCTGCTCTAAGGTGGAGAAGTTGATGGGGGTTTCTGGATTTATATGGATAGACGATAAAGAGTATATTGTATGTTTGGAAAGTTATACAGAGTATACATGCAAACATATCAAATTCCATATGGATATTGTTATATCTGATATCTGAATCCGAAGAAAAAGTTCAATTTGATATCTGAAGAGTATCATATGATAGCGTCTGAATTGGATCTGAACAATTAATATCAGAATTCATATAAATATTTGATCTGAACCACAAATCACATATGCATATCATAAATATATTATGTATAGGAAATATTGATATTACATTTAATATATATGATAAATTATCTATATATTCATATTTCTATATATACAAAAATATGATTAATAATAGATGTATATAATTTTCAGATTCAAATTATCTTAGGAGAAATAAAGAAATATCAGATATCTAGTTTAAAATTATAAATTTAAAAATTTGATATCTAAAAGTGGATATGATCTGGTTGGTGTCGATTTTTTTTATCAAATTCCAGATTCAAATCTGAATTGAATGTGCAGACTCCAAATATCTATTTACAAACCTAATATCAATTGGATTAGCTTTCTTTAACTTCTCTTTCTTTCAACTAGGGGAACTGACGTGTATTTTACTACGCGCTTAAACGCAAGTATACGCGTCGAGTAATATAGGCCTTTGTGAGGCCCGAATCGAACTCAGGGATACATGAATTATTGGAGACTCCTACTAACTAATCGCAATCAGCTAGGTCGAATGAAAAAATAGGGTTTGTTGTCGAAATTAAAAAGAAAACAAAATGAAACAAAGAAAACAATCGATTAAAGATTAATTTGATCAATTCAAAAGAGTATCTTTAGGATTGCGGTTTCACCGCGGGTCAACATTGTATTAGGTTTTATATAATTCCTCACTCTTCTCTCTCTATCCGGGTAGTGGCCTGAAAACAGAATTACCCACTGTCGTGGTGTAATTCACTACTTAGGTTTAGGTTGATTCCACCGTCGTAGAAATCATTCCCCTAAACTAAACGCATTACAAACGGTCTCTCAGTTTCCACCATTAATTTTACACCTCCTTTGTCAAGGGATTTATCGATTAATGTAGGTTTCGTCTCTTTTCAACCATTAATCCTTCTGTCGAAGTGATTAAGGGCATTAGATTATTATTATGGTGATCAAGCATAACAATATATATGGAGAAAACGAAACTATACCACGGATTTAAGAGAGAAAATATGAATTATCAATATAAAATTGTCATACAATGCATTCCCGGGCTACTCCCGGTCCTAAAGATGGAGGGTTTTAGCCTCTCATGTTCATCTCACATGAATACATGGTAGAAATAGGGGAATTCATAAGAAAAACGTGAAACAAGTGGGAAAACCCATGAACGGAGAAGAACCGGCAGATCCTTGGCATAGAACACAAGCTTCCCCGCCTATCGGTGGTGGAATTCGTCTTCGGCAGCGTCCGAATCACCCGGGATGAGCCTCTGGCCTCCGTTCTCCTTTCTCTCCTTCCTCGGCACTCGTGCAATGCAAAATGAGATCATCTTTCGTTGCGGCCGCCGTCATTAGGTATAAGTCCCTAATTAGGTCGTCAAATAACTCCAGCCGTCCGATTGAGATCAAAACGAATCCAACACATATCTGCCGGCGTACGCAGCCTTCTTTTCTTTTCGTCTGAGTGCTTGTGATCATCTCGATACCATCGACTTGGGTCGATGGTATCGACTCTCTTTAGCGTCAGTTGTTGTCGTTTAGCGACGCTGTAGCCTCCATGCGTCGATGGCATCGACTCTCGTCGATGGTATCGACGGATTCCTCGCCAGCAACCTGAAGGAATCTCGATGCCATCGACTTGTGTGTCGATGGTATCGACTATGTGCTGCTCCTTTCGGCTGGCAACCTGTGGCTTGGTCGATGGTATCGACTTCCGTCGATGGTATCGACGGAAGCAGATACTTGTTTTTCCTGAAATTCCACAATAAGACCAAGTAAATCCACACAAATTATGATAATATGATAAATAATGCTCAAACTGGTAAAACAAAGGGGATTTGACATAGAATGATGGCAAAGACCAAAATGAGTGAATTATGCAATATTATCCATAAAAATGAGTAATTAGAGCACAAAACACATATGAAAAAGGTCTATAAATGCGACTCACAATCATCGCATCAAACTCCCCTAAGCTTGAACATTGCTCGCCCTCGAGCAACTAGTCCTTAGAATAGAATTGCATATGTCAACTGAAAATCAACACACCAACCCACATCCCATGTGACTCCCACTGAACATTCTCAAACTGGCCTTCTCTAACCACACAATAGTAATTACCCTAAAGGCGACAATAATCATCAATAAGAGAAATTATCCTTCAAACCGATGAACACTATCACATAAGGCAGTTAACATAATAAAATTCGCCGATTCAGCATTGGTGCATCTTGTGATCGCCTACACTACATTGCTCGCCCTAACTACCATCTACATGGAAGCAGTTCTCCTGATCATCATTAGTGAGGAGAAATTCACGATGGCCTACCAATCCGAGCAACGGGTGGATGGAATGGGTGGTTCATGGAAGAACTTGGAAGTATTGCACAGTTTCAATATGCATAAAACAAAATGTCCTACGTGATGCAAATGCACATTAAAAATGCCCTAATGCCTAAATTGGGTGAAATGATGCGTGCACTAACCTTCCACCGCAAAATGAGATGGAAATCTAATTAAGCCACATGTACTCAATTTTCCTGTAATGCGAGTGATATCATGTTCCTTTCTCCCTCTTATTCCATTTCCTTCTAAATTCTCTTTCTTTTTTTTTCTTTTCTCAATTTTTTCAGATTTTCAGAAGAAAAAAAATTTCTCTTATTTTTTTCTTTCTTTCTTTTAGCCCACATATCCATAATTGCTTAGAGATACATGTATTGGGCTGTTTTCTTCATGATTGGAAATCTTTGCAATATTTCGAAGGTATGGAATAGTTTAGATCACTTTTGAGAAAAAATTGAGATACATGGTGTACTTTATGCATGATAATCATGAAAGTCATGAGTGCAACTACATGGCATGAACCTAAAGGTAATGTGCATGAATCCCTATATTTTTCTCTTTTTCTACACAAGTATGGAAAATATCAATGCAATTCCTATCTAAATGCTATGCACACAAGAAGGAATTAAAACTGTACTTTACTTCCAATTCTTAGGTGGATTATGGAAAAATGAAGTGGAATGATCACAAGATTAGATGACTGAACCTTAGAAGAGTATTATGTGTCCCTCCTTACTGACATGTGTAGTAGTTCAGAGGGTTCTCTCTCTTACATCCAATTAAGGTCTCATTACCATTTGGTTAGGTTAGGCTCAAACAACCGTTACTATCCACTTTTCATGAGTCAATGGGAGTATAGGTGTGACATATTGTTTTAAAGTTGACATAATCAATCATTTTCATAGGATAAGTTCCCCAAGGACAACCAAGTCGAGCTATCCAAAGACACAAAAATTTTTAAAATTCCCTTAAACTTCCCATGAATTAACAGCAAGATGACAACTTTTATGACATCCACAGTTACACTAGATAGATGTGGATCCTAAACAAAAACTAAAAATGCAAGAACAAATAGCAAAGCAAAAACTAAAAACAACAAAAGAAAAGATAGAGCTGTTCCAGCTACCCCCCTAAGCTTGAATTCGACTATGGCCTCATAGTCAAAAACAATCTTAAGAGTGGAACATAGATACCCTGATCATTCTTGTGGAGGCAGAGGTGGGTACTGTGGGGCCGCAGGATCCCAAGAAGGATACTCCCCCTGGAAGCTCGGATCGTAATGGGTCCTCGGCGGAGGCTGTGGATAGCCTCCAAAGTAGCTCTGACTCCAGTAATGGTCGTAAAAGGGTTCCTGTTGCATCTCCATCCTTTGCAACTGATTGTGTATCTGCTGTTGGTTGTCGAGGAGGAGACGTTCATTCTCGAACATCGCCCTTTGGTTGTCAAGTAACCGGTTCGTAGTATCCTGAATACCGGTATACATCTCTAGATGCTGCTACTGTGTCTGATGGATGTCCTGCAACATCGTGTACATTCCTTGCATTGAGTAGGCATCCTTGCCTGGCTGCGAGGGCTGTGGTGATGGTGGCGGGGGCTGTGATGATGAAGACACACCCGGATGCATCCTAGGACGCTTCCGTGGTGCTACTCGTGCGAGAAGAGGTGTGAAAGCCTCCTCTTCCTCCTCAGCCTCGCCTTCTTGGTCGTCATTACCGCCTTCTTCTTCATCGGACTCGACGGCTATGATCGGCCACCGGAAGTGCTGGGCTCCCTCGATGTGGAAGACGACGTCCGGCAGTGCGCACTCCTGACAAGCTTGGTTGACGTGGCAATGTGCGTACGCCAACCCATCCCGGAGAAGGATAAGGTTTGAACGGTGCAGATGTTGCACGTTCACCTTACTCCTCGTGGAAATCAGAGTCATGGACTGTAAATTCAGCCCCAGGTACATCACCAATTTGGTGATGAGCCCACCAAAATGGATCGGAGCCTTCCTTGTACTCCTCTTCACCGCCAGGACGCGCTGTAGAAAGAACGCACCCCAGTTGCATTCTTGTCGCTTCAGGAGCATGTAGAGGAAGAAAAGATCGCTCTCCTGAAACTTGCTCAATGCTAAATCGCTCCGAGCAAAGAACGTAAGGCTCAACATCCGGTGTAAGACCCGGACGAAGGGATGCTCGAAGTCCGCTACCGCAGCATTGTGGTAGCTCACTGTCTTTCCCACTGGCACTGTGACTAGCTCGGAGAAGATCTTGTCATAGTCGGTGCGGGAATCTGGGCGCCGGTGATCATGTTGGGAGTGGTTCCAGTTAAAGATGTTGTTGAACTGCGTAAGAGTGATGTTGTAGTTGATGTTGAACAGCCGGAACGATACCCGGCCCTTGATCCACTCACAATCCGATGCAACCACGTCATTGGGCACGACGTAGACGTCGAGGGACGCCATAAACTCCGTCACCAATTCTTTGTAGGTGGGCCATTCGCCGAAGAACGACTACCCATCCGCATGGCGCTCCAGCTCCTCTGGCCTTCTACTGGTGTGGCGTGCTTGACCCTTCAGCACATAGGCCAAGTTGGCCTCGAATCCAAGATCACGGATCATACCCCAGTCCACATACCGGGTCGTCTCGATCTTCCGCTTCATGATCTCCTCATAGACCTTCTTCACCTCCGCGGAAGGGTGAATCAAGCGCGGACGTGATACGGAAGCAGTAGGGGGTGGAACAAACTCCACAATCTCCATGGGATTCGCATGCGAGGACGATGATCCTGCGGTGTGCACCATTGTTGCAAGAAAGATGGGATTAGAAGAAGAGAGCTCGGGGAAGATGGAGAAGTGATTCTCTGCTCGGTGAAGATCCTTGCTCGATGTTGCTTCTCTTCAGTCTTGGAGGGCTCGGGGAAGTGCTCGGCGCAAAGGAGGAAGTTTGCTCTGAAGGTGTGACGTCAAATGACGTTGCAATTCTCCTTATATAGACTTGCCCGGCGCCACTGTTGACCCGTCGATACCATCGACACGGTTCGATGGTATCGACACGTCTCGCTGGTATCCGCCTCCCTCGCGAGTATCGACGGCTGACGTTTGCTGGATCGGGAAACCCGGATTGCTGACCTGTTGATACCATCGACGTAAGTCGATAGTATCGACGCAGCACCCGGATCGCTGACGTGGACTTCACGATCGCCGTCGATGTCTTTGTGCGGATCGGTGGCATGGATGTCGATACCATCGACGGGTGTCGATGGTATCGAATTAACTTCATTGCGACACCGCCACTTTTTCACTTCAACCTGTGACCATGTCGATACCATCGACGAGGCCGTCGATGGTATCGAGTTGACTGAGACAACTCATTCTGAACTTCTCCAGAGATCTCAATGGTATCGACTGGCATGTCAATACCATCGACCATTATTGTGCAACCTGCCTGTAGGTATGTCGATACCATCGACGGGAGCGTCGATAATATCGACTCAGAGCGATTTCTGCAGCTGTCAACCTGAACCTATGTCGATACCATCGACTAGTGTGTCGATGGTATCGACCCTGCCTGTGCCTGCACATTGAACAAACGGATCAAGGTATCTTCTTTACACTAGAATTTGAACGAAATGAAAACAATCTATGACTAGAATTAAACTATCCTAATGTACCAATGGTTGGGTTGCCTCCCACCAAGCGCCCTTCTTTAACGTCTTAGGCTAGACGGTATGAAGCTCATCATCTTTTTACATTGGGGACTGCGCTTAGAAGATCATGCGGTAATTTGAATTCAACTCGATCTCCTCCAATTCCCGAAGACAAAGTACCTCTCCCTAAGGCAGTCACGAAATCCGCCGTTGCTTGAAACGGTCTTCCTAGAAGAATTTCACAACTTTGGAGTGGTGGCATATCCATGACGACAAAGTCCACCGGAAATATGAATCTGTCCACTTTGACGAGCACATCCTCACACACTCCATATGGTCTCACGATAGACCCATCTGCCAATTCAATTGTTGCGGCTGACTTCTTTATCTCTTTTAACACCAGCTTTTGAAATGTCGCCAAAGGCATGAGATTTATGCTAGCGCCAGAATCACATTGCGCTTTAGGAAAATGTTGACCACCTATTGAGCACGGTATGTAAAAACCTCCTGGGTCCTTTCTCTTCTTTGGTGAACTCCCGTGAATCATAGAGCTCACTGTCTCATTCATCCAATAAATTTCATCGTCTTTTATCCGCCTCTTCTTATTGATGATTTCCTTGATGAACCTCCCATAGGCGGGTACTTTTTCGATCATCTCCACTAATGGAATATTGATGTGGAGTTTTCGGAATATCTCCAGGAATTTCTTAAAATGACGATGCTCTTTCTTTGACTTAGAATTGACCGGATCTGAAACATCAGCTGCATCAGCACGCCTGTGAGGTGGCACATAAGCTCTTTTCGGGGGTACCTCCCCTAAGCTTGCTTCAATCACTCCCTCCGACGTGGGCTTTGGCGAGACATCCTCAATAGTAGCATCTTGTTGTGGTTCCTATCTCGCCTTAGATGTCTCCACATGTGCACAAACAACTTGCACTTGTTCTTCCTGCCTAGGTGGAGATACAATATTCACAACTCTTTGTGATTTTCTGAAGAAAGGGTTTCCGCCCGGAAATCCATAGTACGTGCGTGGATATGGTATCACCGGTGTTGCATGCACATTGAAAGTCATTTTTCTATCTTCTACAACTTCTTGCACCTGAGATTCCTCCTCACTGTTTACCACAGACATATACTTGACCTGATGGTGTGCTTGGGCCACATTTGCATTCTCGACTGGTTTCTGTTGATTGGCGTGCTTGATGGCCGCCACTTCACTCGAAATATGTGCCACGGTGGTTTCCAATGCCCGCATTTGTGATCCATGGCTTTGCAGCGTCTGCCCAAACTTGGTTAGAATATCACCTTGAGATTGCAATTGCTTACCAAACATGGCCATCATCTCTTGGTTTTGTTGTACCATTTGACTCAGTAGTTCAGTGTTCTTATCCTCGACTCTTGGCTGTGGCTTGGCATCCGGATCCTACAGAAAATTATTTGGATCCTTCCATGAAAACTTTTTATCCTTCCTCCATGCATAGTCATTGTTTCTATAGCCCTGTTGTTGCATGAATTTCACTTGGGCTTCCTCATCCTCAGATGCATCTTCCTTAGCTAGCAGTTTCTTGGCTAGAAGATCTAACTTATCATTCAGCTCCCTAACTATTCTAGATTCACCAGCAGCCTTGACCTGTTCCACGGCACCTCTGTCACCCCATGACTGTTTTCTAGCCATGTTCTTTAATATCTCCCAACATCTGGTGTCCGTATTATTCAGAAAGAATCCGGATCCGGCTGAATCAAGATTACTTCTATCGTGCTCGGAGAGAGCAAAATAAAAGATTTTCACTTGCGTTTCCCTGTCCAGCCCATGATGTGGGCACCTCCTCAACATAACCTGGAATCGCTCCCAGGTCTCAGAATATGTCTCACCCGCCTGTTGGGTGAAATTGTGAATCTTCCTAATCATGTCGTTGGTCTTCTCAGGAGGGAAAAACCTCTCGAAGAAAACTTCCACCATATGATCCCAAGACTGAACAAATTCGTCATCGAGGTTATGGAGCTACTCTCTTGCCGCTCCTGCCAAGGAACTTGGGAATAACTTGAGGTACAAAGCATCTTGTGGGAATCGGTCGATCTTCACCATGTCACAGTTCTCCACGAACTGGCTAATGTGTGCAACTGGGTCCTCATTCTTCAGTCTGTGAAATGCATTTGATTTTACCAAGTTGATCAATGCCGGATCAATCTTATATGTTGGTATGTTGACCGCCTGCTTCTTTATAGGCCCCTTTGAAGCTGATGAAGAAGAGGATTTGATCTTCTCCCATATGGTCTGCGGCTCGGCCATTTCTTCTGCTTGCTCTTGCTCAGATTCAGAATCTATATCGCTTTGGTGCTCTTGCTCGTAGTACTCCTCGTCCTCAGGTCCCAGAGGTGGAACCTCAGGTGTGCGATTGTCGTAGTCTGTACTAGGTGTATGCACCATACACAGTACCTGAAATGAGGAAATTCAAATTCAGTACTATGCTTGAACGAGTAAATACAATTATAAAGAAATTTAGGAATATTTAAAGTTGTTTCAAAATAAAATAAAAAAAATGTGGCCTAGAGTGGCCGCTCTTAGCACTCGAAGTGCCAACAATTCGCCGTATCCCCGGCAACGGCGCCAAAAACTTGACGTGTATTTTACTACGCGCTTAAACGCAAGTATACGCGTCGAGTAATATAGGCCTTTGTGAGGCCCGAGTCAAACTCAGGGATACGTGAATTATTGGAGACTCCTACTAACTAATCGCAATCAGCTAGGCCGAATGACAAAATAGGGTTTGTTGTCGAAATTAAAAAGAAAACAAAATGAAATAAAGAAAATAATCATTTAAAGATTAATTTAATCAATTCAAAATAGTATCTTTAGGATTGCGGTTTCACCGCGGGTCAACATTGTATTAGGTTTTATATAATTCCTCACTCTTCTCTCTCTATCCGGGTAGTGGCCTGAAAATAGAATTACCCACTGTCGTGGTGTAATTCACTACTTAGGTTTAGGTTGATTCCACCGTCGTAGAAATCATTCCCCTAAACTAAGCACATTACAAACGGTCTCTCAGTTTCCACCATTAATTTTACACCTCCTTTGTCAAGAGATTTATCGATTAATGTAGGTTTCGTCTCTTTTCAACCGTTAATCCTTCTGTCGAAGTGATTAAGGGCATTAGATTATTATTATGGTGATCAAGCATAATAATATATATAGAGAAAACGAAACTATACCACGGATTTAAGAGAGAAAATATGAATAATCAATATAAAATTGTCATACAATGCATTCCCGGGCTACTCCCGGTCCTAAAGATGGAGGGTTCTAGCCTCTCATGTTCATCTCACACGAATACATGGTAGAAATAGGGGAATTCATAAGAAAAACGTGAAACAAGTGGGAAAACCCCTGAACGGAGAAGAACCGGTAGATCCTTGGCGTAGAATACAAGCTTCCCCACCTATCGGTGGTGGAATTCGTCTTCGGCAGCGTCCGAATCACCCGGGATGAGCCTCTGGCCTCCGTTCTCCTTTCTCTCCTTCCTCGGCACTCATGCAATGCAAAATGAGATCATCTTTCGTTGCGGATGCCGTCATTAGGTATAAGTCCCTAATTAGGTCGTCAAATAACTCCAGCCGTCCGATTGAGATCAAAACGAATCCAACGCATATCTGCCGGCGTCGATACCATCGACGTGGGTCGATGGTATCGACCCAGCGTATTAGCGGCAGCCTTCTTTTCTTTTCGTCTGAGTGCTTGTGATCATCTCAATACCATCGACTTGGGTCGATGGTATCGACTCTCTTTATTGTCGGTTGTTGTCGTTTAGCGACGCTGTAGCCTCCATGCGTCGATGGCATCGACTCTCGTCGATGGTATCGACGGATTCCTCGCCAGCAACCTGAAGGAATCTCAATGCCATCGACTTGTGTGTCGATGGTATCGACTCTATGCTACTCCTTTCGGCTGGCAACCTGTGGCTTGGTCGATGGTATCGACTTCCGTCGATGGTATCGACGGAAGCAGATACTTGTTTTTCCTGAAATTCCACAATAAGACCAAGTAAATCCACACAAATTATGATAATATGATAAATAATGCTCAAACTGGTAAAACAAAGGGGATTTGACATAGAATGATGGAAAAGACCGAAATGAGTGAATTATGCAATATTATCCATAAAAATGAGTAATTAGAGAACAAAACACATATGAAAAAGGTCTATAAATGCGACTCACAATCATCGCATCAGGAACAGTTGACCAGTGGTGTTTTTTTTTCTTCAAGATTTGTGTGTCTTTATATGCTGCATGATTAATCTATTTGGCACCATTTTTAGTAGGCGGTTAGTTCTCCAGATGGCCCCTCAACCATTACATATTTTATTGCAAAAATTAAGTGAGGCCTGAGTCTAGCGCCTCCTTGGGCTTGGTGTGCAGCCGCACTTTTCTCAACGGTAAGGTAGTGCAAAATATGCATATTTTAGGAAATCTAGAAATTATTCTCTGTCTCCCATACTTAATCTTATAATCATAAGTTTCCCCTTCACAATACCTTGATGTCTTGTTGATTCTTATCCAACAGAGAAGAGGATTCTCTACGAACAAAGTTTCCAAACATTCTTCAATTTTATCAACGATGGGTGTTATGAATGGGAAAGAAACAACCATTGCATCGTTTCCTTTCCATTTTTGGTAACCATCATCATCAACAACTACACCTAAATCCCAACCATGTTAGGATCGGCTATATGGATCCTTATTTTTTGATCATCTTTGTTATGGGTCATACTTTGATCAAGATGGAAAGATTCAAAATTTCTCTTTATAAGATCTTTCCAAATTAATTTAGGTCTACCTCTACTTTTTAGTTGTACCTGCCCCAATAAACTTGGTTCGAATAGGTGCACTTGTCGGTCTGTGTTGTGCATGTCTATAACATCATAGATGGACTTCACACAACTTGTCATCGATGTTCACCATCCCCACTTTGTTTCTGATATAGTCATTCCTCAAACAATCTTTTCACATCTTCCCACACATCCAACTTAGCATAAGCATTTCGACCACATTCATCTTGTTGAGAGCTTGTTTCTTCACTGTGATGCAACCATGTTTTAGGGCTTCATCTTGTGTCTTATTTCACTTCAATCACATCTATACTTGTTAGATTACATGTTATTTCCCCTAATATGCATATTTGTATAAAATGCACTTATAGACATTATTTGCATGTTTTTAGGCATTTGGACAACGCTTGATGGAAGAGAGAGAAGGAGTGATCATACGGTTTCTCTACATTGGAGAGGCCTAAAGTGAAGTATGATGCTCCCTCAACCTACCCCTAGTGACCAAAGCTCCATTGAAGCAATGATGTCCAAGAGAATCCAAAGAATCAAGTCAATGTGCTACAATAGAGACCACCACTGTGGTGGTACCTCATAAAGGCAGTGGTGGCTTATCCAAAACCAACAAAGTCACATTGGAGCAAAGCAAGAATCACCACGGCTGTGGTGGACTGACCCAGAATAGACATGCCACCCTGCACAATCGTGTGATAGCTAAAGAAAAATAGCCGTGGAGCTAAGAACGGGTAGTGTTTCCCAAGCCACCATGGTTGTGGTGACCACCACGATCGTCCTACCCTAGCCCCACCACGGTCGTGGTGACCACCACGGTCATGCTACTTCATGTACATATTTGATCAAATTATTATGATTATTCCCCATTTCTCACCTCAGTCATTCCACTCCACCATGATCGTTCTCACCCCTTCCCACCACGGTTGTGCTACTCACAAAAACCTAACTACTCTTACACTGCATTCCCCACTTTACCCCTATTTGACCTATTTCTTCCCCCACATCTATATATACCTAGGTGGCGGCTGGAGCATGAGGTTAGCTACCTTCTACCATCTCTTCCCCCGAGTGGCTTGTCACATGAACAAGGAACAACCAAACAAAAGAGAACAAGTTAGCAAACCCATATGCACAAAGAATGCAAATAATAAATAACAATTAATACAATTATGAGGGCAATAGGAAAAGTCAAAGCAAGAATAACTAGCTAGGTCGAGCACCTTTCTCCCTGGAAACGGTGCCAGAAAGCTTGGTGTGTTTATGCCAATGGTGTTATACACTACTCAATTGGAGTTTGAATAGATGCAACCCCGCGAATATAAACACACGTTGGATTAAACTTTCAAATTTATAAAGGATGTAAACTCAACACACTCACATAAACCAAAACATTACACCTACAAGTGCATAGGGTTGTGTCATAGTGTAGAAGGGCGAGAAGTATAGGTTCAATCCACAGGGAGAAGAGGGGGTACTAGAGTTAGGTTATTTTTTGGGTTAGGTTCCTAACACAGAGTCTAGGGTTTAAGGGTTTAATTATGATTTTTTGATTGATTACACTAAGTTTAGTAAGATAGTAAGTAAAGGAAGGAAAACAAGAACAAAACATAAGTTAACCATAGAAAGTTAATTCTACTAAATGAGAAAAGACAAGGCAAGGTAAGAAAAGAACAATCTACACTAAGACAATCAAGGAAAGGTCTACACTACACTAGGCTAGCAAATAGGGAAAAAGAGCAAGTAAAGACCTAAACTAGCATGAACAAATAAAGAACAAGGCAAGAAGCTAACTAAGTAAGTAATGAGCTAACTAAACTAACACTGTATAAGCAAGATAGTAATTAGGGTTTTAAAGCAAATAAGACATGTGTGGGATGTTTGGGTGATGCAAGGTTGGGGGTGACATGTGAACATAATGATTTCATTTAGATTATCAAACCAAACAACGAGCTAGAGTCTAATGATTTTTTTTAAACTACTAACTGGCCATGGATATGCTAGGTTGTGTATAGGGGAACTTTTCCCTAGCACCCCCTACTACCCTTGCGAGGCTCAATTGGGTTAGGGTTTAGGTGTAATTCAATTAGAGTCTAAACAAGCCTAGGTTTTTGGGTTAGATGATCTTATGATGATTAGGGGTTGAGGTTAGTAATGAGAGTGAAAGTGAGGTTTTGGGCCTCCCATCACCCTCATTCTAACCTTGAGAAAGCTCCATGCTAAGCACACCAAATTCATCTAATCTAGCTACTTAGATATCTCAACTAGTGTTAGGAGAATTGATTAGCATGTAGGAAGATGGGTGGCTAGCTAGGGATCTAAGAATTGGACCTAGGAGAAAATCCCAAAATTCACACATATAAGCAATTTCCCTAAATTCCTAGGTGTTGAAGTGTGATGTAGAAATAGAACATAATCATTAAGAAATGAAATTACAATGTTTACATATCATTATCCCCCAACACATGGTGTCCAAGTAATATTTTTGACCCCAAACAGCCCACCCAAGGGGCCTAGCTACTCATAACAATACAAAATACAAAAAGAAAGGAGAAAGAGGTAGAAGAAGCCATGGAGCTCGGTGTAGATGGATCAATCCTCCACTTAAACTATTGTAGGACGTTCTCCTCCCTCCTACAAGGTGTATAGGCAAGGAATTATGGTGGAATAAGTCTAAAACAACAAGAAACTAGAGTTTTGGTGGTGGAAATGGTGATTTTGAGTGGAATGGAGGTGGAAATGGAGTGGAATGGGTGGAATGAGAAAATGGGGAGCCAGGATGAAATGCACCTCACAAGCCACTTCAAGATTACTTCATGCCTAGAAACTACAAATCACCAATTGCTAGCAGAGTTGATCAAATGCCACGGGAGAAATTCTCCATCCCTCCAGGTCTACTTGGACTCCTTTCTATCTTCTATGGCTCAGAGAGTGAGAACCCCTACAAGCACTTGAACTCATTTGTTGAAGAATGATCCACCTTCTAGATGTCGACGACCAATGATGATACAATGTGATTGACCTTGTTCTCTTTCTCCCTCAAAGACAAAGCCAAATATTGGTATGATTCAAGAAGGGACGTTATGAGTTGGGAAGTGATGAAGAATGCCTTCCTAAGGAAATTCTACTCTATAACAAGGTTAACACAAATGTGGTGTGCCATAGCGAGTTTCAGTAAGACAGGCAGTGAGCAATTTCACGATGGTTGGGAGAAATTTAAGAAGATGTTGAGAGAGTGTCTACAACATGAGATCCCTTTATGGAAGCTAGTTTAGTCTTTTTGCTCTGATCTATCTCCAAAGAGTCAAGATTCACTAGATTCTTCTTGTGGAGGAGTTTTCATGGCAAGGCCACCTGAGGAGATGTGGCCTTTGTTTTAGAAATTGGTTGAAGGTCCAAGAATTTGAGCTTCTATCATGATGAATGATGGTGTCCATCCATTTGGTGTAACATCTCTAACTCATAATGACTCAAGCTCGCAAGTGACGAAGATTCTTAGTGACATGGTGAGTTTCATGAAGAACTAAGTGACAAATGTTCCTTGCCCCCGGTCAATTCTATTGAGTTCTATGGTGAAGAAAAAAAGACACCTCACTCCAACAGTTGCACGGAACCCCAAAGTCCAAGATATAGATCAAGGTTTGAAGAAGAGGTTCTCTCTAGGTTGAAAAGATTTGATGACATACAAATGAATGTGACAAATCTTGAGGAGAGGATTAAGAATCTATCTTCTATAATTTCTCTCCAAGAAGAAAAATTTTCTTCAAAACACATTGAGTTTCAATGAAGCAAGTGGACCAATACCTTCCTCACAAGTTTTCTATAGTCCATCTCCCAAGAAAGTGTAACCCATACATCACTTCCAAGTCCATCCAATGCCTTATACACCACCCACCCTCCATCACCACAACTTTCTCAACAATTCACCTTCCAACCTCAATTCTCCCCTCCATCTCAATTTCAATATCAAGTACCACCCCACCTCCTCCACAACCACAACTAGCTCCCCCTCTCCATTATGTGAAAGGAATTTTTGTGACAGTTCCAAGGAGTGGAAAATCTCTTGAGAAGCCTGCAAGTTGAAGAAAAGTTGACAAAGCAAAGAAAAGGTAGTCAAGTGGTGATAATGTGATTAGGATCGGTGAAAATGATTTTGTGACACCGCGTGTTGAGTTTGGGATACCATGTGATCCACCTCACACTCCATTTGTAGGATCCACCATCCCTAGTGTTCCATCTACTAGAATGTCACAACAAAATCATGTTGATGCAATTAAGGCTAAAGTAAGTAAGCTACCATTCATTGAAGCATTAGATGAGCCATCAGAAGTAAGGAGGAGATAAAAGCACAATGTTGACATTCTTAAGGTATTTCTCTAAGTGAAGGTCAATATTTCATTGTTGGATGCTATCAAGAAAATCCCATCATATGCCAAGTTTCTTAAAAACATGTGCACTATGAAGAGGTCAATGGGGAGAATACCAAAGAGAGTGAAGTTGACTGAACAAGTGATCTCTATCATCCAATACTCACTTCCTGTAAAGAGGAAAGACCCGGGAGCCCCACTCATACCTAGTTACATAGGGGAAATCACATAGATAGATCCCTACATGATTTGGGGTCTAGTGTGAATTTGATTCCATACAATGTCTATGTGGAGCTGGGATTGGGCAAGTTGAATCCGACACATTGCACTCTCCAATTGGCGGATTGTTCCATAAAAGTGCCTATAGGAAGAGTGGATGATGTTTTGGTGATGATAGACAAAGAAAAGGGTGTCGTGTTCCTAGAAGATTTCATTGTTCTTCATATGGAGCCAGAGGATAGGAAGATTCCCATTATCTTGAGAAAACCATTCTTATCTATGGCTGATGTAGAGATACATGTACGTAGTGGCACAATGACAATCTCATTCATGGATGTGAAGATCAAGATCAACATGTACATGCCCCCGACCCAGCGAGCCCAAGATGAGGATATTGGACGTGGATACATTAAGAGTACGACTGGTCATTTGAGAGAAGAAGGTCAAGATAGAAGAATTGATGATGATTTTCATGATCAAAGGGATGAGGAACATAGATTCAGTGCAAATGAGAGATGCATTTATTGCAAGAATGGGCACATGAGGATGCAAAATGGATGAATGAGTGAAGAATCACCAAGGATCAAATGTGAAGGCATGAAACTTAGCACTTGTGGGAGGCAACCCACCTAGGTTTGGGAATTTTCACCCAACCTTCCATTTTTGATATTTTTGATTATGTTATACATTTCCAAGAAAAAAAACACACACACACACACTTGTTTTTAATAGTTTTTTTTAGTTTTAAGATGTGTAGGTGAAATAGGTTAAAATGAGGAAAATTAGATGAAATTTTGACAAGTAATCCTTGAAAAATCACTTTCGATCAAAGAATTGATGTTTTGATGAGATTTGAGTTGAAATGAGTTGTCACAGTACTCACCACTGTCGTGGTGACATGGAAAATCTGTGATGGTACACTCAAATCAACAAATAAATCAAAGTGAATCGAAGAAAATTTGAGAACTGAAGAACAGACCCAACATGGTCATGCCATGAAGCATGGCCATGCTGCATGAAGCCAACACAGCCGTTTTGTGGCCCGACCCAACACTTAAAATAGGCATTTTGCAAATTGCATTTCACTTCTCATTCATTTCTTCCCAAATGGAACAACCATCTCCACGCCCTAGCAGTTGTGCAACACTTCACACCTCCTCTCCAACTCTCGAACCACCACCAAATCACCCTCAATCCATCTCCAATCAATCTCCCATCATTTACACTATCTTAACCTACAAATTCCACCCACTTTCATTGACAAATTCTCTCATTTCTCTCCAATCTGCCCCAACAGCCCCATTCTTCAGAGAAATTTGAAAATCCCAAAATCTTCCACCAAAATCAGTCAAATATGAAGCCAATGGCAAAGAAGGTTGTGCCTAATACCAAGGAGGTCATTTCCTATGGGCACAGGCTCAAGAATGTATCGTCTTTAACCCTGGAGTCTATCGCTCCGTCATTTGCCTCTGGCTCTGCCGAAACTATCTGTTTGATAGAATCCAAATTAGATGATTTGATAGATCCAATTATGGAGGAAGTGTCTCCACAGACACGACATGCACCACCACCACCCTTGCCATCTCGGCCATCAGTTTCAACAGTCCGAACTTCTGTCTCAATAGCTCAGTCGTCAGTTTCAGCGATACGTCCTTCGACATCCTCGGTACCACAGTCGCAGCCTCAACCTCAACTGAGTGTGGAGATAGATACTTCTAGATGATAAGGATGAGGCAATACCAGATGCACCCCAACAACATCATGATAGAGAGAATGAGGTTACTATTATTCGGGCAAAGAAGCTGAAGCACCTAGAGTGCCTTAACACGCAAGGTGATTTCCACCTATTATGTGTATCGAGTGACAAAGGAGAACATGGGTTTCTACTCCTATTTCAAGGGCATAATGGAATCAGTGGGCCTTTTTGACATCTTGGCGACACCACATGATACTTATGTGGAGCTGACACGTCAATTATTTGCCACTTTAGAGAACAATTCTGATGATGGTGAGGATGTCACATTGTGGTGATTGGAGACAAGTGGTGGGTTGTTACTTCAAAGATGCTAAACAAGATGTTTTCTCCCAGTGATGAGATGACAGTCCTCTTGGATCGGGGAAGGATAGAGAATGACTCAAGTACTACCTACATCACCATGTTGAAGTACTTCACCAGACATAGAAATTTTATAGTGGGAAAATCCAAAACAAGCCTGATCCACAATCCACTCCTCCTCTATGTACAGAAATTGCTCACAAACACAATCTTTAGTAGGTACGAAAACCAAGGCAACTATAAAAAGAAAGATATTTTTGTCTTCAATTGGTTGGTTAAAGGAAAGTTTGTAAATTTGGGTGCTTTACTGATAGATCATCTGAGAACAATGCCCTCCAAGAGAAATATCCATTCGTTATGGGAGGGATTGTGACGTCTATTATCGTCAACCTAGGTCATGATGTTTTTGTATATACCAGGACAGAGAGGGGGAAGTTGGTGGACCTGCACTACTTGTTCATTCTTCTATGATTGTCGTAGTGGATCGGAGAATCATATATCAGGTCAACCCCTCATATCCAAGTGTCTCATTGGAGCTACCCTACCACACTATGCCTCTCGTAGAGGAGCATGGGCACGTTCCAAACTTCTTGGAGACCCATAGGAGATATGAGGAGGAGCACCATAGAGAGGAAGGAATATCATAGGTGCTACTAACTGAGGGACTAGGATAGCCCTCATGGGTGGTAGAGCAATGGAGAGAAGAAGAGGCGGTAGATGCACGTCGAGTCAGGAGATGGGAGGCGAAGGCAGCACAACAGCCACAACAGCCCACAACCAACACATATGACGTGGCCACTATACATGCACAGCTAGAGGCATACAGAATACACAGGATAACATATTGAGAACCCAAGAGGGAATTTTAAGGGCACAAGAGGGTTTCCAGCGTACCTAGTATGATATGTGGTTAGACCATCAGCATATGCACTATCAAGTCAACCACATGTATCAGTTTTAGCATGCCCATGCCCAGAGGAACCCTAGTGGGGGGAAGATTGGTGGAACGCACTACTAGCATATCAGGATAACTACCGGCCTCCACAGTCAGACTACTGGGGTTCCTACTACCAACATCCTCCACCACAGGAAGTACCACCACCGAAGTCACCATAGTGATCATCAACCCTACCACTCCTATACTTTAGTGACATGCTGAGGACAATACTTTTCAAAAGTTTGGGGTGGTAGGGCGGTATGCCCTTTTTTCCATTTCACTCTTTTTTGCCTTTCACCTACCATTTAGTTTTATTTTCTTGTTTTGTTTTCTTACTCTTTCTTTTTATATTAGAATTTACCTACTTTTCCTATTTGCATGTCATGTAGTTTACTTTTTGTCAATTTTTGCGCAATTTAAAAAAAAATGCTCTGTTTGCCATGCATTGCACATCATGTAGATTTTTGGTATTTTTTTCATGTTTAGCTAAGATTTTCTTTTTTTAGCTTTATGTTCCATAATGTAATCTTAGATGTGATTAAAGGCAACTTGGCACCATTTCGGTGCCCAAATTTGAAACTTCTTGCCTAAAAGTGTGTTTTGACCCAAACTCTACTTTTAAAATTAAAAATGATGGGCGTTGACAAATGCAAGTGATTTATCATGATTTATTGCTAAATGGCCTCAATTTTGATCTTGTACATGTGAACCACCTCTCTTATGTTTGTGAATAGTAGGGATAAATTGTGATTGAAGCAAGCCGCAAATGCTTAGAGTTTTGTAGAATCTCATGATAAAAATGTGGTTTTAATATTGCTCATTCATATTGTGTGCCATTGATTGATGAAATTGTTGGGAGTATTTTTTATGCAGGAGATCTCATGTGGATGTCCACACTAGTAACCCTTCTTTAACCTGACATTTCTTCCATCATATTCTTACCTATCCACCTCATGAAAGGATGCCAAAGTGCACATGTCAGTCGTGGCCACCTCTAAAAGTTGGGGTGGCCACATCTATCACTACTACAGAAACAACATTCAATGTCACTTTTCTGGGCGTCGGTTATTTAAACAAACTGAAGCATGTAACATTCCACATCGGCTATTTAGTAAATCTGACATCTATATTCGAAGACCAACCAAACACGGGTACCGCTTTGTATTCAATGTCGGCTAGGTAAAACAAACCGACGCCTAAAATCGCCCGTGAAATCCAATTTTCGAGCAAAAAAATAGTGTCACATACAACGTCGGTTTTTTAACTACTAACCGACGCCTATATAAGATGAAAATTTGTGCGAAAAGTTCCAATTTCAGTGTAGGTTATCCATTGATAACCGACGCTGATAATGGTTCCCGCCAAATAATTTAGGGCAAAGATTGTCCAATTGGACGTCGGTTTTTACGATCAACCGATGCTTAAGAGGTTTAGGTGTCAGTTTTTTAGACAATCGACACCTTTTACAAACTTAATAGACCCGCGATCAACCGACTCTTCACCTTTCTTCTGTTTCATCGTGATAATTTTCTCTGCTGCTCGCCGCTCACCTAAAATCGCCCGACGACCCCCGCTGCTACTCGCCGCCGCTGCTACTAGTGCGCCTCTGCTCACCGCCACCATGTCTTCTTTCTCCTACTGCCGCCGCTCACCACCATATCTGCTCGCCGCTCTTCTCTGCTCTTCTCCGGGTGTCATTCTTCTCGCCACTTGCTGCCTCCTTCTCTACTCGTTGCTCTCACACTGTCGCCGCTCTTTTCCACGCTAGCTCCAGGTAGCCCTAGCCTCTTTTCTTCCTTCTCCCTAGCTCCTTACCAATAGAAAGCACGGCCGTGGCTGTGTTGGCCTCCCAAGGTCATGTTGTCCAGAACGGCCGTGGTAGGCCAACACAGCCACGGCCGTGCTTGCTTTTGGTAAGGATATGAACAAATCTTTATGTAATGCTTTATGTAAATCGTAGGATATGAACAAATCTTTTGCTTGCATATATTTGTGCTTCTAATCCTAATGCTTGACCTAATTCAGTAAATTTTGATGCATGTTGAAATAAGATTTAAACTTGTCCATTCTAGCATCCTAATTTGATTTGATTGAACCCTAACATTGATGAAACCCTAACATCAATTGTGATGAAACCCTAACATCAATTGTGATGAAACCCTAACATGTACATATCTATTATTGTGTTTGTTGGCCTAGAAACCCGTCTAAGATTTACTTATTAGGAGTAAATCTTGGATAGTCCCTGGTTTGGGACTATTCTTGAACACCTAATCTCACTTAGGATGTAAGTGTATAATGTGTATTGGGTTTTCGAGAAAATTTTGGTAGCATTTTCCCATTTGTTCTCTAAGTACATATGTACTTAGAGAACAGCGGGGAAATGCTATCGAAACTTTCTTAAAAACCCAATAAACATTATACACTTACTAGTGAGATTAGGTGTTCAAGGATGGGATAGGTGGTACGCATTTATTATATATAAGAATGACATCACATGTGTTTGTTGGCCTAGAAACCCGTCCATGACCCTAATCTTGTCCTAATATATACTTGTTTTCTCTTAGATCATAGAATGGATAGATCATGGATGTCTATTCGCAATTGCTGCACCCCAAAGTTTATATCTGGTCTTGATCAGTTTATTAGATTTGTCAAGGAACATAGGAAAGAACCTGGAGATAGGTTCTACTGTCCATGTAGGCATTACGGTAATAACTTGAAAGTCATCACTGGTGACGAAATCAAAAGTCATGTCATGTGCAACGGGATTGTACAAGGCTATACAGAATGGCACTGGCATGGAGAGATTTCAAACTCAAAACCAGTGGATGTCGATAGCAGTGCTTGGGTGGAAGAAGAAATTACCTCCGATGATGTAGATGTGAATGAACCAGTTCCAGTAGACATCGTTGATGTGATGTTGGATAGTTGTAGGATAGAGCACACCGATCCATCTCCTATCTTTAGAAACATTGTGCATGATGCTGAGATACTGTTATACACATGTTGTGCTAAGTTTACGAAGCTTAGCGCTGTGTTGAGATTGTATAAGTTGAAAGATAACAATAGATGGAGCGACAAAAGCTTCACTGAATTGTTGACTTTGTTGAAAGAAATGCTTCCTAAAGGAAACGAGCTGCCAATCTCAACATACCGGGTAAAGAAATTGTTGTGCCCAATGGGAATGGAGGCCAAGAAGATACACACATGCCCAAAAATTTGTGTATTATTTCAAAAGGACTATGTCAATTTGAAAGATTGTCCAAAATGTGGTGTGTCACGGTATAAATTGACGACTTCAGGGGAGTCCAAAACTGGTTCTCCTGCCAAGGTGATGTGGTATCTACCTATAATATCACGGTTTCAACGCTTGTTTGTAAATCCAAAAGATGCAAAGAATTTGAGGTGGCATGCAGATGTTAAGAAAAATAATGATGCGATCCTACGACATGTGTCTGGTTCCCCACAGTGGAAGAAGATTGATCTATTGTGCCCCAAATTTGGTGAAGAAGATAGGAATCTAAGACTTGGGCTTCGTACAGATGGGATGAATCCGTACGGGACATTGAGCAGCCAACATAGCACTTGGCCAGTCATGCTTGTTATATACAATCTTCCTCCCTGGTTGTGTATGAAAAATAAGAACGTTATGTTGTCGTTGTTGATATCGGGCCCTAAACAACGCGAAAATGATATCCATGTTTATCTTGAACCTCTGATTGATGACTTAAAGAAACTTTGGGCTGAAGGTGTGATGACCTATGATGCTTCAAGAAGAGAGACATTTTGTTTGCACGCTATATTGTTTTGCACTAATAATGACTTTCCAGCATATGGGAATTTGTCTGGATATAGTGTCAAAGGAGTTAAAGTGTGTCCTATATGTGAAGAAAACACTGATTCAATAAGACTAAAACATGGCGGCAAGACTGTATATCTTGGTCATCGAAGGTTTCTTTCAAAATTCCATTTGTATCGTAGGAAGTGCAAAGCATTCAATGGATGGAATGATGAACAGAGTGCACCTAAACCTATACCAGGGGATGTTGTTTATGAAAGAGTAAAAGACATTGTCAATGAATTTGGTAAGAAATCACAATGTAGTATGGCCACACGGAGTGACAATTCTTCATTCAAGAAGAAATCAATATTTTGGGATCTTCCTTATTGGAGTTCTTTGATAGTCAGGCATTGTATCGATGTAATGCACGTTGAGAAAAATGTCTGTGATAGCGTCATTGGTACTCTGTTAAATATACCAAGTAAGACTAAAGATGGGATAAAATCCAGACTGGACCTACATGAAATGGGAATAAGGTCAGAATTAATAGAATTATGTGAAATGGGTAATAAAAGAACATACTTACCTCCCGCTTGTTACACGTTGTCTAGAAAGGAGAAGAAAGCTTTTTGTGAATGCTTGGTAAATGTTAAGGTGTCACATGGTTACTCATCCAACATCCATAGATTGGTATCAATGAAAGATCTGAAGTTGATAGGTCTTAAATCTCATGATTGTCACACTCTAATGCAACAAATATTGCCCGTGGCAATTCGATATATATTGCCGAAGTATGTAAGGTTTGCAATCACCAGACTTTGTTTCTTTTTCAACAGTCTATGCAACAAAGTTATTAACCATGATACTCTCGATAATTTGCAAAGAGAAGTGGTTGTTACCCTATGTCAGCTTGAGATGTATTTCCCTCCTTCGTTCTTTGATATCATGGTACATCTTGTTGTCCACTTGACTAGGGAAGTGAAAATGTTGGGACCAGTTTTCTTGCATTGGATGTATCCCTTTGAATGATACATGAGCATTTTTAAAGGTGATGTTTGGAACCGTTATCGGCCTGAAGGGAGTATTATTGAAGGTTATGTGGCGAGAGAGGTTATGGATTTTTGCAATGACTTTCTGAGTGGTAATAACACTCCTGTTAATGACAAGAATATTGAGGAGAGAAAATGAATTTTAGGATCACGGGTAAAAGTAATCAGCGGTGAGCAGTTGGAACAAGGTCACTTGTATATTTTACTCAACATGGACGAAGTGAGTGTGTTTCTATTGAGGAACATACCAATTTCATCAAGAGACAACATCCTCGAGCAAGTTCAATGTGGCTTGCTAGAGAGCATAACAAGAATTTTACTAAATGGTTTGAAGATAAAGTCTTACATCAACTATCTCAAACACCAAATGATATTACGAAAACTATCAAATGCCTCACCTTTAAACCAAAATCGAATGTTATGTCTTATGAAGGGTTTAAATTAATGGGTTCACATATTACACAAAGTGCCAAGATGATAAGAGTGTCATCCAGAACAGTGGGGTCACTCTTTATTTTGCAAGTGCAAAGGATAAGAGTCTAGATGTAGCTAAAATGTCATATTACGGTGTCATTGAAGACATATGGGAGTTTGACTACATAGATTTTAGAATTCCACTCTTTAAATGTAATTGGGTTGATAACACCAAAGGAGTTATAGTGGATGAATTGGGTTTCACTTTAGTGAACTTTGAAAAGATTAGCGAGAAGGGTGAACCATTCATATTGGCATCACAGGCGAAACAAGTATTCTATATCGATGATCCTGCAAATGATAAATGGTCGGTTGTTCTTCATGGTAAAAGACAGTTCATTGAAGATCCTATAGATGAAGAAGAGTACTATGATAAGTATGATGACTCCAGTCCATTCTCAGTTCGGTTTCCAAGTACTCCACAAAATATTGAAGCTAATGATGACTTATATATGCGCAGAGATCACAATGAAGGATTGTTAATTGATACAAGATCACAAATTTAGAGGCATGCATGTTTATATTTTTTTATTGAAGCTAAATGTTTGCTTTTTTAATATCAATATCATTTTCAGATGTTTCATTATCTTCTAGTTAATACAAATTGTAAATGTTTTCCTTTTAAATGACATTTTCAGATGGCTGACCATGATGAGCATGATGTCCATGATGAGCATGAAGTCCATGATGAGCATGTTGTCCATGATGAGCATGGCGAGGATACCAATGTAAGTTCTAAAAACATATCCTATATTTCAATAAAATTCATTATCTTCTAGTTATGTCATATATCCTACATTTCTATATTGGGCTAATTTCGTGTGTTTATTTTTGTCAAATTTTAGGTTGATGATGCACATGTACCCACTGAAGCACTGGAGGAACTTGATGTGCATCACCAAAAACTTAACAAAAAAAGGGGCATCACTCTGTTGAATAAGTTAATAGCACTAAGTGGCAGTGGATCTAGATTGGCTGTCGAGTTTGATAATGGAGGAAATGCAATTGGAGTGAACTGCAATAATTTTGTAAACTATCTTGGGGTTGTCAATCGAAGCCATTGTGGTGTTAAGTATGATAATTGGCATAAAGTTCCTCAGGCGAAGAAAGACATGATGTGGAAGGATTTATGCGTGAGTTATTATTATTTGCAATTCTATTTTTTAGATTACATATTCTATTATTTGCAATTCTATTTTTGGATACTAGTTAATAGCAATTCTATTTTACAGAATCTGTTTGCATTTGATGAGAAGTTGCATCGTAAAAGCGTGATGCAACGCGCTGGAATGATGCTAAGGAACTATAGGACAAATCTCAATAGAGAATACATAAAAGATGGTGATAAGAACAAGAAGTCAGCCATTGAACAGTGGAACTTCTTGGAAAAAGAAGATTGGGACACGTTTGTTGCTTCAAGAAAATCTCAAGAATTCAAGGTATTAAGTGAGGCGCAAAAAGCAAGGCGTGCACTGAATGTGCATGACCACACTATGGGTCCAAAGGGCTATGCAAGAGTTCGCCAAAGACTACAGGTAGAGTCTACTACTACTCAGGAGTCCTCTACTACATGTGCCACACCCATGCCTCACCATGATGTATGGATAGATGGGAGGCAAAACAAGAAGGGTGAAATAAAGAAGCCCGTAACTGCTGAGGCGGCTGTGAAAATGGTAAAATACAACTCTTAGAGCAATCGTTTGAATATTGATTATTTGTGGTGTTAACTTACCAATTTTTGTTGATGGTGATTAACGGGAGCTGCACGAGCAGAGGAAATAAGGCACGTTCATACCTCAGGGCACAAGGGATGAATTGACAGTTGCTCTGGGTAACACAAAGCATCCTGGACGTGTTAGGGGTGCAGGCGCTGGTGTGGGCATCAAAGCATTCTTTGGGCCATCCCAGTGCAAACCCAGAGCGGGACTTTCACAAGAAGAGGTAACCTATTCTTTTTTTAGAATGTTACTGCAAAAGGGAATTCAATAATAAGAAGCTAATGTTTCTTTTATCCATGTATAGGAGAATAAAAGAGTCGAGGATATAGTTGCTAAGAAGGTCAAGGAAGAATTACTGTGGTGGCAGGCATCTCAGGCTTCCAATCAGCCTATGGCGACCCACTCTTCTCCTGATGCACAGACTGAGAGTAATCATGTAGACCCACCGCCTAACATGCCTGTTGTAAGTATTGTTTATGACATTGTAGCTAGTATTTTCAAGATGATATGTTTTCAAGATGATATGTATATATGTATAACATTCTTTACGTAAATTTGTAGGCGTTGAATCCATGCTGCTTAAGAATGCAAGACTATGTTGTTGTAGAGGTGCAGGCTTACCCGTCCCTTCCTGGGGCAATGTTTCACAGGACTCCAATGCCACAGGGCTACGTTCGTGTGAGCCCGATACATGTATTACCCGATTGGAGGGAAGCTACATTGCCATATGCCCACCCAAATATTGATACACTTGCTGAGGCAGAAGGCGGGGTGATATTGTGGCCCAAAGAAGATGTCGTCTACACTACTAAAATTGTAAGATAAATTTACATTAATTTAGATTGTTAATGTGTATATATGAGTTCAATTGATCTGAAATTATATATATATAGGTTAAAAAGAAGACCCCCAGAGCATCTAGGCCTCCACCTCCACTTCCTGCATTACCAAGTTGGGTTCCAAATGACCTAAAATACCCATTAGGTCCTTCTTGTAGGGGAATGGCATGTTGGCTACGGGCACATAATATACATTTCCCTATAATTGTTTCTTTAGAAGCGAGTTATGAAGGTCAATCATACGAAAGCTCTTTATTTGTACAAGATATTATTGAGTTTTTTATATATGATTGGCTGAATATATCAATGATAGAGACATGGATAAGGTTTGATCTTGTTTATACATCCATATACCTTGTGTATGATCTGGTGATCTGGTTTCTTATATATTAATGCATATGTAATACATGTTTTGCAGCTACTTAGTCGAAAATCAATGTAAACAATTTGCATTTGACCATGTGGGATTTTTGATTCCATCATTGATTAGTATGGTAGCTAAAGACCCTGATAGTGTTCAACAATACTGTATAGATGCTTTTACAATTTTCGGTCAGCAAAAGAAGATGATAATAAAAGCTCCATTCAATGTCAAGTAAGTTTACTTTACTTATAATTTGGACTTAAGAAAATTACATTTTTATTGTGGATTTTGAGTTATTAATTTTTAACTTTTTTACCTCTAGCGGTAGGCATTGGGAGTTACTAGTTATTCTCCCCAGGACGTTCATTGTTTATTATCTAGATCCTGTGGGGAGTACATTGAATACTAAAATTGGACACGTAATGAGAATGCCATTATTCTGGTGAGAAATATTTCATTTTTATATCAGTTAACATCTGTTATTACATTACTATTTAATTATGCAATTTACTGAGTTACATTAACATGTAGGGGTTTAGATGCATTCAAAAAGGTTGGAGGAAAGGTCCCCAGGAAAAAGAACCGGCCAATAATTTGGAAGAACGTGAAAGTAAGTTCCCGACTCCAATGTATATATTGTTTATGTGAATTGTGCTTAGTTGTATTTTTTAATATTTTGTATGTTTCAATTTATAGTGTGCTACACAAGACAATGGTTGGGCATGCACATACTATGTGATGCGATTTATGCAGATGATTATCCAATATGCTGCATTGGACATCGATACCATACATGAGGTATTATATATAGTCCCATTAGTTAGTATGAAATATATCAATCTTATTTTTAAATTATTACTTATATATATACATCATTCTCTTTGCAGGTGTTTAAAACTGACCACACTATAGGTAAACACTTAAAATATGTACATGCTCCATATACGATGGAAGTATTAAATGAAGTAAGAGAAGAATGGGCAAGAGCTATACAAGCAGTGGGGACTGTAAAATATAATTGGGATGCTGATAGCGATGTTGAATAATATTTTGTAAATGAATATTTTGGAATGTCTATACATGTCTGAATGTTTCTACATATATTTGAATGTTTCTACATGTGTGAATGTGAGAATTGAATTGATGTCTGAATGTATCTACTTGTGAGAAAAATATATTTGTTGATTTTGCAGGTTTGTGGCCTGTTTGTTGGCTGATATCAATGGATGTCGTAAACCTACAGTTCAAAACTGAACTACAGGTTCTCATCCTGCTGACCAGCCACAGCAGGCCTGCAAACTGATAAGAAAAAAAAATTAAAATATAGGCGTCGATTATTTATAGAAAACTGTCATCAAAGGCTTACAACGTCAGTTATTGGATAAAAACTGCCGCCTAATGTGACAAACAACCCGACCGTGCAGGAAAGCACGGCCGTGGCGGGAAATAGCGTCGCTCATTAGTATAAAATTAACACCTATACTACTAAACATGGCCGTGCAGGGAAGCACGCCCGTGGCGTCTGGGAATATGGCATCGGTTTTTTAGTTTCAAACCGACACATATAGTGTCCTAGATGGCACCCTTTTTGTGGCGTGAAGCCTTTTGGCGTCGACGTACTATAAATGACCGACGCCTATCAGTGCCCTGCTTGTGTATTTTTGGTGGCGCGAAGCCTTTTGGCGTCAGTTATACAACCGACGCCGAAGAGTTTGACCTTTAGCGGCGCCCACATAGGCGTCGCTTTAGAACCGTCGCTAAAAGGGCATAAACAACCGACGCCAAAGGCCTGTTCTGTAGTAGTGTATATCCCCCAGTTCACTCTCATCATCATGTGCCCTGTCTACACCAAGGGCAAAGAAAAGAAAAAGAAAAAAATACAAAAAGAAAATAAAAGATGCTCCTAATGAAGAGAATCTAAATAAAGAAAAGATGAGTGTGTAAAAGAACTCCAGATTCTTACTGCAACCCTTTCTTCCCTTTGCATGCCCATGGATCTAGGAAATGTCAAACCTAGCTCATTTTTCCATTCTTTTGCAGCCATGTGGGTTACCTAGTGTGGATGGACATATGATATTGAATGTATGAATGTAAAATAGTAAAATTAATCATTTTTTACATATGCTACCATGAAACAGTTTAGCCAGAGTGATATGACAATTATATGGATTGATTGCATTTTCTATTCTCTACATTTGAAGTTTGCAGGCTCGTTACTCTAATCATGATTGGTTTGTGAAAGAGGAGAGGAGAGAGGTGGAATGCATTTACTTAGTCATCTTTGAGCTCATTTAGTCAATATTCACTTATTGCATTGCATTTTTCATTTCTTGATTGTTGAAAAATTGTAGAGACATTGAGTTGGAGCATACTTGAGGACAAGTATGTTTTAAGTTTGGGGTGGTGATGCAGTCCTATTTTAGGGCTTCATCTTGTGTCTTATTGCACTTCAATCACATATATACCTATAAGATTACATGTTATTTCCCCTAATATGCATATTTGAATAAAATGCACTTAGAGATGTTATCTGCATGTTTTTCAAGCATTTGAACCACGCTTGATGGAAGAGAGAGAGGATTTATCCTAGGGTTTCTCTACCCTTGGAGAGGCCTAAAGTGAAGTCTGATGCTCCCTCAACGTACCCCTAGTGGCCAAAGCTCCATTAAAACAAACATGTCCAAGAGAATCCAAAGAATCAATTCAAAGTGATGCAACAGAGACCACCTGGATGCGGTACCTCAGAACGATCGTGATGGCTCATCCAAAACCAATAGAGTCACATTAGAGCAAAGCAAGAATCACCACGGACGTGCCACTTAGAATGGTCGTGGTGGATTGACCTAGAAATGTTGTACCACCTTGCACAGTCGTGTGATAGCTGAAGAAAAATGACCATGGAGTTAAGAACGGGAAGGCAGTGGTGACCACCACGGCCATGCTACCCTAGCCCCACCACGGTCGTGCTACTTCTTCATGTACATTTTTGACCAAGTTACTGTGATTTTTTCCCATTTCTCACCTCAATCGTTCCACTCCACCACGACCGTTGTCACCCCTTCCCACCATGGTCGTGGTGACCACCACAAATATGCTATTCACAAAAACCTAACTACTCTTGCATTACATTTCCCACTTTACCCCTACTTGACATATTGCTTCACATACACCTATATATACCAAGGTGGTGGCTGGAGAACGAGGTTAGCTACCTTATACCACCTCCTAGCTCCCTATTTTCACATTCCAGCATTCCACTCCATTTCCACCTCCATTTAATCATTTCCACCACCAAAATCCTAGTTTCTTGGTGTTTTAGCCCTATTCCACCATCATTCCATGCCCCTACACCTTGGAAGAGGAAGGAGGACGTCATGTAGTAGTTGAAGTGGAGGATTGCTCCATCTACACTGAGCTCTATGGCTTCTTCTACCTATTTCTCCTTTCCTTTTGTATTTTGCATTGCTATGAGTAGCTAGGCCCCTTGGGTGGATTGTTTGGGGTCAAAAATATTACTTTGATACCATGTTGGGGGGAAATGATATGTAAAATTGTAATTTTGTTTGATAATGATTATGTTCTATTTCTATCTCCCTCTTCATGAATTGCTTGTTGGTTTGTGCTTGAAATCACCTAGGAATTTAGGGATAATTTTATATGCTTAGCATGGAGATTTCTCAAGGTTGGAATGAGGGTGATGGGAAGCCCAAAACCTCACTTCCACTCCCATTACTAACCTTGTGCTTAGAATGGAGATTTCTCAGGGTTAGAATGAGGGTGATGGGAGGTCTTAAACCTCACTTCCACTCCCATTACTAACCACAACCCCTAATAATCCTAAGATCATCTAACCTAGAAACCTAGGTTTGTTTAGACACTAATTGAATTACACCTAAACCCTAACCCAATTGAGCCTCGCAAGGGTAGTATTGGGTGTTAGGGACTAGTTTCCCTATAAACAACCTAGCATATCCATGGCTAGTTAGTAGTTTAGTATAATTTATTAGACTCTAGCTTGTTGTTTGGTTTGATAATCTAAATGAAATCATTGTGTTCACATGTCACCCTAACCTAATTGATAAGTGCATCACCCAAATAGCCCACACATCTCTTAGTTGCTTTAAAATCCTAATTGCTTTCTTGCTTAGCTAGTGTTATTTTAGTTAGCTCTGTACTTGCTTAGTTAGCTTCTTGTCTATTTCTTGCTTTGTTCTTGCTAGTTTAGGCCTTTACTTGCTCTTTTGCAAGTTTTCTAGCCTAGTGTAGTGTAGACCTTTCCTTGGTTGCCTTAGTATAGAATATTCTTTTCTTACCTTGCCTTGTCTTTTCTCGCTTAGTAGAATTAATTATCTAGGATTAACTTAGGTTGTGTCCTTGTTTGCCTTCCTTTACTTGCTTTCTTTCTCAACTTAGCGTAATCAATCAAAACATCACCTTTAAACCCTTCAACTCTAGACTCCGCAGTAGGAACCTAGCTCTTGTGCCCCCTCTTCTCCCTGTGGATCGATCCTATACTTGGCGCCCTCTTATACTACGACACGACCCCGTGCGTTTGCGGGTGTAATGTTTTGGTTTATGTGAGTGTGTTGAGTTTAGGTTCTTTTATAAATTTCAAAGTTTAATCCATCGTGTGTTTCTGTAATGGGGTTGCATCTATTCAAACTCCAATTGAGTATTGTGTAACACAATTGACAGAAACACACCACACTGCCCAACATTCACTCCCATATAGCATGGTTGGCCGTATAGCTATTCTGTAGAACTTGCTTAATAATCTGAGAGGGATCTTCTGGTTACATACTACTCCAGTTGCACTCCTCCGCTTCAACCATCCGAATGTGATTCCCTGACAAACATCATCTTGAACCTCACCCTCCTTTTCAATAATATAGCCCATGTAATGAAACTTATCACATATTGGTACATCCATTCCATCCAACTTGACCACATCATTCACAATTCTAGAGTGGCTAAAATTGCAATGCATATATTCGGTTTTACTTTTAATAATCATGGATTCTAATGTATTTCTCTAGAATTCAGTTTTAACATTCAAGATATCTTTTCTTTCATCAATAAACACAATATCATCAGCAAAAAACATGCACCAGGGGATATTATCTTGAACATTCTTTGTCAACTTATCCATAACAAGAACAAACAGATAAGGGTTGAGTGTCGATCCTTGATGTACCCCAATAGTGATAGGAAATATTTGTGTCTCTCCTCTAGGAGTCCTAACACTCGCATTAGAGACATCATACATGTCTTTGATTAGGTCAATGTATTGAATAGGCACACCCTTTTTATGCAAAACCCTCCATAACACTTCCCTGGGTATTTGATCATAGGCTTTTTCCAGATCAATAAATACCATGTGAAGATCTATTTTGTTTTCTTTGTACTTCTCCATAAGCCTCCTTATCAGAAAAATAGCATCAATTGTCGGTCTTCCCGGCATGAAACAAAATTTATTGTCTAAGATATGTGTAATCAATCTTAGCCTTTGCTCAATAATCATCTCCCAAAGCTTCATAGTGTGACTCATGAACTTGATACCTCTGTAGTTTGTGCAACAATGAACATCTCCTTTGTTCTTGTGGATCGAGACTATATTACTATTTCTATATTCATTTGGCATCTTTTTTGTCTTCATAATCTTGTTAAAGAAATGTGTTAACCACATTGCTCCTTCATCCCACATACTCTTCTATACATCAATGGCAATATCGTCTGGTACACACGTCTTTTTTATTTTCATCTTTTTCAAAGAAATCTTGACCTCAGACAGTGAAACTCGTTGTGTGTAAGTGATATTTCTGGCATTCATGTCACCTGAATCTCTTACATTGTTCACAATATCTCCATTGAGAAGCTTATGAAAGTAGTTTCTCCATTGGTTCTTTATGTCATCATCCTTCACCAACACTTTGCCATCTTTATTCTTGATGCATTTTAGTTGACTCAAGTCCCTTCCTTTCCTTTCCCTTATACGAGCTATTTTATAAAAAAAAAATTGGAAATAGGTAAATATATTGCCAAAAGAGCTATATAGCTAAGTTCTATTGTACAAAACAGAGCATCTGGTGTACCCAAATCTCAACAAACACACTATTGGGTTACATTCAAAATCCCCAATAGGTTCTAGTAAGGTCGTTTAAATTACAAAAAATGTTACTTTTTGTTCTAACCAAAGCACCAAGGAAGAAGTCGAGGTCATCCAACAATTGATTCTCAGTCTTTGGTCTTTTCCCATGTAGTCTGTTGTTCCTTTCCAGCCAGACAAAAAAGCAAGCACCTGTGAGGCACATACCAGCAAACATTTTAAGGTGTTTGCTGCCTTTGAATTTCGTGTTAATCCACTCCATGTTCTCCACCATAGTGTTAGGAGCAGCACTACCCCATCCATTCCTCAAGAAGATGATACACCACAACGTTCTAGAGAACCTACAGGCAAAAAATAAATGGTTCCTACATTCATCTTCTCTACTACACAGAACACAGGTGGGGTTCACTGCCAGACCCCAATTGATCATTCTATCCTTCATCGATAATTTATTTTTAATGGCTCTATACGCCAGGGTGCACCACTTGGGACAGTGAGCACACCCCCCCCCCTAGGAGTCCTAACACTCGCATTAGAGACATCATACATGTCTCTAATTTGTGTCTAAGATATGTGTAACACTCTATATTTGTGTCTCTCCTCTAGGAGTCCTAACACTCGCATTAGAGACATCATACATGTCTTTGATTAGGTCAATGTATTGAATAGGCACACCCTTTTTATGCAAAACCCTCCATAACACTTCCCTGGGTATTTGATCATAGGCTTTTTCCAGATCAATAAATACCATGTGAAGATCTATTTTGTTTTCTTTGTACTTCTCCATAAGCCTCCTTATCAGAAAAATAGCATCAATTGTCGGTCTTCCCGGCATGAAACAAAATTTATTGTCTAAGATATGTGTAATCAATCTTAGCCTTTGCTCAATAATCATCTCCCAAAGCTTCATAGTGTGACTCATGAACTTGATACCTCTGTAGTTTGTGCAACAATGAACATCTCCTTTGTTCTTGTGGATCGAGACTATATTACTATTTCTATATTCATTTGGCATCTTTTTTGTCTTCATAATCTTGTTAAAGAAATGTGTTAACCACATTGCTCCTTCATCCCACATACTCTTCTATACATCAATGGCAATATCGTCTGGTACACACGTCTTTTTTATTTTCATCTTTTTCAAAGAAATCTTGACCTCAGACAGTGAAACTCGTTGTGTGTAAGTGATATTTCTGGCATTCATGTCACCTGAATCTCTTACATTGTTCACAATATCTCCATTGAGAAGCTTATGAAAGTAGTTTCTCCATTGGTTCTTTATGTCATCATCCTTCACCAACACTTTGCCATCTTTATTCTTGATGCATTTTAGTTGACTCAAGTCCCTTCCTTTCCTTTCCCTTATACGAGCTATTTTATAAAAAAAAAATTGGAAATAGGTAAATATATTGCCAAAAGAGCTATATAGCTAAGTTCTATTGTACAAAACAGAGCATCTGGTGTACCCAAATCTCAACAAACACACTATTGGGTTACATTCAAAATCCCCAATAGGTTCTAGTAAGGTCGTTTAAATTACAAAAAATGTTACTTTTTGTTCTAACCAAAGCACCAAGGAAGAAGTCGAGGTCATCCAACAATTGATTCTCAGTCTTTGGTCTTTTCCCATGTAGTCTGTTGTTCCTTTCCAGCCAGACAAAAAAGCAAGCACCTGTGAGGCACATACCAGCAAACATTTTAAGGTGTTTGCTGCCTTTGAATTTCGTGTTAATCCACTCCATGTTCTCCACCATAGTGTTAGGAGCAGCACTACCCCATCCATTCCTCAAGAAGATGATACACCACAACGTTCTAGAGAACCTACAGGCAAAAAATAAATGGTTCCTACATTCATCTTCTCTACTACACAGAACACAGGTGGGGTTCACTGCCAGACCCCAATTGATCATTCTATCCTTCATCGATAATTTATTTTTAATGGCTCTATACGCCAGGGTGCACCACTTGGGACAGTGAGCACACCCCCCCCCCCCCCCCCCCCCCCCCCCCCCCCCGAACAGGTCAGCCCAAGGAACCATAGCAACTGCAGACGTGTATTGATCTGTGGTGTCTGGATTCTAAGATGCCAAACACCAAGAGCATCAACACTATACAATGCCCGGTTGTCTGAGAAAAACCTGCACATAGCTCACCAGCACCTTGATGCTTTCATACCCTCGGTCAGGATGGGTTGTGTCTCATATCTCTGCTGCATCCAAGTCTTCCATATGGATGTACTGTCTGATAGAAACTTGTTCAACCTCTTTTCACAACTGACCTTCGTGATGTGGCTCAGATCCTTTAGATGGAGACCACCCTGTTTGAAAGATCTCGTGATGGTGTCCCAAGCCACCCCGTGGCCCTTGCCTCCCCAGATGAAGTTGGCCGTCAAGGACCTGATGTTCTACAGCGTACACTCGCATCTCGCACATCCTCGACCAGAAGCATACCAGACTCTGGATCACTGATCTGACCAACACCAAGCGGCCAGCCATGCCTTCTTTAGTGTATGTTGCTGCCGCTGAGTTCACATCGTGCGAATTATTTAGATATAAAGATGATAAAATAAAAACCTCTATTCCCACGGGAGGAAAAAACTAGGCTCGAAATCTGATCCCAGCCCTATGGGCTTGAGACTGTCTCCCTGATTGCCGCTTGACCGGCTCGAGACGAGGCAAGTAAACTTTGTACTGTGACGGGTGGAACAACGGACTGGACTCTAGCAAACGGAAATAATTATTTCCCCACCTGAAGAAGCTGAATTCAAGTGAAGTTAACAATAACAACCTAGTTATTTTCACAATAAGTCCAAAAAAAAGGCTCCAGTCTTAATTCCGTAAGGTATGCTTAAATGATTAGAGTTTTGTTCTCACGAATTAAACAAGTCAGGGACCAAAGAACTGATATCGCTGCTTCGCTAAAATAATAGGCATAATGTTCTATATCCAAAAGCCCAACCAGTTTAAGATCAAACAGTAATCTCAACAAATAATTAATGAAGCAAGGTGCAAAACATCAATGTCGTGTGCGACAATTTTCCTAAGTCAACAAGAAGTTAAGAACCAGACTCATATTTACAATTAAAATATAACCTATTAACAGCATGCACCCAGAATGTGCATGGCAGCCGTCTCGAATAGGAGGCCAAAAATAACAGCACGTAGCTTGTGTCACTACACTTGCAAAACTGCGTGAGTGACGCTGCAGACTCCCTTCATAGCATCACCATTAGTAAACCTGCTGATACTTAGCTCAACTATCACAGCCATTTTTATATGACCAATATATATGAAATGATGGGACAAACTGCTCAGTTCTTCTAAGCTCATAAATGTTAATAAAGCCATCAAACGATGTGGTAAACTGCTCTGTGCATCTTATAGAAGTGGCATAGAACAATTGGAAGGAACATTTGCAATATTGCCATTATACATATAATGAAAGCGTCATGAGGCTATAGGGCAAATTGCTCAGTGCTTCTCAGATCCGGTCATTGTATGACATGCTTATTGTGAGGGTTGTTTCTGCTCTAAATATTGTAGCCAGAATCAGCGCAAATGAAAGCTGACATTAGCGCATTGATAATCTGGACGTCCTGCTCTGTAAAAATCCAATGCAAGCCCAAATCTCAACCAGGAGAAACCCCTTCTGCTGTTCTTTTTAGCCAAATCTGTCTTAAGGATACAGAACAAGATGATTGTATCAGGAGATAAATCATGAGTGAAATCTTGATACATTGATCTTATTGGTGCAATCAAACAAGTCAAGTAAGGAACATTCTGGCCCGGTCTAAAATGGAACATATAGAATTATTCAAGTTGACTTTTCATATTCAGTTCACACAACCAATGTTGTAGCTTTAGTGAAAGGACTGAGAAAGACAGGTTTAAGGTAGCTAGTTAATGACTAGTCTGCGGGGACCCGTCATCTGATAACAATCGCTAGCCAGACAGGTTAGCGAGTCAATTAGCACACACAATTTAGACTCACACCTACAGGTGCCTGATCAAACTAAAGAGTGAACTACACTTGATTTATTTTAGGAACATATGCAGGAGTGGATTCATGCATCAGTTGTGACCAGATTAGAAGCGATAAATAGAAGACTGCAAGAGCATATGGTAAGCTTTCAAATGAGAACTCATGTATCATATTTAACCAGATTATGAGACTAGAAAATATAGGGATAGGATTTTGCTAAAGGGTTTATTGGATATGGTTGTTCATATTAAATTCAACGAAGGAATTGGTGTATCACTGTTACATAAATATGGTAGTCCATTCAAACTATGGGAAATTAAGAATATCAAATTCAGCATGCCCATAATTTTCTTTTCCAATCAAATGATGCAATCACATATTATACATATAAAAAGAGCATTCTCACAGAAGGCTTGATTATACCTTAGAATCTGTTGGGCCTCAAGAGATCTTCTATTTATCTGGTAGCATACCTGATCTCTGTACTACAACAAAATATACGAATTGTGAATACGATGGACACTGTTGTAAACAAAAATGAAAATTGATATAACAGTAAGCATGCCTACTTGTTTCATTTTCATGCTTTTTTGGCATCTGCTTCTTTCACACCTCTAAAGATCTTCTACAAATCATATCAGTGTGGTAGTCAAAGTACAGCCGCAGAACCGCATATTATTCCTTGACTTTTGATCAACCTAAATTTTTTTTTTTCAAATTTAGTGTTTATCTCTGTCAGTTATGTGACAAAGACTGGGCAAGGGTATGAGAAATGGTTTGTTTTGCAGGATTTGCAGTCTCTGACAATGATTTGGCAAGCTATGAGAAAATGGTGATCTATACTACTACGTTGATAGACCTATCTGGTCTGCACTATTCACGAGCTCACATCTGTAGCTTCATCAGTGATATGGTCATTGGTCTCTTGAAAGGCTGAACCTTCTTATACCTTTTCTTTGTATCGTTTCTCATGTACCTTGTTGCCATCTGAGTAAGAATTCACGTTTCTCTTCCCTTCTCGTATTGAGAAACAATGCTCAACTCTTTTTTACTTAATAATCGTGACATATATGGTTTTTTCACACCAGAAGCTATAATGGATACTGTCATCTTTTAACCATCGTTATTGATTTGTTCAAAGATGACGTAGCTTTACTTCAAAAGTCTCATGACGGAGTCTTCTGATTATTTGTGCTTATCATTAAATGGTTTTTGTTCTAATACAAACTTAAAAAAATTTAGGATTGATAATGCCGTACATGATGTTCAATATGTTCTATTCATTTTCTATCAGAATGTTGTAATTATTTATCAAGAGATTTGATTGCCCATACCCGCGTATATAATAGAGTAGCAGAGCACCAGAATTATCACCTCCTAGACATCACTCGCACCTGAACTATCTATTTCCATTTACCCAGAATATTTTGGTTAGAAGAAGATTTAAGTGTGTTTTCTTATCAATCACCAATTCTTTTTGTTTCTTAGAGAATAAAATCCTTTTTCTCTTGTTCATCCCGGCAAGGAGCTGTTTTTTCTCTAGCTTTGAGTTTTCAGGTACAGTGCTTCTGTTCACAACTTTGATTCGGAAGCCAGTAAACTCAATCCCCGAGCAGTTCGAAAGGTCTTTAAGGGTACTATCTAGTGAGAAAGGATAGAAGTGTTGTGATGCTTCCCAAAAATCTCTACCTTAAAATTTTTTCTCAAATCTATTCCGGAAATGCTAACACTCCCAACAGTTCTACAATACCCAATTCTTCCTTCACTTTGGACATTAAGATTCTGCAACCCCTACCGTGTCTATCACCGAAACCAACTCAATTGTATACTCTAGTATATTGGTGAAGGAAATCTACGGATCTCCATCTATATCAATTATGAGAATCCTAAGAAACAGTGTGATAGTGTGATGTAGGACAGACCCCACCTTTACGCACTTGTGAGCGTAGGCGTCGCCGTGTTATTAGTTAGGCTTTATTAGCATGTTTTATTTTATTAATGTCTTTTTTTTCTCATTTTTGGGGTCTTGTAAAGTCAAGTGGTTTAGTCCCACATTGACTACCACCCGTTTAGTCTTTCTTTTAGAAGCTTATATAAAGGCTCTATATGCGGCCATGTAGAGACAGTTGATGAATGAGAATTATTCCCTTTTAGTCTTGAGTCATATTTCTTCTTTAATTCCGTAGATAGGCATTAAGTGGTATCAAAGCCTAACCCTAAAAACATTAGGGTTAGGTCCTGCCAGTAACGATCGCCGTTCTCCACCAACCCGCCCCCAGTCATTTGCCGCCATCTCCAACCACACCCGCTGCCGCCGTCGCTGCCTGTTGTTGCCGCCGCTGCCTATTGCTGTCGCCGCCTTGTCCATCGTTACTAGCGCCAACTCCTACTTCCACTATCCGTTGTTGCCGCCGCTACCGTTGTAGTTGTTGCCTACTATCGCCGTTGACGGTGTCTGCTGCTGCCGCCACCAACGTTTTCTGATGTTGCCGCCGTAGTCGTTGCCTTCTACTGCTGCAGCCGCAACCCCTGCCGCTACCTGTTGTCGCCTACGCCCACTGCCAACCACTACCTCGTCGACAACTGGCCCCCGGGCCGCTAGTAAGCAACCCCCCAAAATTTTATCTCCTCCCGAGGTAGGGTACAAACATCTTATCTCCTCTCGAGGTAATTCTCTCCATCCATATCAAACGCAAGGAAGCAACGATTACCATCACTTTGGGTAAGATATTTTAATTGTTTATTGTGCTTTTTCTCATCTTTGACAATTTTAGTACATTCGCAAACGGTCCTATAGGGTTTTGATTCCTCCACCGAAAATTTGTCAAGTCCTAATTTTGGAAAGGTTTTCCGTTGTTCGGTGCACTACTTTTCTATCATATATCTGTCTGCATTGTTTTCTTGAATTGTTTGCATTGTCCATTACAGAACGAAGTTTTTATTTGGCTCTATAATTTTTTGGCTTTTTCATTGCAAATCATTATGTCCGATCGTAGGTCTAATAGCCCGATTTTAGAACCCACGTCGGAAGTAGTCCCTACGTCTTCCCAAACCTTGTTTACCCTTGAGACTCTGGGTCATTCAATCAATTCCATCATGGTTGAGCTTCACACTATTCACCAAATACATACTCTATAGGCCGGTCAGAACTCGAAACCTTTTATGGGGTATGGGATGCTACCAAATCCTGGACATGCACCACAAATCCCCCTGAACCCTACTCCTCTGCATTTCTACCCATCAAAACTCCATGAGCCCTCTGCCTACCACCTCTATGGAGAAGTTGATCCTTTCGTCGAACTTGATCCTTATTCACAACACTCATATGTGGAACAACACCCCTACCATCACGCACCCCAAATCGCTACCCCACAAGCACACTACGCACCACTGCCACACCCCCTCTACGTGCTCCTGCACCTCATCACCAACCATGGGCTCCTCCGTAAGGCCCACATACTCCCATGGCAACTCAGACTCGAGCCCCTGCCCATGATGTTTTTCATAACCCCCGCGTGAACATGTTTTCCCCCACAACCCATACATTCAATATCACCCGGGACCTCATCCACCACATCACAATGATATTACTCGATGAGTTAAAATAGATACCCCCACTTTTGATAGTAAATTTGACCCCAAATCTTTTCTCGACTGGATTGCTAGTTTGGAAGATGATTTCAACTGGTAGGACATGACTGACGCTCAGTGGATTAGATTTGATAAGATGAAACTTGAAGGGCCAGACAAGCAATATTGGCAAGGTGTCCAGCACGACATGGAATGTACTGGTCAACCTCCCATCCTCTTTTCGGATGAGATGACGACTGAGCTACGCGAGTGCTATGTTCCCACCCAATACCAAAGACAACTTCTTTCTAACTGGATGGCCCTTAGCCAAATGTTATCATATGTTCAAGAGTATATGGAACGATTTGAGGAGGCTAAGAACGGTTGTATTCACAATGACTCTGATTGGCAATTGGCCACTCATTTTGTTCACAGTTTACACTCTGACATTAAATGACAAATGGAGTTACAACAATATGACTCCTTGGATGATGCTTTTCATCGTGCCCAAAAGGTAGAGAGTTACCTTCAACCCACTTCTCATGGTCCTTCCTTTTCTCATTTTGGACAACATACTCGTTCAACCAATAATCCTTCCATTACCCCAAATCGCTTTGCCTATCCCCTACCCCAACCACCTCCCCAAAGTTCTTCACCCTCCTCCTCTAGTAAAGGTAAGGAGGTAATCAGAACTCCAGTATGACCTCCTCCACGAGGTCATGAATGCTTTCATTATCATAGAACGACCCACCTAGCTATCCATTGACCTCGTTGTGCTCTTGTTGTGTCCTCTGACTCTCCTGATACCACCCCTGAGGATGACATTGAATATGAAGATGTTTTTCCTACCTCTGAACCTTCTGATGATGATGTTGATTACAACTATGATTATGATCTGTCATATCTCCAGGTCATGCATGCTTTAGCAGTTCCATTAGAAGGGGATGAATGGAAATGCACCACTCCCTTCCAAACCTTCTTCAAACACGCTAGTAAAAGTTGTAAACTACTCATTGATGGTGGCAGTTCTCAGAACATCATTTCACACCATGGATTGAAGTGCATGGACGTGAACCCAGAGCCCCATCCTCAACCACATAAAGTCCATTGGGTGAACCAAATTAGCTTGACCATCACCCAACGCTGCCTTGTGCCCATCACTCTAGGTGCTTATTCAGACCACATTTTGTGTGATGTGTTGTCAATGGATGTTGGCCACGTCATTCTTGTTTGTCCTTGGATTTATGGTTTAGAAGCCCACAATTAGGGATGTTACAATGTTTATACCTTCAAACACAAGGACAAACACATACGCTTAGCACCTACTCGATTCATCTCTCCTCCAAAAAAGAGTCCCTCTACCAGATCCCCAGACCTCCAAATCCCAACATTCTTTACACCTTGTCACTCGAAGAGAGTTGAAAGAAGCCAGTCGCGAATCGGGATGCATGTATGTCCTATATATCAAAGAATCCACTCCTATCTTTGATTTTCAGCCCCCACCACCAGAACTTGTCTCCCTTCTCGATGAGTTCAAAGACATGACACCCACTGACCTTCCTGACAAGCTCCCCTCTTTATGTGATATTCAACATGAGATTGATTTGATTCTAGGGTCTTTGCTACCTAACTGACCTCATTACCGTGTGAACCCGACTAAGCATGCTGAATTGAAATGTCAGGTATATGCCCTCCTCCTTAAAGGATTCATTCGAGAGAGCAAAAGTCCTTGTGTAGTTCCTACTCTCCTTGCCCCCAAGAAGGATGGTAGCTGAAGAATGTTCTTAGATTGTTGACCTATCAATAAGATCACTGTGATATATCGTTTGCCTATACCATGCCTTGATTACATGCTTGATCTATTGACGAGATCCCTCTATTTCGCCAAGATTAATCTCCGTAGCGTTTATCACCAGATTCATGTTAAGGAATTCCATGAATGGAAGATAACCTTCAAGACTCCAGATGGATTATATGAGTGTCTAGTCATGCCTTTTGGCCTATCCAACACAACCAACACCTTCATGCAAGTCATGAACCATGAGTTACGACCATTCATTGAAAAATTTTAATGGTATACTTTGATGACATTCTGATTTTTAGTAAGACCAAGGACGAACACCTAAATCATCTCCAACTTATCTTCGACACACTTTAAACTGAGAAATTGTATGTCAATCTAAAGAAGTGCTCATTCATTCAAGATAAAGTCCTATTCCTTGGCTACTTTGTATCCACTACTAGCATTGAGGCTGACCCGGCCAAAGTCAAATCCATCACTGATTGGCCCCAACCCACTTCAATTTTTGAGCTTAATGGCTTTCATGGGCTAGATACTTTTTATCATCGTTTTGTTTGAGGATTTAGCACCATTATGGCTCCTCTCACTGAGTTAATGAAGTGTGACAAATTCGAGTGGACACCATCTGCATGACATGCTTTTGAGGTTGTCAAAACTAAGTTGACCGAAGCCGTGGTTCTTCGCCTTCCTGATTTCTCACTTCCGTTTGAAGTATCTTGTGATGCTTCCGGTGTTGGCATTGGAGGCGTTCTTAGTCAAGACAGTCACATGTTGCCTTTTTCAGTGAGAAACTCAATGACACAAAGCGTAAATATTCCACTTACAATAAAGAATTCTATGTTGTTGTGCAATCCCTACGTCATTGGAGGCACTGCCTTCTCCATCAGGAATTCATCCTTTGGTCTAACCATCAGGCCCTTCGCTTTCTAAATTCCCAGAATAATTTAAGTGTGTGTCACACCAAGTGGTGTGAGTTTCTTCAGGAGTACACTTTTGTTCTCAAACATCGCTTAGGTGTTGAGAACAAGGCCGCAGACGCTCTCAATCATTGCTTGACCACCCTACAGTCTATGAGCATTGAAGTCATGGGCTTCAACCGCCTGAAAGAGCAATATTCCACCTGTTGTGACTTCGTGACTATTCATTCTTACCTTCTCAATAGTACACCTAGCCATGCTTGTGATTTTATTCTACAATATGGATTTCCTTTTCGTGGCACACAGTTATGTATCCCTTCTACTTTAGTTTGAGATTTTTTCATTTGGGAATTACATGTCGGTGGCCTCGCTGGCCATTTTGGTAGAGATAAGACCACCTCTCTAGTGACAGACAAATTTTATTGGCCTTCCTTACGACGTGATGTAGTTCACATAGTGTCTCAGTATCGTACTTGTCAATTTGCCAAATTCAAAAGACAAAATACGGGTCTACACACTCCCCTCCATTTTCCCCACGAGCCTTGGAAGGATCTAAGTATGGATTTTATAATAGGTCTTCCCCGCACTTCTTGTGGCAACACATCCCACTATCACACAGACAGTGAGGTGTTACGGGAAAATGTGCGGAAATCACCATAAACCACGGTTTACCAAAAATACAAGTTAATTAAAACCGATTGCGGAATGCTGATAAACTGAGAAACTATTACATGTAAGTCCTCATCCTACAAAGAAACAGGTTATATAAACATATACAAGATCTGATACGTGTCCACAGCTTAGAGGAACAGTTGTTTAACCATCACATGAATTCATCACCTGTTTATACATACATAAAGGCCCACATCCGGCCAGCAGTAGGATATACAAAACATCAACCCCTATACATCATGAAACAACGTCAAAACACCTCCAAGGACCTGAGACTACAGTGATGACTTCTAAGACTCTACTGCAAAACATCCCAAAACAGCAGCATATCCAACGTTTGCCTTCTACTGCTCGTCTTGCTGCTCGGCCGCAACTCCGCGACCACCACCACGTCTAGCTCGACCACCTAAAAAGGGTGTAAACCAGCGGGGTGAAACACACAGTCTGAGCAAGAAACATAACTCCCCGCCGAAACTACAGAACCTCAGAAAGATAAAGCAACAATAGCAGATGTCTGATAAGGATAACTGATAAGGGGTACAACAAAAGCAGTTATAAAGTAAAGTTGTTCATATAGTCAAGCTTACCAGGCATATACCCAAGCATTTCTTTATGGAACATGATTAACAAGATAAGATTTACAAGATATTACCATATAACATGAGGGTCATATAAGTAACTGCAAGATATAACAAGACTAACTACACAAGCAAGGCCTCAACCAATGTTCCATGTTTTTCCTTAAGCAGTAAATACTATACGGCTGGATTACATATTTTTATACCCTGAGGAAGTGAACCGTACCGTTCAGATCCAACCGACGGTTGTGAAACCCGGAGCCGGTGCCATACAAGGTCTATGGAAGAGCCGGACTCCACGACCTCCCACCTCGTGGTCAGTACACGAGTACAACACAAGCAGGACCACAATCTCATGCTGAAGTGGTCTTAACCATAGGGTCAGGCTACCCTCTGCCTAGCCCGCCTCGGTACAGGTATCGTCGCTAGTGAAACTGAGCCATGTGCCTGTTCACCATGCTCTAATCCATGAACGCATTCATGCTCCTTATATCACACATCCTGAGCCATGGGCCTGTTCACCATGCTCTTCACACTTGGGCTACGGGCCTGAATCCGCACCCTGGAGTCTACAACCGAAGTTGCACTCCTACCTCCTCACTTTAGGATAGGAGAAACCTCGCATATTCAACAATATGTGCTCCGGGTTAACCCGTAGGAGAACCCATTTCACCATCACCATCTCCTGACGATGATGGATCTATGGCCAGGGCAGCTACATGATATATTCCACTGTGATTAATTAGTATCTTTGATATAGATTGCAAGATTCAACCAAGTTATATACACTACAAAAAAATAGATTTTTAGTGAAGGTCATTTGTGAAGGATCAAAGCCCTTCAAAAATATTGACTTTTTGTGAAGGACAGTCCTACACAAAAGAACCAGTTTCCCTCAACCGAGTTCTTTATGAAAAAGGCAATTACTGAAGGTCTAAAATCCTTCTACAATGTAAAAATTTCTTCACTAAGTTTCCCACAAAATTTTCCTACCCCACTAATTGGTAATTAAGATTTACCATTACTGAAACAGTTTTCACGCACCGTTTCCTCTCCTTCCACTCCCCCACCCCCTGTGTTGTGACCGGTGCCCCCAGCAGAATAGCGGAAGCCGGCAACAGGACCCTCCATCCCAGCGGAAACCACGGCCGCTGGCGTGAAGAGGACCCCCGTCCAGCGGAAGCAACGGTCGCCGGTGTGGACCCCCCGTCCCAGCGGAAGCGACGACCGCGGCATGAGCTCACCCTGCTCGTGAAGAGGAGCCCCCGTCCCAACAGAAGCAACGTCCGCCGGCGTGAGCTCTCCCCCTTCGACTTCGGCCGTGAGGTAGGTCTAATGGTAGGTCTAATGGTAGAACTTCCCCTGATCAGTGCATCTCTGGCGACTGAGGACATATCCATATCAGCCATCTTGCATGGAAGAGGGGGTGGTGCGGGTGGATGGGGGTGTTTACAGGTAGGGAGGCTACTGGAGGTATAAGGAACACAAGGTTCACATGTTTTGGTGGTACTTTGGTGAACATGTTGTCCATGTTCCCCGTGTCCTCCTCACATATTAATTGTTTCATTTCTTTGTCAAAGGAGAAGTGAAATCTTGTGCTCCCTATTAGCTCCTTCAACATTATCTCCTCAATGAAGTTGTGCGTTCTGTGGCCGAACAGTGGTTCAAGGTCGTTCATCACATCTTTTGTTGTCTCATTTATTTCTCTCACTACAACTTCTGTGTCCTTGACCTCATTTTCCTCCACAACTTCTTCATTTTCCCCTACTTGTGTATCATCTACTCTTGCATTGATTGTAAACACCAACTAATTTATGCAGGAACACAACTCTAAAACTATTCCAAATGATATGATTGAGGAGTAAAAGGATATGTAAATTGTTAGAAGACTATGCTTATCATGGACAATATAAGTGATATCTGCGTGTGGCTTTCTAAAACAGTAGATGTTTTTATATATTTTTGCTTCCTGATTTCTCTTCATATTGGTTGGTGAGGAGACGAAGCGGTGTCATTTCATGTATAAACGGATGTATGTTATTAAGCGTTTCATACTGGAGGAAACACATCAAGTTCATTTTTTGGTATTAGTTATGAACCATACAATATAACTTTTATTGACTATTAGGCACCAGAAATAACATGCTTCAGTATTTTTTTACTTTATTTTGAGTTATGATCAATGCAGCGGGTTGCTTTCACAAATGCATCTTGTATAGCCTACTCTATAATTTCTTATGGATCAAGTGGTCATGGAATGGAGTTGATTTGCGTACCACTTTGTTCCAAGCATAAATAAATTGAACAGTACAACAAATATTGTATCTTAGAATCTCCCTTCATTACTTTCTATTGAAAGACCTCTTTTAGCATTCTGCATATCTAACAACAACATTAAATGATTGTAAAATATCCTCCTTCATTACTAAGTACAGAAATCTCTCTCTCTCTCTCTCTCTCTCTCTCTCTCTCTCTCTATATATATATATATATATATATATATATATATATATATATATATATATATATATATATATATATATATATATATATATCAACTAATGATGGTTGAGTTATCTGCTTGTAGTTGCTTTTCTTAGTTGTGAGTGATGGTTGTGTTCTTTCCTGGGTTTCTAAGGATGTTCTACTATGAAGTTCTCTGCTTGGTCTGAAGTTCATCAGTCTTGATGGTTTCCTCTTGCTAATTCATGAAGCTTCATAACCAGTTCAGTGGTGATGTCTATCACTATAGATAACTGGGATGTTTGTTGGCTTGCTCCCCTATCATTCAAAGAATGATGGTTGAGTTTTACTGCTTGTTGCTGCTGTTACATATTTCTAGATATGTCTCCTTGATCTGGGGCTCTGTGTTTTTCTATGTTGCCTTATGGTTTTGTTGCTTAATGCTCCCCTCTCACTTAGAGTGATGGTTGAGCTTCTCTCCTGAGTTTTTGAGGTTGATCTGCTATGAAGTTTTCTGCATAATCTGAAGATTCGTCAGTCTTGTTGGTTCTCCTGTTGCTGCCTCGTGCTGCTTCAAAACCAATTCAGTGGTTTGAGGAACGACTCATTCTATAGGTTTAATTTGATGTGGTTATGGATATAATGGGAACATCAAAATCCCTTTGAGATGTAATGTTTCTGAATCATGTATCCTTGTGGAAATTTTATAAAAAAAACTTTACATAGGTATCTCTCCTTCTCGCAAAGCTTAACAGACTAATTACATGGTTCATGTGTCCATCTCCTTGTGAAGAAATATTTCATGAGCAAGCTTATCTCTGAACCTATCTTAGGATTCTATGTTAAAAAAGCTACATAATATACAATAATGTGCCCGGACAAGAGTTGAATTGTCTTCTTTTCCAAGATGGAATAGTCGCCAGGCATTCACGACTATGAAGTTCAATGAAGAAATTCTCATGTGCATGACTTGGAGTTATTGTGCCTCTTTGTAGTAAAATTTATTATCTAGTACACAATAGACTGATCCATAGATTAAGATGGCCTAAAATAATCTCTCTATGCTTAAGGTGAAGTTATCCCATTGATACATATAAGGTGTTGAGTTGAAGATTAGATGAGATCAAACTAGTTAAGATGGAATACATGGAGAGCTACTTAAGATGGATGGTTAAGAGAAGAGGAGGGAAGATGTAGATGTAAAGAAGCAAGAAAAAGAGTAGACGTAGGGAGGGCAATATTCTGCTACCTTTATCTCAAAAATCAAGAAGAAAAGTAGGGGAGGAGTGGTAAGATAAGCAGAAGGAGACACATGAAAAACCAACATGAAATAAGAGAAGGGAGATGAGAAGAAGACATGGAGCAGGAAAAAGAGGAGGCGAAGGAACATTGTTGTAGCTACTGAAGCTTAACTAACTAATATTGGTAGGGCAAGAGCAGTGTAGAACACGAGGTAGGGATTTGGGAAAGGTTTGGTTTTTTTTTCGTATGCTTAAGCTTAAGTGGGTAGGGATGGTGTGTCTTGGATGTGTCCATGGAGTGTCCAAGTCGTGTCCAACACTTCAATATTTTTTTTAAAAAAAGTGGACATGTCAGAGGCGTGTCCGCCACGTGTCCAGACATGTCCAAGGTGTGTCCATGTTGGACACGCGTTGGACACAGACACGGCAGCCTCCGGGAAGTGTCTGTTCTTCCTAGATCCACATGTATGAAATTATTCTGGGGCAGTTAAAACACACTTGACTCGGACTGGTTTCTGTTGGCTTTTGAAAACATTTTTCCATGAGTCACTCAATTGTTTGAGCTCACTAAACTTTGCTTTTATACACAATCTATGAATCAATGATACTACAATCTAAACTTTTATCTTTTATTTTTCTCTTGTTTAGTTTTGGTTTTTAGTTGTAATGTGATCGTTAACTTCTTGTGTATTTGTATGTAGATGGATTTCTTACGGGATAGAAATTAGATGTATATTGCTAATATGATGCAAAGTGAAGTATTCCAGTCTTGTTTACAAAAGTTCATTGAATTTGCACGTACCCATCAAATACCACCCAGACCGGGAAATTTAATTTGCCCTTGTAAAACATGCTCGAATAGATACATTAAATCAGAGGATGACGTATTCTTACATGTTTTACAAAAAGTATTTGTTCGCAGCTATGATGTCTGGACATATCATGGGGAGATGATTGGGAGGAATACAATAAGTGCAACATCTACTAGGCCCGCATCTGGAAGTATGCATCAAATGTTGGGAGATATATTCAGAATGGGCGATACAAGTCATGCCAGTGAGTTTGAACTTGAGGAGGAGCCTGCAAATCTTAACGCCCAACGCTTTTTCAAGCTTCTCAAAGAAGCTGATCAACCACTGTATGAAGGTTGTAAAACTCACTCCAAGTTGTCCTTTCTGGTGCCTCTATTATATCTGAAGGAGGAGTCTGGATGGTCAAATAATTCTTTTACAAAGTTGCTGAAGTTGATAATCTCAGCCTTTCCAAAAGAAGGTAGTATGTTTCCTGAGACTTATTATGAAGCAAATAAAGTTGTAAAAGACCTTGGCCTCAAAAAAGTTAAAATTGATGTCTGTCGAAATGACTGCATGCTCTTTCGTAAAGTTTCATCAAAGAAAGACACGTGTGATACTTGTGGTGAGTCTAGATGGAATGAAAAGACATATAGAAAAAAAGGCAAGAAGGTAGCTGAAAAGGTGATGTATCATTTTCCTATTATCCCTCGTCTGGAGAGACTTTACATGTGCCCTTCAGTAGCAAAAGATATGATGTGTCCATTTAAAGAAAAAGGAAATGATGGTCGTATTCATCATCCCTCTGACACGGAAGAATGGATCTCAATATATAGAGAATTCCCAGACCTTGCTGCTGAACAATGAAATGTCAGACTTGCTCTAGCTACAGACGGATTCAATCTGTTTGGACTTATGAGTGCTTCAAATAGCACATGGCATGTACTATTAACCCCTCTCAATCTCCCACCTTGGCTTCTTCTAAAGGAGCCATACATAATGATGTCTTTGCTGATCCCAGGTCCTCATATGGTTGGGAATGATATTGATGTTTACTTAGAGCCATTAATTGATGAGCTTCAAAAACTTTGGGGGCAGGGAGTTAAAGCATATGATGCTTATAGAAAGAAAAACTTCACTATGCGGGCAATGATCTTATGGACCATAAATGATTTTCCGGCTTATGGTGACCGTTCTGGTTGGAGCACCAAAGGGAAAAAGGATTTAGGTTGTCCATCTTGTAATGTAGACATCTTATCCAAGTGGCTTCAATTTGGCCAGAAACAATGTTATGGTTTCCAACGACGTTTCTTGAAAAACAATCATATTTATAGGCGTGATAAAAAAAGTTTCAATGGAGAACAAGATTTCCGTCAACCGCCTAGGCGCTGGTCAGGTGATGATATACTACAAAAATTTTAGGGTTGCACAAACATCACATTCGGAAAAACTAATAAATGTAAAATCTCTACAAATGGACATCAGCCATTGCCGCCTGGATGGAATAAAATAAACATTTTTTTTCGACTCTAGTATTGGAAATATTTGTTGCTGAGACATAATTTGGATGTAATGCACATAGAAAAAAATGTCTGTGAGAACATATTGAACACTTTGTTGGGCGACTCGAAGAAAAGTAAGGACAACTTACAAGGTCGTCAAGATCTAAAACAATGGGGTATCCGAAGGGATTTGTGGCCAGTCGATTTAAGGAGCCATTATTACTTACCTCCAACATCTTTCACAATGAGTAGTATGGAGAAAGAGAAGTTTCTATCTGTTTTACAAACATTGAAGGTTCTTGATGGATATTCTTCTAACATATCTAGGTGTGTCAACATGAGAGAGAAAAAACTATTGGCATTGAAGAGCCATGATTGTCATGTTTTAATGCAACAACTTCTTCCTGTTTCCTTGCAGAACTGCATAGACCTAGATGTTTATAAACCTATTGCAAGCCTATGTTTATTTTTGAATAAACTTTGCTCAGATGCTATTGATGTAGAAGAATTTAAGAAGCTTGAAGAAGACATTGTTGTCACACTATGCCAGTTAGACAGAGTATTTCCTCTAGCATTCTTTACCATTATGATGCATTTGCCTATCCATTTAGCTTATGAAGTAAGAGTTGCCGGTTCTGTACGGTATAGGTGGATGTACCCCATTGAGAGGTACTTGAAGAAACTCAAGAATTATGTCAGAAATAAAGCTCAGCCTACCGGTTCTATTGCTAGAGGCTATTTGGCAGAAGAATGTTTGACATTTTGTGCTAGATATCTACCTAATTTTGACACAAAATTCACTCGTACTCCTCGTAATGTTGATGAATCTCCTATTAGAGTGGGAGTACCGAAACACTTTGATGTGCAAACTTTAGAACAAGACCATCGAAATGTACTATTTAATACTGACATGTTCGATGATTATAGAAGGTAATCAAAATTTTTTTCAATGTTAAATTGTTTCTAATATAGACTAACCACAACTTTTGAATTTTTCCAATAACCAGTGTACACATGATAAATCTGCAAGAGGCTGAACCAAATATCACACTACGTGCTTTAGAAAAAAAACACGCAACACAGTTTGCTAGGTGGTTGAGAGAGCATGTAAGTAATTTATAAAATTAATCAAAATTTTATTTTGAAAGAGTATTTAATCCCTTCTTATTTTTATGTTGATAAATTAGGTAATACGTATGCGAATTGATCATCCAAAGGATGTTAGTGAGGAGTTGAGATGGATATCGCAGGGTCCTTCTATAGATGGAATGTCATATGAAGGCTATTCAGTAAATGGATACCGATTCCGCTCAAAACATGTTGAAAGTACTTCTACTACACAAAATAGTGGGGTCTACTTGGTGGCAGATACATCTAGTTATGCAAGTGGGAGGGATAAAAATCCTATTACGGCTACAATTACATATTATGGACAATTGGAGGAGGTCATTGAGCTATGTTATGGTACAAACATAAAAATACCATTGTTTTGGTGTGCTTGGTTTGATGAAAGTTCTTCTAACGGTTTGCGCATTGACAAATATGGTTTCACACAGCTCAATTTCTCAAGGAGATACAATCAAGATGAGCCATTCACTCTTACATCACAAGCAATGCAATGCTTTTATGTAAAAGATCCTGATGATGATAATTGGTTCACTGTTTTGAAACTTCCGCCTTGAAATTATTCTGAAGTACCTATCATTGAGGATTATATGAGTGGGACACAAGTTCATAGTGGTAACAACCACACAAGTGATGATATCTCCTGGTCTAGGAATGATATGCATGGATCATTTGTTGCTAGGGAGCCCGAGGAATAAAGTTGTTTTGATTAGTTGTTGCAAACCTTAGTGAATGATCGTACTTGCAATATTTTTCTTTGTGGATTATTATGTTTTGGTGCAAGGATATTGCCTTGTCATTTGTCCCTTTTTTATCTTATGTAGGATGAGGAATAATTTGTGTTGATGTAATATTTTTCTTTGTGGATTATTATGTATTGGTGCAAAGATATTGCATTGTCATTTGTCCCTTTTTATTTTGTGGATTATTATGTGCTTACAATGTTGTACATTTATTCCATAAACTGCTGGACTAACCTCTTATGCATTGCTACAATTGTTATGTTTTCATCTTATGTAGGATGAGGAACACAAGGTCAACTATGAGAGCTTCTACAACCCCGCCACAACCCACTACTACTTCACCTACAGTCTCCTCTCCTTCAACTGAAGTAGGAGATGAGCATGAGGAACTTGAGGACGAACATGATCATCATAGATATGGAAGGGGCCCTGCAAGTGAGGTTAATCTAATTCCAAAACCAGGAGAGCAGCGACACAAGGTGGAATGGAATGCAACAGGTAATGCAGTTAGAAAGAACAATATAAAGTTGAACAGTTACTGTGGCATATTAGCTAGAAAACCACAAATATGGAGTTTAGATCTACAATGGAGAGAGCAACCACAACTAGCATTTGAAGATCGAAAATCATGCATTGAGGTACTTAAGTAATTACAAAATTTCTTTTAGTCTAGACTTAGTGTATATTTTAAGACTTTTTATTGTTTTTTAACATCTCCAAATATTTTCCAGAAATTCTTTGATTTGGGAGATCATCCAAATGCATGGAACTATGTAGATGCTCACATTCACAAAGCTTTACAAAGTTGGAAGTCACGGGTTAAGAAATATTACTATCTAAAGTATAAGGATAATCCAGATTTGATGAGGAAAAAGGTTGAGCAGAATGCATCATTAGATATTCCTCAGTTTGACAATCTTGTTAAACAATGGTCTTCTGAGAAGTCTGAGGTAATATCAAATTAATATATAATCATTTATCTTTCATGTATAGTGTTTAGTAAGTTAATTTTTTTTGTATATAAAATTGCTGCCACAAATAAGGTTAACAGGTCAAAAAAACAAATGCATCATACTACAGGATCCAAACCATGGAGTTGTTATAGGGAGGAAATGGTATCACCTTTCACTTTGTATTTATTTCCAATGAGTTCTAAATAAGAAATTGTTTAGCTAGTAATAATAGTCCTATTATTTGATTTATGAAAGAAAACTGCGAAAGGGGAGCCAACTCAAAAAGATTTTTTGAAGAAAGTTTATGAGAACAACCCGTTGGTGGTAATTTATTCAATATTTTAATCAATAATATATTAAATTTTCAAATAAAACTTGTCTAGTTTGTACATTGACTTTGTTCAAATAATGGCAGGATGAGATAACTGATATTGTTGAAAATGAAGTTACAAATGGTGAAGTAACTGATCCAACACAAATCGATGAGGTGACATGTCGTGCCTTCTTGTGTGTAGTCAACCCCGTAAAAAAGAATAGGGTTCGTGGTATTGGACTCGGACATGTCGCGGAAGGGAATACTGGGAAAGCTGCCAAAATTCGATATGAAATGTTATTGCGAGAAAGTATTGCAAAAGATGTAATTAATTTAACAAATTTGTAAGTATCATATGATATTGTCATTATTGTCTTCTAAAAGTATATTTCATTGTAGGATAAATTAAAAGAGGTTACCGAAGAAATGAAAAATCTGCAAAAATCTTGGTCCCAATTTATAACATGGGTGCAACAAAATCAGGTTGTTTGATGGAAACATTTGAGTATCCGATTAAACTTATTGATATAATATTGCAACATAAATAAAATTTGTTTTATTCTCTTCTATATTTTCAATAGGCGGAATCAGCTAGAAGTACACAGTTTGGCCCGACGAGTGTGTTTCCAAATCTGCCCCCTTCTGGAGTATTTCAATCTTCTGTTGGTACAACATCGTCAAATTTTGGAGCACAGGTACATATTCACAAATTTAAAGAATTTTAAATTTTTATAAATAAAAGAAGTTGAAAATGAGAATCTTGCTCTAAAGGCTCAAATGTTTTCAAACGAGGCTTCTCCTGGTGTGTTTTCTACTCAAGCTACCTCAAATGGTATCAATGGTCCAGGGCTTACATTTCAATCACATGTATGACATTACATACATTTTTTATAACGGCTTATCTGAAATAAACTCCTTCTCATGCTATCAATTTTTTTTGAAGCCACATTTTTTTCAAAATGGACCTCCGACTATTTTGTTTCCCGCTCAAGGTGGTGTGAGTGGATCCCAGGTATAAATATAAAATATATATATTACTGATATTTTCCTATTCATGTTCAACTTTATTGAAAAATTAAATTCTTTTCAAGCAGCAATATTTCCCAAATGGTCATCCTATTGGTGTGTTTCCCGCTCACAGTGGTACAAGTGGACCACAGGTATTTATATAAATGCATTATCAAATGTGTGGTTATTTATGATCATCTTAAATTGAAAATTTAAATTCTTTGTCAGCATCAATATTTTCCAACTTCAACTCGTACTGGTGCGTTTCCGGCTCATGGTGGTACAAGTGGAGAAAATCATGCAAGGGATACTGCAACGGAAGACGTTCATAATGCTTGAAGAATTGTTATGAAGCCTCACAACTCCATGGATATAGATAGTATTTAGAAATTGTGTTTGAGATCCATAGGACATTAGATCATATGTTCCACCTTGTAGTTAACCATTGTCAATCTATCAGAATACTCATTCATCTCGTTCTTTGTATTCTTCTTCTTTATCATATACTAAACTTTTCTTCTTACCATTCTTTTTTTTACTTACTGACATAGTTTGTTCTTAGTTTTTCATATTATTTGGTATTTTCTTGACATTTTAATTGATGTTTATCAACATGTGAAGCTTCCATGGATTCCATGAGATCCACATTTTAAATTTGTTTTCTAGCTGTTCTTTCCATGTAATTGCTACTGCTATCATGACATGATATAGAAGAGAAGACTTGTGTGTGTAGTAGCTGCCATATGGAATTGGTCCCTATGGGAGCACCTGGCTGCCTATACAACCTCCTAGTTCAATACGTTTTCTTTTACTATGACACATAGGTGTGCAACTGCTAATCCATCTACAATTACTTTGAGCACGTACAGAGTAAGTTTTTCCACTGTAGAGTTACATTGTGATAATCAAGGGGCTATTCAAGATGCAAATCTCTTTACCAAGTCTGTAATGCCATTTGGGTAAATACTATGTTCAATGTTCACTTGTTATGGGAATTTGTATATGATGGGTTTAAAATCTGCACTATGATCTTAACATTGCAGATCTGCACAGTTCGTTGTATCTAGTTATTGTTGTTATCATGTCTGTAATGCCATTTGGGTAAATACTATGTTCGATGTTCACTTGTTATGGGAATTTGTCTATGATGGGTTTAAAATCTGCACTATGATCTTTACATTACAATGAAAGTCTTAATGAGGGTAATGTATCCCTAACATAGAAATTGGATTTTAGGTGCAAATCAAAGCAAACTATAGAATAGACATCAAGTGTATTAGTCTGTGATACACAAAGGATCCCCAAACTAAATTTTACTGAATGTGGACACCAATCTTTAAGTTTAGTGTTGAACTTTGAAAAGGACATCAATAACTGTCAAGTGTTTCCAAGGATCCCCAAAGGACCCTAGGTGCAAGACAGTGAGGCCTAGACGTCTCCTTGATAGGAATGGGGATTTATTCATGAACACGCATCCTGAAATATCTATAGATGTATGTAGTTAGCTCTCATGCTGCTTTGTCCACCCTGTCAGTTCAGTTCATTTTTCATTATGGAGTGCCATAATATATTGCTTGTATCTTGTATACACAAATTTTTACACACCTCTTACCCTTTTAATTTTAAAGCACAATATTATGAAACTAGCACCAGTAGTTTGCACTGTTGCTGCAAAGCTATATTTCGCTTTCTTGCTCGTAGTTCAAAGTAAGATTCTGTCAACTTTCAGTAATCTATCTGTCTCCTCTATCTTTTTCTCATTTTATTTAGCAACTCTGAGAGGTCCTGGTCTCTATTTTCTAATTTGTCTGTGACTTCATTTCATTTCTAGCTGTGACTGGGTAATTCTTTTCTAGCCATTTGACATGATAACAACAATAACTAGATACAATGAACTGTGCAGATCTGCAATGTAAAGATCATAGTGCAGATTTTGAACCCATCATAGACAAATTCCCATAACAAGTGAACATCGAACATAGTATTTACCCAAATGGCATTACAGACATGATAACAACAATAACTAGAACTGGAACTTTCTTAAATTAGGTGATGTTATATCTTATAACATCGAACTTGATTTTTCTATTAACCTTCTACACTTTTTTCACTCTAACATATAAGAAAAGTATAGGTAAAAACAATGTTCATATATTTTGATTCTTCTCTCTCTTGAATGCACTAATATTATATTGATATACATTAATGCAGATGATGGGTTGTAAAAGTTATGCTAAACTTGCTCTCTCTCCGAAGCTGGCAGTATCTCCTGATGTAGTTTGCCATTTTTTACAGAGTCTAAGTGATATCGTGAGACCTAAGGCTAATGAGGTACTTTGATTTATGCAAACCACCTTCTTTTCTACCCAAAACAACTCTTGCATGGTTATCTCAGTATTTTTTGCATTCCGTTTTAGGAATTTGAGACAATAAGGAATTTTAAAAAGCAACAATCTGGTGGCTCATTTAGAAGTTTAGAGCCATGGGATGAAAGTTACTTTACAGGAACCATGAAGTGCTCTGCATACAATGTTGATCCTTCAACAAACCACATGTCAGAGGTGTGGCTGATGACACCAGCTGAAGGTATAGAAGCAATGGTCAGAGATCCAACTATCATTTGGTTGATCCTCAATAGCATGAGGTAACTTATCAATGATTACATGTACCTAGAAACTTGCAAAGAATTCAGGGGCCATCTTGATCATCTATCTTCTCCCAATAATTCTCTTTGTGTATTTGAGATACAGAAGCAAATTAAATCTATCTTTCTGGGTGATCAACTTCCTTTACATACCATTAGTTCTATTTCCTATGAAATTCAGTACTTCTAATCAACTTATTGTTACTAATTTTGTCTCCACTTGGCACCTGAACAACAAGATGACTTGCTTTGTTATTTTTCTTTCCTCTGTTGTTAATCCTACCTGCATTGTAAATCCTTGTCTTTTAAGTTGTTGACATTCTAGTGAAGGTGAACTAGATTCTCATTAGAATAGGCAAACTTGAGATCTTGTTCCTTAACAGTTCAAGGAGTCAATGAATATAATATTCTAATAAATATTCATTTGTTACTTTCATATAGAAGTTGCCTGGTATTGATATTCGTTTTTTACTTTCATCTCGTATACTAGATGTTGCCTGGTATTGATGATTCAAAGTCCCTTGAGGAGTTATATGATAGCCGGTCTTCTCATGACCTACACAGTGGAGTGGGTGCAGACAAGCCTGAACAGATGCATAAGTCTTTTAGGATTGCTGATTCTGTTGGATTACCAGACAACAGAAGTCAGTTTACCAACAAAAGGAACATCTCGGTCAGTCTTATTGTTTTCAAACTTCACTCACATCACTCATATCTCATTGCTCGTAAGCATAATGGTAATCTCATTCATCCCCTGTAATAGATGTTGCCCATGAATGATGCTTCAAAATGTCTCGAGGACCCTATACATGATGAATCAATAATGGAGATAGATGAGAATGACTGCTCTCATCATGTACACAGCGGAATGGGTGCAAGCAAGCCTGAACAGGTGCGCAATCTGCTCAATATTGCTAATTCTGCTGGACTACCTGGTAGTAGACATCCGTATAACAACAAAAAGAATGCCTCTGTTAGTCTCCATTGTTTTCCCTTTTGTGGTCTTTCGTAATCTACTTTTTTATTTCAATTATTTGTTACAGAATCTATCAATAAATTGTAACCTTTCCAAGTATTATGTGAGGACTGACACATTTGGGTTAAAATGATTACCTGTATCTGTTAGGCGCTAGCCTAGATGGGCTACACATAAGAGCGGTCAAAACATGAGCTCCAAGTTACTACAGTGGCCTTACTCTGTGGTGCTTAATTTCTGACACAATTTTAGGGATCAATTAGGTTAATTTAGGTTTGAATTGTTGGGATAGTTTATTTTGGCTTGATTGTGTTCATTAAGTTCAAATCAGGAAACTTTAGGTCTAGTTTAGTCAAATTCTATAATAAAGGTCAGTTTCTTTTATTGCTTTGAGCTATAGTGGTGCTGTGATGTTCTTTGCAGCAATACATAGATTGTTCAGCCTACTGAATTGCTATTGATAATCTTCCATTGGTTGACATGTTTCTAATAATATTTGTTACAGAACTGGAAAAGTTATTCTCAGCTACCTCAAAGCAACAAAGTATCTGCAGTTAAGACGGAACCAGCTAGAGCCAGTGGCAGAGGGAGAGGGAGGGGCAGAGATGTTCGTGTTCTACCAAAAGATACCACAGCTGAAGCCAGCCTTAATAAAGAGAAAGATTTAACACCTCAAGATATATTGAAAACCTTTTCTACTCAATAGTAGTGGAGCATGAACTCTATGATGGACAAGGCCTGATGTCCAAGCTTCCTCTCAACATTATCAAAGTTGGTCATTGGCTAAATGAGTGATAAAGTCAAAATGTCGATATATACTTACATTGAAATTTGTATCGATTAAGGGGAAAAGGCCGATGTCCTCCCCTATGTAATGAACAATTTTTCTATGTGAAATAAAAAGGAATGTTTCAAAAGAGTGATTTGTTATGGTTGTTGTGTCTTATTAACTAAACTATTTTATTAAAATATTCTTTGTGCCTGATAGAAGCCACAAAAATATTACTTAATGAAAAATAAGAAAGTTAAAACCTCATTGACAAATAGGAAAACATAGATCACAATTGTAATTCATGATAAAATAAGTATATTTATGAAGGCCCTAGAACCTCATTGAAAGTTGTGAAATTAGCCTTCACAAATGTATTTGGGAGGCCTGGGAATTGCTTTTGTGAAGGTCAAATAATCCTTCAATAAATGTATTTGTGAAGGCCCTAGAACCTCATTGAAAGTTATGAAATTAGCCTTCAAAAATGTATTTGGGAGGCCTGGGAAGTTTTTTTGTGAAGGTTAAATAGTCCTTCAAAATAGTATTTGTGAAGGCTAGAGTCTCTCATCAAAGTATTTGTGAAGAGGCTTTTAGAGTAGGACTTTTTGTGAAGGAATGACCTTCAACCGAATTTTTTATTGAAGGAATTAATGTACATTTGTGAAGGAATCATCCTTCACAAATAGCTAATTTTCTTGTAGTGATAACATGTAAACTATAACAGGAAATAAACAACATAAAACTCAAAGTTATGCTTTTATTGTAATCACATGATCCGTCACAAGGATCCAACAGTACATGTTATCACTTGGCCTCTTGCCAATCATCCAGACCCATCTCAAGGATCATCACAAACCATGGGATCTCAATCCCTCATCATATAGTGCCACTGCCTTTCAAGGCTTACATCATCATCATGGGATAGCAATCCCCAGTACATTAATCATGTACATAATACAGATTATTTCAACATCAAGAGTAACCATCACAGCAGAGTCACTATACATATACCTCATAGCCCCTTTCAATTGGCTATGCATCACCTGCATGGTTAGAGTACACTAATCATAGGCTTAATAGAAAGACAATGCTGTCAGTATAAGGTGACATTAATGATTATATATTTTATTAATCATGCTCCAACTTATGATCATGAGCATAGGTTACATCATTAAGCAATCCACATTACATACTCATTATTCTCCTTAACATTATACAGATAATCATGATGATCAAGTTCATGTATATAGCCATGCTAAGTTAAAAGGAACAAGCTTTACCATATTGAATACCATATGCAAAGAGTCACCATCGTTTAGCAAGAATAAAATCCATCATAACAGCTTTCCTCACTAGAAGTACCAAGAACCGTTACTAAAGGTTGTAACGGGCAGCATGCCCTCACCTATTGTTCATCACATAACGGCCAGCAACCAGCAACGCCGCATCAGAGTGTCGTGCACCAAGGTATCGTGCAACACAGCGTTACCACTCAAGGCAACAACAACATGGCGTGCAACTAAGCAAGGGAGTGCAACACACGATGGGGTGTCGTGCACCTGTGCCGTGTAGGGGGTATCGGGTGACGCAATGTCGTGCCCAACTGTAACACCTGTCACAAGGTAGGGTTGTCGGCCGATACAAAACCAATGTGATGCCCGTCACAGGCTGCCCAACAACATCCACCCCAGGTGTATGATGGACAGGGTATTCTATGAGGAGTGACGTCCAATGTGTAGCTCAACCACCAACAAGAGACCTATCATGCAACCAACTAAACCAGGGCCTATCGGCCGTCACAAAGCAGAGTGGTGTGATTCCTGTCACAAAGACAAGGGTATCGTCCACCACCAAAACTCCATGTGTCATGCAAGGTGTTAGGTCAAGAGGGTTGTCGGGCAGCACCTCCCCAACTCATAACGACCAAGTTACAACTCACAAGATCATCATCTTCCTCAAGCACAAAGGCACCAAAACCCTAGAGGGTCAAGAAGATGGCTCACCTCAATCAACTAAGAAAGAGGGGTCTTGCACATCAACCATCCCCAAACGGCAACACAAGGAAAACCCTAGAAAGAGTCACCACTATCACCAAGCTCACCCTTCTAGTCCATGGTGAGAGGAGAGTGTTGCTCAAGCAACTAGAACACAATCTCAAATCAATCGACTAAGAGAGAGAGGGGTGTTGCTCATGATACTAGGAGCTCAAGCTCACTCCTCTAGACCAAGGAGAGAAAAGGAGTATTGCTCACCAAGAAACCCTAGATCACAATAATCGGCCAACATGGATACTTAAGCAAGATACTAATCTAACAGCATATAAACAAGATCATAGAAGGAGATAGTGTAGTTAGGGTTATGAGTTATGTAACCCACCTTAAGCAAGCTCCAAGATCCAAGCACCACCAAGCAAGGAAGAAGGAGACTCCAAAGGATATCGGCCACCAGGCTTGCTCCTCTAAAGGTATCAGCCACCAACTTGCAAAAGAGAAGGATGTGTCGTGTACTAAGGTGGAGAAGGAACTAAGGAACCAAAGGAACTCTTAGCAAGGGAAAGGAAACACCTATATAGAAGGGAAGGGAGGAGAAAACAAGGTAGAACCAAGCAAGGTGTTGTCCACCTAGGGACACTTGTCCTAGTGCACGAGCCATCACTCTAGCAATCCCTAAACACATGTCCAAGGTCATTGCTACATGCAAGCATCAAGCACCAAGTGTCCACTAGTGGTGACACAAACGAGGTCAAAGCTTGGTCAAAGGCTCTTGGGCGACACACCATCAACACCATGGGCGACACACTTGGGCAATACACCTCCAACATGGGCGACACACCCAGGTCGTCACAAGCTCAGGCCGACACCAACACTCCCATGCCCGACACAAGGCTCAACCAAGCCAAAGCAAGGCACCACAAGGCCCAACAAGCTCAACCAGACCCAAGGGAACTCAAGCAAACGAGCCCAAACCTTCCTCTCTACTCTAGAGGAAGCAAGGAGAGAGAGGAACACCTCACAAGGTGGCAAACTTGCCTACAAACCCTAGACTTGGGCTATTTGCAAGTAGCACCTCCAACTCTCAACAAAGCACAACCAAACCCTAATCACCACTAAAGGTGATTAGCAGGCAACTAAACATCAGGGTTAAGCAAAGCAAACAGGGTAAACCCTAAACGAAGGTCAGGGTCCTTACACTTCTCATGGTCATGATTCTGTGTTCGTAGTTGTTGATCATTTTTCAAAGATGGCCCACTTCATTGCATGTAGTAAGACTTATGATGCCTCACATATCACTCACCTTTTCTTTAATGAGGTAGTCAAGCTACATGGACTTCCCACCATCATAGTATTTGGTCATGATGTTAAGTTTGTTAGCTACTTTTAGAAGACCTTATGGAAAATCTTTGGTACCAACCTCAAATTCTCTTCTGCCTTTCACCCTCAAACTGTTGGTCAAACTGAAGTGGTCAATAGGAGTTTAGGTAACCTCCTGTGATGTCTTGCTGGTGAGCATTTAGGCAATTGGGACTTATTGTTACCTACTACTAAATTTGCTTACAACATTTCTGTCAATCGATCCACAGGAAAGAGTCCATTTGAAGTTGTTAATGGATACAAACCTCGTCAACCTATAGATATTTTACCTCTATCCACTAATGACTGTACTTCCCATACTACTGAGACCTTTGCTCAACACATTCATGATTTACATGCCGAGATTCGTCGAAAAAATATTGTCTTATGAGAACTATAAGTTTTCTACAGATGCACACCACAGGTTTCAAGAATTTAATGTGGGATATTATGTTTTAGTATGTGTGCATCCTGAATGCTACACCAAAAATTTCTTCAAGAATCTTAATGCCAGAGCGTCAGGATCATTCCAAATACTTAGTCGATAGGGACCCAATGCTTATGTACTGGATTTTCTAGCAGATTGGGACATTAGTGCACTATTCAATGTGGAGGATCTTTCTCCTTATCGTGGTACATTCGAGCCCCCTCCACCACTACAAGAAGCTTTTTTAGATCATCATTGTTCTCCACCGTCTTCAACAATTTTACTGCCTTTGCCTCAACTTCCTCAACAGCCGCCTAAATGCATTGACACCGTCCTCATCATCCAGGGCAATGTACATCATTTCTTGGTTTGCTGGAGAGGTCGTTCTTCAGTAGACGCCTCCTGGATCACTGACGAGGAGTTTTTCCGCATTGATGCAGATCTTCTCAAGCTCCACCTCAGTACTGACTCGATGAAGTTGAGTCTTTTCCAGTCGAGGGGAGTTGATGTAGGACATGCCCCACCTTTACATATTTATGAGCGTAGGCGTCGCCATGTTATTAGTTAGGATTTTTTTAATTTGGGGGGGGGGACTAGAGAGTTGTATTATTGATCTTGTTCTCTAGTACGATCAAGAAAAGGAGTAACCAAAGGTTCCACATTACACTTAAGCCACATGAGATGAATAGGAGATAAGAAAGCACACTTGGTCTTTATCTCATGTTTCGCTATCGAATCTTCTACTACATTCAGATTCACGGGGACATAATGGATCTACTTCAAAATATTAGGTGCATGCAGAGCCTTGAATTTTCTCAAATAGGGTTTGAAGTACCCCGATGGGGTTGAACTATCACTCAGAATTGACACTTCCTTTTTGAATCAGTAAGGATTGTGTATCTCAAAATGTGCTTCTTTTTACAAGCTATAATTGCTTTGATGATGGCCTGGACCTCTGCCTCAAGATTGGAACTGGTTGTAGATGGGGCCCTAAGGAAGAATTGGCATGTGCCCATATTGTTGCATATATATGTAGATACCAATTGCTGAAAGGTTGGATTGTGCATGGTAGGCCGCATCGGTAAAGACTAGAAAGTTGGAGTTTAGTTGAGGAATTGGTTTAGATGCCAACTGACCTTCAGGTCGAGTAGGGGAAAAGGCTGCCCTGATGGACAATGATCGTTCTTCAATGAACTTCACTCAGGCTATCAGAGGGATAGATAAATGATTATGAATAGGTTTATTGTGTAGATTCCAGTTGTGCCAATAGGTAACTACACATATTATGAAGGAACCCGATTGGCCATCATTTTTTTTGAGGCAGAAATCAATCCATGCATCTCATTCAGGGAGAAGTGCAGGTCATCCTGGAGGACAGCTCTTCAAGTCTCATGACTGGTCGGGCAATCCCTAATGGCGGGTAACATACTTTCAGGTTCATTGTTACAGACTAGGCAGAGGATGTCAACAGGCATATGTCATCTACACTTTTCTACATTAGTGAGAAGGGCATTGTGTTGCAGAAGCCACAAGAAGATATGGATGTGTTCTGCAATTTTGGCTTTCTAGATGTGTTGCCATTTTCCTAGAAGGGGAAAATCCTAGTCTGACCTGAGCCACCGGTAAACTGAGTGACAACTTAGCTGACTGTTTGTCTCAAAGAGCCACACCCACTGGTCAGGACCACCATTTATATCAGGTGGCGGTATGTTGGAGATGAAGTCCCACTACTACAGAAATGGCTTATAAAGTCACTTTTCAAGGTGTCGGTTGTATACATAAACGGACACCTAAACTCTACAGTGTCGGTTTATAACATAAACCGACATACAATCTGTGAAGGCCGACCAGACACGGGTACCGCTTTTATTAAGTGTCAGTTAATTAATAAAAAACCGACTCCTAAAATCAACCGCCAAAACCAAAATTCCAGCGAAAAAATTACCTCCAAAATTTGACATATGTCGTCGGTTCTTAAATAAATAACCGACGACTAAAGGGTATTCGCGAGATAGGAATAGTTGTCGGTTGTCCTTTAGTTAAAAACTGATGACTATAATCTAGTATAGGTGCCGGTTTTTGGAAAAGAACCGACACAATTGGTTTATTTGTCGGTTTTTAGAATAACCGACGCTTATTGTCAACTTAATAGCTCAGCAGCGCGAGCTTCTCTTCCCCTTTCCCTTTTTCATTCTCGATTTCAGTTAGGTCCGGCGATTTCTTGCTCGCACCGTCGGTCGTTGCTCCTCCGCCGCCGCTGCCGTGATCCTGCTCCTGCCCTCGCCGCTGCTCCATGCTCACCGGCGGACGTGCTCCTGCTCCTGCTCCTGCCCTCTGTGCTCACCGACGGCCGTCCGTGCTCCTACTCCATGCCCTCTCCGCTGCTCCGTGCCCTCGCCGCCGTTACTTCGTGTCCTCGCCGCCACTTCTCCTCTCTTTGCCACCGCCTCGGCCGGTGGCTTCTGTGCTCCGACCGCTGCTCTCCTCTGCCCTCAAGGTATGCCCGCCTGCCCTGCCTTCTTCCTTCTTCCTCTACTCCGACGGCTGCTTGGGCGGTGCCAAGGCACGCCCAAGCAGCTGCTGGGCATTTTTTTTAAGTTATTTACTTATTTGTGTTTAGGGTTTCGGTACTGATTTTGTGCTTCTACTGAGTTGAATCCTCTATTGTCTATACAATACATGTAATTTTTGATCAAGTGATGATATGTAAATGTAGAAATAAGTTAGTAAGGTATCAATGATAAGTCTGCTGTAATGTGATGCAAAATAGTTATTGTATCATGCATATCTTAATACTTTTTTGTTTTATAGTTGTATAGGGTGTTTTATGTGTGATAAGTCTATTGTTTAATAGTTTAGCTATAATCATTGTTTTATAGTTGTGTTATAAAGTATTTGGGTGTTTAGTATGGTTCCAAAAAGAATAGTATATATATGCATACATGTGCATTTTTTTATAAAATTGTATAGAAAATCAAAACCCGTTCTTGGTGAGAATCCTAATCACCCTTCTTGCTTAATGATGAACTGTAATGCACACATTTGATATGCTTGGAATGTAAATGATGAACTTTTCCCTAAATTTCCAATTGTCGCCTACTTGTCCGCCGTAGCTACCGAAAGGTATGCTTCCTCCAGTACTGCTCCGCCACAGTTGTCTAGTTGTGCATACCTGCGAGTTATCAGGAACACCTAAATGAATGTCTAACACCTAAATGAATATCTAGTTGTGTATTTTCCTAGTATCGTGAAAGATTCTCAATCGTGTGTATCACATGGGATTCTTATCTCAACACAATGGACTGCAATATATGCATCTAATGCCTTCAATGGAAGACTCGAATGTTATAAAATCCCATCAAAGTAGGTAGAAACAACTTATATATATTCAGATCTTAATAATTCCATGAAGTGCACATTATCTTACTCAGGAAAAGTATGTGTATAATGTAGGATTAGTTCCATATAATGGTTCTATTTTAGTAAGCACCTAGAAACCCGTCCATGATTTACTCATTAGGAGTAAATCTTGGATAGTCCCCGGTTTGGGACTGTTCTTGAACACCTAATCTCACTTAGGATGTAAGTGTATAATGTGTATTGGGTTTTCGAGAAAATTTCAGTAGCATTTTCTCATTTGTTCTCTAAGTACATATGTAGACTTCTTTTCAAGCTATCATGTCTACCACAATAAAGTTGGTTATGACAAGCAATAAAAGGTTAACTGATGTTATACAACTTTTTCTAAAAATATATAACATCGTTATATCTACTTACACTTTGTTAATACTAATATAATGCAGTCTCTGTCCACCCATAACAATCACTATGAACTGGGCCTCTATGTCAATGTTAACGTTCCCTATTGAAGAACAATTGGACATCATCCTAGATGATCGTTCCTTAAACCAATTGGTCATACCCAAACATTGGCGTTTTCTAAAAGGAAGACACTACATGCCTGGTAAAGTGACCCTAACTTTTGGCGATTATTCACATGTTATCGAGGTTGAGTATGATTTGGCGGGAAATCTTGTATCAAAATCCGGCTGGCGTGATTGGATTGGAGAGATGCATGTGGTCCATTGCAACAGGATTTTTCTCCGTCCAGTTGGCCATAATTCCATCAAAGTTTGGACAACCAACAGCAACTGTGAGACCCCCGATCATCTACTACGGTATGAGCACACGTCGTCGCATATCAGCTCAGACGAATCTGAATCTAAGGCCCCTGTCAGTTCAGATTCGTCTAAATATAGTGAGGAGCTTCGTGACACAGCTTCATCATCAAAAAGACCACGGTAAGTCCAATTAACAAATATAATTGTCAAGACAAAAAAGTTGTGTTTATAATTTTTGTTTGAAAGCAATCAATACTCATAGCTGCTTTCTATTCTAAACTTCAGGAGAAGATCGCCACAATGATAAGTCCTCGAAGTTACTGATGCAGGACCATGTTGGTGTAGTATTTAGTTGTCTATCTATTTAGACTTGTCTGTATTAATAGTTTTTTTTAATTATGCGCATGTTTAGGGGTACACCAACCCTTTGTTTAGTTACTGTTTAGGGGTACACCCCTGTGTGTGGATGTAAAAAGAGATTAATGAATGGAACTGAAAGTTGCTACATGAATGCTTATAACTGAAGTGTGTGTTCCCATGAATGTTCCCATTTGCATGATTACACTACTATTTTCTCATATTGTATAGTCTATTTTCATATGACATACTTACTCATATGGTATATGTTGGGTAAGTTTACTTTACTTATATCTTTAACTTAAGTATAGTATATATATGCATACATGTGCATTTTTTTATAAAATTGTATAGAAAATCAAAACCCGTTCTTGGTGAGAATCCTAATCACCCTTCTTGCTTAATGATGAACTGTAATGCACACATGTGACATGCTTGGAATGTAAATGATGAACTTTTCCCTAAATTGCCAATCATGCTTTTAAAGACATCAATAATCACCCTAACTTGAAGAACTAGGATTTTAGGTATAAGAATGCCAACACATTATTTGTTGGCCTAGAAACCCGTCCAAGATTTACTCATTAGGAGTAAATCTTGGATAGTCCCCGGTTTGGGACTGTTCTTGAACACCTAATCTCGCTTAGGATGTAAGTGTATAATGTGTATTGGGTTTTCAAGAAAATTTCGGCAGCATTTCCCCGTTTGTTCTCTAAGTACATATGTACTTGGAGAACAATGGGGAAATGCTGTCGAAATTTTCTTGAAAACCCAATACAAATTATATACTTACTAGTGAGATTAGGTGTTCAAGAATGTATAGGTGGTACACATTTATTATATATAATAATGACATCACATGTATTTGTTAACCCTAGACCCTAATCTTGTCCTAATATATACTTTTTTTCTCTTTGATCATAGAATGGATAGATCATGGATGTCCATTCGCAATCGCTGCACCCCAGAGTTTATTTCTGGTCTTGACCAGTTCATTAGATTTGCCGAGGAACATAGGAAACAACCTGGAGATAGGTTCTACTGTCCATGTAGGCATTGCAGTAACAACTTGAAAGTCAACACTGGTGATGAAATCAAAACTCATGTCATGTGCAACGGGATTATACAAGGCTATACAGAATGGCACTGGCATGGAGAGATTTCAAACCCAAAACCAGTGGATGTCGATAGCAGTGCTTGTGTGGAAGAAGAAATTGCCTACAATGACGTAGATGTGAATGAACCAGTTCCAGTAGACATCGTTGATGTGATGCTGGATAGTTGTGGGGTAGAGCACACCGATCCACCTCCCATTTTTAGAAACATTGTGCATGATGCTGAGATGCCGTTATACACATGTTGTACTAAGTTTACAAAGTTTAACGCTGTGTTGAGATGGTATAAGTTGAAAGCTAACAATAGATGGAGCGACAAAAGCGTCACGTCATTGCTGTCTTTGTTGAAAGAAATGCTTCCTGAAGGAAACGAGCTGCCAATCTCAACATACCAGGTAAAGAAATTGTTGTGCCCAATGGGAATGGATGCCAAGAAGATACACGCATGCCCGAATGATTGTGTATTATTTCAAAAGGACTATGCGGATTTGAAAGATTGTCCAAAATGTGGTGCGTCACGGTATAAATTGACGACTTCGGGGGAGTCCAAAACTGGTTCTCCTGCCAAGGTGTCGTGGTATCTACCTATAATATCATGGTTTCAACGCTTGTTTGCCAATCCGATAGATGCGAAGAATTTGAGGTGGCATGCAAATGTTAAGAAAAATAATGATGAGATCCTACGACATGCGTCTGATTCCCCACAGTGGAAGAAGATTTATGTATTATACCCTGAATTTGGTGAAGAAGTCAGGAATCTAAGACTTGGGCTTTGTACAGATGGGATGAATCCGTACGGGACATTGAGCAGCCAACATAGCACTTGGCCAGTCATGCTTGTTATATACAATCTTCCTCCCTGGCTGTGTATGAAAAAGAAGTATGTAATGTTGTCGTTGTTGATATCGGGCCCTAAACAACCTGGAAATGACATCGATGTTTATCTTGAACCTCTGATTGATGACTTAAAGAAACTCTGGGGTGAAGGTGTGATGACCTATGATGCTTCACGAAGAGAGACATTTCGTTTGCATGCTATGTTGTTTTGCACTATTAATGACTTTCCAACATATGGGAATTTGTCTGGATATAGTGTCAAAGGAGCTAAAGCGTGTCCTATATGTGAAGAGAACAATGATTCAACAAGACTAAAACATGGCGGTAAGAATGTATATCTCGGTCATCGAAGGTTTCTTCCAAAATTCCATCCGTATCGTAGGAAGCGCAAAGCATTCAATGGATTGAATGAGGAATGCAGTGCACCTAAACCTATACCAGGGGAGGTTGTTTATGAAAGAGTAAAAGACTTTGTCAATGAATTTGGTAAGAGATTACAATGTACTACACGGAGTGACAATTCTTCATTCAAGAAGAAGTCAATATTTTGGGATCTTCCTTATTGGAGTTCTTTGACAGTCAGACATTGTATCGATGTAATGCACATTGAGAAAAATGTCTGTGATAGCATCATTGGTACTCTGTTAAATATACCAAGTAAGACTAAAGATGAGATAAAATCTAGACTGGACCTACATGAAATGGGAATAAGGTCAGAATTAACAGAATTACGAGAAATGGGTAATAAAAGAACATACTTACCTCCCGCTTGTTGCACGTTGTCTAGAAAGGAAAAGAAAGCTTTTTGTGAATGCTTGGTAAATGTTAAGGTGCCACATGGTTACTCATCCAACATCCGTAGATTGGTATCAATGAAAGATCTGAAGTTGATAGGTCTTAAATCTCATGATTGTCACACTCTAATGCAACAAATATTGCCCGTGGCAATTCGATCTATATTGTCGAAGCATGTAAGGTTTGCAATCACCAGACTTTGTTTCTTTTTCAACAGTCTCTGCAGCAAAATATTGACCCTGAGACTCTCGATAATTTTCAAAGAGAAGCGGTTGTTACCCTATGTCAGCTTGAGATGTATTTCCCTCCTTCGTTCTTTGATATCATGGTACATCTTGTTGTCCACTTGACTAGGGAAGTGAAAATCTTGGGACCGGTTTTCTTGCATTGGATGTATCCCTTTGAACGATGCATGAGCATTTTTAAAGGTGATGTTCGAAACCGTTATCGGCCTGAAGGGAGTATTATTGCAGGTTATGTGGCGAGAGAGGTTATGGATTTCTGCAATGACTTTCTCAGTGGTAATGACACTCCTGATAATGACAAGAATATTGACGAGCTATTTGGCAAAGGAATTTTGGGATCACGTGTGAAAGTAATCAGCCATGAGTAGTTGGAACAAGGTCATTTGTATATTTTACACAACATGGACAAAGTGAACGTTTATATCGAGGAACATACCAATTTCATCAAAAGACAATATCCTCGAGCCAATACAATGTGGCTTGCTAGAGAGCATAACAAGACTTTTATTAAGCGGTTTGAAGATAAAGTCTTACATCAACTATCTCAAACACCAGATGATATTACTGAAACTATCAAATGCCTCACCTTTAAACCAAAGTTGACTGTTATGTCTTATGAAGGGTATGACATTAATGGATTCACATATTACACAAAGCCCCAAGATGATAAGAGTGTCGTCCAAAACAGTGGGGTCACCCTTCAAGCATCGACTATGTTTTTTGCAAGTGCAAAGGATAAGAGTCCACGTGAAGCTAAAATGTCATATTACGGTGTCATTGAAGAGATATGGGAATTTGACTACATAGATTTTAGAATTCCGCTCTTCAAATGTAATTGGGTTGATAACACCAAAGGAGTTATAATGGATGAATTGGGTTTCACTTTAGTGAACTTTGAAAAGATTGGCGAGAAGGCTGAACCATTCATATTGGCATCACAGGAGAAACAAGTATTTTATATCGATGATCCTACAAATGATAAATGGTCGGTTGTTCTTCATGGTAAAAGACAGTTTATTGAAGATCCTATAGATGAAGAAAAGTACTATGATAAGTATGATGAATCCAGTCCATTCTCAGTTGGGTTGCCAACACCAACAAATATTGAAGCTAATGATGACTTGTATGTGCGCGGAGATCACAATGAAGGATTGTTAATTGATAAAAAATCGCAATATTAGAGGTATGTTTTGTTTTATACGTTTTTATTTTTCTGAATATGTGAACTTTACATATCCGTTAACATATGTTATTACATTACTATTTAATTGCAATGTTCTGTGTTACATTAACATGTAGGGGTTTTGATGAGTTGAAATGGCTGGAGGAACGTGAAAGTAAGTTCTCGACTACAATATATGTATATATTATTTATGTGAACAATGCTTAATTAGTTGTATTTTTTAATATTTTGTATGTTTGAATGTATAGTGTGCTACATAAGACAATGGATGGGCATGTGGATACTATGTGATGCGATATATGCACATGATTATCAAACATGCCGCACTGGACATCGATTGTATTGCTCAGGTATTATATAGTCTCATTAGATAATATGAAATATGTCAATCTTATTTATATCTCATTAATTATATATATACATCATTCTCTTTATAGGTGTTTAAAGCTGACCCCACTACAAGAACAGACTTACCAGATGTACATGCTCCCTATACGATGGGAGAATTAAATGAAGTAAGAGAAGAATGGGCAACAACCATACAAATAGTGGGGGTTTTAAAATATAATTGGGATGTTGATAGCAAATAATGACTAAAGAATGATATTTTGTAAATGAATTTCTAAATTATAATATATGTGTGAATGTTTCTACATGTCTGGATGTTTCTACATGTGTCTGAGTGAAAATGAATGAAAGTGTTGGTTGCTATATGAATGTTTCTACATGTGTGAATGTGAATGAATGGAGCTACAGATTGCTAGCTACATGAATGTTTCTAAATGTGTGAAAATAAAATGGAACTGCAGGTTGTATTGCTAAATGCATGTGTGAATATTTTTGTTGTTAAATTTGCAGGTTTGTGGCCTGTTGTTGGCTGATATCAATGGATGTCGTAAAACATGCAGTTAACTGTAGGTTTCTCATCCTGCGACTAGCCATAGCAGGTCTGCAGACTAACAGAAAAAAAAAACAAAACAATAGGTGTCGGTTATTTGTATAACACCGACACACAAAGTTATAGTGTCAGTTTTATATAAATAACTGGCGCCTGTTTCCTGTGGCGCGAAGGTACATGGCGTCGGTTTATTACCTAATAACCAACGCTGATAGTGGATATGGCGTCGGTTTATTATGTAATAACCGATGCTGATAGTGGCCAAGATGGAACCCTTTCTGTGGCGCGAAGGTATATGGTGTCGGTTTCTTATCTAATAACCGACGCCTATACCTTCGCGCCACAGGAAGCAGGCGCGATTTCGGTGGCGCGTGAAAAGTTTGGACGTCAGTTTTGGAACCGACGCATAATGGGTGAGCTTTTAGTGTCGCCCACATAGGTGTCGCTTAGAAACCGACACTAAAGGCCTTAAATAACCGACACTAAAGGTAGGTTCTGTAGTAGTGTCCCAAGTGCTTACAGGCAAGTAAGCTTTTATGAAGTCTCAGTCCCATTCTCTTGTGACCAAGACCATGGAAGATGCAGTGAGGCAGTGGAAGTCAGGCAAAATGTGAGTCCTAGGGGAGATTTCCTTAATGGATTTGCCATTGATCCACTTGTCCTCTCATACGTTAGTTGAGAGGGCATTGTTGATCACTCTATCACAAGCAATAAGGATGCGATCAAGGTTCTTTTTAATGAAGTTCCAAGGTGATGAGTAGGGTTTGTTTGTAAGCCTGCCGCCAGACATGTATTTTTCTTTGAAAATACAGACCCAAAATTTGTCGGTCTCATTTAGGAAGGACCAGACATTTTTCATCATTAGGGAGGTGTTTTGGTCTCGGGAATCTTTGATTCCCAAACCACCCTTTTCTCTAGATGTGGTGAACTTTTGGCAGGAAACCAGGGACAGTCGTCGGTCACCTTTCCCAGACCAGATGAAATTGTGGACTTATTTATTTATATCATCACATAATTGCGGCAACAATCTTACATATTGCATGGTATATGTTGGCAGAGCTTGCAAAGTATTCCTGGCGAGTGTAACACGCCCTGCAAGGGATAAATGGTGCATAGACCAACTGTTAAGTCTGCTCAAGATGAGGGATGTAATATGACTATGTGTTTGTTTGTTAAGTCTATGGTGTAGTATAGGGACCCCAAGGTATCTCCCCAGATCCTTAGTCCATGGGAAACCAAGTTTCCTACTTATTGATCATCTTTCAGATGAATGGACAACATGCAAGAAGAAACCCATGGATTTTTCCTTGGAAACTACCTAACCAGATACCATAGAGAAGTTGTGAAGCACATTGTTAGTGATGAATGCCTATCGGGTGGTGGCTTCAACAAAGAGAAGAATGTCATCAGTAAAGAAAGCGTGGGTGAGTGGTGTTCCCCCTCTGGTGAGAAGGATTAGTTTCCAATCACATGAATCCATAGAGTTCATGATATCTTGGGGTAGGCGTTCCATACAGAGCACAAAAACATACAGACTAATGGGATCACCCTGCCTTACACCCTGGGTTGCTTTGAAGGGCTCAAGTGGGACACCTTCCCATAAGTTGGAGGTGTTGCTAGTAGTAATAATTTGCATAATGATAGAGATGATTGAATGTGGTAGCCCCATTTTATATAATGTGTCTTGAATAAAATCCCAGCTCATCTGATCAAATGCTTTTGATAGATCCATTTTGATGCAGACACATTTCTTTTTTGACAACTTGGCTTTCATTAAATGTATCACTTCTTGAACCAGCACGATATTATCACTAATTTTACATCTAGGAATGAAATTGGACTAGTGAGGTGAGATCCATGAGTTTAGATGAGGTTTAATACATTCTACGATAATCTTGGATAGAAGTTTGAAGCAACCATTGTTTAGAGAGATTGGATAGAGGTCACTGCATATTATTGGAGCTTTAATCTTTGGGATGAGGGCCATGTACAAGTTTGTAGAGGTTTTATCAATGGCACCAGAATGGAAAATTTCAGTGATATTCCTCATTAGTGAGGGCCCAACTTGATTCTAGTTTTTCTGAATAAATTCATTGAACACACCATCCAGACCGGGAGCTTTGGATGGAGACATCATGAACATGACAAATCAAATTTCCGTCGTGGAAGGGCATGAGGCAATGCGAACAACATCATGTCGTGTAAGCCTTTGGAAGACACCTGGATAAGTGAGGATAACAGTATGGTTGAGGGTGAAGGTGCTTGACATGAGGTTCTGGAAGTAGCTGTGTATATGTGTAGCAAGTTCTTGAGCATCATATATCTAGGAGTCAGTATCATCCTTCAGTCAAGAGATTTTATTGTGATGTTTTCTTGCTTTAACAAAGGATTGAAAAATTTTTGTATTCCCATCACCGTGGTGAAGCCAGTCTATATGGGCTTTTTGCCTCCAATCAGCCTCCTAACGAATGAGGATACGATTAAGTTGTTCCTATAATTGAATCTCTAGGTGTTCGTTAGTGGTGTTTGGGTTGAGTTTAGATTGTACCTAGAGGTGCTCAATACGTTCTAGAAGAATGGCTTTTTCTTTGTGATGTTTATTGAGGTTGTTTCTGTCCCATTTTAGGGCATAATGTTGGAAAGCCGAGAGAGCCTTGTTGTATGGGGCAATGCTATCCCATTGCTTTAAAATTGTATTGTGAAAGGCTGGTAGCATCTTCCAACTAGCTCGAGTTCTGAAAGTGGGACGTTGGTTGCCGAGTTGGCTTTAGTGTAGAGAAGCAAGGGATTTTGATCGGAGTAGACATGAGGCAAAGTGGTAACAGTGGCGGTGTTGAATTCATGAAGTCACTCATCATTGGCAACAACACGATCTAGCTTCTCAAGAAGTGATCCTCGCCTAAAGGTAAACATGTTGCCTTGAGTGCGTAGTTCAGCAAGGCCAGAGTTTAGAAGGACATTATTGAAGTGATTGCAAGACTCTTTGTCAAAGTACTTTCCACCTTTATTCTCATAGAGATGAAGCATAGTGTTGAAATCTCCTATTACTGCCCAACTAGCAGTGGTCATGGTGGATAGTTCTTCAATATGACCCTAGAGGTATCAATATTGAGAGGGTTTAGGGCTTCCGTATACAATGGTTAGGGACAAACTATTATTGATACAAATATGGATGAATTGGCCATGGTTGAGTATAATTTCGATTTCACATTTATGTTTGTCCCATAATAGCCAAATGCCACTGCAGAAGCCATGTGCTTTGACTCTATCGGAGGACGAGAAACCAATCTTTTGAATGGCATCAGATGTTGTGGAGCCACTACAATGTGGTTCAAGAATTGCCATGATTTGTAGCTGAAGGAGAACTTTCATATCTTTGATAAAATGTATTTTCCTATCTTAACAAACCCCCTGCATGTTCCAACAACAAATCTTCATCACAAACTTGTTGGGGGGATTGCATGCATGAAAGCTAGATTGTAGTAAGCAGACCAGTGACACATTGCTCTACCATTTTTGGCCACATTTGGAAATCTGAATCATTGGGTTCTCGTTGATCACCGAACTCCAGGTATCTCTGGGTACTGTGGTCTTCTGTGTTTGTGTTAGTTTCATCCTTAGACAGCTCAGACTCATGATGGTCTACTTTGCCTTTCTTCCTTACCATGTCAGGGATTGAAACCGTTTTATACACTATCTTCCCATTTCTGAGTATGACAAAACCATTACCATCGTCCCTTCCCAATTTGCTAAGGGCCTTGCGTAAGATGGCACATAGAGGGATCACCTCATATTGGAACTGGTAGTTAGTATCCATGCCGTTCGGTTGGGGATGCCATTTGGATGCTTCATTCCAATTGAGAGACACTACAATGTTGTCTGGGGGGGAACCTTTCTTAGAACTCAGACGGACTGCAGTGGAAGCATGTCCACTTTTATTCCTGTTCTTCTTTTTATTTTTCTTACTAATGACCATGATGAAGCCATCTTCATTGACTTCAGCCTCCTCCATGTCTGAAATTGTGATCGGTTTTTCTTTTCTAGATTTGGGGATTTGTTTTTTCCCAGAGGCGTTCTTCGACACAAGTTTACGTGGTTCTGGCTTCTTTACATGGAGTACCATGGTGTAGGTGACGCCTGGCAGAGGAATGGTTGATGACGAGGAAGCTACACTCTGGCTTGCATCCAAAGTGGCTTGCTTGCAATCAACGTCGACATGGCCTAGCCTACCACACTTCATACAAATGGTACGCAGATTTTCATACTCCAAGAGGAAGTGCTCCCCATTGATAAATATGGTTGGGATCAATGGTTTGGATGTTTCTAGTTCGACGGCAATGTGAGAAAAACTTCCCCCTATGCCCCTAGAGGGTATGCGCATCCATCTTGATCGTCTTTACTATCGTGTTTCTAATATTGTTTAGGAGTTGGGTTTGGAAGAGAAAGACTGGGAGGTCTGCAATTATCCATGTAGAGAGACAGTTGATGAATGAGAATTATTCCCTTTTAGTTTTTAGTCATATTTCTTCTTTAATTCTATAGATAGGCATTACAGTGCCATAAGAAAATGTATTCAAAACCTTCTCCCTTCAGTATGCTATTGCTAATACATCTTGCCTTGCAAATACTCTCCTTCTGCACAAGCCTTTGCCTCCACCCTAAACATTATAATCATTCCCAAGCATTATGAGAAAGCCCTTTGACATTTGGGACGTAAGGGTGTCATGGAGGTCGATATGGATGCTCTTCAACATAATTAGACATCGAACATGTGGAGCCTCCTTCACAGAAGAATGTTGTTAGTTGTCAAAGGATCTTATCTGGGCAACACCACTCTAATGGCTCTTATGAACACCTTAAATCTCATGTTTTGGAGAAAGACTATACCTAGAAGTCCGGCGTTGTCTTCTTCAAGACCTTTTCTCATTTGCAAATTACATTAGACTACATTCATATCTCCCTCGCTGCTCACCTAGATTAACAGTTGTAGTATTTGTATATCAAAAATGCCTTATGGAGGACTCTTGGAGTAAGTCTATAAGCTACAACTACCAGACTTTTTTGTTGAGGAGGAGAATTCTATAAAATAATTCAGGCTCAGATAATATCCCTACAACCTCAAACAAGCTTCTCGTGCATGGTTTAATAAACTAAGCATGGTACTTAAGGATCTCAGATTCAAGTGATCAACGAGTGCCCACCCTTTGTTTTACCCAATTCCTTTAGAGGATATGTCATTCTTTTCATATATGTCGAGTATACTGTAATCAATCAAAGTGACAATTAGGGAGATACTATACTAAAGCATGTCCTCTAATGACACGTCCTTACCAAATATTTAGGCATGTGCTTTGATATTTTTCTTAGGGGTTGAAGTACTTGATCCAAATAGGAATAAAGCTATCTCAAAGGAAGTATTCCTTGAACCTACTAAAACAAATGGGTATGACCTATGCAAAAGCCGTCTCAACTTCCATGCATTATCATATTATATGAGACTCCAAAATGAGGGGAAGTTATTTCATAATCCAAAGAAGTATGTAAAAATTGTTGGCAAATTAAGCTATGTGATGATTAATCGCTGATATTTTATATGTAGTAGGGGGCATCAGTCAATGCATGAGTGCACCTCTACAAACATATTGGATAAGTGTACAATGGATCCTTAGATTCGTGATGCATGCTCTAAGGAATGGAATATTCCATAAGTGTTCCTCATGAAAATGACATTACAACACATGACCATGCAACATAGGCTAGACATGAGGTGTTGTTCTCCGACGTTGAACTTCTAGATTTTGCATCCTTGAAGGAAATTATCCAATTGCTTAGTTGACCATGAAACTTATAGTTGTTGCTAGATATGACACTGAGGCATAAGCTATGGCACACACATGTTATGATATATGATGGTTCCATTATGGTTTTTAATAAATTTAACATCCCGATCTAGTATCCAGCCATCTTGCATTATAATTATCATGATGCCATCCACATAACCAATAACCATGTCATCAATGAACATACAAATTAGATTGAGGTGGCCTTCAACAAGGTGAAAACATATTTCCTAAGCTTCTATTGCTTGATTACCAACACTTATATAGGTTTTGGGAGAGACACAACTCCCTAATAGCTCGATCTTAGACTAACCATGTTTTGTCAAGCCTAATGGCCCACTGATACTTGAGGAGCATCTATAAGTTTTAAAAGTTCTCCTTAAGCTAGAGCATATATAGTAATGATGCCTACATTATAAGTCTAGAAAAAGCTTTTACCCCAAATATTAAGTGAATAAATCAACAACTTGATATTTAGACATGATGAAACATGCACAGACAATCTTTTCTTGAATTACTTCTCATATAAAGTGACAATCAACTATAACATGCTCAATTTTCTTATAAAAAAAAGGTTGATAGTGTTGAAAATAGAAACAATTTAATAACAATTTATGAGCATCAATGTGCAAGGAGATATGCAAGCTCATGTAAGAATGCCTTGACCCACATCATTTTGCACATAGTTTGAGCCACTGCTCATTATTCTATCTATATAGTTGATTGAGAAATGCATCATGTTTATTACTTTGCCATGTAACTAAACTTCCTCCAACCAAGAGATCCCCAAGGTAGATTTTAAATCATCTCTATTACCAGCATAGTGTGATTTCCAAAAGGCACTGCATCGTGATGATTGTGTAATTCTAGGGCACAATCCTTTTTTAGGTTGATATGAAACATAACATACAAGTGGAATTCTTGAGTCTTATCTTGATACCTGCTGACTAATCCAAAAAAAACAACTACACTCGGATGAGTGACAATTAATTATATAAGTTTTACAATAGTTTATGATACTTATGGTTATCAAGAAAGGCAGGCAAGGAGTCATCATTTCAAGGAACTTGGCATCTTGTGGGGTTTGCTGGTTTTTCCTTGAGAATACAGTGCCATTACCATTTTTAGAGTACATTTCCTTTTGCATCAAACTAACACAAATCCCTAGGAAGTACCTTAACTTTCCTAGATCTTTGTTGAAAGTTTGATTGCAAAAATACTTCTTGGTTGGTTAAATGTTGACATTATGAATACCTAAAAAATGATGTTGACATCATCATGGAATAAGACTTCAAATTCTAATCGACTTCGACATGTGTGGATGTGTAAGTTTTTGGAAACATCGAGGAGACTTTGAGGATTTTTACAACCAAACTTCGACACATTTCTGACATAAATAAGCTCAAAATAGTTATTTCATTATGAAAATTGATAGATTTCATCAAATCTATCTTCAAAAGTAAATATATGTTTATATATAGGCATCCGTACACAGTTACAGGTGTAAACATTCGTCACATGCAAATGTACTAGACGTCATATTAGTGTCAACTTCAATAGACATGGAAGTGGAAGTTTGTGGAAAATATAAGGAAGCCAACGTTTTAAAAAGTGTGAAGTGCGAAGCCTGTAGACGGGACCTTGTACCCGATTAATCGCCAAGCGGGCGATTAAGTGGGACGCTTTTTAGAAAAGCAGATTCTAAATTCTTATAAACTTTTATGCAAAATTACATACATATGTATATAAATACTATGTTTTCTGAAACTTTTATACATATCTAAACATTGTACAAGACAATATAAAGCACCCAAATAGTTAATAAAACAACTATACAAGAACGATTGTAGCTATATAATATAGTAAATAATATACTTGTCATAGATAAAGCACCCTACACATAAAATAAAACGTACATACACAAGATATAACAATAATTTTGTATCACATGTTTACATAGCTAAACAATAAACAATAGACCTATCATAGGTACCTTACAAACATATAGTACATTTGCACATCATCAATTAGTCATACATTACAACAATAGATTTAATCAAAATATGCATTCTAATTTAGATAATAGTTACCTATGATTTACTTGAATACATTACAGAATTACCCTATTATTACTATAGAGAAACAACTAGGAATTGCTTATTGAATGAATAAAATAGTGTACAATACAATCTCTTATATAACAAAAGGGAATAGAGACTAAAGCAGAGATGAGAAATATGGGACAAAACTATAGAAGGGAAAGCATAAGTGAGGCACATGCTATGCACATGACACTCAACAAAATACAACATAACACAACATATCTCTATACTCCCCCTCAAGCTGGAGCATAAATGTCGAACATGCCCAAGTTGTCAACTAGAGTCTGAAAATGAGCTTTAGGAAGTATCATGGTGAAGTGTCAGCAACTTACTTTTTAGTGCTGATATATGGGGTGCAAATCCGGCCAGAAAGGATTGTTTCTCGAACAAAGTAGTAGTCAACCTCAATATGTTTCGTCGTCTCAGGAAAAGTGGGGTTGCTCACAATAAAAATGAGGCCTTGTTGTCACAAAACATCGGTATAGGGCTGGAATAGGATATATCAAACTTCTAGAGGAGACTCTGGACCCACAGAAGTTCACATGCAGTATGAGCCAATGCTCGGTATTCCACCTCTGCACTGGATCTGGTGACAATAGTCTACTTTTTTCTTTTCCAGGTGACAAGATTTCCACCAACAAATGTACAATATCCTGATGTTGATGAATCCATTTTCACCATGGTTTCAGTCGCCATCATTGGCCCAATTTTTCTCCGATCATTCACTTTTATTGCCTAAATCCACTCATACATCCTTACTTACCCTAATTGATTTTATCTCTATTTTAGTTTGATTTTATTATTGTTGGATAGGTCGAATTAGAGCACGTGGGCCCTATCTCCAAGGCCCATCCATCATCGTGGCCCTTTCTTCTTTACTCAGATCATGCATGTCATATTGAGGATGCATCTTCAACTAGGGGCCAACTTCACTCAACCCTAGATCCAACTTCATCAAACACCCTTCATCTACTTCACCTTCCATCAATGGTCATCACCTTGCTTCACGTTTCACCTCTTTTTTCAACAACATCCTCCTTCTACCTTCACCACCTTCACCTCCACTTACAACCATCCGATCACAATTCAACACTTCCTCACGGTCTTGACCCTAGTGGTTTTTCCCATGTGGTCTTGCCTCAAGACCGTGTGATGTCTTCATAGTCCCAAGACTATGAGAATTCTCACAACCCTGAGACTATGAGGAGATGCACCAGCATCAGCCTTCGAGGAATGCATTCCTGCCGCCGTCAATGTCTCCATTTCACGACGTCGTCTCCTCGCAATCTTCTTCCACTTACACACATGTCGTTCTCATCCTTCTCACATGCAACCCTAAAATGCCTACTTCCTTCGCCTTTCCTTCGACCCTCCACTCATGTCTAAGAGGTCTTCAGACTGCTAGGATGCCAAGCGGTCCTCAAACCACGAGGAGCCCTAGCGGTCCTCAAACCATGAGGATCCCACAATCGTCGTCGCTTCTCCACCTTCTCCTCACAAGCTCCTCTACTTTGACCTGCTGTAGCGCCTACACCTCCGCCATCATCATCTCCCTGCCGCTTGGATCTCCAGACAAAAAGACATGCTTCCTCTACCACAGACCCTCGTGTGCCATCGTAAGCTTCTTCCTTTTCCTCCTCGACCTCACGGTCTTCACGACCTACATCACCACCAAAAATGTGAGACTCCATCACCACTGAGACAGTGAAGACCCCAGCGGGTTCAGGATCGTGAAGACCCTCACGGACACAAGACCATGAGGAGGGATGATTGTCCTACCAAGACTCTAAGGAGCGCGATCGGTCTCAAGACCGATTAGATCGTTATCTATCTAAGACCAAGAAGGATACTTTTGTTTCCAAACTGTGAAGACCCTCACAATTTCAAGACTGTGAGGAATCCTCTCAGTTTCCCAAAACTGAGAAGGTGTAAACGGTTTCCAAACCATGTAAAGAAGACTGGTCCTTAAGACTGTGAAGAATTCTAAAGAGTCCAGACCGATCAAAATTCTTCTGATGCCTATAAATAGGACCTAAAGGGTCCTCATTGGGCATTGGATCTGAGGCGCCACCAGGATGCCTGTACACAGGCTTGACCCCTGGAAAGGGATCCTGATCCATCTACGTGCATCCATGCCACATATGCATCCAAACATTGCTCCTCTTGCTGTGAGAAAGAATGACAAGAAGAGAAGGAAGGAGGAGAGAGAAGGTCTACCCTGTCTGCCGTGGTGTCCCTAGATCCTCATTCAGATCTGCTCCAGCGTAGCGTAGAAGACCGTATATTCACTGAGCTGTGACTATCTTCTACATCATGCTCATGGAGGAATCTTCCCTCTTTCTTGTTCTTTTTGTTCCTCGCATCATGAGCAAGTAGTTCTTTTTCGTTGGGGTGCGGGGACTAGCCCCGCTTCCCATGCTTATATGTCTTTTCATTAAATATTCCATGGCTTGTATGCAACTTTTCATTTCGTTGTTAATCGTCGATGTGTGTTTGTGGATTGATCACCTGCTTGCATTTATCTTATTCTTTCCTATGTTGCGATAACTTCAATATGTAGGATTTGAATGTCGATTAATGTGGTTGACTCCCTGGCAAGAAATTGGATGGGATTCACTGAAGTCCTAAGTGTATGATCTGTGAGGAGATGAGCCATCTAGCCCACACTGACACTTCTATGTGCCTAAACATCATAATGGAGGGCCACATCTTCAGTTGGATATCTATACCTTCAGAACCGTAAGTACATGATCTGGATGGCGACGAGAAATCGGATGCCTAAGGTGATGCTTACGCGAACCTAAACATTCTTACGGGAGGGTTCGCAACAGTTCCATTTGGACATTTAGATCTTGCTTGGATGTTTGGTGTTAGGATATGTTTGCATGCATAGCAGTGGTGAAACATGGGACCACCCTAGTGATCCCCATCATTAATCTAGATTCAATTTTAATCCTATACTTTACATTTCATGCACTTATTTTTAGTTAAACTCAATTCAACCCCCTTTGTTCTAAATATTAGTCTTACTTAATCTAGACTCGACTAGCAACGATTCCTAAAAGTGTTGTCCCTTGGGATTCGATCCTTAACGATACTGTGATAAGACCCATCTGCTTGCGGGTGGTATTATTGCATAAGGTTTTGGTTAAAAACTCTGGGATTTCAACCCCGAGTGAATTTGTTAGTGTGATAATAGACCACGTCAAATTCTGGCATCGTTGTCGGGGATAACGGAATAAGTTAGTCAAATCTAGTTCTTGTAAGGCTAATATAGGAATTCACTTTTTCTTTTGATACTATTCATCATCCTCTTGAATTCGGTTCTACTCCGTCAATCTTACTTTCGAAAGATCTTTCCATCCTAGGTACCCCTAAAGACTAGTGCATGCACCGCTCGAACAGTTTCAGACTCACTGCTAGCTTTGACCCTGAGATAGATAGAACATTTCATCATCTGAACAGAGAGAACCAATCAAGAATGTCTCAATAGGAGGAAATATCCTAAAGGGTTTGTCAAACCCTTAATGCACAAAAAGAAAGATGTTGGATTATCTCTAGAGGGGGGGTGAATAGAGCTTCACAATTCTCACAAGACAAGTTAGACCACCAAATTATATAAAGTGTAAAAGCTTAAACAAGCAGCAATTTGATGTCTTAATCTAACATGCATAGAAAGGATGAGAAACAAGGAAAAGCAAGCACTTGGACAAGTGGTTTAGAGTGCTTCCATGTTCTAAACTTAGGAGCAATGTCAATCCACTACCTAGATTGGCTTAGTCTCTAGGATTTGCAATCTTGGTGCTCTTATATTCCACAATAAGATTACAAGACACAACAACCACACATCTAAGGGCTTAGTACCCCAAGAAAAGATCATCAACCTATAGTAGGATCCTACCCACTTGAACCATGGAGTTTTCATCCATCAACATGGACTTACCCACTCCTTCCTTCAAGTCTTCTTCCTTCAAGGGATTACCTATCTTCCTTGAGCGTCGCCTTGACTATATCCTTCACTTGGAGATCTTGAGCACCTATCTCCTTTACTTGGAGATATGGAGCACCTTGCTTTCTTCAACCTTGAAGAACAACACCTCCTTCTCCTTCACATGAAGAAGATCTTCAAACTTTATCTTCAATGGGAATTGAGGTAGGAAGAGGGAGGAGGAGAGCTTTACATCAATATAGGGAGTAGCTCTCTTAAACAAGAACCTATCTCACTCATACTCACGAATTTGACTTGAAGGTAGAGAGAGAAAGGGGCTCAAAGGGTTAGAACACTCTTAACTATGCTAGAACTAAGTTTACAATGAATGAGCATCCTTGGAAGGAACTCCAAGAGGTCCTATTTATAGTTGAGGGTGCCCCTTTAAGTTGTAGGACACTTAGATACATAAATAGCCATTTTTTTCTCAAGGCAACGACTCTATTTTCGCTTAAAACACACACTAACAGTCACATCACTTTTTCTACAGAATTTCATACAGTACAATCCGTCGAGTTTCAATAAAGTTAACTCGACCGATCAAGTAAAAGACAAAACCGATATTCAAACTGTCGCTCGAGTTTGTCCTGGGGAAACTCGACTGATCACTGAAGATCATTTTGGTCAGGCACTCGATCAGTCAAGTTCTGTGAAAACATAACTCGACTGATGCTATCTTGAGAAAACTGACCAAGATGGATCAGTCAAGTTTGTCCTGGGGAAAACTCGACCGATCAACAACCTGTTGTTAATCTTTGGAAAATGCATCTAAAGTGATTTAACTTTGGTGTTTTATGTACCAGTCATTTTTCTCATCTAAGTTACAAGTCAATTCATCTTTGCAGGTGATTAAAAAAATATTCTAAGGTCATTTACATAGACTTCCACAAATACACACTTGTAGCTCTTTGACTTGATCTTGAGTCATTCTAGGGCTTTTGATTTTGGATCATTTTAATGTACCTAATACCTAAAATCAATCTTTAATACACATATTATATACATATGAGTGGAATGGTTAAGTCATTATCAAAATATGGACAATGTATAACCTCAAGGTCAACATTATCCCCCTTTTTGACAATGACAAACCATTCCTCAAACATATTGAAAAAGGATGTAGAAGTTATACCTTTGCCTTGTGAATTTGGGGGATTCATGATAGGAATATTGTGAATTGCTCCCCTTAAATCTATGCTTCCTCTATCTTGCATGGTTAGTCTATCTACACATAGCAATAACAATCTACATGTAGTATGTAGTCCTTTGCAAGTTCACATGATGAACAGTGAATGAACAAGAAAAGTATCTCACAAGATAAAAGAAGTAGTATAACAATGAATACCAATATGATTGAGTTTCAAGACTTGAAAAATCTCTCCCCCTTTTGACATTATCAAAAAGTAAGGGGGGGATAGAAGAGCAGAAACTCATGTCTTCTCCAACACATAAACAACCACAGATGCAGAAAGAATAAGCAATCACATAGCATATAGCACGCAAAGACAGAGGATAACATACAATCTAAGTTGTAATCAAAACATGGAAGAAGGTAGCACCAACACATACAATAGATCAGAGTAAAAAAATTTCACATCAAATATATAACAACACAGAGATATGTTCACATGAGAGAAACTACAAGCATAAGACGATGAAAATAGAAATAAAAACAATACAACTCAGATATATGTGCCAAGATGTTTCTTATAAAAAATAGTCTAGAAAGATGTATATGATAAGCATGCTAGACTACAAACTAAGAAAAAATCTAAACATCAAAGCTATCTGTATCCACAATGTCATCAACATCTTCAGGTGTGTAGTCCTTATCTCCGTCTGAAGGTGGAGAAATAGTGCTATCATCATCGGAGTCAGCACCATCACCATCACCATCATCTGAAGCATCCTCGCCATCACCGTTGTCATCAGTATCATTAGCCTGGTCTGGCATATCCTCATCAGCAGGAGGTCAAAAAGAGTGACCGGGCCAACGAGCATTCTACTCAGTCCAAGACATACCAAGAGCGTGAAGCTCATTGGCCTGTGGGAAGGATGAAGTAGAATCTCCAAGGTTGGCAAGCATAGTAGCCAAGGGGCCAGTAGGCAACGATAGGTAGATGGGAGCGGAGCTACCAACAACAAAAGGTGGTAGAGGTGGAGGAGAATCAGCGGAAGGCTTGGGAGTGGGGTAGTAATGATTATATGCATAGGAAGCATAATCACTACCGGGGAAGGGCTGCTAGGTGGGATAGGGGTGAGCACAATATAGGTTCATGGTAGACATGATGGAACACATATCCTTATGCAGATGGTCCAGAACCTATTGGTTGTGTGCTTGTTGGTGCATCATATATCCCAAAAGGGTTTCATTTGATACACAAAATGAAGCATGGCTAGGTCTAGTAGGAAGCTGGGGTGGTGGAGCTCGGGTGGAGGAGGTAGGGGTAGCAGAAGCTGAGGGAGAAGCACTAGGGGTGGAGGAAAATGTAGGCACATACTTTTGAAGTGTGGTCTCACTGATGCAAACACCTTTTCTGGTGACCGGGTAGTGGAAGTCATAAAAGAGGGATTTGTTAGTGGAGAACTTGAAGTAGCCACAAATCAAAGCCGGGAAGGGACAGTGGGTGCCTTTTGTGTTCTTTCCAATGTCAAAGCAGGTCATATGGTGTAGAATATATCTGGCTCACTTGACACCGATGTTCTCTAACAGGCAATACATAATGACAACAATGTTTTCTGCAATGTCCTTTTGGTTTTTCTTTGGATGGACATTAATGTTGATCACTAAAGACAATATGTGCTTCCTAAGGTCAAGGGAGGAGGAAGGTGGGGTGGACTTATTCTTATAGGGAATGTCAAGTTTCTTCAAGTAACGATGAATATAAGGTAAGGTCAATTCATTTTGCTTCTAGAAACCTTCCAGGTCCATAAGATCGAAATACTCTCTGTAATCCTTGTACCAAGTGTCGTTTTCCTCATCTATAAAAAGAAAGACATTTAAGGTGTCCTCGAAGATTTGGAAATGGTGACCCACGATCATCGATGTGAGGATCAGTTGACTATTTGGTGTGGGGATAAGCGAGTTGTAGTTCCAACGCAAATTCACATAGAACTTGTGAACTGCGTTAGTACTCGACATAGAGTTGTTAAAGAAATCACATTCGACGGCTAGGGTGGATAGATGGTGGACGTCTAGCAACCTAGCTACTTGGTCAATAATCTCTTGATGTCTAGGAGAGGGCTCGATTAAGGCGCGAAAAGGAAAAGGGCTTCGAGGAAGAAGTTCTTTATACTAATTTAAATCCTCTATCGATATAAACGATGTATTGTCAAAGGGAATAAAGCGATTAGAGGACGAAGAAGTAGGTGCATTGCTTGGAGTAGGTCGTTTCCTTCTTGGGGAGGCCATGGAGGCGAAATAGATGAAGAAAATGTGCAAACAAGCAAAACAAACTGTAAAAGTTGAATAGGAACCACCAAGGATCGCTCGGGAAGGTCTAGGTTGAGCTACCTAGGTTGAGAAATGGCTAGGAATGGGATGTTTAGGGCTAGGGTTGAGAGCTCAGGTCTTCAGGATGATGGATTGATTGGCTATTTTCTAGTTGAGAGGGAAAATAGTTGGTCGATTGTAACTTATAGTTGGCTCAACCTGTGGATCGGTCGAGTTCTGAGAGTGTGAAACTCGATCAAATGGATCTCTAAAGAACAACTCTCAGCTCCTGATCGGTCGAGTTTGTCCTAGGGGAAACTTGACCGAAGGTCAACTTGACCTAAAATAGTCATTCTTAAGTTCTAGCCACATACATGCCAATTAAATTCATTTTTCAATTTCATTATGTATAATTAACATACTTAGGCACATGTAGCTCATCATTGGGTACTATTTTGTGATAAAACATGAAATTCGATAAAAACCCAAAAACAAGAAAAAAACTAAGTATTTTATCAAGCAAGTTAGGCACATTTTAAGAATATATAGGCAGGCAAGGTGAGGAATGACAAGAGCAAACATATAGGATAGAGACAACTAGCTAGATCATATAGAAATATCATCCAAAGCAATAATGAGACGTTTATATCGAAATAAATTAAATTGATCTCTATCTAGAGGTTTAGTGAAAATGTCCACCAACTGATTTTCTGTGTCCGCATGCGTGATATAAATATCCTTCTTAGCAATGTGATCACAAAGAAAGCGATGGAGAACCTCTATATGTTTAGCTCTACTATGCAATAGAGGATTATAAGAGAGATTGATTGCACTAGTATTATCACAATATATAGGAGAAGCATCAAAATGTATGTTAAAGTCTTGGAGCATTTTCTTCATCCATAGGACTTGGGCACAACAACTCCCAGCTGCAATGTATTCAGCCTCGGTAGTTGACAATGCCACATTGCACTATTTCTTGGAAAACCAAGACACCAAGCATGGTCCTACAAGGAAGCAAGTGCCACTTGTGTACTTTCTATCAATCAAACAACCCACGTAATTTGCATCACTATATGCCACAAGAGTAAAGTCCCTTGACTTAGGATACCACAGCCCAAAATTTTGAGTTTTGGCTAAGTACCTCAAAATCCTCTTAACGACAATAAGATGTGATTTCTTAGGGCTAGATTGAAAGCGAGCACACAAGCCAACACTAAACATAATATCAGGTCTAGAGGCAGTTAAATAAGGTTCCAATCATACCTCTATAGATCTTCTCATCTACCTTCTCACCTTCTTCATCTTTATCAAGTTTGGCAGTATTGGACATGGGAGTATCCATTAGCTTCACTTTCTCCATCCCAAAGCATTTGAGTAGTTCATGTGTGTACTTATCTTGGTTGATGAAGTTTCCTTCTTTTGTTTGCTTGATTTGAAAGTCAAGGAAGAAGGTCAAGTCACCCATCATGCTCATCTTGAACTCACTCTGCATAGGAGAACTAAACTCCTTGCAAAGATCAAGATTAGTTCTGCCAAAAATTATATCATCAACATAAATTTGAATAATAAGAAAATTGTTAGAAGTGTGCTTTAGAAACAAGGTAGAATCAACTTTGCCCATGACATACTCATTATCTAACAAAAAGTTCTTTTATTTCTCATACCAAGCTCGAGGTGCTTGTTTGAGTCCATAGAGAGCTTTTTGTAACAAATAAACATGATTAGGTAGCTTGTCATTTTCAAAGCCTGGAGGTTGAGCAACAGATACTTCCTCCTCAATTGTACCATTTAAAAATGCACTTTTAACATCCATTTGATATAACAAGAAATTTTTGTAACTATCAAAGACAAGTAGCATTCTAATAGATTCAAGTCGAGCAATAGGAGCATAAGTTTCATCAATGTCAATACCTTCTTTTTGGTTGTAACCTTGTGCTACTAACCTTGCTTTGTTCCTTACCACTTTTCCTTTCTCATCTAGCTTGTTGCGGTAGACCCACTTGGTGCCAATGATCTTTCTATCACTTGGTATTGGAACTAGAGTCCACACACGATTCTTTTCGAATTGCTCCAGCTCTTCTTGCATGGCAAGGATCCACTCATCATCACCAAGGGCTTCTATGATGTTCTTTGGCTCTAGTTGTGAGATGAAGGCACTATCTGCTTGTTCTTTGTTGTATGCAGCTCGTGCCTTCACTCTCTCAATTGGGTTGCAAATGATTATCTCCTTGGGATGGTTCTTTGTAGAGCGGGGAGTAGGATCCTTCTTTTCTTCCTCTTCTGCTTCTATCACCTTCTTACCTTTGTTGACAATGTTAAGGTCTTTCAAGATAGGAATTAAGTCATCTGCAACATCATTATCAACAACATGCTTTCCAACAATAGGGTTAGTTTCAATAAAAATAACATTAATAGATTCTTCAATTTTAGACAATTCAATGTTGAAAACTCTATAAGCCCTTCTTGTAGTGCTATAGCCTACGAAGAAAGCCTTAAAATATTTTGGATCAAAATTTTCAAGAGAATCCTTCGTGTTCAAAACAAAACAAGGACATCTGAAAACATGAAAGAAATCAATGGATGGCTTTCTACCATGCCATAGCTAATAGGGGGTTTTCTTCAAAGAAGGATGTGTGAAAACTCGGTTCTGCACAAAACAGGCGGTACTAATGACTTCGGCCCAAAACTTCTTAGGAATGTCATATTCAAGGAGCATTATCCTCTCCATCTCTTGAAGCGACCTGTTCTTCCTCTCTACTAGCCCCATTGTTTTAGGCGTACGAGGAGAAGAGAAATTGTGCGAATAATCATATTTTTTCACAAAAACGTTCAAAAAGATCATTTTCAAATTCTCCCCCATGGTCACTGCGGATGGAAACAATCCGGCAAGAAGCTTCATTTTCAACCCATTTTCCAAAGCTTGAGAAAACATCAAGAGTATCACTTTTTGAAATGAGAAAGAAGGTCCAAGTTGTTGGTATGTATGCCCTGAGAGCCAATCATGGGATGATTGGTGGGATACATTAAGATTGATTTGATAAACATCAAAGGTAAGATTCCAATTCTTTCTGGTTCAGTCATATGAGATAGTGATAGAACAAATTGAATGTCTAGAGGATGACATTACTCAATGATGTATGCCTTCAGGTTGAGGACCTGAATGATGAGATCATACAAATGCTAAGAGTTTGTACATTCTTGTTATGTCCCTAGTCGGATGTCATTGTGGAAGGTAGATAGACAGCAATGACACACAAGACTAGATTGTGGTGTTGTTTGATGACATAATCTCATTAGTCATGATATAGAGATATCAAACCAAACACATAGATACTTGTTAGAGAACAAGTGTACCGGACAGACCCACCGTGAGTTTGACACATGGAACCATGACATGGTAGTCACAGTCAGTACTCACAGTGATGGTGGTGAGTGTGATTCTTTGACCTAAAATCACTACACTCAACACATGTCGTTGGGAACACTTTGACATCATCAAACGCAGTCCTGTAACATGGGTTGTTATAAAGGTGATGATTGGGTGGCTTTGACACATGGGGCTTTTGAGGGGTGAGTGATAGATATGGGATTTGTCCCTCCTGAGGGAGTTTGATATCTAAGGCCACTTGATGAGTAGGATTGAGATAGGCGTATGCACGCATGTGTGAATCAGTATGTGATATTGATGTCATACATATCTCGTTCAATCTACTCTGAGATCAAGAAAGTGAATGAACGTTGACAGGATGACTGTTCCATGCCTCGAGTTCATTTGGGATATTAGTGACAAAGGAATTATACATTCACTGTAACACCATTCACAGATTGTAGGATTGAAGGTTGTTCTCCAACTTTCTACTTTCACTTGGGTAGCAATGATGTGTGACTAGGCACCGCTCTTTGCTTGTGAAGTCATAAGTGTTATGGACTTTCACTGCCAACGTGAAATGGACCTGTAGGGTCACACACATAGGATTAAACCTGGAAGAGGAGTTTTGTCCACAAACAACGTTTAGATTGATTATTAAAGGAGTTTAGTAGTTCAATTAAACACTCAATCAATTGATTGCTCAATATCATATTGTTCAAGGTGTTGGACACACTGTTTGGAGTATCGAATTGATTGAAATCGCAATTGACTGATTCTTCACAACCTGTACTCCCAACCGATCGGCTCATGTGATGAACCGGTCGGCTGAGCTTGGTGAACCGGTCAGCTCAAGTGTTGAGACGATCGGCTCAAGATCAGGGTGAAATGATTGCTTCAAGTGTTGAAATGATCAATTCAACTGGTGCAAATGAGCAAGTTGGGAAAATAGGATTGGTGAGAATTTTCCTTTCATTTCAATTGCCCAATTTGATTGGGAAATAGGATTGGTATTCGATACCAATTAGAAATAAAAGAAGGAAAGTCAATCGGGAACCGACCAGGACCACCAACCGACCGGTTCACTTGTGAATCGACTGGTTGAGGTGTCCCAACGGACCGGTTCACTTGTGAACCGATCGGTTCAGGTCCCCAACCGACCGTTTCAGTTGTGAAATGATCGATTCAGTTTGCGAGTTGATTGCTTTCGTTGAAAATGTCAAACCCTTCTACTCCTACTTTTAGTCCCGCATTGCCCGAGATGGAGAACCCTATCCCATGACCCTCCTATATATATAGGGGTATTGGGGGCTTCTCCAGACACAGCTCAGTGCAACCAGTTGCTCTGCAAAGTTGTCGTTCTCTGGTTTTGGTAACCGAGAGAGCCCGAGCAAGTGCTACCTACAAAGGGAGGCACAGCAAGGGAAAGACAGCTATAGTTGCAACTGGAGGCAGGAGAGTGTGTTGGCAACTAGTACGTCAACAGGAGGCTATGACTCCTTCCACTTCCTTGTAGGACAAGGAGTGTGGAGTTCCAGGTGGTCTGTGTGGACTACTTCATAGGCGGGAGGTTTCTGCCGCTCAGGAGAACAACTGTCATTCGACAGTCCGGTGTGATTAGGAGTTGTCAGTCCCGGTGCGACCAGGAGCTGCACAGACACCGTCGAAGATCGGCTTTGAAGAACACGCAAGGCACGAGGTATTGTCGCCGAGCAAGCCTCAGGACAAGGTATGATTCCACAAACCATCCTTTCCTATTATATAAACGTTGACGTGTTTCCTTGTTCCGGGTTTGGGGGAGAACATTTTTGTTTCCGCTGCCTTCTCTGTCTCCCCTAAAACCCAACAGTGATATCAAAGCCACGTCAATTACTCTATATTTTAGGAATATCGATATGATCGATTTTTGGTTTGTCGCCTTTATTGCATACGATGTGAATAAAATTGGCTTTATGCATGTCCAATCCTAAATCCACAAATCCCAATTACATTTATGATATGTATTATTAATGCACTCGATACACGTCGCCCTTAAACGAGTTTTGTGGTGGATGTGTAGCATGATTACGGCCTATAAACCCCTATATCTGAGTGTGGTTGTTTGTGGTTGCTTGCATCTCCGTCTGTGCACCGATCTTCCCCTTCTCCTATTCCTGATGTAACTCGAAATAATTCGAGATTCTTTCCTACCTTTGCTCCCCCCGAATGTAACTCGGGGTTTCCCTTTTATGCAATGTAAAATTAGGATAGATTTTTTTTTCCTATTATGTCAAAGACCGACGGACATCTGATGATATCTGAAACGATCGGTTCAAGGCGTGAACCGATCAGTTGACGTTCCAGACGATCAGTTCAAGGAGTGAACCGATCAGTTGATGACTGGTTCCAGGAGCGAGACGAGCGGGTGGCGGCCATGACAAGATGCACGATGACCAGGTGAACCGATCGGTTGGAGGAGCCAACCGATCAGCTGGTGGCACCCAGACAACCGGGCCAGACCGAGGAAGTCGTTCATATGATGAATTGATCTACTCCAAAGGTAAAGCACACAGTTCATCTTGTACAGGTTGCATGTGATGTAGACCTAGATGACTGTGATTCCTCTTGGCTCGAGGAATCACATTAGGATGACCATAATCATCGCTTTTATCATTTTGCATGTTTTCTATGGGATATAGCATGTATATGATATGTACTATGTATTGTGGTGATTGGATATGTATATGTATATAAAAACCAAATCCCTCATTAAATATTAAGTTTTAGATGCCTTCCAAATGCGACACACATGAAAAGCTTGATCGACCAAGTGTGGGCACGCCCAAGAGTGGTGCACCGTCTATCTCGTGGAAGCGTGAAGGATGAATGTGTGGGTCTGCCCAAGCAGGGTGCATATTCATCGTGTTGGCTTTGGGTCAGACTTAACAAGGTGACCTAGATAGGATCTAGCACCTTGAGGCATGGAGATGATCATGGCAAGGAGTTGCATATGACATCTTATGAAGAGTTGCATATGATGCAATTGGCAAGAGTTGCCTACCTGAGAGATCTAAGTTGTGGGTGACAACCCAAGCTGGTCCATGACTTGGAGGATTTCAGGATCTTGCCCACTAGAAGGTTGTACGCTGCAATCTTCCGAATTGATGGTGAGGGCTATCAATTTGAAGTGAAATAGTGGGAGCGATAATTAATTAAAGGTCTAATTATATCGTCAAAATTTTCAAATCAATCAAATAAGTCAAAAATGAGTTTTGGACTAAAATTGCATATTTCCTTTTTGTAGTACAAATGGCAACAAACAACAATCATTTTTCTCTACGATCGGTCCTTGATAAGGACAAGCTAAATGGGACTAACTTCCACGACTGGTATCGGACATTGAGAATTGTTCTCACTGAAGAGCGTAAGCTCTATGTCCTGGATACTCCAATTACAGAGGAACCTGCTCCTAATGCACCAAAGACAGAAAGGGATGCTTACAAGAAGCATTCTGATGATGCCATTGATGCATAGTGCTTGATGTTATGTTCAATGAACCATGAGTTGCAGAGGCAACATGAGAACATGGGTGTCATTGAGATGATTCAACATCTCAGGAACATGTATGAAGATCAGGCACGACAAGAGAGATATAATGCTTCTAGGGTGATGTTCAAGTGCGTCATGACAGAAGGAGATCCAGTTGGTCCTCACACACTCAAGATGATTGGGTATGTGGAGAACCTGCAGAGACTGGGATTTCCACTGAGCCATGAGTTGGCTACTGACGTGATACTGCAATCGTTGCCAGAATCCTACAATCAGTTTGTGATGAACTACAACATGAACAAATTTGATAGGCCACCGTCAGATTTGTTGGGCATGTTGAGGACAGCCAAGATACAGATGACGAAGGACAAGCCTAAGTCTGTGATGGTGATCACATGCAAGAAAGGCAAGTCCAAGCGCAAGGGCAAGGGCAAAGCTAAGAAAGGTTCTGATGCTAGCCAGGAGCCCAAGACGTCTTCAGCTCTCAAGGACAAAGGAGGCGTGACCAAGAAAGGAAATTGCCACCATTGTCAAAAGTTAGGACATTGGAAAATGAATTGTCCTCTCTATCTGGAAAAATAAAAGAAGAAGGAGGCAACAAACGTCTCCACTTGAAGGTGTCATGAAAGTAAACTTGTAACACTTTTTTAGGTATATGATACCAAGATGTAAAGTGTAAAGCACTCATAATCGGGGCAAGTGTTGTCGCCATAGATAGGAGTACTTTATTTTCATCCTACAAGGCATGTAATACAGTTATGAACTGTTATTTCATATTGCCAATAGATAGAAACACTTTATTTTTGCATATTGTATGACAATGATGGCATTTAATAAAGTTGATGTTTCAGTCTTAAAGATATGATCTTTGTGGCAATGCCTTGTTTATCTTGTGATACATGGTATGCATAAGATAAATTGATACCTAAAAGTTATAGATAACTCAAAAAATGAAATTAGCATCAATCATGAGAAATTCATTTCTAGTTTCCATATGATGGATAAATCTAGACTCTCTTGGTTAGAGAACCAGTAAGAGACATGAATATCTTGTACATGATTAATCAATCTTCACTAATGGTAGTGGGAGAATGATTGTCCAATTAGGTATGATACATGTGATGTATTTACATACCTATTGGAACAAATGCTAATACTTCAAATGGTGTTTAGAGAAATACCAATATGAATATCTTGAAGTGTTCAAGATTATCATATATGAAGTGCAAATTTGGTAAAGTGCTAATTCTAAATGAGATCAATGAATGAAATACTTGGACCAAGTGTTTGAGATCCTTATGAGTGATTATGATAGTGTATCATAGTGAACTCATGATTAAGGCATGGTGATGTCTAAATCAAGAAGGAATCATACTCTAAGGAGTTAGAAAATGATTATCAAATAACTGAATTCTTCTTAATAAAAGAATACCCCACACTAATAAAAGAAATTAAGAATCACAAGGGTTGTGAGTTCTTATATCCTTAACAGATACACCTCAATTGTCTATGTGATAAGTTGTTCATGTGATGAGTCAACTATCTAGATGAATATGAGGAATCGAATTTTGAGTCATGGTTTATGACCATTGCATCCTAAATAACATCCATGTGAACCATAAGGTATGACCTTGATGGTAGCACTCATTGGAATGAAATCCATAAGTGCAAATGAGTCTTAAGCGTTAAGACACATGGATAACATTTTGAGAAGGATGATGCTTGTTGATTGCATCTTAATGAATAAGACATTTAGCATATGGATACTAAAACCGCATTCCTATGAGGAATAAAACAAGGATGTGTGCGTGACATAACCTATAAGGTTTATGAATCCACTAATGCAAATGAAGTCTATAAGTTACAATGGACTAATCAATGTGATTGATTGAGTACAAGAAACTCAAAATTGGATCTTTACTTTGATAATATAGTCAAAGGGTTTGACTGATATATCAAAGATATAGAAGGGATTTGTGATTTAGTAGGAGCGTGTTCACATTCCACATGTTGATGTGAAATGGAAATCCAAAAGTGGAAATTATCTTTAAGGAAGATAGAGATGTTTCCTATGTGATAGGAATAGAGATCTATAGAGATAGTTCTCGAAAACCTCTTGACCTGAAAAGAGAAAGCATACATTGGCAATCTGTACTGAAGGGTTCAGTATGCACAGATTCAGTGGGAGAAAACTTGTCCATGCTACATGGAGTTAGTATCCCAAGGCCAAGTGTCCAATTCTTATGAAGAATGGGAACACTAAGAATAGATATGGATCTATCATGTATGTAATCATCCCATTATCTTGCATGTATGGACATGGCAAGAACAAAATGCATTCATCATTTTGTATGTATGACATGACAATATGATATGCTCATCCTAATAACTCGTATGTGGGACATGACGAGTGGATGTCTGTCTATTTCCAGTAAGGGTTACTAGAATACCATGATAACTTGATAAGTACTTTGGAAGTACTAGTTCTATGGAGATAAGGAAGAGTTCAATGTAAAGAGTTACATTGATGCGAACTTCCGAAAGGACAGAAAATTAATCACAAAATATATATAGAATATATAAAAGTGAATTTTTTTTTATAATTGGAAGTGTTACAATAAAACCATTTAAAAGGAAATGCCGAGTGTCCATGTGTTAGAGAACAACAGTGGATACTATATGGATCTGGAAGTTCATGAGATGAACTTATAGATATTCCTCTCATTGATGACAAGTATGGAATCCTTGATCATGCAATGTGGATAAAGGTTAGCAAAGGAATACTAGATTGCATATTACGACAACTCCATCTCATACGTATGACGTTCAGCGAAGAGATGAGAGAAATGCAATTTATACTAACTTTGGCAAGTTGTTGCCATTACTCACTATGTTGGCACTAGAGCATAGTAACATGTGGGACATGTTTGAAGATCACTATGAATATGATTCAAGGGTGATTGGCTTGCAGTGCAAGTGGGAGTCTGTTGGTATGTATGCCCTGAGAGCCAATCATGGGATGATTGGTGGGATACATTAAGATTGATTTGATAAACATCAAAGGCAAGCTTCCAATTCTTTCTGGTTCATTCATATGAGATAGTGATAGAACAGATTGAATGTCTAGAGAATGACAGTACTCAATGACGTATGCCTTCAGGTTGAGGACCTAAACGATGAGATCATACAGATGCTAAGAGTTTGTACATTCTTGTTATGTCCCTAGTCGGATTTCATCGTAGAAGGTAGATAGACAGCAATGACACACAAGACTAGATTGTGGTGTTGTTTGATGACAGAATCTCATTAGTCATGATATAGAGATATCAAACCAAACACATAGGTACCTGTTAGAGAACAAGTGTACCGGACAGACCCACCGTGAGTTTGACACATGAAACCATGACATGGTAGTCACAGTCAGTACTCACAGTGATGGTGGTGAGTGTGATTCTTTGACCTGAAATCACTACACTTAACACATGTCATTGGGCACACTTTGACATCATCAAACGCAGTCCTGAAACATGGGTTGTTATAAAGGTGATGATTGGGTGGCTTTGACACATGGGGCTTTTGAGGAGTGAGTGATAGATATGGGATTTTTCCCTCTTGAGGGAGTTTGATATCTAAGGCCACTTGATGAGTAGGATTGAGATAGGCATACGCACGCATGTGTGAATCAATATGTGATATTGATGTCATACATATCTCGTTCAATCTACTCTGAGATCAAGAAAGTGAATGAACGTTTACAGGATGAATGTTCCATGCCTGTAATTATACATTCGTTGTAACACCATTCACGGATTGTAGGATTGAAGGTTGTTCTGTAACTTTCTACTTTCACTTGGGTAGCAATGATGTTTGACTAGGCACCGCTCTTTGCTTGTGAAGTCATAAGTGTTATGGACTTTCACTGCCAACGTAAAATGGACTTGTAGGGTCACACACATAGGATTAAACCTGGAAGAGGAGTTTTGTCCACAAACAACGTTTAGATTGATTACTAAAGGAGTTTAGTAGTTCAATTAAACACTCAATCAATTGATAGCTCAATATCATATTGTTCAAGGTGTTGGACACACTGATTGGAGTATCGGATTGATTGAAATCGCAATTGACTGATTCTGCACAACCTGTACTCCCAACTGATCGACTCATGTGATGAATCGGTCGGCTGAGCTTGGTGAACCGATCGGCTCAAGTGTTGAGCCGATCGGCTCAAGATCAGGGTGAACCGATTGCTTAAAGTGTTGAAACGATCGATTCAACTAGTGCAAATGAGCAAGTTGGGAAAATAGGATTGGTGAGAATTTTCCTTTTGTTTCAATTGCCCAATTTGATTGGGAAATAGGATTGGTATTCGATACCAATTAGAAACAAAAGAAGGAAAGTCAACCGGGAACCGACCAGGACCACCAATCGACCGGTTCACTTATGAACCGACCGATTGAGGTGTCCCAACCGACCGGTTCACTTGTGAACCGATCGGTTCAGGTCCCCAACCGACCGTTTCAGTTGTGAAATGATCGGTTTAGTTTATGAGTCGGTTGCTTTTGTAGAAAATCTCGAACCCTTCTACTCCTTCTTTTAGTCCCGCATTGCCCGGGATGGAGACCCTGTCCCATGACCCTCCTACATATAGAGGTATTGGGGGCTTCTCCAGACACAGCTCAGTTCAACCAGTTGCTCTGCAAAGTTTTCGTTCTCTGGTTTTGGTAACCGAGAGAGCCCGAGCAAGTGCTACCCGCAAAGGGAGGCGCAACAAGGGAAAGACAACTGCAGTTGCAACTGGAGGCAGGAGAGTGTGTTGGCGACTAGTACATCAACATGAGGGTGCGACTCCTTCCACTTACTTGTAGGACAAGGAGTGTGGAGTTCCAGGTGGTCCATGTGGACTACTTCAGAGGAGGGAGGTTTTTGTCACTCAGGAGAACAACTATCATCCGACAGTCTGGTGTGATCAGGAGTCGTCAGTCCCGGTGCGACCAGGAGCTGCACAGACACCGTCAAAGGCCGGCTTTGAAGACCGTGCAAGGTGCGAGGTATTGTCGCCGATCAAGCCTCGGGACAAGGTAAGATTCCACAAACCATCCTTTCCTATTATATAGACGTTGACGCATTTCCTTGTTCCGGGTTCGGGGGAGAAAATTTTTGTTTCCGCTTCCTTCTCTGTCTCCCCTAAAACCCAACACAAGTATATAGAGAGAAATCATCAACAATAACAAGTCAATACTTGGAACCACAAAGCATTTGCATTCTCATTAGTCTGAATAGATCATTATGAAGAAGCTCAAGAACTCTTTTGTTACCCATGACTCCTTTGGATTTGAAGGAGGATTTGGTTTGTTTCCCTTGTGTACAAGGTTGGCATTCCTTATCCTTTTCAAAATCCAATTTGGGAAGTCCTCGAACCAAATCCTTTTTGCTCAACTTCTTCATTTGATGCATATTCACATGACCCAAACGACGATGCCAAAGAGAAATATCATTTTTATGCACTACCAAGAATCTATTAAGAATGGGATTAAGAGCATCAAGAAAAATAACATAAAGATTACCATTTCTAGTCCCCTTATATATGACATTGTAAGAGAGGAAATCAAGAAGCAAACATTCTAAGGATTTAAACAACACACGATATCCATTATCACATAGTTGACTTACACTAATCAAATTGTGATGTAGGCCATCAACAAGCAAAACATTCTTAATACATAGCTCATTGCCTACATCACCCTCACCTATGACCTTACCCTTCTTGTTGTCCCCGAAGGTTACCGATCCTCCTTTATTTTTTATAAACTTGTTGAAATGGATGAGTTCTATAGTCATGTGCTTAGAGAAGCCACTGTCAACAATCCATCTCTTTTTAACCTGTAAGAAAGAAGGATGTCAGAACCCAACTCAAACTTTGGGATCCAGGGTTAGCTTAGGGACCCATTTCATATTTGGGTTGGTCCCCTTAGGCTTTTAAGGACATTAAGTAGAGTAATGGGCATCACATTTACAATGAACTCATACCATAGGGTTCCTAGAGTAGGAAGTCTCTCCATGGAAAATAGGAGGTTCCACATTCTTCTTCTTACCCTTGTTCTTGCTCTTCTTTTTACCTTTGGGAGCAAGCCCATCATATCCCAAACCACTAGTACCAATTTGTTTGGTAGAGTGTTCTAGGACATCATTGAGGGATTTCATTCTCGAGAGAAACTTTTGCAAAGAAGATCTTAACCTGGCATTATCATCACTAAGGTTAATGACAGTAGTAGAAAGACTAGCAAGATCATCTTTAGCTTGCAATAGGTCGGCCTCTAAACAGAGGGCTTTAGTATGAAAGGAATTTCATTCTAAAGCTATGCTAGCAACTTCATTACTTTGCAAAATAGGTCTAGAAGATAAATCATTAACTTGAGCAAGTAACTTGGCATTTTTTATATTTAAGCAACAAAATTTCCTTTTGATAAACATGAATCTCTTGCTTCCTAGCATCATCAATGTGAGTTAGTTCTACATTTTTAGTTTTAAGAGCATCTAACTCATCTTGGCACTTTTGGTTTTCTTCCTTAATATCTTCAATAGTCTTAAGATAGACCCCATTCTCAAACTCTACTCCATTATATTGAAGCTCAAGGTCAAGAAATTGCCCTTGCAATGAATATATTCTAGCAAGGAGCAATTTTTCATTATTATCAAGAATCTCAATTTTGGCATAAAGATCATCTACTATCTTCCCTAATATTTTCCTTTAAAATTTACATTTAGCAAAAGATGACCAACAATCATTTAGAATATCAATAAGAGTTTCCTTAGATAAATCATGAAAATTGACTTCACTTACCTCACATACATCTTCACTTGTAGAGGCCATGATTGCAAGGTGGCATTCTCCATCTTTAGAGCTTGAAGAGCTTGAGGAGGACTCCTCCCAAGCTGCATGAGCTGCATCTTTGGATCTTCTTTCTTTCTTTTTTTCCTCTTATACTTGCCTTTTTTCTTGTACTCCTTGTCTTTCTTGTGGCTCTCTTGTGATAACTCATCTTCGCCTTTGAGCAGTCACTCTTGAAATGGCCTTTTTGGCCACACTCATAGCATCTCAGTGTTGATGAAGAAGGCTTCCCCTTGCAGTGCTTTCCCTTGGAGTAATTTGCTTCATGCTCATTTTGGCCTTCGTCTTCACTTGAGGAGGGGGTAGGATACTTTAGAGCTAGTTTTTGCTGCCGCATCATCTATTATATTTGTGCTTTGAAGGTTGTGTCCTTTATCTTCTTGGAATCCTTCTCTTCTCTTTTCTCTTCCTCTTCTTTCTTATCAAGTCTAGGTTCATGGGCTTGAAGATTACCAACTATCTCCTCGGTTGACAACTCACTTGGCTTGTACACCTCTTCAATGGATGTAACCTTGGGCTCCCATCTCTTAGGAAGAGATCTCAAGATCTTGGAGTTGATAGTGCCTTTATCTAACACACTCCCAAGGGCTTCCAATCCATTGATGATCATATTGACCCTAGTGTACATATCATACACTCTCTCATTCTTACCCATCTTGAAGTTCTCAAGTAGCCCACCAAGCATGTAGATCTTGGCTTCCTTTACTTGCTCTGTACCTTCATAGGTGACACATAGTTTGTTCTGAATTTCATGTGCAGTGTCCCAAGAACATATTCGGTTGAACTCGGATGGAGCGAGGGCTGCGTAGATGATGCTCACTGCTCTTGCATTGAGTTGGTCTTGCTTCATTTGAGCTCCAGTCCAAGTGGAGATATCCCCCTTTGGGTCTTCATACTTGAGGTGCACCACCTTCCACATCTTGTAGCTCGCATCTTGAAGGAAAAATTGCATTCTTATCTTCCAATATAGGAAGTTGGTGTCATCAAATACCGGAGGTCGCATGGAGAAGTTCCCTTCCAGGTTGAGGGATCCAAGTGTCAAATTTCCCATCTTCTCTTACTTTTTGAAGTAGATTGGAGAAGACCTACTTTGATACCACTTGTTTGATCAATGGGCTCTAGATGGGGGGGGTGGTGAATAGAGCTTCACAATTCTCACAAGACAAGTTAGACCACCAAATTATATAAAGTGTAAAATCTTAAACAAGTATCAATTTGATGTATTAATCTAACATGCATAGAAAGGTTGAGAGACAAGGACAAGCAAGCACTTGGATAGGTGGTTTAGAGTGGTTCCATGTCCTAAACTTAGGAGCAATGTTAGTCCACTACCTAGAGTGGGTTAGCCTCTAGGATTTGCAATCTTAGTACTCTTATAATCCACAATAAGTTTACAAGACACAACAACCACACATCCAAGGGCTTATTACCTCAAGCAAAGATCATAAACCTATAGAACGAGCTTACCCACTTGAACCATGGAGTCTTCAGCCATCAACATGGACTTACCCACTCCTTCCTTCAAGTATTCTGCCTTCAAGGGATTACCTATCTTCCTTAAGCGTCACCTTGACTATCTCCTTCACTTGGAGATCTTGAGCACCTATCTCCTTCACTTGAAGATCTAGAGCACCTTACTTTCTTCAACCTTGAAGAACAACACCTCCTTCTCCTTCACTTGGAGAAGATCTTCAAACTTTATCTTCAATGGGAATTGAGGTAGGAAGATGGAGGAGGAGAGCTTTACATCAATACAAGAAGTAGGTCTCTTACACAAGAACCTATCTCACTCATACTCACGAATTTGACTTGAAGGTAGAGAGAGAGAAAGGGCTCAAAGGGTTAGAACACTCTCAATTATGCTAGAACCAAGGTTGCAATGAATGAGCAGCCTTGTAATGAACTCTAAGAGGTCCTATTTATAGTTGAGGGTGCCCATTTAAGCTGTGGGACACTTAGATATGAAAATAGCCATTTTTTGCTCAAGGCAATGACTCTATTTTCGCACAAAACACACACCAATGGTCACATCACTTTTTCTGTAGAATTTCATACAGTGCAATCCGTCGAGATTCAATAAAGTTAACTCGATCGATCAAGTAAAAGACAAAACTAATATTCAAGCTGTCATTCAAGTTAGTCCTGGGGAAACATGACCACAAACTCAACCGATCACTGAATATCATTTTGGTCAGGCAATCGATCAGTCAAGTTCTGTGAAAACACAACTCGACCGATGCTATCTCCAAAAAACTAACCAAGATGGATTGACCAAGTTTGTCCTGGGGAAAACTCGACCGATCGACAACATGTTGTCAATCTTTAGAAAATGCATCTAAAGTGATTTAACTTTGGTGTTTTATGTCCCAATCATTTTTCTCATCTAAGTTACAAGTCAATTCATCATTATAGGTGATTACAAAAATGTTCTAAGGTCATTTACATAGATTTCCACAAATAGACACTTGTAGCTCTTAGACTTGAACTTGAGTCATTCTAGGGCTTTTGATTTTGGATCCTTTTCATGTACCTAATACCTAAAATCAATCTTTAATACACATACTAGATACATATGAGTGGAATGATTAATTCATTATCAAAACATAGACAATGTATAACCTCAAGGTCAATAAAAGGCTCATGCAAGAAGCCTGAGCTGTAGTTCAAGAAGAAATCCAAGTAGCACAAGAAGCAGCGCGAGCAGCAGAAATGTAGAAGGACCTTAGGGAGTTCTCAATCCCTAAAGCTGCTAACTTTCATCACCGAGTACAACCTCCTCCCATCAACGCTCCAAACTTCGAGATTCGAGCATATTGGATCACCTTGCTTCAAAACAGCCCATTCTATTGTAAGAAAGGAGAAGATAGTCAGGAACATCTGATGAGGTTTATTGATTTACGTGCTATGACAAAGCAAAATGGAGTATCCAACGATGCCATCTGACTCTGTCTCTTCAAGTATTCTCTTACTGATAGAGCTATAAGTTGGTACAACTCCTTGCAATGCGAACCCATCACCACCTGGGAACAACTTCAAAATGTCCAAGAATGAAATTATCGAGATCTTCTATAGGGGCGTAGACGATGATATCAAGAAGTTCTTAGACTCCTCATCTGGAGGAAACTTCATGCGTCTGAGTTATTACAACACATGGAAGGTTGTCACCCTAGTAGCTGAAAATCAACCTAATTGGGGTAGATCAGTAGGCAAAGGAGTGTCGAAGGTAGCTATGGCTGAAGCTATTCCTGAGTATAAGTCTATCGTTGAATCCCTCAAGATCTTAGTTGCCAAACAAGACCATCTCGAATCATCTCTTGCTTCCTATGAAATAAGACGCTCACTCCCACAACACTAGGAACATATCAAGTCAACTTCATTGTTCTGTGAAGCATGTAAAGGCATTGATCATTCTATGCTAGCCTGTAGTGTTTTCTATGATGTTGTTCTAAGCAACGTGTATGGCCAAGGAGATAATGGTCAAATGGAAAATCTTAATGTTGTCAACACCATCCCTGGTCAAGGATATTACAATCCGATTCATAACATGAACCATCTTGGTTTTCAGTATGGAAATCCTTTAGGAGCAGAAAACTCCCAGCAACTTGGTTCAAAGAACCAACAATGAGTTCCGCCAGGATTCCTGTACAACCAACAACAAAACTTCAGAAATCAAGGAAACTTTAGAGGTAACTTCCTGAACAGGAACTAAAACAAATACCAAAACATTCACTACTATAGAAATGAATTATAACGTTACTTTTAAAGGTGTCGGTTGTATAAATACACCGACACCTAAAACATAAAGCGTCGGTTCAAACAAAAAATCGACATCGATCTATGAAGGGTGACCAGACACGGGTGTCACTTTTATTTAGTGTCGGTTCCTTATTAAGAAACCGATGCCTAAAATTAACCACCAAATCCAATATTTCCAGTGAAAAAAATTACCTCCAAAATTTAACATATGCGTCGGATATTAACTCTTAAACTGACAATGAAAGGTTTTTCACAAGACAGAAATCAGGCAAATTTTTGTCATCATTTTTACTACAATAACCGATTCCTATAGGTTTTCCTGCGTTGTTCCCAGGAGAATTTTCACACCCCTTGGGCGTCAGTTGTCTAAAGAAACCGATGACTATGGTAATTAATCGAGAACAATTTTTTTAATCGGCATATGTAGATAGATGTCAGTTTTTTCTAGTAAATACCGACGACTATCATTGAGCATAGGTGTTAGTGTTTTTAGGTAACCGATGCCATTCATTCTTAGGTGTCGGTTTTTTAAACAACTGACGCCGACGGTGCAGTTCATAGCCCCCGCGCGAAAGACTCTTCCCCACACTCTCTGTTTCATTGGTTGATCAGTTAGGTCTGGCGATCCTACCACTGTTGCTCCCCCACACAGCTACCACTCATTGTTGCTGCTCTCCTCGCCGATGCCACTACTACTGCTCTCCTCGTCGACGGTCTCCTGCTCCTCCTGGTCTTTTTGTCAGTCTCTGGCTCTGCTCCTGGTCTCTTCGCCGGTCTCTACTCCCCCGCACTGCCACTGGTTGCCATGCACTCCTCGTCGGTTTCTCGAAGGTACCTTCTCCCACTCTTCTTCCTCCGCCCTCAAGAAGGTACCCTGCTCCACGACCATAGCTAGCGTTGGTGCATATTTTGAAATCATAGATTGGCACGACCGTGCTGGGAAGCACGGCCATGGTGGCTGATTTTGTGCTATTTTGTTCAATTATGATCAGATACCTACATTTGTGTATACTAATTATCTTGATGATGAACATGCATCTACATTTGTGTGCATTTGTGTTGTTGTAGGTATTGTTGACTTTCTATTGATTTGCATATATTTCTTCTTCAGCCTTCAAGTGAGGTATAATACTCTCACTCTCCCAATGTTCCATTAGGCTCCATTTTGATTCAAATCTTTGATATATGGAATCATGGTTTCTTTACTATTTATTATTTACTGACAAGCATGATTAAATGATGTTACAAAAAACATAGGATATGAATGATGAAACTAGGATTGTAGGTATAAGAATGACAACACATGTATTTTTTGGCCTAGAAACTCATCCAAGATTTACTCATTAGGATTAAATCTTGGATAGTCCCTAGTTTTATACTATTCTTGAACACCTAATCTCACTTAGGATAAAAGTGTATAATGTGTATTGGGTTTTCAAGAAAATTTCGGTAGCATTTCCCCATTTGTTCTCTATGTACATATGTACTTAGAACAGTGGGGAAATGCTGCCGAAATTTTCTTGAAAACCCAATAAACATTATACACTTATTAGTGAGATTAGGTGTTCAAGAATGGGATAGGCGGTACACATTTATTATATATAAGAATGAAAACACATGTATTTGTTGGCCTAGAAACCCATCCAAGATTTACTCATTAGGAGTAAATCTTAGATACTCCCCAGTTTGGGACTGTTCTTGAACACCTAATCTCACTTAGGATCTATGTGTATAATGTTTATTGAGTTTTCTAGAAAATTTCGGTAGCATTTCCATGTTTGTTCTCTAAGTACATATTCCTTAGAGAACAACGGGGAAATGTTGCCGAAATTTTCTTGAAAACCCAATACACATTATACACTTACTAGTGAGATTATGTGTTCAAGAATGGGATAGGTGGTACACATTTATTATATATAATAATAACAGTACATGTATTTGTTGGCCTAGAAACCGTCCAAGATTTACTCATTAGGAGTAAATCTTGGATAGTCCCCAGTTTGGGACTGTTCTTGAACACCTAATCTCACTTAGGATGTAAGAGTATAATGTGTATTGAGTTTTCAGGAAAATTTTAGTAGCATTTCCCCGTATGTTCTCTAAGTACATATGTATTTAGAGAACAGTGGGGAAATGCTGCCGAAATTTTCTTGAAAACCCAATACACATTATACACTTACTAGTGAGATTAGGTGTTCAAGAATGGGATAGGTGGTACACATTTATTATATATAAGAATGACAACACATGTATTTGTTGGCCTAAAGTTTTAACCTTGCAAAAACTCTAATATGTTAACCCTAATCTTGTTGTAATATATACTTGTTTTCTCTTTGATCATAGAATGGATAGATCATGGATGTCCATTCACAATTGCTGCACCCCAGAGTTTATTTCTGGTTTTGACCAGTTTATTAGATTTGTCGAGGAACATAGGAAACAACCTGGAGATATGTTCTACTATCCATGTAGGCATTATGGTAACAACATGAAAGTCAACACTGGTGACGAAATCAAAAGTCATGTCATGTGAAATGGGGTTATACAAGGCTATACAGAATGGCACTGGTATGGAGAGATTTCAAACCCGAAACTAGTGGATGTCGATAGCAGTGCTTGTGTGGAAAAAGAAATTGCCTCTGATGACGTAGATGTGAATGAACCAGTTCCAGTAGACATCGTTGATGCGATGTTGGATAGTTGTGGGGTAGAGCACACCGATCCACCTCCCATTTTTAGAAACATTGTGCATGATGCTGAGATATCATTATACACAAGTTGTACTAAGTTTATGAAGTTTAGTGCTGTCTTGAGATTGTATAAGCTGAAAGCTAACAATAGATGGAGCGACAAAAGCTTCACGTCATTGTTGTCTTTGTTGAAAGAAATGCTTCTTGAAGGAAACGAGCTGCCAATCTCAACATACCAGGTAAAGAAATTGTTGTGCCAAGAAGATACACACATGCCCGAATGATTGTGTATTATTTCAAAAGGACTATGTGGATTTGAAAGATTGTCCAAAATGTGGTGTGTCACGGTATAAATTAACGACTTCGGGGGAGTCCAAAACTGGTTCTCCTGCCAAGGTGATGTGGTATCTACCTATAATATCACAGTTTCAACGCATGTTTGTGAATCCGATAGATGCAAAGAATTTGAGGTGGCATGCAAATGTTAAGAAAAATAATGATGGGATCCTACGACATGCATGCGTCTGATTACCTACAGTGGAAGAAGATTGATCTATTGTATCCTGAATTTGGTGAAGAAGTCAGGAATCTAAGACTTGGGATTTATACAAATGGGATGAATCTGTACGGGACATTGAACAGCCAACATAGCACTTTGCCAGTCATGCTTGTTATATACAATCTTCCTCCCTGGCTGTGTATGAAAAATAAGTACGTAATGCTGTCGTTGATGATATTGGGCCCTAAACAACCTGGAAATGATATCGATGTTTATCTTGAACCTCTGGTTGATGACTTAAAGAAACTCTGGGGTGAAGGTGTGATGACCTATGATGCTTCATGAAGAGAGACATTTCGTTTGCATGCTATGTTGTTTTTCACTATTAATGACTTTCCAGCATATGGTAATTTGTCTAGATATAGTGCCAAATGAGCTAAAGTGTGTCCTATATGTGAAGAGAACACTGATTCAATAAGACTAAAACATGGCGGTAAGAATGTATATCTCGGTCATCGAAGGTTTTTTACAAAATTCCATTTCTTTCGTAGGAAGCGCAAAGCATTCAATGGATTGAATGAGGAACGGAGAGCACCTAAACCTATACCAGGGGAGGTTGTTTATGAAAGAGTAAAATACTTTTTTCAATGAATTTGGTAAGAAATCAAGATGTACTATGGCAACACGAAGTGACAAATCATTATTCAAGAAGAAGTCAATATTTTGGGATCTTCCTTATTAGAGTTCTTTGACAGTCAGGCATTGTATCAATGCCATGCACGTTGAGTAGTGGGTTTGACTACATAGATTTCAGAATTCCACTCTTCAAATGTAATTGGGTTGATAACACCAAAGGAGTTATAGTGGATGAATTGGGTTTCACTATAGTGAACTTTGAAAAGATTGGCGAGAAGGGTAAACCATTCATATTGGCATCACATGCAAAACAAGTATTATATATCGATTATCCTACAAATGATAAATGGTCAGTTGTTCTTCATGGTAAAAGATAGTTCGTTGAAGATCCTATAGATGAAGAAGAGTACTATGATAAGTATGATGACTCCAGTCCATTCTCAGTTGGGTTGCCAACATCAGCAAATATTGAAGCTAATGATGACTTGTATGTGTGCGGAGATCACAATGAAGGATTGTTAATTGATAACAAATCACAATATTAGAGGCATGTTTATATTTTTTAGATGTTTTATTTTTCTGAATGTGAACTTTACAATGTGAATTACTTTACAATGTGAATGTGAACTTTACAATGTGAATTACTTTACAATGTGAATGTGAACTTTACAATGTGAATTACTTTACAATGTGAACTTTACAATGTGAATTACTTTACAATGTGAATTACTTTACAATGTGAATTACTTTACAATGTGAATGTGAACTTTACAATGTGAATTTTACAATGTGAATGTGAACTTTACAATGTGAGCTTTACAATGTGAATTACTTTACAATGTGAACTTTACTATGTGAATGTGAACTTTTAGATGGCTGAGCATTCTCCTGATGACCGTGCTGATGATTACCGTGAGGGTGAGGACATCAATGCGCTGCCTCACAATGTAATTTTTAAAAATATATCATATATTTATATCTATATGTCCATTTATAGTTATATCCTGTAAGTGTGTTTATTTTGTCAAATTTGAGGTTGATGATGCACATGTACCCTCTGAAGCACTTGAGGCACTTGATGAGCCGCACCAAAAAGTTGACAAGAGAAGGGGCATCACTATGATGAAGAAGTTAATAGCACAAAGGGACAATGGACCCATACTTATTGTGGATTTTGATAATGTATGAAATGCAATTGGAGTGAATCACAATTCGTTTGTTTCATATATTGGGTATGTTACTCGTAGCCATTGCGGTTGTAAGATAGATTCTTGGCATAAAGTTCCTAAGGGGAAGAAAGATGTAATATGGAAGGATTTATGTGTGAGTTATTATTAATTTGCAATTCTATTTTGTAGATTACTAATTTTTTGGATACTAGTTAATAGCAATTCTATTTTGCAGAGTATATTTGAATTGGATGAAAAGTTGCATCGTAAATGCGTGATGCAACGTTGTGGGAGAGTCCTAAGAAACTATAGGACAAATCTCACTCGAGAATACATAAAGGTAGGTGACAAGAGGAAGAAGACAGCCACTGAACAGTGGAACTTCCTGGACTAAGAAGAATGGGACGTGTTTGTTGCTTCAAGAAAAACTGATGAATTCAAGGTATTAGGCGTCACTCCCAATTTAATTAATATGTGTTGCATTCACCTATTCAAGATTAACATTTAGTGTTACTAACCAAATCATTAATGTGCATACTAATTAGGCCCTCAGTGAGGCACAAAAATCAAGGTGTGCACTGAATGTGCATGACCACACAATGGGTCCAAAGGTGTATGCAGGCATTCGCCAAAGACTACATGTTGAGTCTACTACTCAGTCTACTTCTACTCAGGAGTCCTCTACTATAGGTACCACACCTCTGCCTCGCCATGATGTCTGGATAGCTGGGAGGCAAAATAAGAAGGGAGAAATAAGGAAGCCCGCAACTGCTGAGGCGGCTGCAAAAATGGTAAAATATAACTCTTAGAGCAATCATTCAAATATTGATTATTTGTGGTGTTTACTTAATTACAAATTTTTGTTTTGACGATTAGAGGGAGCTGCACGAGCTGAGGAAACAAGGCAAGTTCATCCCTCAGGGCACAAGGGATGAATTGACAGTTTCTCTGGGTAACCCAGAGCATCCTGGACGTGTTAGGGCTGCATGTGCTGGTGTGGGCATCAAAGCGTTCTTTGGGCCATCCTAGTGCAAACATGTCCCAAAAGTGAGAATTTCAGAAGAAGAGGTAACCTATTCTTTATTTATAATGTTACTGTAAAAGAGAATTCAATAATCATAAGCTAACATTTCTTTTATCCGTGTATATGTAGATAAGATAGTTGATAGGAAAGTCATAGAAGTAGTTGATAAGAGAATCAAGGAACCAGTTGATAAGACACTCCATGAAGCAATGAGCAAGTGGCAGGTATCTCTGACTGCCCCTTAGCAGACAGTACCTATGGCGTCACGCTCTACTCCTATTGTGGAGGTTGGGAATAATCATGTAGACCCACAACCTAGCACATCCGCTGTAAGTATTTTTATGACACAGTAACTAGTCTTTTCAAGATGATATGTTTTCAAGATGATATGTATATATGTATATAACATTCTTTACACAAAACTTTGTAGGGGTTGAAGCCATGTCATCTAAAAAGTAAAGAATTTGTCATTGTAGAGGTGTCATCTTACCCATCCCTACCAGGGGAAATGTTTCATGGGTCACCATTACCAGCTAGTTGGGTTCGTGTGAGCCCGGTACATATATTCCCCAATTGGATGGATCTTCCATTGCCATATGCCCACCCAAATTGTGAAATGCTTGGTGAGGTAGAAGGCGGAGTGATATTGTGGCCCAAAGTGGATGTCCTCTATACTGAAACTATATGTAAATTTACATTACGTTAAATTGTTAGTGTGTGTATATGATGTCAATTGATCTGAAATTTTATATATATATATATATATATATATATATATATATATATACATGTTAAAAAGAAGACACCTATAGCATCTAGGCCTCCACCTCCACCTCCTACATCACCAAGTTGGGTTCCACATGTCCTACCTGTCCCGTTAGGTCCTAATTGTTGGGGGTATGGCAATATGCTTAGGTGAACATGATATAAATTGCCTTATAACTGTTTCTATAGATGCAGATGTTGTAGGTCAATCATACGAAAGCAAACTATTTATATAAGATATTTTGGAGTTGTTTCGATATCATTGGTTGAATACATTTGTGATAGATCTATGGATAAGGTGATATCTTCTTTATACATCCATATACCTTGTGTAGGATCTAGTGATCTGGTTTCTTGTTTATTAATGCATATGTAATACATGTTTTGCAGCTACTTAGACAAGATATGTGCAAATTTTTCATTCGAACATGTAGGATTTTTTATTCCATCTTTGATTAGTCTAGTAGCTAAAGACCCTTCGTCAGTTCAACAATACTGCTGTGATGCTTTTACAAATTTTTCTCAAAATAACAAGACGGTGATAATAGCTCCATTCAATGTGGAGTAAGTTTACTTTGCTTATAATTTGGACTTAAGAAAAATACATTTTATTGTGGATTTTGAGTTATTAATTTTTAACTTTTTTACCTCTAGTGATAAGCATTGGGAGTTACTAGTTATTGTCCCCGAGATGTTCACTGTCTATTATCTAGATCCTAAGGGGACTAAATTGAATTCAAAATATGGACACACAATAAGAATGGCATTATTCCGGTGAGAAATATTTCATTTTCATTTCCGTTAACATATGTTATTACATTATTTTTAACTGTGTTACATTAACATGTAGGGGTTTAGATGAGTTCAAAAAGGTTGGAGGAAAGGTCCCCAGGAAAAAGAACGAGCCAATTATTTGGAAGAATGTGGCAGTATGTTCCCGACTACAATGTATATATTATTTATATGAATGGTGCTTAATTAGTTGTATTTTTTAATATTTTGTATGTTTCAATTTATAGTGTACTACACAAGACAACGGATGGGCATGTGCATACTATGTGATGCGATTTATGCACATGATTATCAAATATGCCACAGTGGACATCGATACCATTCCTAAGGTATTATATATAGTCTCATTAGATAATATGAAATATATCAATCTTATTTATATATTATTAATTATATATATACATCATTCTCTTTGCAGGTGTTTAAAACTGACCACACTACAGGAAATGCCTTACTAGATGTACATTCTCCCTATACGACAGAAGAATTAAATGATGTAATATAAGAATGGGCAAAAGCCATACAAGATGTGGCGTTTTTAAAATATAATTGGGATGTTGATAGCGAATAATGACTAAAGAATGAAATTTTGTAAATGAATTTCTGAATTATAATATGTGTGAATGTTTCTACATGTCTGAATGTTTCTACATGTATCTAAATGTTCATACATGTGTGAATGTGAAAATGAATGAAACTGCTGGTTCCTATATGAATGTTTCTACAAGTGTGAATGTGAAAATGAATGGAACTGCAAATTGCTACATGAATGTTTCTACATGTGTGAAAATTGAATGGAATTGTAGGTTGCTAAATGTGTGAAAATTAATGTTGTTAATTTTGTAGGTTTGTGGCCTGTTGTTGGTTGATATCAATGGATGTCATAAAACCTGTAGTTCATAACTGAACTGTAGGTTTCTCATCCTGTGACCAGCCACAGCAGGCCTGCAGACTGATAAGAAAAAAACATCAAATAGGCGCCAGTTATTTATTTAAAACTGACGAAAAATAATTACATCATCGGATAAATAATAAACTGAAGCCTAATGCATGTGATGTGGCATCGGTTATCAATAATAAACCTACATTGATGGTTCTGGCATTGGTTACCCTACTAGTAACTGATGTCGATTTCCCTAATGAGGCCAGACACCATGGCCGTGCTGGCTAGCACGGTCGTGGTAGCGGACCAGACACCACAACCGTGCTGGCTAGCACGATCGTGGCAGTGGGTGAGATGGTGTCGGTTATCACTAATAAAATGACGCTGATAGTGCCACAGATGGCGCCCTTTCTATGGCGTGAAGGTTTATGGCGTCAATTTCAAAACTAATAATCGACGCCTATACCCCGTACTGGCACGTTTTCGGTGGCACGCAAAGGGTTGTGGCGTCAGTTTGAAAACCGACACCTAACTATTGGCCTTTTAGCGGTGCCCACATAGGTGTCGCATTAAAACCGACATGAAAGGCCTTAAATAACTGACACTAAAGGCCGGTTATGTACTAGTGATTTCTCAGTTCCAGAAGCCCAACCAAGTTCCTTACCAGAACCAACAACAAGGGCAACAAGCCAGCCCCGTCTCTCTTGATGACAAGTTGTTGGCCATTGAGAAGATGTTGCAGTCGCATCAGACTATGATAGCTAACCAGCAAGCCCATTAGAAGGCTATTGAATCCCAACTAGATCAACTCACAGTTGGCATGAAGACACCTGTTGGAGTTTTGTTGGCCAACCAGAGAACAATCCTAAGCATCATGAGCAACTAAAGGTTGTCACCACCAGGTCCGAAAAAGATTATTCTGATCCTCCTATCAAGACACCTTTGGTTAATACTAAAGAGGGTGACTCTGTAGTTGTCCAAGACTCTACAACACATGAATCTCAACCAAAAGGGGAAGTTACTGTTGATAAAACAGACAAGGCAAGTTCTGAAGAACCTACAGCTACAGAAGCTGAAGAAACACCTAAGCTATACGTGCCAGTGTACAAGCCTTGCCCTCCTTTCCCAGCTCATTTGAGGCAGACAAAGCTTGACACTCGATTCAACAACTTCAATGAAACTATGAAGAAACTTCATGTTGATATACCTTTTCTTGATGCGCTGGCTGAAATACCAGCATGGACAAAGTACTTAAAGTCTCTCCTAACAAGGAAGTATATAATTGAAGAGTATGAGATTGTGACGTTAGCAACAACCACATCCGATATCATTGAGAACAAGATGCCTAAAAAGCAGAAAGAGAAAGTATCTTTTAAGATTTCATGCCATATCGGTGACTCTTTATGTAAAAAGGGACTCACTGATATTGGTGCTAGCATCTCTATCATGCCACTTAGCCTTTGCAAAAGGCTAGGGTTTGCAGAACTACTTCCAACTGGCATGACTATACAACTTGCAGACAACTCTGTGACTGTCCCGTTGGGAATCCTCGAAGATGTCCTTGTTAAGGTAGGAAAAGACTCCTATGTTTCGTGTGAATTGTCATCATGGACATAAAGGAAGACGCTAGATACCCTCTCAAATTTGGCCATCTGTTCCTTTCCACTACAAGAGCTCTGATTGATGTTGAAGAAGGAACCTTGCTGCTCATACTAGGTAAAGAAACTCTCGAGTTCAAAGTTTTAGAAAGTATGTGAAGACCAAGCATGCAAGAAGAAGTCTACTTGATTGATTGCATAAAGCAGATGTCACTACTTACGCAATAGGATTATGAACAAGACAATTTGTTAGAAGTGGCTCTAACAAACCCATATGTTGATGACTCCATTGATGAACAAATAAAGGATTATTTTCTCCACCTCAACACTACTGGAGAAGATCCAGAAACCAAATTTGAGAAACTCAAGGTTGTGAATGTTACTGAAAACCGTTCGAGAAACTGGAAGCTCCTGAAATGAAACCCTTTCCTGAGGGATTGAAGTATGTGTTTTTGGATGATCTCAAGGTCTACCCAGTCATCATAAATTCTGATCTAACAATAGAACAAGAAGATAAACTCTAGATAGAATTAAAGGAAAGAAGAAAAGCCATCAGCTACAAGAAGAGTGATCTCACTGGGGTCAGCCAAGCACTCTGCATGCACAAAATCCCCATGATGGAAGATCACAAGCTGACCGTTGAACATCAAAGGAAGCTTAATCCAAACATCAAGGAAGTAGTATGTCGTGAAGCCATGAAACTGCTCACTACTGGAATCATCTATCTGATATTTGACTCGCCATGGGTAAGTCTCGTGCATGTTGTCCCGAAGAAGGGCAGAACTACTGGGATACGGAATGAAGACAACAAACTCATCCCCACACGAACAATCACCAGGTGGAGGATGTGCATTGATTACAAGAAGTTGAACAAGGCAACATGTAAGGATCATTTCTTGATGCCTTTTCTTGACCACGTCTTAGAGCGACTGGCTCACCAAAAATATTTCTGTTATCTCGACGGTTACTCTGGATTCTATCAAATTCCTATACATCCAGATGACCAAGAGAAAATAACTTTTACTTGCTCGTTTGGAACGTATGCCTTTGGAAGGATGTTGTTCGGTCTCTGCAATGCACCTGCAACTTTCCAGTATTGCATGTTGGTTATATTCGCTGGCCTCATGGAAACAATCATCGAAGTTTTTATGGACATCTTTTTCATTTATGGAGATTCTTACTTCTCGTGCCTGAAGCACCTCTCCCTTGACCTTAAATGGTGTGAAGAATCACATCTAGTGTTAAATTGGGAGAAGTGTCACTTTATGGTAAAAGAAGGCATTATCCTTGGTCATAGAGTCAACAATAGAGTGATCAAAGTAGATAGAGAAAAAATCAAAGTGATTTCCAAACTCGCTATCTCGAAAAATGTAAGAGAGGTTCATCTATTCCTTGGTCATGTAGTCTTTTACATACGGTTTATAAAGGATTTCTCTAAGATAACCAAGTTGTAGACAAATTTGTTTCTAAAGGACACTGATTTCCATTTTGACGAAGAATGTGTCAAGAGTTTCAATAACATGAAGCATACCCTTACAGAAACACCCATCATCAGAGCTCTTGATTGGGATCACCCATTTGAAATTATGTGTGATGCCAGTGATTATGTTGTGGGTGCTGTTTTAGGCCAATTTATATAGAAGAAACATTATGTGATCTACTATGCATCGAAAACCCTTGACGAAGCTCAAAGGAAATATGAAACTACTGAGAAAGAACTCCTTGTAGTCATGTATTCCTTTGACAAGTTCAGATCATACCTCATTGGTTCTAAAGTCATTGTCTACACAGTTCCTGCCTCTATCCATTTCCTCTTGGCGAAGAAAGATACAAAGCCTAGGTTAATCAGATGGATTCTCCTCTTGTAAGAATTTGATCTAGTGATAAGAGATAAGAAAGGTACAGAGAATGTTGTGGCAGACCACTTGAGTCGTATCCACACCATGGACACTAGAAAAGATCCCAATCAATGACTCTCTTCTAGATGATCATCTCATGAAAGTCTTAGAAGCTATCCCTTGGTACTCAGACTATGTGAACTACCTTGCCGCTGGTGTCATCCACCCTGAATGCACTAAAGAAATCCATGCATGATGTAAGGCAATATCACTGGGATGAACCCTACCTCTTCAAGCTTTGTGTTGATGTTCTCTACAGACATTGTATCAATGAGGAAGAAGTTGAACCTATGTTAGAGAAATGCCACTCAGGCCTAGTTGGAGGCCATATGAGTTCTAAGAAAACTACTTTGAAAGTTTAGCAATGTGGTTTCTTTTGGCCAACCATATCCAAGGATTCCTACAACTTTAGCCTAGCATGTGACAAATGTCAGAGAACATGTAACATTACAAAAAGATATGAGATGCCACTTAAGCTATGGCAAGAAGTCGAGATTTTTGATGTTTGGGGAGTAGACTACATGGGTCCATTCCCATCCTCACATGAATTTTCCTACATCCTAGTCGCGGTTGATTATGTATCAAAATAGGTAGAGGCCATACCAACCATAACTAGTGATTCGAAACCAGTTATCCAGATGTTTAAAGATATTATTATTCCCCGTTTCGGAGTCCCACACACTGTGATATCTGTAACGACTTTGACCTGGATTATGAGGTAACCCTAATTGTTTTGGCTAATAAATTTTCTTAGAACTTTAATATAATCCTCTAAGGTGCTTTGTTATCATGTGACACACTTATGTTTCAATTTTGGTCTCGATTGAATGTTGTTTGAGCAATTTTTCTTTGTTTTGGACCAAAGTGCAATTTACCCAAATTGAGGGGCTATAATGCAACATGTCACATGTTGAACATGACTCATGTGTTGTAGAATCATTATAGTGAGAATTATGCAAGGTGGTGGCTTTTGGAAAGTCTAAATTCCAAGTTTGAACTTGTTTGAACAATGCTGGTGCATTGTGCACCAATTTTGGTACAAAGTGCAATTTACCCAAAATGTAGGGTTGATATGCAAATTACCACCTCTAGAATGTCCCTAATTCCTATATGTATCATTTAGAGGAGAGAGAATGAATGAGACACCATGTTTGGATCAATTATGAATGATGATACTCGAGGTGATGAAATGACCAAGAAAAAGGGTTGAATTTGGAAGCTTAACTTGAATTGTATCAAGTTGAAAAGTTTATATATGAGTGCCTATCGGCCATGGAGCCCAAGGTGTCCCATATCGTTTTTTGAACTCTTGTCAAAGTCCATATCATACAAATAACCTCAAGGAGGTGAGGTGTGACGGCCAACAAGTTTCCTTAGAAAAAGTGTATCAGCTTGACTTAAAATAGTGATTAAACCTAGATGACTTATCCAAATGGATATGTAATGGATGAATTTGCATCTAAAGATGATCCTCAACCATTTTTCAAGACAAGATAAATGTTTATTCATGCATATACACGTGCCACCCATGCATGACACGTGGCACCTACTAGCTCAAAATGTTGACACCTCATTTTTGCCTTCCTTTATGAACAACAAGTATATATACCCCTAGTTTCACCCCTTGGTGAAACTAAGGTATCATGCATATACCCCTTGCGACCCTTACCACCCTCCTACCCTAAGGTATCATGCATAGAGCTCCCATATCGTGAAGGTATTCTGTGGTATCGTGCATGGGCCTTGGGATATCACACATTGCAAGACCATATCGCCCAAGTAGGTGATATCGGCCATAGAGTGAAGTGTTTTGACTCCAAGTGAGTGCCATATCGTGCAAGTGAGTATCATACCGTGCAAGAGGGGTGGCATGTCGTGCATAAGATGTTGCATGAGATGCTTGCATAAGATTCTTACACGATAGGGAGTCAAGTATAGACTCCATACACGATACAAGGTTGAATGAATACCTATAAGTTGACATGAAACCCTAATTTGGGTAACCCAATATAAGTGAAGAGTAACAAGTGTTATTACAGGACACATATGGTTGCATGATATACATGGTTGCATGATATGGATGCACGATAGGGTTGCACGATACACAACCCTAGATGATATGGTAACCCTAACCCGTCATGGCTAACCCTAGATGGTGACTAGCCTGATAGGGTGATTGAATGTACTTCTAGCCCGACATGGTGATGGGTTGATACCTCATAAGTATCATGGGTGACACATTAATATACTTTGTGCCCGATATGAGGTCAAGAAGGTACCTCATTCCCGATATGGAGACAAGTGCAAATCCTAACCCGATATAGTGAGTGTTCATACACCTCCAACCTGATACAGTGGTATTTATACACCTACAACCCGATATGGTGAACATATGCACACCTCCAACCTGAGACACCCTGTAAAGGTGAGAGTAAGACACTCTTAGGAGTAATGAGTGTAACACCAAGTAATGGTATGGATAATACCTTGATAGGTGAAACACCTAGAGTGGTTGGTAATGGTTAATCCTGTATCAACAATGTCTCAACCTGAGATGAGTCCATATCAATTGATGATGGTTGGACAACTCAAATGTATGACTTGTGATGAATACACTACAGAATAAATGTGATGGGCTAGTTCATAAAGTATTAGGATGGGAAATACCCTAATACAAGATAAGTTGATGAACTTAAGAAAGTTAAAAGTGATCAGGGAAGTGATACATCAAGACATGATAGATATCACATCCATCACTTCAAGGTTGATGTACCTTGATGCACCTTAAATCCAATATACTTGGATGAGTAATACATGAAGTGTGTTATGTCAATTGTTACATTGATATGTAATAAGTTTAATGCACTTTGATAAGTGTGGGATAACATACCTTGAGAAAGTGTTAAGCCAAGTTAATAAGTATGATGTAATCATACCCTGGTAAGGATCAGAGACGAACTCATACCTTGTGTTGATGATTCATTTAATGATAAATGATGAGAATAAATAAGTATGATCGAATACTTATGATATCAATGTATGCTCCTAGATGTGTGGAGAAATGAATTAGGGTTGGATAATTGATAATATGACCTTGAAAACCTAAATGGTTAATAATGGAAAACCCTAACCCTAATGAAGGGTGATGATATGTAAGAAAAACCCGAATCGATAAGAAAGGGAAACACTAACCCTAATGATGGGAAGGTTATAATTCTTTTATTGCATAAGACTTGTAAGGCATGTTAAATACTTGTATAACAAGTATAATGATTAATGGCCTTGTGAGCCATGTGAATAATTTGTTGCCTAGTGAGAGGTGACAACATGTGCAATGGCCTTGTGAGCCATGTGAAAAAGTTGTTGCCTAGTGAGAGGTGACAAGATGTGCAATGGCCTTGTGAGCCATGTGAAAAAGTTGTTGCCTAGTGAGAGGTGACAAGATGTGTGATGGCCTTGTGAGCCATGTGAATACTTGCACAACAAGTGAAATGAATACCTTGGTCTTAGGACCTAGAGGTAATGGTTACCTGTTATAGAGGTAACAATGTTATGTAATGATGTAAGGGTTTGAATACCCAGATCCAACAATCATGATAATGATTATGTGAAGGGATGAGAATTCCCAGTAATGTGATAAGGGACTGAGATCCCAAGTATCATGTGTTTTAAAGATTTGAAAAGTATGTGATAGATGTATTATACCTTTCTTTGTAGCATTTGTCATAATAATTCATGTGTGAAAACTTGACTGATGCTAAAATAATATGGTAATTCACTTAATTAATCAAGTGGAATTTTATCATGTAGTGCCGTGGCCATAGATCCATCATCGTCAGCAGCTGGTGATGGTGAAACGGGTTCTCCTACGGGTTAATCCGGAGCACATATTGTTGAATATGCAGGGTTGCTCCTCGCCACAAATAGGAAGGTTAGAGTACAACTTCGGTTGTAGACTCCAGAGTACAGTTTCAGGCCCGTGGCTCAGTGTGATAAGAGCATGGTGAATAGGCCCATGGCTCAGTGTGATAGAGCATGAATGTGTTCATGGCTCAGGGAGCACGGTGAACTGGCTCGTGGCTCAATTTTCTAGCGCCGACGCCTGTACTAAGGTGGGCTAGGCAGAGGGTAGCCTGACTCTGTGTGACTAAGGTCACTTAAGCAAGAGACTGCGGTCCTGCTTGTGGTCTCACACTGACCGAGACGTGGGAAGTCATGGAGTCTGGCTCTTCCATGGACCTTGTATGGTATCAATTTCGACTTCGCAATGGTCGGTTGGATTTGAGCGGTATGGCTCACTTCCTCAGGGCATAAGTGTGATTATAAAATGTAATCAGTCATATAGCATGTTTGCTTAAGGATTGAATACGAAAATCATTGGCTGATGTTACATTTCTTTTATGCATCCTTAGTGGATAGATGTTATTTATGTTTCTTTACATTCCCTACAAGGCAAATAGAGGATTTATAACTCTACCATGGGTAGATGCAATGTTCTCCTTAAGAAAGGAGATTACTTCATTCTATTTATACAGTGATTAATCCTAAATGTTAATATAGTAAGAACCTCTATTCAGTTTACAAATGCTTAATCTGTGATAATAATATGGTCGATGGAGAGTTATATATCTCACTGGGACAATTACAATTGTCTCACCCCCGTGGGACCCAAATTTTTTAGGTGGACGTGCACGAGGAGGTGAAGACCTTTCTACAGAGGAAGAACAATAGCTGAGGCAGCAGTGACAGCTTAGGTTGAGTGTATTGTCTGTCATGTCTTGTAGATATGAGTCCTATGTGTTGTCTCTGTACTCTTAGGTCCTTGGATTTAGTACGTGCTGGTTTTATGATCAATAAGAGATTTTGGCTTATGTACCTCGAGGTTTTATGTTGCTCATGTATAGTTTGGTAAAGCAACTGTTATATGTTATTCTCGAGATGAGATGTACCAGATAAGTACAATGTAAATAATGATGTATATAAGGTTTTGGACCTTTCAGTAAGATTTTTCTTTAAAATGGATCTCTTTGAAAAATAGTTTTAATTTTTAGTGATTTTTGTTAATCTGTTGTTTATGTTTAATTCCTCTTAATTAGTAATGATTTGATTGTCGGTCGTTACAATATCCGACAGAGGTTCTCATTTTCTGGAAAGAAATTTTGAAGCATTTTTGAGAAAATATGGTGTAATGCACAAGGTAGCTTCCCCCTACCACCCACAAATAAGTGGGCAGGTAGAGGTTTCTAACCATCAACTCAAGGCTATCTTGTAAAACATAGTAGGCCGCAACCGAAAAGATTGGTCAGTGAAAATCAATGACGCCTTTTGGGCCTACCGAACCGCTTTTAAGACTCCTCTCGAGACTACATCATTTCGATTAATCTATGAAAAGTCATGCCACCTTCCTATAGAACTTGAACAAAAAGCATGGTGGGCAATCAAACAACTAAATTTTGACATGAAGAAAGTTGGCCAAGCCAGGGTTCTGCAACTTCAAGAGTTGGAACAACTCCAGATGACAACTTATGAGAATGCACGAATCTACAAAGAACGCACCAAGCATTGGCACGATGGTCATCTGAAAAGAAAGGACATTCAAGAGGGAGACCAAGTTCTACTATTACACTCAAGACTGAGGTTATTCCCAGGGATACTCCATTCTTGCTAGTCTGGACCATACATTTTCAAGAGTATCTACCCACATGGTGCTTTCACTTTATGGAGTGAAAAGTCAGGTGAATTTGTGGCCAATGGTCAAATCTTGAAGAGATATTTCACCTCAGCTGACATAGGCACCGAAGCAATGATGGATCTTACCAATCCAATGTATCCACCAGAAAATTGAAAGATTCACGTCGAGCCATCAACGTAAAACAAAGGCACTTGTTGGGAGGCAACCTGATCAATAATTTTGTTTTTACTTTTAGTTTTGAATAAGAAACTTTCCTTAAAATTTTGTTTTTACCTTTTAAAATTTTTTGTATCAAAAATATATCACATCACACGATTCTATCTTAAGTTCTGATTAGTCTGAATTTTTGAGATTTTCAGATGGATGATGCGCGTTGATTGGAATGCAACCACATCTGATGGACCAACCGACATGAATTTTCCCATCCATCTCGAATTTAGAGTTTTCTCAGGATGAGAAAATTTCTAATTTTGGGGTGGAGGGTGGGTGGTACATACTTTACATTCCACCCAAACCCATCTATTTCAGACTTAAGATTTCATCATTGCATTTTTTATCAAAATTTTCAAATTTTTAAGTTTTCAAAGAAATTGTATAGAAACTTGATGAAGTTTTGACGCCATATGTTTTAATAAAAGCCATTACCTAGCTTGATAGTTTCCCCTTCTATGCCTTTGAATCATTACACCCTCCTTATTCGAAGAAAATCCTCAAAAGGACCACTTTTTTAAACTAGCCTATTAGTTGAAATCATCTTGTGAAGCTTATGAATCCTAACATCATGATCCTTCTACAAAAATGGAAAGTGTCTTTCAAACTGATAGGGATCAACCATGTTGTGCTTCCTTACTGAAAAGTGGAACAATAACATGGAACCCCCACTGAATCCTCATCAAGTCATTATTTGAGCAGAGTACGATAAAGAGAATGACCTGGCATGCTGAATTGTAAATCAAGTTGCATTCTGATCTGAACTATCTTCTACACTTCTTCTATCATCTTCTTACCCCTCTGTCCATCAAAAAGAAACAAAAAATATCAAAAATAGTGCCAAACCCTATGTTTGGGGTGACACGCCATCTCTCTCTATATTCACTTCTTCCATACCCTTCGCTAATTAATAGGGGCATACCACCAAGAAAAGATTCCAATGCACACACAAAAAATTGCAATATCGATTCGAATAGAGGAGAGATTCACACAAAAATAAATGCAATCAATGTAATTGCAACCATATAATAAATCTTGAGTTGAATAGAGGAGAGATAATTAATTTCCTTCCATACCACCCTTCACTCCTTTTTCCACCTAAAGACATAATCAATGCCTCCCCTCTCTTGAAAAACACCAGTGTCAGATCAGGTGCACACTTGTTGTTCTACAAGTATCTCTGGACTCTTATGAAACTCTTATAAATGCTTGTTGTTGGAAAAGGTGAGGAAGAAGTGATGTTGGAAAACAAACTCAAGAATGAAGATATGGTAAGATGTGTTCAGTGATCTCAAGAAGTTGAGATGCTTAGCCATACCAAGTAGAAAGGAAACAATCGTTCTGTGAAGATGAGGCCATCACATGAGTAGAAATAATTCACTTGGCGACTGTTTCAGATTTTGTGTTACTTGAGGACGAGCAAAATTTAAGTTCGGGGTGTTTTAATGAATCCATTTTCACCATGGTTTTATTCTCCATCCTTGGCCCAATTTTTCTCTGATCATTCTCTTTTACTGCCTCAATCCACTCATACATCCTTACTTAGCCAAATTGATTTTATCTCTATTTTAATTAGATTTTATTCTTTTTATACATGTTGAATTGGGGCATGTGGGCCCTATCTCCAAGGCCCATCCACCATCGTAGCCCTTTCTTCTTTACTCAGATCATGCATGTCATATTGAGGATGAATCTTCAACTGGGGGCCACCTTCACTCAAACCAAGATCCACCTTCATCAGACACCCTTCATCTACTTCACCTTCCATCAATGGTCATCACCTTGCTTCACATTCCACCTCCTTCTTCATCAACATCCTCCTTCTACCTTCACCATCTTCACCTCCACTCTCAACTATCTGATCACAATTCAACGCTTCCTTGCGGTCTTGACGCTAGCAGTTTTTCCCATGCGGTGTTGACCCTAGCAATGTTTCCCATGTGGTCTTGCATCAAGACTGTGTGATGTCTTCACTGTCCCAAGACTGTGAGAATGCTCACGACCCTGAGACCGCGAGGACCTGCACCAACATCGACCTCCGACGACTGCATCCCTACCTCCATCAACGCCTCTACGTTGCGATGCCGTCTCCTCACAATCTTCTTCCACCTACACACATGTCGCTCTCATCCTTCTCACCTAAAACCCTAAAATGCCTACTTCCTCTGCCTTTCCTTCGACCCTCCCCTCGCATCTAAGAGGTCTTCAGACCGCTAGGACCCCAAGTGGTCCTTAAACCACGAGGAGCCCTAGCAGTCCTCAAACCGCGAGGACCCCACGATCGCCGTTGGTTCTCCACCTGCTCCTCACGAGCTCCTCTGCTTTGACCTACAGTAGCGCCTGCACCTCCACCATCATCAGCTCCTTGCCGCTTGGATCTCTAGACCAAAAGACCTACTTCCTCCTCTAGAGACCCTCACACGCCATCGTCAACTTCTTCCTTTTCCTCCTCGACCTCATGGTCTTCATGACCTGCATCACCACTAAAACTGTGAGACTCCATCACTATTGAAACTGTGAAGACCCTAACGGTTTCATGATCATGAACACCCTCACGGTCTCAAGACCGTGAGGAGAGTTGATTGTCCTTCTAAGACCGCGAGGAGTGTGATTTATCTCAAGACTGATTAGATAATTATCTATCCAAGACCGAGAAGTATACTTCCGTTTCCAAACCGTGAAGACCATCTCAGTCTCAAGACCGTGAGGAAGCCTCTCAGTTTCCCAAAACTGAGAACGTATAAATGGTTTATAAACTGTGTAAAGAAGACCGATCCTCAAGACCGTGAAGAATTCTAAAGAGTCCAGACCGATCAAAACTCTATTGATGCCTATAAATAGGACCTAAAGGGTCCTCATTGGGCATCGGATCCGAGGTATTGCCAGGCTTCCTGAACACAGGCTCAACCCCTAGAAAGGGATCCTGATCCATCTATGTGCATCCACACCACATACACATCCAAAAGCTGCTCCTCCTGCTGCAAGGAAGAATGACGAGAAGAGAAGGAAGGTGGAGAGAGAAGGTCTGCCCCATCTGTCGTGGTGTCCCTAGATCCTCATTCAGATCTGCTCCGACCTGGCGTAAAAGACTGTATCTTCACCAAGCTGTGACTATCTTCTGCATCATTCTCATGGCGGAATCTTCCCTCTTTCTTGTTCTTTTTTCTCCTCACATCATGAGCGAGTAGTTCTTTTTCACTGGGGTACGGGGACTAGCCCCGATGCCCATTCTTATATGTCTTTTCATTAAATATTCCATGGCATGTATGTAACTTTTCATTTCATTATTAATCGCTGATGTGTGTTTGGGGATTGATCACCTGCTTGTATTTATCTTATTCTTTCCTATGTTGCTAGAACTTCAATATGTAGGATTTGAATGTCGATTAACACGGTTGGCTCCCTGATGAGAAATCGTATGGGACTCCCTGAAGTCGTAAGAATATGATCTGTGTGGGGACGAGCCATCTAGCCCACGGTGACGCTTCTGTGTGCCTACACATCCTAATGGAGGGCCACAGCTTCAGTCAGATATCTGTATCTTCGGAATCGTAAGTGCATGATCTGGATGGCGACGAGAAATCTGATGCCTAAGGTGTTGCCTAGCGAACCTAAACATCCTTTTGGGAGGGTTCACAACAGTTCTATTTGGATAGTTAGATCTTGCCTAGATGTTTGTTGTTAGGATATGTTTGCATGTGTAGTAGTGGTGAAACCCGGGACCACCCCAGTGATCCCCATCATTAATCTAGATTCAACTTTAATTATGTACTTTACTTTTCTTGCGCTTAGTTTTAGTTAAACTCAAATCAACCCCATTTTTCCAAATATTAGTCTGACTTGAGCTAGACTCGACTAGCAATGATTCTTAAAAATGTTTTCCCTTGGGACTCGATCCTTAATTATACTGTGATAAGACCCATCCACTTGCGGGTGGTATTATTACACAAGGTTTTGGTTAGAAATTTTGGGATTTCAATCATGAGTGAATTTGTTAGTGCAATAATAGACCACGTCAGATGTTGACTTACGATCAGAACAAATTCCTACATAGTCAGAATCCAAGAAGCTAGATAGATTGCAGTGTCCATGCTTCTTATATATTAAGCCTTTTCCTATAGAGCTTTTAAGATATCGTAGAATATGACATATAACATCGCAATGACATTTTTGGGGTTTATCAAGATACCGGCTGATGAATCTGACATCAGCAGTAAGGTCAGCTCTTGTGACGGTCAGAGAGATAAGATTGCCTACCATCCTTCTGAACTGGTGATGATCAACATAGGGAGGAGAGTTTTCATCATCCCAGTCCATGTTTGGGTCAAGTAGAGTGTTGGATGGTTTGTAGCCCCGCATACCAGTTTCCTGTAAGAGATCAAGTACATATTTTCTCTTGAGAGAGACCCAACCTTGCAAATGATCTAGAAACCTCAATGCCTAAGAAATACCTCAGCTTTCTAAAATCTTTAATGACAAAATGTTTTTCTAAATAGATTTTATTCTCCTGTATACCCATAGTATCACTTCCAGATAAGATAATATCATCAACATAAACGATAAGAATGACAAGTCCAACCACTGTTTTACGGATAAAGACTAAATGATCAAAATGAGAGCGACGAAAGCCAAAAGTGATTAAGATTTGACTAAGCTTGTCAAACCATGCACGTGGGCTCTTTTTGAGACCATAGATGGCCTTTTTCAGCTTACATAGTATGAAGGCAAACTCCCCCTGAGCAACAAAAATAGGTGGTTGCTCCATGTATACTTCTTCCTATAGATCTCCATAAAGAAATGCATTTTTAATTTCTAACTGAAAGAGAGACCAGTCTTTATTAACAATAATAGAAATCAGAATTCTAACAGAGTTTAATCGTGCAACATGCGTGAAGGTCTCAAAATAATCAACACCATATGTTTGCGTGTAGCCTTTTGTAATAAGGCGGGCTTTCAGGCATTCAATAGTCCCATTAGGTTGATATTTAATGGTAAAGACCCAGCGGCGGCCCACAGTAGGGCAAGAAGAAGGGCGATCCACAAGTTCCCATGTCTTGCAATCACAGAGTGCCTGCATTTCCTAATCCAATGCATGTTTCCATGCAGGAATAACAAGAGCCTCTGTGGCAGTCTCTGAAATAGTGATAGTAGAAAATGCAGAAGTAAAGTAGGCAAAGTTGTTATGCAGATTGGAAGAACTACAGTAATTATTGATAGGATGTTTAGTACAAGAGTGAACATCTTTGCGCAAACGAATAGGAAGGCGCAAGTCAGAAGTTACCTTAGTGTTTATTTGATCATCTGTAGATAGAGGAAAGGTTGGGGAGGGTCATGGATGGAGTTCTTGTCTTCAGCCGACATTTGTACACTTGCAACAGACGATCTGTTACACCCCGATCTCACAATTTCCTCAAATCATGAGATTAGGGCATAAGATAGGATTTGTATACAACACAAAGAACACCCTTAACTTTTTACTTTTCTTTACTATTCTTTAAAACTCTTGTTTCCCCACATTGAACCACATATCATCTTAACAAAAGAATCTAAACATTTCTTTTACTAATCAGACTTCAATAGTAAAGATACATGTATAAGCATTCACGATGTCTTTCACACATTATGCACATGAAACTTGCTAATTAGCATACATATCAAAAGAGGAACAATATTACACATCATAATTACAACTCTCTCTCTTATCTCTTACTGAGGACCTAGAGTGACAAGGACCGACTAACTCAACTAATCTTGTACTCAACTCTTGTGGCAGATCTACACTGAAGCTTTGACCATCTCCAAGTCCACGCGGTTAACCCTAAAATGTTTGAGTAGAGGGGTGAGCCTACTCTCTCAGTGAATGAGTACTTCATGGAAACAGACTAATGCACTAAAGTGATTACAGATATAATTTGAGTAAACGATATGAAATTTAACAACAATAAATACTACACTGAGCAGTTCTAAAACAATATAATTGAAATAACAAAGAATGTAATTACTGCATCCAAAGAGTAACTACTAGAAGTCTATACTCTAGTCTTCCTTAACTCTTTTATTCATAAGGAACTCTGTGAACCTATATGATCATATTTTAGCTTATGCCCCAAACATATGCAGTGCACTCTGCATATAAAACTCGCAGTGCACTACGAGTCCACCGTACAAGACTTAGCGACACACCCGGGAAATGCTAAGTCTGACGCCAGCCCTGCTCTGCCATAGGACCCCAGGCTCTCCGGCCTGACTCATAGGCTCTCCGGCCTCAATGCACTACTCTGAGTGCTCTAGACTCCTCTAACCTGAGTACACAGGCGCAGGGAGTCAACACTGGGTTACCACCAGAATTAATCATCCGGTTGGTGTTGGATAACCCTTTACTTTATTTTTTTTATTTTGTTTCCCAGTTCCACCGAAATTACTCAATCGGTTGGTGTTGGACACTGTCTATCAACCCTCGTGCCACCAGAATTACTCAACCGGTTGATGTTGGACACGAGTTTCACCCCTAAGAAGCAGATCTCTCGAAGGGGTTATACGGTGTTAGGGCACCTAAGTATAACATTAATATTATAGATACATGTAAAACATAAATCATAACTCATTTTACATTTCTCACAAGGCTCACACGGCCTGCCATATCATATCATATAAAACAGCATAGCTCATGTATTCAACATATACCATGTCTCAGTAACATCCCTCTCTAGGGCATGTTATATCTCATCACCTGCAATTTACGAGATATGTATTGAAATATAAGAAGCCTGCAGTATGTAGATATCAACTCAGAGAGAACAAGCATATAAAGTTAAATGCACTAGAAGCATACAATTCAACAATTAAGCATCAGCACATCTCATATTGAGACCTTTCATATTATCATAATATGATTCATTGAAAACCCTATCCTTTGGGTTTCATTTGCCTTATTCATTCATCACATGCCAACACCCTACTCTTTAGGGTTTCATTTGCCTCATTCACTCGTCACATGACTCTCATAAGAATTTCATAGGATATAAGCATTCACTAAAATAAAGATTGTTTCCAACCAATCATATACAATCAATATAGATATGAAACCATGGAAATTTAACTAAGTTTAGGTTTTCCATACCATTCACTGAGATATCATGTATCAAGGATAAAATTCAATTAAGATAACCCATGAGGTACATCCTAACCACTTATAGGATTACTAGTCCTTTTCAATAAAGCTGAAACTCTAGTGATGTCTCGATTAGGTTAAACCCTAATTACATCATTTGATATAAATCTGAAAAGCATTCTCACTAAGAAGTGTTATATACGTTCTTGATATGAATTTACCATTAAGGAGTCATTCAAACAGAGAAGGAATCCATATCATATCAATTTGCAACAACTTAAATCAAACGGACATTTCAGGTTTTAGAATCACATACTAAGCAATTAGGGATTTGGATGCTATAATAAAATTTGTGCATTACACTGTTTGAAGGAAGAACCCACTCACCCTAAGGTGTGAAAACACCTCAAAACTGCAGCTCAACTCAGGGGATCTCGAATTCCTATCAAATCCCTAGCAAATCTCCCAATTCTTCTTCCATTCAACTCGGGAACCTTAAAAATGAGGGATTATGAAGAAAGGGTGAGAAAAGAGGGAATTTCGACATCATCTTGGATCAAATCAGAGCATGGATGGAATCTTGACATGAGAGAGAAGATCCACCATAAAAGTCTATGCAAAGGATCCAAACTTACTTGATTTCACCCTTCCTGGAATCGCAAAACCCTAATTCAGCAATTCCCCCACTTTCTTCTCTCAAGCCCTAACTCTCCCTCTCTCTCTAGATTTTTGTTTCTCTGGGATGGATGACGACGAATGAGAGCTGTGTGTGTGTGTGGTCGATCATATAAGCCAATTGAGCTGCTTGGGTCAATTGCATATTGACCCAACACTTAACTTTAATTATATTGGCTGAATATTCAGTTATACAAAAGTTACTGTAATTCGTTTATTTCAGAGATCAAACATTCTTAAAAATTATGGGAATTTAGCACGTTGTTTATAATTGATCTATAACGCTTCAGTTAAAATTTGAGATCGTTTGGAGTTACCAATAAATAATTAAAAATATAACAGTGCACTGCTATATTGCAGTCTGCAGAATATTCGGCCGAGTTTGTCCTGCACAGAACTCGACCGACACCCTTACTGTAGGGATTTAAAAGTCATCCAAAAATTATGCCAATTTAACATAGTGTCTAAAACTGTGTTTTTAAAGCACATTTAAAATTTGAGATCAATTGGATATACCAATAAAAAGATAAAATTCAATTACCACACTGCTGTATAATTCTGAAATTGTGATCGGCCGAGTTTGAAACTCGACCGATAAACAGGTCAGAACCTTCTTCAAAAATTCTGATATTTACCAATATTGTTCACATTTTATATATCCAAATCATATCCAAATTTGAAGTAAATCAGAGTTACACATAAAATACTAAAAATCATTTAGTGAGACATTCTACTTATCAAATTCTGTATTCATGTATCATCAAAACCCTATTTGGACCGATTAGGGTTTATGCTTCTCAAACCCTAATTCTCAAGACAAAAGAACATTTAGACTTCTTATCATAGTTAAAACATCCTAATTGTGTTATCGTCATTAATTAGATTTCAAGAATGATTATTCTAATTAATCTTTGCAATTGTCTAGATAAACCCTAGTTTACCAATTAAGCTCAGATGGGGTCGTAACAACTCTCCCCCCCTTAGAATGTTTCGTCCTCGAAACATAAACCTACAAGAAAGATACATTCAAGGTTATTATAAGCTTCTAAAGCCTTCCATGTCATTATACTCTTGTATTTCATACCTGAATGTAGTTTTCAACATTAGATCTTTTAATTCTTTACTAAATCACAACATATTTCAAATAGTTCTCAATGATATCAAGCAAATTCTTTATGCTGCAGTCAAACATAGAATGCAAAGATAAACCATCACTCTTTCGCTGCGCAACTCTGATACTCTGATACAACTATCTCAACTTATGCTGCTCAGAGAGTTCTATTGTTCTGTATCACCTTTAGGTGACAAAAGCAAGTTCACCATGCTGTTTTAAACTTTAATAACATGTTACTCAGATAGCAAAACAGTCTTGAATTAAAAGACTAAATTCAACAATCAATTGCACAATACTACTCTTGGCATCCTTATTGGGTCATGGATGTATGAGGTGAAGCATTACCACCTCATTCTATACTATCCCGTTTCGATCCTGGGACCTGTGGGTTATGGGCCCACACACAATTCAAAGTGTAACCATCGTATTATATCATTTTAGGGCTTCAACAATAGTAATAAAGCAATCCATGATTGTATCAGTCATTCAAGCATTAATCATACTCAATTATCATCACTCAGTTATATTAGATCTAGGTATAACAAGCTACACCTCATTAGGGTTACTTGTCCAAACAATCTAATTATCATCTGTTTCTATTAATATGAGTGAATATGTATGACTACCTTGTTCAGGGTATCTCTCTATGTGTTCTAACATCATCCAAACCGTATCACCATATTACAAATACACAATGATAAGATGCATATCAGGTATGAATTACTACAACTATCATACGCCTTTAATTTAACATATAGCTTGCACAAATACACTGAAATCATATATAGAACCAGCTTTCATACCTTAATATGCCTTCAACAAATCATACATGTAAAAAAAAAAATTCACATATTACACAAAGCTGGTGTTTTCCCATATCTCTCTGCTCATTCATTACTTCTTTACTTTTTGCTAGCTATCCTTTTCATATGATTATATACAGTAAACATCATTAACATTGAAGCATTTAAGATCGGAATAGATTATTCATCATTCTTGCTATCACACAAGAATTTATTTCTTATCGCACTTCATCATATTGTATGTCACTATTACATTCACTAGATGACCCTACCAAGGTAGTTATGCATCATATATGATTCATTTTCTTATCATTTCATTCCCACCTTGCTATTGTTAAGGAATATATGAAAGAGAAGATGACTTTGAGACTTGGAATACTTGTATTCAAACATTCCCTTAATACATTCTCGTATGTAGATTTACTTAGTTATCAACAGAGATATTTGATTAATTAGCACTTGCTTGAATCTCACAACCTCTTTATTTTATAACTTCTCCATCATATTTCGAACCCTTTCTTACGTTTCATAGTCCTCTTACTATATACTACTCTTTAATCCGTCATCTTTAATTCTAAATTTTTTTCTCTTATGACCATGTTGCTTATTCATATGTATGGTCATGTATACCATGTTGCACATATTTCCTCCTTTATCTTTATACTATTGCGAAGTTAACATTCTAAATTAATAGCCCTTCTATTAGTTTTTCCTCATGTTGAATACATTACATATTCTTCATTTTTAAATCAAGTGGATCATGCATGGGTCAAACATAGTTTCTCTTTCAATCAAGTTTTTCTCTCCTGAATACAGTCTACCTTTGTATGACTTATTCATTCGTTAAACTATACCTATGTTCTTTGCTTAGAAACTAGTTTGTTGTCCTAGTCTTATGAATTATATGATCATATGATTCTCTTCACTTTTACTCTTTTGAAGACTCTTCACTTCTATGGACCTATTGAATGCTCAACTCTATTCTTCTACTCAGACTTTGCTTTAGAGTTCATAAAAGCATTATACGCTATTATATGATTCATTCTTCATGATTGATTCCTGTTATCTTGAACCATACATACATACATTTCACATATCTTTTCTATATTTCATATGTATAGTTCATGCAAAATTAATCAATAAACTGATTATGAGCTTCATATCATGTTCTATTATTCCCAATTAAGGGTTTCACATTTGAGACCCCAAAGTTAAACCTCAGATATCAGTTTCAACTAATTCTTAGTTGTTCTGATCTTGCCCATAGGTTTCAACATCTTACTGTATGTACATTCTTACTCTGATGTGGGTCTAATTATTCCAATTCTATTCTTATTATGCTATTGATAGGATTCATTAGATCCTAATAACGCATCCTGCCAACCGGACCAGGCCAAACCTGAAATCCTGAAGCCAAGAACTACAAAGGATTACATTCTTCCTGAACTGCCACTCACAGCTCAGAAACTCGGCCGATTGGTCAGAAACTCGGTCGATTGCTTCACAACTCGGCCGATCCGCTTGAAACTCGGCCGATTAACTTGCTGTTTGATTTCCTGAAAAAGGAAACTCGGCCGAATTACATACAACTTGGCCGATCAGTTTGCTGTTCGATTGCCTATTAAGGAAACTCGGCCGAATCACATACAGACTGAAAACCTAAACAGACCTGCTGATGTCGATTTCACTCGAACCAGCGGGCAAAACTATAGAAACAAAAGCTCATTCAAAGGTCAATTCTAATCTACTTGTTACAAAGAATGAAATCAATAAATGCTATAATTGCATAGTGTACAACAAATATTAAAGACCCATATTTCAAAGTATTGAATATTTCAATTCAAACATATAAGAGCATTTCTGTACATTTCCAACAAAAACAACATTATGAAATGTAAGTTCTATCTCCTTTTACATTTATGCTCTTAATTCTTGTTTCTTTTCTCGTTTTCTAACCCTAACATTTCTAGGGTTCCTCTCTAGCCTATTCTTCCACTGTATACCTGGCCAGGGTATACGTGAGAGAATAGACAGAGTAGCTTGTACTGGATGATCTAAGTACTCAGATATCGGGCCAGGATATCCAAATACTCAAATCCCCAAAGCTAACATCAAACATCTCCTATCTGCCACACTTAGGACTCTAACTTACTAACTTAATGGTCCTTGACAACTCACCCTAAGCTCTGATACCAAGCTGTCACAATTTCCTCAAATCATGAGATTAGGGCATAAGATAGGATTTGTATGCAACACAAAGAACACCAAGTTGTTACGACCCCATCTGAGCTTAATTGGTAAACTAGGGTTTATCTAGACAATTGCAAAGATTAATTAGAATAATAATTCTTGAAATCTAATTAATGACGATAACACAATTAGGATGTTTTAACTATGATAAGAAGTCTAAATGTTCTTTTGTCTTGAGAATTAGGGTTTGAGAAACATAAACCCTAATCAGCCCAAATAGGGTTTTGAAGATACATGAATACAGAATTTGATAAGTAGAATGTCTCACTAAATGATTTTTAGTATTTTATGTGTAACTATGATTTACTTCAAATTTGGATATGATTTGGATATATAAAATGTGAACAATATTGGTAAATATCAGAATTTTTGAAGAAGGTTCTGACCTGTTTATCGGTCGATTTTCAAACTCGGCCGATCACAATTTCAGAATTATACAGCAGTGTGGTAATTGAATTTTATCTTTTTATTGGTATATCCAATTGATCTCAAATTTTAACTGTGCTTGAAAAACACAGTTTTAGAAACTCTGTTAAATTGGCATAATTTTTGGATGACTTTTGAATCCCTACAGTAAGGGTGTCGGTCGAGTTCTGTGCAGGACAAACTCGGCCGAATATTCTGCAGACTGCAATATAGCAGTGCACTGTTCTATTTTTAGTTATTTATTGGTAACTCCAAATTATCTCAAATTTTAACTGAATATTTATAGATCAATTATAAACAACGTGATAAATTCCCATAATTTTTTTAGAATGTTTGATCTCTGAAATAAACGAATTATAGTAACTTTTGTATAACTGAATATTCAGCCAATATAACTAAAGTTAAGTGTTGGGTCAATATGCAATTGACCCAGCAGCTCAATTGGCTTATATGATCGACCACACACACACACAGCTCTCATTCTTCGTCATCCATCCCAGAGAAATGAAAATATAGAGAGAGAGGGAGAGTTAGGGCTTGAGAGAAGAAAGTGGGGGAATTGCTGAATTAGGATTTTGCGATTCCAGGAAGGGTGAAATCAAGTAAGTTTGGATCCTTTGCATAGACTTTTATGGTGGATCTTCTCTCTCATGTCAAGATTCCGTCCATGCTCTGATTTGATCCAAGATGATGTCGAAATTCCCTCTTTTCTCACCCTTTCTTCATAATCCCTCATTTTCAAGGTTCCCGAGTTGAATGGAAGAAGAATTGGGAGATTTGCTAGGGATTTGATAGGAATTCGAGATCCCCTGAGTTGAGCTGCGGTTTTGAGGTGTTTTCACACCTTAGGGTGAGTGGGTTCTTCCTTCAAACAGTGTAATGCACAAATTTGATTATAGCATCCAAATCCCTAATTGCTTAGTATGTGATTCTAAAACCTGAAATGTCCGTTTGATTTAAGTTGTTGCAAATTGATATGATATGGATTCCTTCTCTGTTTGAATGACTCCTTAATGGTAAATTCATATCAAGAACGTATATAACACTTCTTAGTGAGAATGTTTTTCAGATTTATATCAAATGATGTAATTAGGGTTTAACCTAATCGAGACATCATTAGAGTTTCAGCTTTATTGAAAAGGACTAGTAATCCTATAAGTGGTTAGGATGTACCTCATGGGTTATCTTAATTGAATTTTATCCTTGATACATGATATCTCAGTGAATGGTATGGAAAACCTAAACTTAGTTAAATTTCCATGGTTTCATATCTATATTGATTGTATATGATTGGTTGGAAACAATCTTTATTTTAGTGAATGCTTATATCCTATGAAATTCTTATGAGAGTCATGTGACGAGTGAATGAGGCAAATGAAACCCTAAAGAGTAGGGTGTTGGCATGTGATGAATGAATAAGGCAAATGAAACCCAAAGGATAGGGTTTTCAATGAATCATATTATGATAATATGAAAGGTCTCAATATGAGATGTGTTGATGCTTAATTGTTGAATTGTATGCTTCTAGTGCATTTAACTTTATATGCTTGTTCTCTCTGAGTTGATATCTACATACTGCAGGGCTTCTTATATTTCAATACATATCTCGTAAATTGCAGGTGATGAGATATAACATGCCCTAGAGAGGGATGTTACTGAGACATGGTATATGTTGAATACATGAGCTATGATGTTTTATATGATATGATATGGGAGGCCGTGTGAGCCTTGTGAGAAATGTAAAATGTGTTATGATTTCTGTTTTACATGTATCTATAATATTAATGTTAGACTTAGGTGCCCTAACACCGTAGAACCCCTTCGAGAGATCTGCTTCTTAGGGGTGAAACTCGTCTCTAACATCAACCGGTTGAGTAATTCTGGTGGCACGAGGGTTGATAGACAGTGTCCAACACCAACCGATTGAGTAATTTCGGTGGCACTGGGGAAAAAAAATAAAAAAATAAAGTAAAGGGTTATCCAACACCAACCGGTTGAGTAATTCTAGTGGTAACCCAATGTTGACTCCCTGCGCCTGTGTACTCAGGTTAGAGGAGGAGTCTAGAGCACTCAGAGTAGTGCATTGAGGCTGGAGAGCCTATGAGTCAGGCCGGAGAGCCTGGGGTGCTGTGGCAGAGCAGGGCTTGCGTCAGACTTAGCATTTCCCGGGTGTGTCGCTAAGTCTTGTACGGTGGACTCGTAGTGCACTGCGAGTTTCATATGCAGAGTGCACTGCATATGTTTGGGGCATAAGCTAAAATATGATCATATAGGTTCACAGAGTTCCTTATGAATAAAAGAGTTAAGGAAGACTAGAGTATAGACTTCTAGTAGTTACTCTTTGGATGCAGTAATTACATTCTTTGTTATTTCAATTATATTGTTTTAGAACTGCTCAGTGTAGTATTTATTGTTGTTAAATTTCATATCGTTTACTCAAATTATATCTATAACCACTTTAGTGCATTAGTCTATTTCCATGAAGTACTCATTCACTGAGCGAGTAGGCTCACCCCTCTACTCAAACATTTTAGGGTTAACCGCGTGGACTTGGAGATGGTCAAAGCTTCAGTGTAGATCTGCCACAAGAGTTGAGTACAAGATTAGTTGAGTTAGTCGGTCCTTGTCACTCTAGGTCCTCAGTAAGAGATAAGAGAGAGAGTTGTAATTACGATGTGTAATATTGTTCCTCTTTTGATATGTATGCTAATTAGCAAGTTTCATGTGCATAATGTGTCAAAAGACATCGTGAATGCTTATACATGTATCTTTACTATTGAAGTCTGATTAGTAAAAGAAATGTTCAGATTCTTTTGTTAAGATGATATGTGGTTCAATGCGGGGAAACAAGAGTTTTAAAGAATAGTAAAGAAAAGTAAAAAGTTAAGGGTGTTCTTTGTGTTGCATACAAATCCTATCTTATGCCCTAATCTCATGATTTGAGGAAATTGTGAGATCGGGGTGTAACACGATCTCTAGGTTGGTTAGAAGAAGGCAAGTCTTCAATATCTAGTAGAGGTGTGGGTGGCAACATATCATGGGATAGTCTTACTCCACCATCAATAAAATAGGCTATATGCTCAAAAAGATCACATTCGCACTAACAAACCACTGTCTGAGTATTGGATCAAAGTAGCAATAACATTTTTGAGTTCTAAAATAACCCAAAAAAATGCATTCTGTGGATTGCGGATCAAGTTTCGTCATTCCTAGGGGTACATTTTTAACAAAGCAAGTACACCCAAAAATGTGAGGAGGAACAGAGAATAGAGGTGCATCAGGAAACAAAATGGAGTAAGGTATTCGATTTTGTATAACAAAAGATGGCATGCAGTTTATAAGATAGCATGTCGTAGTGACTGCCTCAGGACAAAAATGGTGAGGAACTTTATAATGAATAAGAAGTGTGTGAGCAACCTCTAATAAGTGGCGATTTTTCCGTTCAGCAACACCATTATGTTGTGGAGTATAAGGAAAAGTGGTTTGATGATTGGTGCCACGATCAAATCAAAACAATGTGACAAACTTCTGCATAAATTCTAGGGCATTATTGATATGGAAAATTTTAATGGATTGATTGATCTGGGTCTGTATTTCAGAAAAGAAAATATGGATATTGTCCAAAATAGTACCACAATCTTTGAGCAAAAATAGCGAGGTAGAACGATAATAATCATCATTAAATGTCAAAAAATATTTTAGCACCAATTTGACTCGGAACAGAGCATGGGCCCCATATGTCCGCATGAACAATATCAAAAATTTCTTTAGAACCAAGTTCCTTCTTAGCAGGAAAGACATACCTCGTTTGTTTTCCCAAAACACAAGATGCACAAGAAAATTTGTTTTCAGATAATGTAGGAAATAAAAGCTTCAACTTTGGAGCAGACGGATGACCCAACCAGAAGTGCCACAGAAGTCATGTGACTGATGTTGACAAGAGAGTAGAAGTTGCAGGTGGTCTATCCAAATAGTATAGTCCATCTGGTCCTTCATGGCCCAAAACAATCCTCGTCTTTATCCGTAGATCCTTTAAAACACAACTAGAGGGATCAAATTTAATGGAGTACTGGAGTTGTTTAATAGTTTTACTGATAGAAAATAAATTAACATGAAATTGTGGTATGTATAAAATAGAGTGAATATTCAACTTGCAAGATAGAGGAACGGTGCCAACACCAAGAACAAGAGTCTTAGAGCCATTTTCAACAGTGACAGATGAATATTAGAGGTTTAACACAGAGCAGAAAACAATTGGATGTCGCCTGCCATATGGACAGACGCACCAGAATCAATGCACCGCTTATTGTTACCAGTGGAAGGAGAAGTAAGCATGGCAGAAGAACCTGCAGAAGATGTCGAGGTAGATCAGTCATGCCCTTTTGGAAAGACTTCTCAAATTCAGATCGAAGCCATTCAGTAGTCGGAGGGGCAGCTCGTGGGTCAGATGTAGCCTCAGTAATAGTTTTTTTAGAGGCTTGGTTCGCCCAAGTTGGCTTGTCGTGCTTGATCTAGAACCTATGTTTAGTGTAATTATCACTAAAATACCAGTTGAAGTAGTGAGGACCAATAGCTTGACCTCGACCAGGAGCAGTAGAGGAGCCTCGTCCACCAGTAGGAGGTAGATGTCCACCACGACCACATCCTTGACTGTGGCCACGTCCAGAATCAACAGTGCAAGAAACTAGAGCAGGATTCTCAATAATAGGAGTGGAGGTTATAGTTGGTACTCATTGAACTCTCTTGAGCATGTCACAAAGAGTAGGTAGAGGGTCACTGGACAAAATTTGATTGACCACACCTGAAAAGGAAGTAGGTAGGGTAGCCAAAAATTGAACTAGTTGTAGTTCATTGTGCTTCTTCTGGGCCTCTTTGATGTCAGCAGTCAATGAATGGTAGATTTCATACTCATTCCAGAGAGTATAGATTTGGTTGTAGAAGTCCTCAATGGAAGAACCAGAAGAAAACTCCTTCTTGGCCAGGTTTTTGAAAATTTCAAAAACCCATTTAGGATTTTGCTGATGGGAGTAGACATGGGAAAGTTGGTCCCACATTGCTTTAGCAGCTTGAAGACATAACAAGGACTGACTAATGTGTGGCTTGGTGTTATTAAAAAGCCATGACATAACACCAGAGTCATCTTTGGACATTTGAGCATAAGCTTGTTTTCTCTTTTCATCAGCAGTAGCAGCAGGAGGATCAGTGGTAAGATGTGAGTATTATCCTTGAGCCTTAACATAGAGGACAAAGGACGCCCACCATAGATGATAGTTCAAACCATTGAGCTTGACGGTGGTAACACACAGAGAGTGAGGAGGCTCAGCTGAAGCCATGATGAGCAGAGGTAGGCAGTAGTTAGGTAGTGGCGCAGCACATCCAGGCAGTGAATAAAGAATCCACTGTGGGGTAGTAGCAGTAGTAGGGATCTGACACATCAGATCAGAAGAAACCCGTGTCAGACAGATAGACTGATAAATGAACCTAAGCCATATTTGTGACGTCTATCTCAGAAAAATGAGATCAACGAATGCGGAAGCGATTAACTAGTAGCGGAATTATTAAAAATCACTAAAAATTAAAATTTTTTGGAAAGAGATCTGTTAGTAATAAAACTCTTTTATAAGAAAACAAGATAAATTATTTACAACATGATTCATCATTACATCTCTATAAAATCACATCTCGAGTGATTACATACATCAATTGCCATGTTATCTGTACAAGGCAAGATACAAAAATCTTGAGGCATTAAGCCAAAAACCTCATATCTACTGACTCCTAGGACCTGAGAGTATAGAGACGACACATAGGACATACTATCTACAAGACTTGAGAGATAGTGTCTCCACCTGAGAATCACTGTTGTCCCTGATGTTTCTCACCCTCAGATGGGTTCCTCCGTACTCGGCGACCACCTAAAAAGTCAAATCCCACGGTTGTGAGACAATTTGAATAATTTTCCCAGCGAGAGTTAGAACTCTCGTCCAGAAGCTTTGTTATTGCAATAAAGGAATAACAATAAGCAGTATAACTATAAACATTCAACAGCGGGTTTAACATTATATAACTAAGTAAAGCAACATCCTCTTTAAGAAATCATTTCCATTATAACATAATTGAATATCAAGGCATACCTCAATAAGGAATATGAAGGACATGTATACTAGTTATTTAACTAGAACATTCTAAACAATATATCATCAATCATTGTTTCTTGTAGTTCAACCTAAGCAGTTATGCTACATGGCTGATTATGTTTTTCAAACATTATTATGCCCTAATGAGATGAGGTATACCGCTCATACTCCAACCGACCATTACGAAATCGCATTGGTAAAATACATAGGTCATCAAAAGAGTCGGATTCTTATGACCTCATCTTCCTCGGTTAGTGTGAGGATCAACATGCAGGACATCTCGTGTCTCTTCTATAATAGCTTTCCAGGGTATTCTGGCAACTTCTCTATTAGAGCTACAGTGGCATTCTGTACTCTCTTCGCCATCGAGGGATTTCATGTTTATCTCACACCGATGCAGAATTAACAACATCATCGGGAGATTAGTGATACATCATCCCGGCATAAAATATATAATGAAGGATTGATGGATTAAAGGTACATCTTACATCAATTCCTACATTAGGACATAAGGATATTCGCGTCCATAACCCCAACATACTCAAAAGTATGTTCTCCAGGAGTTACCTTAGGAAAACCTATTTCACCATCATTAAACTACTGAAAATGATGGATCTATGGTCAGGGCTCTACATGATATCATTATACTTGATTATTTAAGTACATTATATCATTATTTTAGCATCAGGCATGTTTTCAAACATAAACCACTAAAGCAACTACTATAAAGAAAGAATACTAAATATATCAAGTTCATTTCACATCAGTTATCATTGGGATATCAATCCTTAACCATCTCATCATTATGATTAAAAAACAGGGGTGTTAAAACCCTTAGATCATCATAAGTCATCTAACAACATGACCTTGATTATAATAATGTAGATATTTCTCATGGCTCTTACAGCCCATTAATCTCATATGTTACCTTTTAAACCAGGCAACATAGTATATCGTTATTCATAAAGCTTATAACATGCTTTCAATGAATATGACAGCATAACCCTTACCTATTGATGATCACTTCTTTATAAAAACATGCATGGTTAATATATTTGATAACAGGCAATTTATCTCTATATCAGCATATTACAAAACAGATATAATATTTCAATTCAAGGGTTGTACCATTATGCCTTCAATAAGGTTAGGTTTTCCCTCTTCCATTCAATTAGGGTTATTCAACCCCTTTATCTTAATTAGGAAAAGTGATTCCTCATTTCATACTTCAATCATGAAGTTTCATGCTTAAAAGCATAACTCAGAACTAGGGTTTACTGTTCATTTCATCATATCACCCTAGATTAGGGTTTACTATTCACATTACATGATATTACCCTAGAATTAGGGTTTACTATTCACATTATAGTGAATTGAGATCATACCATCATCATGTATGAAGATTACTTTCATTAATGCCTTCAAATAAGTTAAGATTCATTAATCACCATAATTAGGGTTTCCATGATCTCACCTTAAAGGATCATACCCTAATTATGTGCATTCATACATGTTGGAAGTATATTACTTGATTCACATTCATATTAGGAGTCTTCTCTCTCCTCTTATTATTAGATGATGTTTACATCACTCTTGATTAGGTTAAGTCAAATCAACCTTGATAACTGATGCGATGATTTTGAGTCGCATTTATGGACTTGTTTGATATGTGTTTTATGCATTTATTAGTCATTTTCATGGTTAATGTTGCATAATTCATTTAGTTAGGTCTATGCTACTCCTTTATGTCAAATTCCCTTTATTTAAGCATTTTTGGGTATTAATTATCGAAAGAATATATTTTGTGTGGATTTATGTGGTTTCATGTGTCAATTTCAGGAAAAACAAGTATCTGCTACCGTCGATACCATCGACGGTGGTCGATACTATCGACCAGACCACAGATTGCCAGCCGCAAGGACCAGAGGAAAGTCGATACTATCGACAGGGATGTCGATGGTATCGAGATACTATCAGGTTGCTGGTGAGAAGTGCGTCGATACTATTGACCGAAATGTCGATACTATCGAATGGTGGAGCTACAGTGATGCAAAAAGACAAAACCGTCGCTACAGGTTTGTCGATACCATCGACCCGCGTCGATGGTATCAAGATGACATCAGGTGCACAGACGAAAGAAAAGAAGGATTGCCACTATCATGCTAGGTCGATACCATCGACCCGCGTCGATGGTATCGACACCGTCATATATGAGTTGGTTTCAGATTAATCTCAATCGGACGACTGTGGTTAATTGGCGACCTAATTTGGAAAATATACCTAATGACGGCGCCCTTGAATGGGAGAGGAAGTCATTAGTTGTTGCACGCATCCCAGAGAGGAACGAGAGGAGAACAGAGCATGCGAGCATGCCCCAGCTGATCTGGACGCTGAAGAAGACGATTTCCACCACCGAAAGGCGGGAAAACGCGTATTCTACGCCAAGGATCGATTGGATCTTCTCGGTTCACGGGTTTTACCACTCAATCACGTTTTTCTCCATGTTTCCTCTTTTTTTATTCTCCACGTTGTACTCTGAGATGAACATGCGGGGCTAACCCCCTTTGTCTTTAGGACCGGGAGTAGCCCGAGGATTCATTGTATGATGATTTTATAATAGCAATTCATATCTTATCTCGTAAGTCCATGGTATAATTTCATTTTCTCCAATATATTGTTATGCTTGATCACCATAATAATAATCTAATTCCCTTAATTGCTTTGAAAGAAGGATTAATGGTTGAAAAGAGACAGAATTTACATTAATTGACAAATCCCTTGAACAAGGCAGTGTAAGATTAATGGTGGATACCGAGAGGTCGTTTTTAATGCACCTAGTTTAGGGTATATGTTACTACGACGGTGGAACCGACCTAGACATAGGTAGTGAATTGTACCACGACAGTGGGCAATTATGATTTCAGGCCACTACCCGGATAGAGAGATAAAAATTGAATAACTATGTAGAATTTTATACAATGAAAACCCGCGGTGAAACCGCAATCCTAAAGATCTCCTCTTGAATTGATTAAACCAACATTTAATCGATTGCTTGTTTTCTTTTCTTTTTATTTTCTTTTAATCTTGACAACATCTCTCAACTATTTAATCGGCTTAGTTGATCGCGAGTAGTAAGTAGGAGTCTCCGACGATTTCACGTATCCATGAGTTCGACTCGGGCCTCACAAAGGCCTGTATTACTTCGACGCGTTCACTTGTGTTTCTGTTACACCCCGATCTCACAATTTCCTCAAATCATGAGATTAGGGCATAAGATAGGACTTATATGTAATACAAAGAACACCGTTAACTTTTATTTTTTCCTTTTTCTTTACTTTTCTGTTAAAACTCTTGTTTCTTCGCATTGAACCACATAAATAATTTTAACAAGGGAATCTGAACATTTCTTTTACTAAATAGACTTTAATAGTAAAGATACATGTATAAACATTCATGATGTCTCTCACACCTTATGCACATAAGACCTACTAATAGCATACAATTTCAAAAGAGGAATAATATTACACATCGTAATTACAACTCTCTCTCTTATCTCTTACTAAGGACCTAGAGTGACAAGGACCGACTGACTCAACTAATCTTGTACTTAACTCTTTTGGAAGATCTACGCTGATGCTCTGACCATCTTCAAGTCCACACGGTTAACCCTAAAATGGTTGAGTAGAGGGGTGAGCCTACTCGCTCAGTGAATGAGTACTTCAAAGAAACAGTCTAAGGCACTAATGTGATTACAAATATAACTTTGAGTAAATGATATGAAATTTAACAACAATAAATACTACACTGAGTAGTTCTAAAACAATATAATTGAAATAACAAAGAATGTAAATATTACATCCAAAGAATAACTACTAGACGACTATGCTCTAGTCTTCCTTAACTCTTTCATTTATAAGGAACTCTATGAACCTATATGATCATATTTTAATTTATGCCCTGATCTTATGCAGTGTACTCTACATAAGAGACTCGCAGTGCACTACGGCCACACCATACAAGACTTAGCGACACACCCCAGGAAATGTTAAGTCTGACTGCTGTCCTGGTCTGCGTCAGGAACCTCAGGCTCACACGGCCTCATTGCACTCTCAAAAGAGTGTAAACTGGACTCCTCCTACCTGAGTACACAGGCAGAGAGTCTGGGTTACCACCGTGACACACACACAGATTATTGTTGAATAACCCCTATTTACTCCAGTGCCACCGTGACACACGCACGGATTATTGTTGAACACTGCCTCTCTGTCCTTGTGCCACCGTGACACACACACGGATTATTTTTGAACACGAGTCACCGACCATCTAGACACACGCTAGGTAGGCCGTTTCACCCCTAAGGCACAGACCTCTCAAAGGGGTTCTACGATGTTCAGGGCACCTAAGTCTAACATTAACATTATGGGTACATTTTAGACAGAAATCATAACTCATTTAACATTTCTCACAAGGCTCACACGGCCTACCATATCATATCATAAGAAACATCATAACTCATGTATTCAAACATATATCATGTCTGCCCAACAAGTATTCTCATTCTAACATTTCATACATATCTGCATGATCTCAGTAACATCCCTTTCTAGGGCATGTCATATCTCATCACCTGCAATTCATGAGATATGTATTGTGAAAATAAGAAACCCTGTAGTATATATATACCAACTCAAAGAGAACAAGCATGTAAAGTTAAATGCACAAACAACATACAATTCAACAGTTAAGCATCACCACATCTCATATGAAAACCTTTCATATCACCATAATTTAATTCATAGAACACCCTGTCCTTAGGGTTTCCTTAACTTATTCTCTTATCACATAGAAACACCCTGCTCTTAGGGTTTCATTTGCCTCATTCACTTATCACATGGCTCTCATAAGGATTTCACACGATATAAACATTCACAAATTAAGGACTGCTTTCAACAATTATATACAATCAATATAGATATGAAACCATGGAAATTTAACTAAATTTATGTTTCCATGCTATTCACTGAGATATCATGTATCAAGAATAAAATTCAATTAAGATAACCCATGAGGTACGTCCTAACCACTTATAGGATTACTAATCCTCTTCAATAAGGTTGAAACTCTAGTGATATCTCAATTAGGTTAAACCCTAATTACATCATATGGTATAAATCTGAAAAGAATTCTTACTAGGATGTCTTGTATACGTTTCTGATGTGAATCTACCATCAAAGAGTCATTCAAACAGAGAAGGAATCTATATCATATCAATTTGCAACAACTTAAATTAAACGGACATTTCAGGGTTTAGAATTACATACCAAGCAATTAGGGATTTGGATGCTATAATCAAATTTCATGCATTATACTATTTAAAGGAAGAACCCACTCACCCCAAGGTGTGAAAACACCTCAAAACTGCAGCTCAACTCAGGGGATCTCGAACTCATATCAAATCCCTAGCAAATCTCCCAATTCTTCTTCCATTCAACTCGGAAACCTTGAAAATGAGGGATTATGAAGAAAGGGTGAGAAAAGAGGGAATTTCGACATCATCTTGGATCAAATCAGAGCATGGACGGAATCTTGATATGAGAGAGAATATTAACCATAAAAGTCTATGCAAAGGATCCAAACTTACTTGATTTCACCATTCCTCGGACCGCAAAACCCTAGGTCAGCAATTCCTCCTCTTTCTCCACGCAAGCCCTAACTCTCCCTCTCTCTCTAGATTTTCGTTTCTCTGGGGTGGATGACGAATAATGAGAGTTGTGTGTGTGTGTGGTTGATCATATAAGTCAATTTGAGCTGCTTGGGTGAATTGCATATTGACCCAACACTCAACTTTTATTATATTGGCTGAATATTCAGTTACACAAAGTTACTGTAATTCGTTTATTTCAGAGATCAAACCTTCTCCAACAATTATGGGAATTTACCACGTTGTTTATAATTGATCTATAAAGCTTCAGTTAAAATTTTAGATTATTTGGAGTTACCAATAAATAATTAAAAATAGAACAGTGCACTGCTATATTGCAGTCTGCAGCAGATTCGGTCGAGTTTGTCCTGCACAGAACTCGACCGACACCCTCACTGTAGAGATCAAAAGTCATCCAAAAATTATGCCAATTTAAAAGATTGTCTAAACTGTGTTTTTCAAGCACAGTTAAAATTTGAGATCAATTGGATATTACAATAAAAAGATAAAATTCAATTACGACATTGCTATATAAATCTGGAAATATGATCGGTCAAGTTTGAAACTCGACCGATAAACAAGTCAGAACATTCTTCAAAAATTCTGATATTTACCAATGTTGTTCACATTTTATATATACAAATCATAACCAAATTTGAAGTAAATCAGAGTTACAAATAAAATACTAAAAATCATTTACTGAGACACTATACTTATCAAATTTTGTGTTCATGTATCATCAAAACCCTATTTTGGGCCGATTAGGGTCTATGCTTCTCAAACCCTAATTCTCAAGACAAAAGAACATTTAGACTTCTCATCATAGTTAAAACATCCTAATTGTGTTATCGTCATTAATTAGATTTCAAGAATGATTATACCAATTAATCTTTGCAATTGTCTAGGTAAACCCTAGTTTACCAATTAAGCTCAGATGGGGTCGTAACAACTCTTCCCCCCTTAGAATGTTTCGTCCTCGAAACATAAACCTACAAGAAAGATACATTCAAGGTTATTTTAAGCTTCTAAAGCCTTCCATGTCATTATATTCTTGTATTTCATACCTAAATGTAGTTTTCAACATTAGATCTTTTAATTCTTTACTAAATCACAACATATTTCAAATAGTTCTCAATGATATCAAACAAATTCTTTATGCCACAGTCAAACATAAAATGCAAAGATAAACCACCACGCTTTCGCTGCACAACTCTGATACTCTGATACAACTATCTCAACTGATGCGGCTCAGAAAGTTCTATTGTTCTGTATCACCTTTAAGTGACAAAAGCGAGTTCACCATGCTGTTTTAAACTTTAATAAAGTGCTATTCAAATAGCAAAACAGTCTTGAATTAAAAGACTAGATTCAACAATCAATTGCACAATACTAGTCTTGGCATCCCCATTGGGTCATGGATGCATGAGGTGAAGCATTACCACCTCCTTCCATACTATCCTGTTTCGATCTTGGGACCTGTGGGTAATGGGCCCACACACAATTCAAAGTGTAACCATCGTATTATATCATTTTAGGGTTTCAAAAATAGTAATAAAGTAATCCACAATTGTATCAGTCATTCAAGCATTAATCATACTCAATTACCATCACTCAGTTATATTAGAGCTATGTATAACAAGCTACACCGCATTAGGGTTATTTGTCCAGACAATCTGATTATCATCCCTTCCTATTAATATGAGTGGATAAGTATGACTACCTTGTTCAGAGTATCTCTCCATGTGTTCTGACATCATCCAAACTGTATCACCATATCACAAATACACAATAGTAAGATGCATATCAGGTATGAATTACTACAACTATCATACGCCTTTAATTTGACATATAGCTTGCACAAATACACTGAAATCATATGTAGAACCAACTTACATACCTTAGTATGCCTTCAACAAAGCATACTTCTAAAAACAAGTTCACATATTACACAAAGCTAGTGTTTTCCTTTATCTCTCTCCTCATTTCTTACTACTTATGTTTTGCTACCTCTCCTTCTCATATTGATCATATACAATAAACATCCCTAACATTAAAACATTCAAGGTAAGAATAGATTATTCATCATTCTTGCTATCACACAAGAATTTATTTCTTATCGCACTTCATCATATTGTATGTCACTATTACATTCACTAGATGACCCCACCAAGGTAGTGATGCACCGTACATGATTCATTTTCTCTTATCATTTCATTCCCACCTTACTCTCATTAAGGAATATATGAAAGAGAAGATGATTTTAAGACTTGGAATACTTGTATTCAAACATTCCCTTAATACATTCTCGTATGTAGATTTACTTAGTTATCAACAGAGATATTTGATTAATTAGCACTTGCTTGAATCTCACAACCTCTTTATTTTATAACTTCTCCATCATATTTCAAACCCTATCTTACGTTTCATAGTCCTCTTACCATATACTACTCTTTAACCCGTCATCTTTAATTCTAAATTTTTCTCTTATGACCATGTTGCTTATTCATATGTATGGTCATGTATACCATGTTGCACATATTTCCTCCTTTATCTTTATACTATTGTGAAGTTAACGTTCTAAATTAATAGTCCTTCTATTAGTTTTTCCTCATGTTGAATACATTACATATTCTTCATTTTTAAATCAAGGTGATCATGCATGGGTCAAACATAGTTTCTCTTTCAATCAAGTTTTTCTCTCCCGAATACAGTCTACCTTTGTATGACTTATTCATTCGTTAAACTACACCTATGTTCTTCACTTAGAAACTAGTTTGTTGTTCTAGTCTTATGAATTATATGATCATATGATTCTCTTCACTTTTACTCTTTTGAAGACTCTTCACTTCTATGGACCTATTGAATGCTCAACTCTACTCTTCTACTTAGCCTTTGCTTTAGAGTTCATAAAAGCATTACACTCAATTATATGATGCATTCTTCATGATCGATTCTTTCTATCTAGAACCATACATAAATTTCACATATCTTTTCAATATTTCATATGTATAGCTCATATAATATTAATCAATAAACTGATCATGAACTTCATATCAGGTTCTATTATTCCCAAGTAAGGGTTTCTCATATGAGGCCCCAAAATTGAACCTCAGATACCAGTTTCAACTGATTCTTAGTTTTTCTGATCTTGCCCATATGTTTCAACATCTTACTGTATGTACATTCTTACTCTGATGTGGGTCTAATTATTCACATTCTATTCTTATTATACTATTGATAGGAGTCATTAGATCCTAGTAACGCATCCTATCAACTGGACCAGGACAAACCTGAAGTCCTGAAGCCAAGAACTACAAAGGATTACTCAACTCCTATTCATCTCAGAAGTGTGGAAGAAAACTTATCCACTAAGGAAAGATCATTCAAAGATGATTTCTAATCTACATGTTACAAAAAAAATGAAATCAATAAATGCTACAACTACATAGTGTACAACAGATATTAAAGACCCATATTTCAAAGTATTGAATATTTCAATTCAAACATATAAGAGAATTTCTATACATTTCCAACAAAAACAACATTATGAAATGTAAGTTCTATCTCCTTTTACATTCATGCTCTTAATTCTTGTTACTTTTCTCATTTTCTAACCCTAACATTTCTAGGGTTCCTCTCTATCCCATTCTTCCACTGAATACCTGGCTAGGGTATACGTGAAAGAATAGACATAGTAGCTTGTACTGGTTGATCCAAGTACTCAGATATCAGGCCAGAATATCCAAATACTCAAATCCCCAAAGCTAACATCAAACATCTCCTATCTGCCACACATAAGACTCTAACTTACTAACTTAATGGTCCTTGACAACTCACCCTAAGCTCTGATACCAAGCTGTTACACCCCGATCTCACAATTTCCTCAAATCATGAGATTAGGGCATAAGATAGGACTTATATGTAATACAAAGAACACCCTTAACTTTTATTTTTTCCTTTTTCTTTACTTTTCTGTTAAAACTCTTGTTTCTTCGCATTGAACCACATAAATCATTTTAACAAGGGAATCTGAACATTTCTTTTACTAATCAGACTTTAATAGTAAAGATACATGTATAAACATTCATGATGTCTCTCACACCTTATGCACATAAGACCTACTAATAGAATACAATTTCAAAAGAGGAATAATATTACACATCGTAATTACAACTCTCTCTCTTATCTCTTACTAAGGACCTAGAGTGACAAGGACCGACTGACTCAACTAATCTTGTACTTAACTCTTTTGGAAGATCTACGTTGATGCTCTGACCATCTTCAAGTCCACGCGGTTAACCCTCAAAATGTTTGAGTAGAGGGGTGATCCTACTCGCTCAGTGAATGAGTACTTCAAAGAAATAGTCTAAGGCACTAATGTGATTACATATATAACTTTGAGTAAACAATATGAAATTTGACAACAATAAATACTACACTGAGCAGTTCTAAAACAATATAATTGAAATAATAAAGAATGTAAATATTACATCCAAAGAATAACTACTAGAAGACTATGCTCTAGTCTTCCTTAACTCTTTCATTTATAAGGAACTCTGTGAACCTATATGATCATATTTTAACTTATGCCCTGATCTTATGCAGTGTACTCTACATAAGAGACTCACAGTGCACTACGGCCACACCGTACAAGACTTAGCGACACACCCGGGAAATGCTAAGTCTGACTGCTGTCCTGGTCTGCGTCAGGAACCTCAGGCTCACACGGCCTCACTGCACTCTCAAAAGAGTGTAAACTGGACTCCTCCTACCTGAGTACACAGGCGGAGAGTCTGGGTTACCACCGTGACACACACACGGATTATTGTTGAATAACCCCTATTTACTCCAGTGCCACCGTGACACACGCACGGATTATTGTTGAACACTGCCTCTCTGTCCTCGTGCCACTGTGACACACGCACGGATTATTGTTGAACACGAGTCACCGACCATCTAGACACACGCTAGGTAGGTCGTTTCACCCCTAAGGCACAGACCTCTCAAAGGGGTTCTACGATGTTCAGGGCACCTAAGTCTAACATTAACATTATGGGTACATTTTAGACAGAAATCATAACTCATTTAACATTTCTCACAAGGCTCACACGGCCTGCCATATCATATCATAAGAAACATCATAACTCATGTATTCAAACATATATCATGTCTTCCCAACAAGTATTCTCATTCTAACATTTCATAAATATTTGCATGATCTCAGTAACATCCCTTTCTAGGGCATGTCATATCTCATCACCTGCAATTCACGAGATATGTATTGTGAAAATAAGAAACCCTGTAGTATATATATACCAACTCAAAGAGAACAAGCATGTAAAGTTAAATGCACAAACAACATACAATTCAACAGTTAAGCATCACCACATCTCATATGGAAACCTTTCATATCACCATAACTTAATTCATAGAACACCCTGTCCTTAGGGTTTCCTTTCCTTATTCTCTTATCACATAGCAACACCCTACTCTTAGGGTTTCATTTGCCTCATTCACTTATCACATGGCTCTCATAAGGATTTCACACGATATAAACATTCACAAATTAAGGACTGCTTTCAACAATTATATACAATCAATATAGATATGAAACCATGGAAATTTAACTAAATTTAGGTTTCCATGATATTCACTGAGATATCATATATCAAGAATAAAATTCAATTAAGATAACCCATGAGGTACGTCCTAACCACTTATAGGATTACTAATCCTCTTCAATAAGGTTGAAACTCTAGTGATATCTCAATTAGGTTAAACCCTAATTACATCATATGGTATAAATCTGAAAAGCATTCTTACTAGGATGTGTTGTATACGTTTCTGATGTGAATCTACCATCAAAGAGTCATTCAAATAGAGAAGGAATCCATATCATATCAATTTGCAACAACTTAAATTAAACGAACATTTCAGGGTTTAGAATTACATACCAAGCAATTAGGGATTTGGATGCTATAATCAAATGTCGTGCATTATACTGTTTAAAGGAAGAACCCACTCACCCCAAGGTGTGAAAACACCTCAAAACTGCAGCTCAACTCAGGGGATCTCGAACTCATATCAAATCCCTAGCAAATCTCCCAATTCTTCTTCCATTCAACTCAGAAACCTTGAAAATGAGGGATTATGAAGAAAGGGTGAGAAAAGAGGGAATTTCGACATCATCTTGGATCAAATCAGAGCATGGATGGAATCTTGACATGAGAGAGAAGATTCACCATAAAAGTCTATGCAAAGGATCCAAACTTACTTGATTTCACCATTCCTCGGACCGCAAAACCCTAGGTTAGCAATTCCTCCTCTTTCTCCACTCAAGCCCTAACTCTCCCTCTCTCTCTAGATTTTTGTTTCTCTGGGGTGGATGACGAAGAATGAGATCTGTGTGTGTGTGTGGTCAATCATATAAGTCAATTTGAGCTGCTTGGGTCAATTGCATATTGACCCAACACTCAACTTTTATTATATTGGCTGAATATTCAGTTACACAAAGTTACTGTAATTCGTTTATTTTAGAGATCAAACCTTCTCCAAAAATTATGGGAATTTATAAAGTTGTTTATAGTTAATCTATAAAGCTTCAGTTAAAATTTGAGATCATTTGGAGTTACCAATAAATAACTAAAAATAGAACAGTGCACTGCTATATTGCAGTCTGCAGCATATTCGGTCGAGTTTGTCCTGCACAGTACTCGACCGACACCCTCACTGTAGAGATCAAACGTCATCCAAAAATTATTCCAATTTAAAAGAGTGTCTACAACTGTGTTTTTCAAGCACAGTTAAAATTTTAGATCAATTGGATATAACAATAAAAAGATAAAATTGAATTACCACACTGCTATATAAATCTGGAAATATGATCGGTCGAGTTTGAAACCTGACCGATAAACAGGTCAGAACATTCTTCAAAAATTCTGATATTTACCAATGTTGTTCACGTTTTATATATACAAATCATAACCAAATTTGAAGTAAATCAGAGTTACACATAAAATACTAAAAATCATTTACTGAGACACTATACTTATCAAATTTTGTGTTCATGTATCATCAAAACCCTATTTTGGGCCGATTAGGGTCTATGCTTCTCAAACCCTAATTCTCAAGACAAAAGAACATTTAGACTTCTCATCATAGTTAAAACATCCTAATTGTGTTATCGTCATTAATTAGATTTCAAGAATGATTATTCCAATTAATCTTTGCAATTGTCTAGGTAAACCCTAGTTTACCAATTAAGCTCAGATGGGGTCGTAACAGTTTCTGCAGACAGTAAATTTGCGTCAAGTTTTTGGCGCCGTTGCCGGGGATACGGCGAATTGTTGGCACTTCGAGTGCTGCAAGAGGCCACTCTAGGCCACATTTTTTTTATTATTATCATTCGAAAAATTTATAATCCATTGTCTAAATATTTGCAATCGTAAAGCACTGTACTGAAATAAAATTTCTCTATTTGTAGGTATTGTGCATGGTGCAGACGCGTAGTACAGATTACACGCAGCACGCACCGGAGGTTCCGCTACTGGGATCGAAAGATGAGGACGAGTATAATCAAGACCAGCTGGAAAATATAGTTTATGAACCTGAACAAGAAGAGATGGACGAGCCACAGACAATATGGGAGAAGATCAAGGCTTCTTCCTCATCCGCTTCCAAGGGGCCGATCAAGAAGCAAGCGGTGAATATTCCGACATACAAGATTGATCTGGCTTTAATCAACTTGGTGAAGTCGAATGCTTTCCATGGCCTCACAAATGAAGACCCCGTCGCACACATAAGTCAATTTGTGGATAATTGTGATATGATAAAAATCGATAGATTTCCACAAGATGTGCTCTACTTGAAGCTCTTCCCGATTTCTCTAGCGGGAAATGCGTGCGAATGGCTACACAACTTGGACGATGAATACATGGAGTCTTGGGACCACATGGTGGAGGTTTTCTTCGAGAGGTTCTTTCCGCCCGAGAAGACCAATGACATGATCAGGAAGATCCACAACTTCACCCAACAAGCAGGAGAGACCTATTCTGAGACCTGGGAGCGGTTTTAGATCATGCTCAGGCGGTGCCTGCATCATGGGCTTGATAAAGAGACGCAGGTCAAGATCTTCTATTTTGCTCCTCCGAGCATGATAGAAGCAACCTCGATTCAGCCAGTTCTGGATTCTTTTTGAATAATACGGACACTAGATGTTGGGAGATCTTGAAGAATATGGCTAAGAAACAATCATGGGGAGAAAGAGGCACCGTGGAGCAGGTTCGAGTAGTAGGTGAATCTAAGGCAATAAAGGAGCTGAATGAGAAGATGGATCTTCTCGCAAAGAAATTGCTTGCAAAGGAGGATACCGAGTCCGAGGATGAGGCTCAAGTGAAATTCATGAGGCAGCAGCAAGGCTACAGGAACAACGACTATTCATGGAGGAAAGACAAGAAGTTCTCCTGGAAGGATCCAAATAACTTCTTGTAGGATCCGGATGCTAAACCCCAGCCAATAGCAGAGGATAAGAGCACAGAGCTGCTCAATCAAGTGATAAAGCAAAACCAAGAACTCATGGCTACTTTTTGCCAGCAAATAAAGCAACAAGGGGAGTTCATGAACCAATTCGGGCAGACACTGCAGAGCCATGGGGCTCAAATGAGGACAATAGAGACATCTATAGCATAGATGGCAGCGGAGATAGCCAGTTTGAAGAAGCCGGCACATCCAGGTTTCCCGAGAAATACTAATGTTCCAGGAGGAAACCAACAAGCGAAGGCCATTTTGCTAAGAAGTGGCAAGAAATTTTTAAATCCCAGGGCTGATGAAGCAAGAAAACCCCAAGCTGAAATTGAAGTTGAGGCCACTGAGGAGCTGCCTGTACCGGTCACAGAACCAGTTGATGACATAGCAGTGGATGCTACTGAAGATCATATTGCAGAGGAGGAAGGGCTTAAGAAACAGACACCCTATGTGCCACCGCATCAAAGGGCACAGTCTCTCCCGGTCCCTTATTCGAACAGTACTAAGGCAAGGAAGGTAGATGACCAATTCAAAAAGTTCTTAGACAGTTTCAGGAAGCTTTCAGTCAACATCCCTCTATTGGAAGCTATTGAGAAAATTCCGTCTTACGGGAAATTCCTGAAGGACATCATCACCAAGAAGAGAAAAATCCCGGACACTGAAGTAGTTGTGCTTAAGGAGCAGGTGAGTGCCTTCATCATGGGTACATTGCCACCAAAGAGGCAAGATCCGGGTTGTTTCAACATTTCATGCTATATCGGGAAAGTCAAATTTGGTGAAGCATTATGTGACTCAGGAGCAAGCATCAATTTAATGCCCCTTTCTGCATTCAAGAAGTTGGGATTAAAGGAGTCAAGGCCAAGCAACATGACAATTCAATTGGCGGATAACTCTGTGGTGAAACCGTATGGGATTTGTGAAGATGTGCTTGTGAAAGTGGATAGATTTGTATTTCCTGCAGATTTTGTCGTCATGGAGATGTAAGATGAACAAGGCAATGAGCTACTACTCGGAACACCATTCCAAGCTACACCCGACATGATACTCGAGATGGGGAGAGGTCGGTTGACCTTGGGTATAGCCGATGACCGATTTGAGATGGTCATGCCTTCCAGCACCACTTCACCTAAATCCAAGGAGCAATGCCACATGGTAAAACATTTTGATAATACCATCTCACTTTGTCTAGGGAAGCCATTTCTGGATATGGCTCATGTAATGACCAAGGTGGACAAAGGGACTTTGGCTGTAGACATAATGGAGCAGACCAAAGTAGTATCCCTTCGCAAGGCTGTCGAGTTCCCGAATGATGAGAATGAGGACATTCCTCCCTCTACGGAGGATGTTGCTATAGAAAATTCAGTTTTTGATGCATATTTGGAATTACCATTGGAGGCTTGTTTAGTCAACATCACTCATGATTGGATGAGAAGCAAATCACTCAAGGAGTGCGCCAAGATTCTTTAGATGCTTCCATGCTTCTATGTGAGGTATTATGAAGATTTAGGTGAACTTCCCCCTCCGCTTCAATCATCCTTGATCAGCCCACCGGAGTTAGAGTTAAAGCCACTTCCACCGCATCTTAAGTATGCCTTTCTAGCGGAGGAAGAAAAGTTACATGTGATCATTTCGGCATATCTGAGTGTGGAAGAGGAAGACCAATTGTTGATAGTGCTGAAGAACCACCGGGGAGCATTTGGGTGGTCTGTTGCAGATATCAAGGGGATTTCCCCTACTTTGTGTCAGCATAAGATTCGGCTCGAGGAGGGAGCTAAGTGGGTAATCCAACCGCGACGTCATCTGAATCCGAGCATGATGGAGGTGGTGAAGAAAGAGGTGATTAAGCTTCTCTCCGCAGGTATCATCTATGTGATTTCAAGCTCGACATGGGTAAGTCCCACGCAGGTAGTCCCTAAAAAGGGGGGAATAACTATCACTCAAAATATTTTAAATGAACCTGTCACCACCCGTTTGGTAACCGGGTGGAAAGTTTGTATTGATTATCGACGTCTTAATGCTGCTACGCTGAAGGATCATTTTCCTCTCCCATTTATTGATCAAATTCTAGAGCGCTTAGCCGGCCGATCTCATTTCTGTTATCTGGACGGGTATTCGGGATATAATAAGATTTCAATTGAACCTAAGGACCAAGTGAAATCTACCTTCACTTGTCCTTATGGAACTTTTGCGTATCACCTCATGCCCTTTGGATTATGCAATGCACCAGCGACTTTTCAGCGTTGTATGCTCGCCATTTTTTCTGATATGGTATAACGCTGTCTTGAAGTCTTTATGGATGATTTTTTGGTTTATGGTGCTTCGTTTGATGAATGCCTTTATAATTTGGATAAGGTGTTACAGAGATGTGAGGACACACATTTGGTCCTCAACTGGGAGAAATGGCATATGATGGAAAGTGAAGGGATAGTGCTAGGACATAAAGTGTCTAGCAAAGGTTTGGAGGTAGATCCAGTTAAAATTGAAGTAATTTCTAAATTGCCCCCACCAAATTCGGTAAAAGGGGTAAGGAGTTTCTTAGGACACGCCGGATTTTATCTTCGGTTCATAAAAGATTTTTTTGAAATCGCCAAACCTCTATCCGAGCTGCTTGAGAAAGATGTCGTTTTTTATTTCAATGACAAATGTTTACACACGTTCAACGTGCTGAAGGAGAAATTGATTTCCGCGCCGGTTGTTTAAACACCGGATTGGACTAAGCCATTTAAACTCATGTGTGACGCATCGGATTTTGTCGTAGGAGCTGTGTTGGGACAACGGGTGGACAATAAACCCGCCGTAATCTTTTATGCTTCTAAGACTTTGAATGATGCCCAATTAAATTACACAACTACTGATAAAGAATTGCTTGCTGTTGTTTTCACTTTTGAAAAATTTAGGCAATATTTAGTTGGATTGAAAGTAGTTGTTTGGACTGATCACGCCGCTATTAAATATTTGATGGAGAAAAAAGATGCCAAACCTAGATTGATTAGGTGGATCTTGCTCCTACAAGAATTTGATATCGAAATTAAAGACAAGGCGGGGATTGAGAATGTGGTAGCGGATCATTTGTCTAGGTTAGAGAGGGTAGATGAAAAAGAATTACGCATACCCATAACCGAGACATTTCCGGATGAACAATTGTTGAAAGTGAATTCTAAAGATCCTTGGTTTTCATATATTGTGAATTATCTTGCTTGTAGGATCATCCCGGATGATTGGACATATCAAGAGAAGAAGAAGTTTTTCCATTCTCTATGATATTATTTTTGGGATGACCCCATTCTTTTGAAGCAATGCAGGGATGGTGTTCTACGCAGGTTTGTACCTGAGGAGGAATACGAGAGTGTTCTTCATCACTGCCACACTCTACCTACGGGCGGACACCACGCGAGCTCTCGTACGGCGGCCAAAGTGTTGGAAAGTGGCCTATATTGGCCTACCTTGTTTCGAGACGCCTATGAGTTCGTGAGACAATGTGATTCCTGCCAAAGGGCGGGTAACATTTCAAGGAGACAAGAGATGCCCCTAAATGTCTTCCAAGAGGTTGAGGTATTTGACCTATGGGGTATATATTTCATGGGACCCTTTGTGTCCTCTAATTCGAATTTATATATTCTCTTAGCTGTTGATTAAGTTTCGAAGTGGGTAGAAGCAATACCCACAAGGACTAATGATTCTACTGTAGTGTGCAGATTCGTTAAGGAACATATCTTCTGCAGGTTTGGAGTGCCCCGAATGATCATCAGTGATGGGGGTACGCACTTTAAGAATCAAAAGTTCTCGGCATTGTTGAAGAAATATGGGGTCAAACATAACATAGGTACCCCATATCACCCGCAAACTCAAGGATAGGTGGAGGTCTCCCATCGTGAAATTAAGAAAATCTTGGAGCATACGGTGGCTTCCACGAGGAAGAACTAGAGTGCCTTCCTGCCGGATGCATTGTGGGCCTATAGGACGGCATACAAGTCACCTATAGGCACCACACCTTTTAGGTTGGCATATGGCCGGGCTTGTCACTTACCGGTAGAGTTAGAGCATAAAGCACACTGGGCGCTAAGAAAGCTCAACTTGAGTTATGATGAGGCGGGGAAGAAGAGATTGCTTGAATTAAATGAATTGGATGACTTGCACATGACTACATATGAGAACTCTCGGATATACAAGGAGCGCACTAAGTTGATCCACGATCGCCACATTCAGATGTGCACCTTCAAGAAGGGAGATCGTGTGTTGTTATTTAATTCAAGGCTGAAGTTGCATCCCGGGAAGCTAAAATCCCGATGAAGTGGGCTATTCACGGTGGAAGAGGTCAAACCGCATGGCGCAATCATGGTGCGCGATGGAGAGACTACATTTTTGGTGAACGGGCAGAGGTTGAAGTTATATTTTGGTGATGATTACACGAGGAAGGTGAGTGAGGTCAAACTCATTTCACATTCGGATGCATGATGTGCTTCAAGTCGTCTAGCCTAAGACGTTAAATAAGGGTGCTTGTTGGGAGGCAACCCAACCATTGGTACATTAGTTTAGTTCCTTTACATTCGTAGTTTGATTTGTTTAAACTTAGTTTGTAGTGTAAAAAAGATACCGTGATCGTTTGCTGCATGTGCAGGGCTGAGGCAGAGTCGATACCATCGACCCTTGTGTCGATGGTATCGACCATGGTACAGGTTGGGGACTGCAGGAATCACACTGTGTCGATACCATCGACGGCCTCGTCGATGGTATCGAAATACCAACAGGCAGATCGCAAGTAGAGGTCAATGGTATCGACATGGCTGTCGATACTATCGAGATCCCTGAAGATTTTCTGAACAAATCGTCTCAGTAAAGTCGATACCATCGACGGGCGTGTCGATGGTATCGACATATTTATGTAAAGAAGGCGGCGGTCGGGCCTCACGAGGGTTTGCCCTAATCAGAGAGTTGATACCATCGACTTGCGTTGATAGTATCGACACGCCACGTCAACGATCCGCGAGGAAAGATCAACGACGATCGCAGTAACAAGGAAGTCGATACCATCGACTTGCGTCGATAGTATCGACACATCAGCAATCCGGGCCTCGCAGATCCAGCCATCGACAACCGTCGATACTCGCAGAGGTACGGATCGTGCTACCCGAGTCGATACCATCGACTTGCATCGATGGTATCGACGGGTGGACAGTAGTGCCGGCCACGGCTATATATGAGGAGTATTTGCATCAGATGACATCACACCTTTAGTGCAATCTTCCTCCACTTGTGTCGAGCGTGTTCTAGAGCTGTCCAAGCCCGACAAAGAGCAACACCAAGCTAGTTCTTCATCGAGTGGAGATTCGATTCTCCGATCTTCACTGAGCTCCCTTTCTATTCTCCTTTCTCTCACAATCATGGTGCACGTAGCTGGAGCGTCGTCTTCACGCACGAATCTGATGGACATCCCAGAGGTCGTGCTACCTCTGACCGTGTCAGTTGCACGCCCACGGCTGATCCATCCATCCGCGGAGGTGAAGAAGATCTATGAGGAGATCTTAAGGAGGAAGATCGAGCCGACCCGTTATGTTGAACGGGAAACCATCCGCAACCTCGGGTTCGAAGCCAACCTCGACTACATCCTGAAGGGTCAGGCCCGACACACGGGAAGACGGCCTGATGAGTTGGAGTTTCATGCAGATGGCCAGTCGTTCTTCGGTGAGTGGCCTACTTACAAGGTGTTGGTGGCTGAGTTCATGGCGTCACTGGACGTCTGCGTCGTGCCCAACGACGTCAAAGCCACCGACCGTGAGTGGATCAAGGGTCGGGTGTCGTTCCGGCTGTACAACAACGACTATACCCTTACACTCCGGCAGTTCAACAAGATCTTCAACTAGAATCACTCACAACATGATTACCGGCGACCGGACAACCGCACTGACTATGATGCCATCTTCGTCGAGCTGGTGACGGTGCCGCCGGGCAAGTTAGTAAGCTACCATAATGCTGCGGTAGCTGATTTCGAGCACCCTTTCGTCCGGATACTTCACCGGATGCTCAGTTCTACATTGTTTGCTCGGGGTGATTTGGCCCTCAGCGAGTTTCAGGAGACGGACTTATTCTTCTTGTATAAGCTCCTGAAACGTCAAGAATGCAATTGGGGATCCTTCGTTTTGTAGAGAGTTTTGACGGTGAAGAGGAGTACACGGAAAGCGCCAATTCATTTGTGCGGGTTTATCACCAAGCTGGCCTTCTACCTCGGGTTGAATTTCCAGCAGCTTACCCCTCTCTCCACCAGGAGCAAGGTGAACTTGCAACATCTTCACCGCTCCAATATCATGCTTCTTCGAGATGGTTTGGCATATGCGCACTACCACATCAACCACGCCTACCAAGAATGTTGGCTTCCGGATCCAGTCTTCAATATCGAAGGGGCGCAACACTTCCGATGGCCTATCATAGCCATCGCCGACTCCGATGAAGACAGCGGCAACGACGACGACAAGGACAATGACAACGAGGCTGAAGAGGAAGAGGAGGCTTTCACACCTCTTCGGGCTCGAGTGGCACCACGGAAGCATCCTTAGATGCATCCGGGTGCATCTTCATCATCAAAGCCTCCACCACCACCACCGACCTCGCAGCCAAGCGAGGATGCCTACTTGATGCAGGGTATGTATACTATGTTTCAAGACATACAACAGATGTAGCAGCATCACATGGCGATGTACACCGGTATTCAAGACACTACAAACCAGTTATTGGACAATCAAAGGGCAATGTTCGAGAACGAGCGTCTTCTCCTGGACAACCAACAACAAATTCATGATCGGTTGCAACGGATGGAGATGCAATAGGAGCCCTTTTACGACCACTATTGGAGCCAAAATTACTTTGGAGGATATCCACAACCTCCACCTAGGGCCCAGTTTGATCCAAGCTTCCAGGGGGAGTATCCATCTTGGGACCCTACGGCTCCGCAGTACCCGCCTCCACCTGCAGAGTAAAAGAGGTATCTCTGTTCCAACCTTTAAGATTGTTTTTGACTATGAGGCCATAGTCGAATTCAAGCTTAGGGGGGGTATTGGAACAGTTCTATCTTTCATTTTCTATATTTTTAGTTTTATTGCTTTTGTTTCCTGTCATTTGTTTTCTGTAATCTTAGTTTGTTTTAGGATCCACAATCTATCTAGTGAAATCGTGGATGTCGTTAATGTTGAGTCATCGTAGTTGCATGTGCATGGGGAATTGAGGGAAACTAAATTTTTTTTAGTGTTCACAAGCTTGAGTGTTGTTTAACCTTGATCACTTAACTTAGAAAATGATTGGGTTTGTCAACTTTAAAATAGAAAATCATGACTGTATATTCCTAATGATTCATGAAAGTGGACGGAATTGGTTGTTTGAGCTGAAAATGACCAAATGATAATGAGACTTTAATTTGAAGTAAGAGAGAAAAAACCTCTTAACTACTACACAAGTCAGTAAGGAGGGACATATAATATTTTTCAAAGGTTCAGTCAACTAGTCTTGTGATCTATCCACCTCATTGTTTTCACAATCCACCCAAGCTTTGGAAGTAAAGTACGGTTTTAACCTTGTTGATTGCATGGCATGTAGATAGGACTTGCATTGCAGCCACCTTCATATGTTTGCATGAAAAATAAGAATTTTGTTTTTGAATAGGTTTACATGCACACTACCCTTAGGTGCATGTCATGTAGTTGCATTCATAACTTTTGTGCATAAAGTATATCATGTATCTCATTTATTCTTTAATGGTGAGTTAATTTGTTTCATACCTTCCAAGTAGTGCAAATATTCAAGCTATGCAGAAAATATAAGCCCCATAAGTATTCATTGTCAATCATGGATATAAGGGTTTGTAAAAAAAAAGTCTGAAATTGAAAAAAGTTATTCAGAAGAAACAAGAATAAGAAGGAGAAAGGAACATAATCTCACATGTATTTCAAGATAAGTGAGTACATGATGTAGCTTAATTAGATATCCATCTCATTTGGAGACGAATGGTGAGTGCATGCATCATTCCACCTAATCTTAGGCATTAGGGCATTTTTCATGTGCATTTGCATCATTTAGGGCATTTTTGTTGTATGCATGTTGAAATCGTATAATGCTTACACTTCTTCCATGAGCCACCTATTTCATCCACTCGTTGCTCGGATTGGTAGGCCACCATGAATTTCTCCTCACTAGTGAATATCAGGAGAACTGCTTCCATGTAGATGGTAGTTAGGGTGAGCAACGTAGTTTAGAAGATCACAAGATGCACTAAGTCTGGACCGACGAATTTTATTATGTTAATTGCCTTATGTGATAGTGTTCATCAGTTTGAGGTTAATATCTTTTATGGATGTTTACTGTCACCTTTAGGGTAATTATCATTCTGTGGTTAGTGAGGGCCGATGTGCGAATGTCCGGTGGGAGTCATGTGGGATGTCTGTTGTGATGCTTTGTTCTTTAGTTGACTCTGTCAATTCTATTCTAAGGTTTAGTAGCTTGAGGGCAAGCAATGTTCAAGCTTATGGGAATTTGATGCGATGATTTTGAGTCGCATTTATGGACTTGTTTGATATGTGTTTTATGCATTTATTAGTCATTTTCATGGTTAATGTTGCATAATTCATTCAGTTAGGTCTATGCTACTCCTTTATGTCAAATTCCCTTTATTTAAGCATTTTTGGGTATTAATTATCGAAAGAATATATTTTGTGTGGATTTATGTGGTTTTTTGTGTCAATTTCAGGAAAAACAAGTATCTACTACCGTCGATACCATCGACGGTGGTCGATACTATCGACCGGACCACAGGTTGCCAGCCGCAAGGACAAGAAGAAAGTCGATACTATCGACAGGGATGTCGATGGTATTGAGATACCATCAGGTTGCTGGCGAGAAGTGCGTCGATACTATCGACCAAAATGTCAATACTATCGACTGGTGGAGCTACAGCGACGCAAAAAGACAAAACCGTCGCTACCGGTTCGTCGATACCATCGACCCGCGTCGATGGTATCGAGATGACATCAGGCGCACAGATGAAAGAAAAGAAGGATTGCCACTATCACGCTAGGTCGATACCATCGACCCACGTCGATGGTATCAACACCGTCAGATATGACTTTGTTTCAGATTAATCCCAATCGGACGGTTGTGGTTAATTGGTGACCTAATTCGGGAAATATACCTAATGACGGCGCCCTTGACTGGGAGAGGAAGTCATTAGTTGCTGCACGCATCCCAGAGAGGAAGGAGAGGAGAACGGAGCACGAGAGCATGCCCCAGTCAATCCGGACGCTGAAGAAGATGATTTCCACCACCGAAAGGTGGGAGAACGCGTATTCTACGCCAAGGATTGATTGGATCTTCTCCGTTCAGGGGTTTTACCATTCAATCACGTTTTTCTCCATGTTTCCTTTTTTTTATTCTCCACATGGTACTCTGAGATGAACATGTGGGGCTAATCCCCTTTGTCTTTAGGACCGGGAGTAGCCTGGGGATTCATTGTATGATGATTTTATAATAGCAATTCATATCTTATCTCTTAAGTCTGTGGTATAATTTCATTTTCTCCAATATATTGTTATGCTTGATCACCATAATAATAATCTAATGCCCTTAATTGCTTTGAAAGAAGGATTAATGGTTGAAAAGAGACAGAATTTACATTAATTGACAAATCCCTTGAAGAAGGCGGTGTAAGATTAATGGTGGATACCGAGAGGTCATTTTTAATGCACCTAGTTTAGGGTATAGGTTACTGCGACGGTGGAACCGACCTAGACATAGGTAGTGAATTGTACCACGACAGTGGGCAATTCTAATTTCAGGCCACTACCCAGATAGAGAGATAAAAATGGAATAACTATGTAGAATTTTATACAATGAAATCCCACGGTGAAACCGCAATCCTAAAGATCTATTCTTGAATTGATTAAACCAACATTTAATCGATTTCTTGTTTTGTTTTATTTTTATTTTCTTTTAATCTTGACAACTGCTCTCAACTATTTAATCGGCTTAGCTGATCGCGAGTAGTTAGTAGGAGTCTCCCATGATTTCACGTATCCCTGAGTTCGACTCGGGCCTCACAAAGGCCTGTATTACTTTGATGCGTTCACTTGCATTTCTGCGCATGATAAATTTGCGTCAATAACATAAGTCATGTCATCACCCTTGTGGTCATTAGGGTTTGCTTGATCAAGGGGGTATAAGGCATATTATCACACCAAGGGTACTTTGGTAATGTTCACCATTGGCCATACATGCATTAGTCCACTAATTACTTAACCCCTTAATGCCTTTAGGTATCTTTAGGGTTTATGTTAATCAACTACTAAACCATCATGACTACTAAGTTATTAAACATTCTAGACTTTAATAGACCCCAAACGGTTTTGCACTTTCAACCTCCAAACGGTTTTGAAACCGTATGTAGTTGTTGACCTTTTGGTCCCTTTGACTTTCAAGACTGCATGGCCAAGTACCCCATCAACACCATTTGCCCAACGTGAGGTGAAGACCGTTTGGTCTTGTTGACCGTTTGAGCCATCTTTGACTTTGAAACCACATAGGCAATTTGATCTTGAAATCGCATGGCCACCAAACGGTTTGGGATCATTTGGTCCCAAACGGTCTTGAGACCATTTGGTCCCAAACGGTCTTGAGACTGTTTGGACCCAAACGGTCTTGAGACCATTTGGTCCAAACATCCTCAAAACCGCATGGACCAAAAGGTGCCTCAACCTATCCAATTGAGTTAAGGTTTTCAATGTTGAACCCCCCCCCCCAAACATTCATGCCATGGTTAGCCACTCATCAATTGAATCAAATTAGGTCCATCCTTACTGATTTGACCTTCAATTGATCCTCAATTGGTCACCAATTAGGGTTTGGATTGATTGGATTAGGGTTTGGAATCGATTACCCTTCAACATGCATCAACATGAGTCTAATTGATGTTGAACCCATTGAACCATCATTCAATTGGGTCATGACCTGTCCCCAAACGGTCTTGGGATCGTTTGGACCTCCTCCAAATGGTCTTGAGACCGTTTTCCCATGTAAACACCAAAAACTAAGTCATTCACTTAAGTGTTGAACCCTAATTTAGGTCACAAAAATCAGCACTTAATTATTCAACAACTTGATGTGATTGGACCCTCAATTGATCAACCCCACTTAACCCTAGACCTCCAAATGGTCTTGGGTGATCACCAAACGGTCTTGAAACTGTTTGGGTGATCCCCAAACGGTTTTGAAACTATTTGGGCCACTCAACCCAAACTTCAACATGATTGCACTATTGAAATCAGCAATAGACCCGATTAGGGTTTAGGTGAGTAAAGTGCCTTCAATTGGTGATTGACTTGGAATTAGTTGATGATTCTTGGTGGGTGATTAGTACATAATGTTTATAGCAGATCTCCAAATGGTCAACACTTGGTCAACTCATACAAACAGTCTTGGACCGGTTGCTCCCAAACGTTCTTGGTTGAAACTGTTTGCTCTTAAATGGTTTTAAAACGGTTTGCTTCCAAACGGTTTTGCAAAGCATACGGGCACGAGGTGGAGGACCGTTTGCTAAAGTAAGATTAGGATGAACTTTGGAAATAACACCACCTTCTTCTACCTCAAGAACATGGATTGTTCTTCACGGTTTTGGTAGCAAGAACACATAGAAGTGTCTAAGAAAGGAGATTAAGCAATGATTTCATAGAAAGAAGATGCATAAACAAAACTTTAAGGGTTAGAGTCATAAAATCCGCCTTAGGATCAGATATAGAGCTCCAAGATTCATATCTTTAATGGTGGCCTGAGCTCCGTAGGTCGTCCAAGGTCCATTCCTCAAGATATGGATGGAGAAGATGGCTAGAAAGAAGAATTGTGTAAGGAAGACTAACAAACCAACCCTGTAGCAAGATTTCCTCCATGAATTCGAGCTAGATGGCAATCAAACTTACCCAATTCAGTCTTGGCCGTTCTCCTCTTCTCCTGAGCTCCTCCTTAGTCGGCCAAAGCAAAGAGATAAGAAGAGGAATGAAGGGAAACGATCCCTTGCTTTGTAAAAAGGATGTACTTATATATTTTGAGTATATTTTCAAGACAAAGAGGATTGTTTTCTTATTTCTCAAATAAGTCCCTCTTCCTTCCTTAGTCATGTTCCTCCATTCTTCCCTTAAGCACAACTCCTCCCTTATCCAAGGTTTAGAGGAAAAGAAGTCAAACACCTTACTAAGTTGCACATATAAAAGGGTCATTTTGTATAAAACTTGGTTATTTAGATATAAAGGTTATCTTTCTTATATGATTATTCAAATGAGGTGCCCTCCTCATTATCATTGCTCTATTTGATGCCAAGAGTCATGAGAGATACTCTAGAGGGTATTTTGTTTACATGTTGCACCCTAGATTTTGGGTAAATTGCACTTTACACAAAAACTAGGTTTTAAAGCACAAGGATTTCTCTACAAGCTCTATCTTGGTGCCCAAGCTTGGAGAATCCATATCACGATATCATATGTATTCTCATGATGTCTTATCATCAAAGGAACATCTTAACATGTACAATTTGCAAGTTAATCCTTCTAATTGGGTAATTTGCACATTAGTCCATTTTTAATAAAACAATATTACAATATTTTTCAAAAAGGACAGAAATGGAAATATAAGTTCCTCAGAAGCTTTAATTACATATCAAAAGATAATCACAAGCATTTAATCACATGGCTTAAGCAAGATACCTAGGTTTAGTTCATAACCCAGGTCAGGGATGTTACAAATTATCCACCCCTTACAAGGATTTCGTCCCCAAAATCAACAAAACATATTAAGAGAAAAGAGTAGGGTATTTCTTTCTCATCTCTTCCTCTAGTTCCCATGTGGCTTCTTCAACACCAAGATGATTCCAGAGGATTTTAACAAGACTTATGTGTTTCTTTTTTAGCTTTTTTAATTCTTTTATCAAGGATTGACACTGGTCCTTCCTCATAAGTTACATCATCATTCAATTCTACCTCCATAGGTTGTAGAACTGATTTTGTATCAGGGTGACATTTCCTCAGCATGGAAATGTGAAACACAGGGTCTCTAACTCTGGTGGTAACTCTAGTTTATAGGCTACTCTTCCAATCTATTCAATGATTGGATAAGGCCCCCTAAAACTTGGAGCTAACTTCCCTTTCCTTCCAAATCTCAGAACTCCCTTCCAAGGCAAGACTTTGAGATACACTCTGTCTCCAACCTGGAATTCTAAGGGTCTACGACGTTTATCAGCATATGATTTCTGCCTATCCTGTGCAGTCTTTATCTGTTGTTGTATTACTTTAATCTTTTCTGTGGTCTTCTGTACAAGATCAGGACCTAAAAGCTGATATTCACCAGTTTCATACCAACATAGGGGTGATCTGCAATGTCTACCATACAAAGCTTCATAAGGTGACATGTCAATGCTATGTTGATAGCTATTGTTGTAGGCAAACTCTATCAGGCTTAGGTGCAGATCCCAACTCCCCGTAAACTGAAGAACACATGCCCTAAGCAAGTCCTCCAAGGTCTGAATAGTCCTTACTGACTGTCCATCAGTCTGACGATGAAAGGTTGTACTAAACCTTAACTGTGTGCCTAAACTTTTGTGAAGTCGCTCCCAAAAACGACTGGTAAACTGGGGACCTCTGTCAGAAACAATGGTGACTGGGACTCCGTGCAGCTGCACTATCTCTTCAACATACAACTGTGCTAGCTTCTTAGTAGAATAGGTCATTTTGACAGGAAAGAAATGCGCTGTCTTTGTCAACCTATCAACTATTACCCAAATGGAATCATGCCCTTTGCTTGTCCTGGGTAGGCCAACAACAAAGTCCATGGTTACATGATCCCACTTCCACTATGGTATGGGCAAATGTTGCATTGTTCCTGCAGGCTTCTGGTGTTCAACTTTAACTTGCTGACACACAGGACATCGTATAACAAACACATCAATGTCCTTCTTCATTCCAGGCCACCAATACATAGCTTTTAAGTTTCGATACATCTTGGTGCTTCCTGGATGCATAGTATACATCGAAGAATGAGCTTCTTCCAGGACTAACTTTCTCAAGTTATCCACATCCGGCACTATCATCCTCCCATGATAACAGGCTAATTGGTCATTAGAGTCATGGAAACCATCTCGTTTCTCATCACCATACTCCGATCTGATCTGTTGAACTACAACATCAACTTGTTGTGCCTCTTTGATCTGATTTCTCATAGTAGGTTTTATATGCATCTCAGCTAACAACCCGGTTAACAATGATACTTTCAACTGTACATTGTCTTGCGTTAATGAGATAAGCATATCTCTCCTAGAGCATACTAAGGAATTCAGTTGTGCTCTATCTAAGGCTGGTGTTGCTGATTTCCTACTCAAAGCATCAGCAACCACATTGGCTTTCCCTGGATGGTAATCAATTGTACAATCGTAATCCTTGATTAACTCCATCCAGCGACATTGCCTCATGTTAAGCTCATGTTGAGAAAAGATGTACTTAAGGTTCTTATGATTAGTGAAAATTTGGAATGTCTCTCCATAGAGATAGTGTCTCTAGATATTCAAGGCATGAACCACAGCAACTAGCTCTAGATCATGTGTCGGATAATTCTCCTCATGTTTCATAAGTTGTCAGGAAGCAAAAGAAATCACTTGTTTATCCTACATCAACACACATCCAAGTCCTTTCTTGGAGGCATCACAGAAAACTATATATCCTTTCCCTTTCTCAGGTAACACAAGCACAGGTGCACTTGTCAACCTCTCCTTCAGCAGCTGAAAATAATGTTGACACTTGTCACTCCAAATAAAAGGAACATCCTTCCTGGTCAACTTAGTCAAGGGTAAAGCTATGGAACTGAAGTTCTTAATGAACCTCCAGTAGTAACCTGCCAACCCTAAGAAACTATGGATCTCCATCAGTGTCTTCAGTTGTTCCCATAGCAGGACAGATTCTACCTTTCTAGGGTCAACACGAATACCTGAAGTAGTTATTACGTGTCCAAAGAAAGAAACTTCCGGTAACCAGAACTCACACTTGTTAAACTTAGCATATTGCTTGTGTTCTCTTAGCAAAGTTAGAGTCTGACGAAGGTGATGTTCATGCTACTGAGCATCTCTACTATAGATCAGAATGTCATCTATAAAGACAACAACACACTGATCAAGAAAAGGTCGGAAGATTCTATTCATGAGTTCCATAAATGCAGCTGGTGCATTTGTTAGTCCAAACGACATAACTGTGAACTCATAGTGACCATACCTTGTCCTGAAGGCATACTTAGGTATGTCACTATCCTTAATACAGAGTTGATGATATCCCGACCTCAAGTCTATCTTTGAGAAGACGGTTGCACCACGCAACTAGTCGAAGAGATCATCAATCCTCAGAAGCGGGTACTTGTTCTTTATTGTTACTTTATTTAACTGTTTATAATCAATGCACAACCGCATTGGCCCATCTTTCTTCTTAACAAAGAGTACTGGAGCACCCCAGGGTGAAGTACTCGGTTGGATGAAACCCTTCTCAAGCAACTCTTACAGTTGTTTCTTGAGTTTTTCCATCTCAGTAGGTGCCATCCTATATGGTGTTTGTGCTATAGGTTGTGTGTCTGGGATCAAATTGATTTCAAAATCAATTCCCGAGGTGGTGGCACACCTGGAAGTTCTTCAGGAAATACATCTTCAAATTCCCTGACCATAGGAACTTCAGCAGGGTTAGGACTATCCATGGTAGTATCTACCACATGGGCCAAGAATGCATAACATCCTTGCCTCGTCAGCTTCTCAGCAACCATAGCTGACACAAGACAGGTGGGTAGAATTTTTCTCTCTCCTTGAAAGATCCATGTGTCACTATCATTAGCAAACATAGCTTGTTTGGAGTCACAATCCAAGACAACCTTATACCTTTCTAAGGTATACATCCCAAGGATTATATCAAATCCTTACATCTCAAGTGGTATAAGTTCCACTTGAATGCGATGCTCAGAAAAGAAAAGGATGCAGGGAGAACATACCTCCTGCAACACAGCAGACCCCATCAACGGAGTTTCTAGCAACAAACTATCTGCTCTATGATGTATAGTCAAGTTGCAGTCAAGAATCACTCTTCGAGTGATAAAGGAGTGTGTAGCACCCGGATCAATAAAAAGAGATACAACACAAGATGTAGACATATCAAAATATAACAATTCCTTCTGACCTGCCACAACCCGAGGGTTGATCACTGCATCAGGTGGATTCATTGCATAAAACCTTGTTGTTGCATGTGGTTGATCCGGTGCTCGTTGACTAGGTGCTGATGATCCAGCTTGGGAGGCTTGTACACATCCTCTACCCCTCCTGGAAACTATCTCCTCTGTGATCCTTGCTGACTCTGCCTCTGGGGTTGAGTTACACTCACTTCTCTGGCTCTGCAGTCTTTCATCAGATGTCCCATCTTCCCACATATATAACAACTTTTGTTTAGTTGTTGTGGTCTGAGTGGTCCTGTAATTGACATAGAAGCTGAATTGCAAGCTCCTTCTAGTGGTAGGCTTCATCCTCTTCCCCTACTCGACGTCCACTATGTCTGGGTACTGGGTCTAGGTGGTGGTGTAGGCACAGAAAACCTAGGTTTCTTGAAATCTCTGGATGAAGATCCTTAGAACTGAGGATACATCCTCTTGTTCTGGGTCTATCTCTTCTCTGCCACAGACCTCTCTATCCTTCTGATCGATTCTACAAAGGTAGAAAACCTTTCTCTGTTCTCTAGGGAAGACACGGGAGTAGTCAGCTCAGCATTTAACCCTTTCTCGAAACGCCTAATCCTTTCTTCATCTGTAGCTGCCATGTGCGGACAGAACAGTAACAACTCCATGAACTTAGCCTCATATTCTCTAATTTTCATTGGACCTTGCCTTAACCTCTCAAACTGAGAGATTTTCTCGTTCAGGAATGTCTTAGGGAAATATCTGTTGATAAATTCCCGTCGGAAAACTTCCCATACAATCTCCACACCTGGCCTCCTCTATTCTTCCATGGTCCACCAATGACCAGTACTCCCCTTGAGAAGATATACAACATGTATAACCTTCTCAGCTTCTGGGATGCTCAGGATTCTAAAGGCCTTCTCTAGTTCAGTTAACCTCAAGTCGGCATCTACGGGATCAGCTGTTCCAAAATACTCTATGGCTCCAACTCGGCGAAGTCGTTCAGACGTCTTGCCGATTCCTTGTCCTTCAGGATGGGTAGGTGCCCTAGGTGCAAGTTTAGGTATCCTATCAGTTATGTGTGTCATAGTAGTCATAAATTGCCCAAACATGGTCTGGATGGCTGGGTTCCCCATGTCAGTTGGATTGAACTGGGGTGGTTCAGGCACAGGTTGCTCTATCTCTAGGTTTCTTGCACCTTCTCTAGGTGCAGCAACACTACTCTCTGCAACATATTCCTCGTGTGGTCCAGACATCCTTAATGTTATCTTCTTCTCCTGAGGAGCAGAAGATACTATAAGATATACTGGAAGACACTAGAACAGACTCAACGACCTAAGTCCTATGTCACTATAGACTCAGCGAACCTAGAGCTCTAATACCACTCAATTGTGACGTCTGTCTCGGAAAAACGAGATCAACGAATGCGGAAGCGATTAACTAGAAGCGGAATTATTAAAAATCACTAAAAATTAAATTTTTTTGGAATGAGATCTTTTAGTAATAAAACTCTTTTATAAGAAAACAAGATACATTGTTTACAACATGATTCGTCATTACATCTCTGTAAAATCACATCTCGAGTGATTACATACATCAATTGCCATGTTATTTGTACAAGGCAAGATACAAAAATCTCGAGACATTAAGCCAAAAACCTCAGATCTACTGACTCCTAGGACCTGAGAGTACAGAGACGACACATAGGACATACTATCTACAAGACTTGACAGACAATGTCTCCACCTGAGAATCATTGTTATCCCTGATGTTGTTGTTGTTGCTGCTCACCCTCAGATGGGTTCCTCCATCCTCGACGACCACCTAAAAAGTCGAATCCCATGGGGGTGAGACAATTTGAATAATTGTCCCAGTGAGAGATATAACTCTCCGCCAGAAGCTTTGTTATTGCAATAAAGGAATAACAATAAGCAATATAACTATAAAAATTCAACAGCAGGTTTAACATTATATAACTAAGTAAAGCAACATCCTCTTTAAGAAATCATTTCCATTATAACATAATTGAATATCAAGGCATACCTCAATAAGGAATATGAAGGACATGTATACTAGTTATTTAACTATAACATTCTAAACAATGTATCATCAATCATTGTTTCTCATAGTTCAACCTAAGCAGTTATGCTACACGGCTCATTATGTTTTTCAAACATTATTATGCCCTGAGGAGATGAGGTATACCGCTCATACTCCAACCGACCATTACGAAATCACATCGGTACCATACATAGGTCAAAAGAGCCGGATTCTTATGACCTCATCGTCCTCAGTCAGTGTGAGGATCAACATGCAGGACATCTCGTGTCTCTACTATAATAGCTTTCTAGGGTATTCTAGCAACTTCACTATTAGAGATACAATGGCATTTTGTACTCTCTTCGCCATCAAGGGATTTCATGTTTATCTCACACCGATGCGGCATTAACAACATCATTGGGAGATTAGTGATACATCATCCCGGCATAAAATATATAATGAAGGATTGATGGATTAAAGGTACATCTTACATCAATTCCTACATTAGGACGTAGGATATTCGCGTCCATAACCCCAACATACTCAAAAGTATGTTCTCCAAGAGTTCCCTTAGGAAAACCTATTTCACCATCATTAAACTACTGACAATGATGGATCTATGGTCAGGTCTCTACATGATATCATTATACTTGATTATTTAAGTACATTATAGCATTCTTTTAGCATCAGGCATGTTTTCAAACATAAACCATTAAAGCAACTACTATAAAGAAAGAATACTAAATATATCAAGTTCATTTCACATCAGTTATAATTGGGATATCAATCCTTAACCATCTCATCATTATGATTCAAAAACAGGGGTGTTCAAACCCTTAGATCATCATAAGTCATCTAACAGCATGACCTTGATTATAACAATGTAGATATTGCTCATGGCTCTTACAGCCCATCAATCTCATATGTTACCTTTTAAACCAGGCAACATAGTATATCACTATTCATAAATCTTATAACATGCTTTCAATGAATATGACATCATAACCCTTACCTGGCTATGATCACTTCTTTATAAAAACCTGCATGGTTAATATATTTGATAATAGGCAATTTATCACTATACCAGCATATTACAAAACAGAGATAATCTTTCAATTCAAGGGTTGTACCATTATGCCTTCAATAAGGTTAGGTTTTCCCTATTCCATTCAATTAGGGTTATTCAACCCCTTTATCTTAATTAGGAAAATTGATTCCTCATTTCATACTTCAATCATGAAGTTTCATGCTTAAAAGCATAACTCAGAACTAGGGTTTACTGTTCATTTCATCATATCACCCTAGATTCGGGTTTACTATTCACATTACATGATATTACCCTAGAATTAGGGTTTACTATTCACAATACAGTGAATTGAGATCATACCATCATCATGTATGAAGATTACTTTCATTAATGCCTTCAAATAAGTTAAGATTCATTAATCACCATAATTAGGGTTTCCATGATCTCACCTTAAAGGATCATAACCTAATTTTGTGCATTCATACATGTTGGAAGTATATTACTTGATTCACATTCATATTAGAAGTCTTCTCTCTCCTCTTATTATTAGATGATGTTTACATCACTCTTGATTAAGTTAAGTCAAATCAACCTTGATAACATAAGTCATGTCATCACCCTTGTGGTCATTAGGGTTTGCTTGATCAAGGGGGTATAAGTCATATTATCACACCAAGGGTACTTTGGTAATGTTCACCACTGGCCATACATGCATTAGTCCACTAATTACTTAACCCCTTAATGACTTTAGGTATCTTTAGGGTTTAGGTTAATCAACTACTAAACCATCATGACTACTAAGTTATCAAACATTCTAGACTTTAGTCGACCCCAAACGGTTTTGCACTTTCAACCTCCAAACGGTTTTGAAACCACATGAAGTTGTTGACTGTTTGGTCCCTTTGACTTTCAAGACCGCATGGACAAGTACCCCATCAAGACCGTTTTCCCTAGGTGAGGTGAAGACTGTTTGGTCTCGTTGATCGTTTGGGCCAACTTTGACTTTGAAACTGCATAGGAAATTTGATCTTGAAACCGCATGGCCACCAAACGGTTTGGGATCGTTTGGTCCCAAATGGACTTGAGACTGTTTGGTCCCAAATGGTCTTGAGACCGTTTGGTCCAAACACCCTCAAAACCGCATGGACCAAAAGGTGCCTCAACCTATCCAATTTAGTTAGGGTTTTCAATGTTGAACCCCCCCCCAAACATTCATGACATGGTTAGCCACTCATCAATTGAATCAAATTAGGTCAATCCTTACTGATTTGACCTTCAATTGATCCTCAAGTGGTCACCAATTAGGGTTTGGATTGATTGGATTAGGGTTTGGAATCGATTACCCTTCAACATGCCTCAACATGAGTCTAATTGATGTTGAACCCATTGAACCATCATTCAATTGGGTCATGACCTGTCCCCAAACGGTCTTGGGATCGATTGGACCTCCTCCAAATGGTCTTGAGACCGTTTTCCCATGTCAACACCAAAAACTAAGTCATTCACTTAAGGGTTGAACCCTAATTTAGATCACAAAAATCAGCACTTAATTATTCAACAACTTGATGTGATTGGACCCTCAATTGATCAACCCCACTTAACCCTAGACCTCCAAACGGTCTTGGGTGATCACAAATGGTCTTCAGACCGTTTGGGTGATCCCCAAATGGTTTTGAAACCGTTTGGACCACTCAACCCAAACTTCAACATGATTGCACTATTGAAATCAGTTATAGACCTGATTAGGGTTTAGGTGAGTAAAGTGCCTTCAATTGGTGATTGACTTGGAATTAGTTGATGATTCTTGGTGGGTGATTAGTCCATAATGTTTACAGCAGATCTCCAAATGGTCAACGCTTGGTCAACTCATCCAAACGGTCTTGGACCGATTGCTCCCAAATGTTCTTGGTTGAAACCGTTTTCTCTCAAATGGTTTTAAAACCGTTTGGGAAAGAGGTGGAGGACCGTTTGCTAAAGTAAGATTAGGATGAACTTTGGAAATAACACCACCTTCTTCTACCTCAAGAACATGGACTGTTCTTCACAGTTTTGGTAGCAAGAACACATAGAAGTGTCTAAGAAAGGAGATTAAGCAATGTTTTCATAGAAACAAGATGCATAAACAAAACTTTAAGGGCCAGAGTTATAAAACCCACCTTAGGATCAGATCTAGATCTCCAAGTTTCGTAGCTTTAATGGTGGCTTGAGCTCCACAGTTCGTCCAAGGTTCGTTCCTAAAGATATGGATGGAGAAGATGGCTAGAAAGAAGAATTGTGTAAGGAAGACTAACAAACCAACCTTGTAGCAAGATTTCCTCCATGAATTTGAGCTAGATGGCAATCAAACTTACCCAATTCAGTCTTGTACATTCTCCTCTACTCCTAAGCTCCTCCTTAGTTGGCCAAAGCAAAGAGATAAGAAGAGGAATGAAGGGAAATGATCCCTTGCTTTGTAAAACGGATGTACTCATATATTTTGAGTATATTTTCAAGACAAAGAGGATTGTTTTCTTATTTCTCAAATAAGTCCCTCTTCCTTCCTTAGTCACGTTCCTCCCTTCTTCCCTTAAGCAAAACTCCTCCCTTATACAAGGTTTAGAGGAAAAGAAGTCAAACACCTTACTAAGTTGCACATATAAAAGGGTCATTTTGTATAAAACTTGGTTATTTAGATATAAAGGTTATCTTTCTTATATGATTATTCAAATGAGGCGCCCTCCTCATTATCATTGCTCTATTTGATGCCAAGAGTCATGAGGGATACTCCAGAGGGTATTTTTTTACATGTTGCACCCTATATTTTGGTAAATTGCACTTTACACCAAAACTAGGTTTTAAAGCACAAGGATTGCTCTACAAGCTCTATCTTAGTGCCCAAGCTTGGAGAATCCATATCACGATATCATATTCATTCTCATGATGTCTTATCATCAGAGGAACATCTTAACATGTACAATTTGCAAGTTAACCCCTCCAATTGGGTAATTTGCACAATAGTCCATTCTTAACAAAACATTATTACAACATTGTTCAACAAGGACAGAAATGGAAATATAAGTTCCTCAGAAGCTTTAATTACATATCAAAAGATAATCACAAGCATATAATCACATGGCTTAAGAAAGATACCTAGGGTTAGTTCATAACCCAGGTCAGGGATTTTACAATCATGAGGAAGATCAATATCCCATCATGAGGCGTAGGAAAAAAAATTATCGGAGAGTTAGGAGACTCTCAACGTGGGATGGCTATGGCTGTCAGGAAGATTGCACGTGCAAAAATGGAGGGGGGAACCCGAGAGGAAGAGGGAAGCAGTGAGATGGTGGAGGGAGGAGGGTTTGGTAGCTAGGGTAGAAAGGAGAAGGGGTGTAGGCTTTAGTGGAAGGAGGAGAAGAGGAGGGGCAGTGTGGGGTGGAGGAGGTGGTGTGGCGGCGGGACGGAGAGTGGTATAGGGGAGGAGGAGAGGGTAGAAGAGGAAGAGGGTGGCACCAGGTGGGGGAGGGAGTCGGCGGAAGTGGGAAGGGGGGTTCTGGTGGCGGGGGGTGGTGGGGGGGTTGGCTTCTGGCGGCGGGGGGGGGGGGTGAAGGCTCAGGGAATAGGGGCTGGGTGGCAATGAAAAAATTGGAGAATCGGACATGCTCTTGATACCATATAGAGAAACGGGGAAATGCTTGTTGAATGAATAAAATAGTGTACAATATGGGAATAGAGACAAAAGAAGAGATGATCAATATAGGACTAAACTACAGAAGTGAAAGCATAAGTGAGGCACATGCTATGCACATGACACTCAACAAAACACAACATATCTCTATAATTATAGCTTACATACAAAGTAAGCATTTTAAATTAGAACTAGGTATATCATAAAAAATTTAATGTATGCTAGTTTAATATATTATAGTCAATACTAATTGAGCCGTATAATGTACTTAATGTTACATGCTTACAATAGTTTTTTGAAGGGTGGGTAAATAGCTAGAGAAAAGCAGACAAAAAGTGGGAAAAAGTGGGTTAAGCGGGCAAAAGGTGGCCTCTTTTCCTCAATCTACTTCATTACCGCTGTAGAAGGTTTTTTAGGCGAACATGATCTTGTGGTGATTAAGCGTCCACTTAGTGCAATTTTTAAACATTGGAGGAAACTTTTCAGAAGTTTTGGACTAACACTTCGATGCAAAATAAGTTAAAAGATAGTGAGATTGTGATGGAATTTGGGCCATTTGGCATAAAACATCAAATTTTTGGTAAACACATACTCCATCTATAATTTTCTATACAAAATGTTTAGAACTTAAATCTGTTACATATATTTGGTGTTTAGTATCTATAGAAATCCTAATTGAATCACATTCTAGAATTTAAAAATCATGTGCTTATTTCCAAATACTTCAATTTGTAAAGGGGAGAAAAAGTAAGAGAGGTGAAATGGTATTAGGTCTACTCCAAATTTTACAAAACTTGTGGAAATCTAGTAGAGGAATAAACTTATCATCACTCTCTAGTAAGAAAGCAAGGAAATGGTCATCTCAATTCAGAAATTGTTTCCTACAAGTTTCTTTCTATCTTCATTATGTGTGCAACAATAATAGCTACAATGATCATCGAGAATATGGGAGGTTTTGAGCAAGCTGAGTCAATTTCATCACCAACAAGGTTGAAGTTATTGACACATGTCAACAAGTAGGCAATCAAGGAGGCAATCAATGGGGCATGTAAGTTTACTAGGTTTCAACATCTACAGGCGTAGACATATGTAACATCGAGGATAATCGCTAGATGTCAAGTATGTTTAGTACCATGGTTGGAGTACATAAGTTAAATATGAGAAAAGACTGCCTTAACTCATCAGATGATCAATTATGTTTGCAATTTGTGGTTCCATGGAGTCCCATTAAGAAGAAACGAGGCTAGCATCTTTTTTCTCCCATCAGGAAAGAGCATCTCCGATCAGAGGTCTGTCTATGAGGTGCTTGTCCTTTACTTGGCCCTAGAACCAAATGGTGACTTTGCGACTCCATTGAATCTAGTGGTGTACATTTAATTTGGTAGATGTTATGGAAAAATTCTAACATAGATGAGAGAGTTGAGGCTTCTTTTCTTCTTCTTCCATTACAAAAGATTGTTGACAATATTGGACATGGTGTGTGGGATATCAAGAACAACATGTTTGCCTTCAATGAAGTTGGATGTGACGTCTTTCCTTGTGACAAGATGTGTTGAATACTATACACAAAATGTAATCAGAGTAGACATCGCATGTAGGATGAGCTACACAGTGTGCTTCCATTTACACTTTGGAAGAGAACTCTTCTGTGTTGTGATAATGATAAATGTGTATTTATCCCTTTTATTTACATATTTTTGATATTTGTTTAGAATTTTTTTTTTATTTATTCTCTTAGTTTCAAAAGTAATTGTGTTATTTTATATTTTTATCTATAATTGGATTTTTAATTATATTTTCTTGGGTTTTGTAGAAAATTATACAACTTGTAGAAGTCCTGAAATTCATATATACCTTCCACTAAAAGGGACATAATTCTTGCATTGAAACTCAAAATTGAGTGTACAAGTATTCATTGGAAAGGGAATTTAATTTCCTAAAAGAAATCCTATTATTTGGACTGCTTTTGTGCTTTTGATGGGAGATAAATATATTTGAAATTCTGCTACGAGAATTTGCATTAAGGAGAGTTACATGGTCAAGATAATTAAAGACAATCATCTTTCGATTGACCAGATCTAGAAAATTCAAAATTTGATCTCCCTCTCTTTTTTTCCTCTCTTTTGAGGGCAGCCTACCCCCTCCCCCTCCTATAAAAGAAGGGACTCTTCACTTGTAAAAGCATTCCATTCTTCATTCCATTTCATCCAATTTTTAGTTGTAGACCACATCTTGTATAATGTTGGATCTCATTTTAGTTTGCAGTTCTTCTAGTCTTGTTATGTTTGAGTAAATTTCTCTGGGGCATGGGAGTAACCCCTTAGCCCAGTTCTATTCAATATAATCAGTTATATTCCTCCATCGAACAAATGTCTTCTCTATGTTTTTGTGTGGTTATTTGGATGATCTGATATATTCTTATGGAGTGATATGACTGTGGATCTTTGTATGAACGAAATAATAGTCCCTTAATTGTGATTATCATCTTTTCATCTATTTAATCTTATTCTTGTTATAATCCTTGGTGACACCACCACCTGAGCCTTGGGTTTGAACACTAGTTTAAATTCACATGCTTTTTGATATGACCGTGGATATTGGCATGTTGGACGATTGGGCAATGATCCGTGAACACCAGGACCAACAGGATCACGGGAAGTCTGACCCTTGTGAGTTTGTCCATAAGGACATGTAACCACAAGGTCCTAATTTGATCCTTGGAGTTTAGAATTTGATTAGTTGAATAGGAACACGGTTTTGGTGGTGATCTTCCAGACCCCAGATCTTTATTTCTTGATTAGTTAAACTTTATTTCAGCACTTTTATTTTTTGTTCTTAGTATTAACAACTCTCTCAAATTGGGATTTAATTCTTGTACTTGAGATCGGATTTGGATTTCAATTTTTCTTTTCCGCCTTCCCTTGGATCGATACCTATCTATACTAAGTTGACTTGTTGTTTGCAACAAGTTGACAATCGGGTTAGAAGGTTAAACTCTAGTACTTTTCCTAGTGATTTCTGTGTGTACAACGGCGCACATCAATTTGGCATCGTTGCCGGGGACAACACAGTTGTTTTTAAGATCTGGTTGCCTGTATATCTTGTATAATCCTTGTTCATATTCTCTAACTTTCGTAACTTTAGTCTTTTTTATAATTTATTTTAGAATTTTGTAATTTCTTTTTGCCTTCCGAGCACAATTCTAGAAGTGTATCTCCTCTTTCTGCTGAGTTTCCATTCCAGCAGTACTACTTTCTAGTTACTTTTTTTTCTAATTTTAGTTATTTCATAATTTCTTAGATTTATAATTTTTAGTTCTCTTTGTAATTTTGACTAACCTTTTATCTTGTAATCTTTCTTCTCTCGTTTGTTGATTGACATATCTTTCAGGAACTTTTCTTTTCAAATGGAGTGGGCATCCCAATATCCCCCACATTATTATTATTGTGGTTTTTACCACCATGCATCTCTTTCCTGTCTGACTCTACCCCATGCTTATAATAGCACCCCTTTTAATTGCGAGCCCTTTCATCCTGGTGGGTACAATGTGAATCCACATTTTTCTAAGAACCATTATGGGGAACCTTGCTATCCATATTCTAATGGGGATATGATCAACAAAATTTTGTGGGGTGTAACCAACAAAACCTTGGGGGTTATGAGCATGTTTATGAAACCCAATGTAATCTTCAAGAAGAAGAGAGACTTAGGACCCTAGAGAAGATAGCAGTAGAAGGAGAAACAAAACTAAAATCCAGCCAAGCTTTCTTAACCACCCTGCTAGAAGCCCAAACCCAAAATATAGATTGTTCAAATATGTTTCCTCATGATTTGGTGACAGCTTATAATATTGAATCTTCCTACCAAGATGGGCGCAATGGAAATTACAATCCACCATCTTCTAGAGATTATTATGAGGAGAAATGCCACCTAAAACAATATGAGGAGTACTATGGCCAAGGACACTATGGGGAGTGTGGTGAGGATGACCAAAATTTTGGGGTGTATAAATCCTATGGAGAAATGCAAATTAATCTTGAACTAGAAGAGAGACTTAAGCCCCTAGAAAAGATGCCAGTAGAAGGACAAGCAAAACTTGAATCCAGTCAAGCCATGTTAGCCACCTTACTAGAGGATCAATCACAAACTCCCCCTACAGAGCTTGAGCAACCCAAGATGGTTCTTCCTGATGACGATGATCCTTATTTTGTGTCGTATATGTAGGATCTTGAAGAAATAGCACAAACCATGGAGCCATATTTTGTGTGTGATGAGGACGTTGGTATCCCTATCTTTCCTTTAGAGACTCTTTTACTTGAATATGAAATGTCAAACCAGGAGAGTCATTATGAAGATCCAACAACTGCTCCCATCCTCAACATAAATTTGAATGATACCATAGACCAATACCGTTCTTTTGAGTCTATTTTGGATAATGAGAATCTAACCCCCTTTATGATTCTTCCCAAGCCATCACAGCCAATTTTCATCCCACACATGGCTGATCTAGAAGGGGAGATACCACCATTGGAAGAAGCCCACACACCTCCTTCTGTTGTTTGCAAGGAAGACATCATCATTCCTCCTAAATACTTAAGGAAGCCTTGTATAAAAAAATTAGAGACATATGTTACATCAAAAATGAAACTTACCAAACCCAATGTGATGGCATTAATTTTTAGGAGAAACAAAACACTTTTGTAAATGATTTAAAAAAATTTGTATTAGAATCAATTCTCTCATATGCTAGTCGTCATGATGGTGGAACATGTGAAACAGATCCTCCACCTGACTCAGTTCATCATGTTCCACTAGCATTACTGGTCAGGTACCCGTCAACCTCCCCCAATCCACATCCATCTTCAACACTTCCCTTTTTATTGAAGGAAGATCTTTGGATATTATTGGAGGGAATGTGAGGTGAAAGCAAAATATGAACACCCCACTGAGCTTCCACAATTACCCTATCATAGGGTACACTATGAAGCTCCTCTGATAAAGGTCCCAGCCCTCATACACATCCCCTTCAGTTGGACATTTTTTTAGCAACCTGGGCCACCTGGAAATCCTCACTCTTCTCTTCCCTCCATATCGGGTTTTGATTTTGCTCGAGACGAGCAAAAATCTAAGTCTGGGGTGGAGGTGGGTGGTATGTTTCCGTTCCACCCCCCTTATCTTTTTTTCTTGCATTGTTTCTACCTTCTTTTTTGTTTTGCATATAGTTGGTTTGTTCATGGCTATTATCTAGTCGGCCATGTTTTTACTTCTTTTGTTGAACAATGGCCTTTATCTAGTCGGCCAATATGAATAGATGTTTATCATTGTACCCCTTTGAATTTAGTAAATCTTTTGAAAAAATTATTACAAATTCCCATATCTGAAACCACCATGTCACCTAGGATCCCAAAATAGCATCACTCCTTGGAAAAGTTGGCAAGCCGTATGGAATCAATCAAAATCAAACACAAAATTTCTCTATTTTTAAACTGTTGGTTAACTTGATATAAATCTTGTATAATGTGATTGACATGAATGTTCTTTCTGATGTAATGACACTTTCAAAAAAAAGAGGGAGAAAATAAATGTGTGAAGTTATAAGCACAAAGACACCTTTTGTTTCCCCCTTATTTTCTTTCTAAAAAAGAGAAGCAAAGAATCACCACCAAACAAAAATTAAGTCTGGGGTGGCATGCTTCCCATAAAAAAATTCCATACCCCACAAAAGGGCGTACCATCAAAAGATGCCAAAAGAGCACATGAAAAAAATTGTGACCAATGTAGCCACAACTCCACAAATCTAAATCCCAAGTCGAATAGAGGAGGATCAAAAAAACAAAATTCATCACTTCCTTCATTGTTTTCACACCCCCTAATTTCATCTTGTTCTTGTGCAACAACTCACATAGAAAAAATATATTAATAAAAATGAGAGTGTCAAAGCAAAAGTAAGATGAAGCATGTTTTTCTATAAAATCTTGATTTAGAACCAAGATATGATATTTGTTTTAAATAGGAAATATAGAATTTTGTGTTTTGTGGTTTTAGGAGATTTGGTTGCTTGTCCAAATTTGGAGGTAAGGAATAAAGTGATGTTACAAGGGTGAGGATAGACATGTTGTTAGTATAAATTAGAATAATTTGTGATTTTATTTGTTTGAAAACAAATAAGGATTCCAGTCTGGGGTATTTTGATAAATGTGTATTTATCCCTTTTATTTACATATTTTGATATTTTTTTAGAATTTTTTTATTATTTATTCTCTTATTTTCATAATTAATTGTGTTATTTTAGAATTTTCTCTATAATTGGAGTTTTAATTATATTTTCATGGGTTTTGCAGCAGTCCTGAAATTCATATATACCCGCCACCAAAAGTGACATAGCGCTTGCATTGAAACTCCGAATTGAGTGTACATGTATTCATTTGAAAGGTAATTTAATTTCCTACTAGCAAATCCTATTATTTGTACCGCTTTTGTGTTTTGAATGGAAATAAATATATTCGAAATCGCTGCTGCAAGAATCTGCATTAAAGAGAGTTACATGGTCAATATAATTAAAGACAATCATCTTTCGATTTGACCAGATCTACAAAATTCAAAAATTGATCTCCCTCTCTTTTTTCCCTCTCTTTTGAAGGAAGCCTATCCCCTCCCCCTCCTATAAAAGGAGGGACTCTTCACTTGTAAAATCATTCCATTCTTCATTTCATTTCATCCAATTTTTACTTGTAGACCACATCTTGTATAATGTTGGATCTCATTTAGTTTGCAATTCTTCTAGTCTTGTTATGTCTGAGTAAATTTCTCTGGGGCATGGGAGTATCCCCTTAGCCCGGTTCTATTCAATATAATCAGTTATATTCCTCCATCGAACAAATGTCTTCTCTCTATTTCTGTGTGGTTATTTGGATGATCTGATATATTCTTATGGAGTGATATGACTGTGGATCTCTGTAAGAACGATACAATAGTCCCTTAATTGCGATTATCATATTTTCATCTATTTAATCTTATTCTTGTTATAATCCTTGGTGACACAAATATCTGAGCCTTGGGTTTGAACACCAGTTTGAATTCACATGCTTTTTGATATGACCGTGGATATTGGCATGTTGGAAGGTTGGGCAATGATACGTGAACACCGGGACCAACGGGTTCACAGGAAGTCTGACCCTTGTGAGTTTGTCTGTAAGGACATGTAACCACAAGTTCCTAATTTGATCCTTGGAGTTTAGAATTTGATTAGTTGAATAGGAACGTGGTTTTGGTGGTGATCTTCAGACCCCAGATCTTTATTTCTTGATTAGTTAAACTTTATTTCAGCACTTTTATTTTTTTTCTTAGTATTAACAACTCTCTCAAATCGGGATTTAATTCTTGTACTTGCAATCGGATTTGGATTTCAACTTTTCTTTTCCGCCGTCCCTTGGTTCGATACCTATCTATACTAAGTTGACTTGTTGTTCGCAACAAGTTGACAATCGGGTTAGAAGGTTAAACTCTATGACTTTTCCTAGTGATTGTTGTGTGTACAATGACGTGCATCAGACAACAATGTCCTGTAGTAGAGACGTTGTGCTATCGATGGATGTCTCTGACCTTGAGCATGATGTTTCGGGATAAGACATGTCGTATCTTCCTCTACCACAAGGGATAGTGAACCCTAATCCTTGCAGTTAACACATTGTATCGTTGAGGAGACATGTCATGTCTTCCACCACCAATGCATGATCTTTATCAAGCATAGCAAGCCATCTCTATCAAAGGCATGTTGTATTCAAACCAGAATAGTGTCATCATTAGACTCTAAAAGATGAGGAAGAAGTTGGTAAAGGAGAGAAAAACATCTGAAAGATGATGTGTGGTTGTTAAAGACAATACAAGCTGTCTAGAATGGAGCCAGAGACGTTGAGATGACTGTTTCTCAGCAATGTGGAGACACTTATTCTTTTTGGAGGGGGTGATTCCTTTTGTGAAGTAAGAAGAGGAACTAGATGATGATGTTGGGAGAAGAGAGCTAGTCAGCTACAACCGTTAGTCTGAGACACACAGAGAGAGAGAGAGAGAGAGAGAGATTTTCTTCTGGACCTAATGATGGTTGGTCATGCTTTACTGCCTTCCTTTTTCCAAATTAGAATCAAGACTCTGATACCATGTGACAAAGATAGAGATGGAATGTTATTGAGTATTATATTATGAAATGGATAGCCTTTATATAGGAATAAGTGTGAATGTTTATATCCCAGATGCACAATGTGGGAGTAATCCCAGTATGCATTGAAGAATAGCAAAAATACAAAAATAGTTGTCTAACCATTCATAAATCAAAATAGAATAAGAGGAAGTTGTTTTGTGAGGGCATTCACCACCTTTTCTCCAATCTTCACGTATGGTTTAACTACCCTCTTTGCTTTGACTGGATCACATACAAAGTGATAGATCAACTTCAAAATGTTTTCTCACTCGTGAAAGACTTGGATGTTTGCCATATAAATAGCAACCTGATTATCGTAGTATAACAATGATGGTTCTATGTCTGGAACTTTTAATTTGGAAAGCATAGATTAGACACACTACAAATCATGGCATGCATGTACCATGACATGTTATTTAGTTTCTGTTCTTGAACACGAAACAACCATTTGTTACTTGCTCCTCCAAGAAACTATGTGATTACCTTGTAAGATACAATATCTGAAGGTAGATCATCTGTCTTGAGGGTACCCACCCAATTTTCGTTCACATAACCTGTAACTGTTAGTAACTTGTGTTGGGGTCGGTTATAGAATAAGCATTTTCCTAGGGAACTCTTTAAATATTGCAATATATGTTGCGTTAGTCCAATGAGTCTAAAGAGGTGTACTCATGTGCGGACTGATGACCCTGGTGCATAAAATATGTGGTAGTGTGATGGTTAAATATATAAGTTCCCAACTAAATAGTCATATTTTCCTATAAATATATAAGTTCCCAACTAAGTGGTATTTCCCTACATCAGGGATGAGCTCCTCAGCATTCAAAGTCTTCAAGTGGTAATCCACTAGAGTGGAGATAGGATTGAGTCAGTCATGCATGTCTCTTGTAATAGATCAAGGACATTTTACCTTTGAGAGAGATTAATCCCTTATTTGGATTGAAGAACACCATTGGTAAGGATATATACCCAAGATTCCTCGAATCTATAGTACGGAAGTTGAGTTGGTACAACTTCTTTATATTTGATATCCCATGTCCATTATTCTCGGTGATCACAATATCATCAAAGTAGACAACAAGCAAGCCATCTTTTTGTTTAAATAAGAGGAAAATATTTGGTGGTCACTTCTAGACCTCCTAAATCCCAATTGTCTAAAACAACGATGAGTTTGTTGAAATAGGCACGGGGTAACTTTTCAGGTCATACATACAGCGTCGTATGCAACATACTTTAGTACCATACCCCGCCCTCAACAACAAGTCTGAGAGATTACTACAAATAAACTTCTTCAGAAAGATCATAATATTAAAATGAGTATAGAGGTCATCTATTCACCATGGAGAAGGTGTAGAAAAGCCCCCTCCCAACAAAAAAAATGTCGAGGCATATCCTTTGGTGACTATACATACTTTCATGCATCCAATTGTCCCTCTTAAATGATGTCTCATAGGGAAGACTCGGCAACACCCAAATGACTAAATGCAACCAAATGTTTTTAGGAATGGTGGTAGAATTGATAACAACACAGAGTAGGTGGAGGGATATAAATGAGTGAAGCAACAAGATGAGTTATTTATTGTTCCATGTGCAATGAATCCATCAAAGAGCCATTGGTTTGTCATATTTTGTTGGAGTAGATAATGATGGTGGAGCAGCTTGTGGTGAATCAATGATCACCATATGTTGGTACATGTTAGGGAAAAATTGAGGTGGTGGTGGTGTGGATGAAGTATCCAGAACATGAGGTGAAGCTGAATCACAAACTAGTGGCAACAAAACAAACTTTGATGGTGAAACAAGAGTACTAGTGAAACTGGAGGTATAAAAAGTTGGTCCTCATGAAAAGTGACATATGTAGAGACATGTAATGATTGGGAATTTGGATCAAATCACTTATCCTTTTAGGAATTAGGAATATCCTAAGAAGACAATCCTAATATCCCAAGGAGATAGTTTGTCAGCTTTTGGGTCGAATTTGTGCACATAAGTGATGTATGCAAAAATTTGAGTTGGGAGAGAGGGTGGCAAACAGAAAACTATGTGCTACCCTTAAAGACTAAAAGTTGTTATCAGTTGATTAGAGAACACGTTTAAGTGGCCTTAGAACAAAAGGTTTTGGTAGCTGAGCATTGCTAAAGACTAACATCACGCAAGTGGAAATAATACCATTTTGTTGGGGAGTGTTAGCACGACCATTGATGCATCATATTGACCTCAAGAAAAAAAGAAACTGCAAATAGGACATATTCAAGCACATAATCTATTCTAGGAATTGAAATTGATGTCGAAAATTGGACAAGAATAATTTTTTTGAAGACATTAATTAGAAGAAAAAAGTTTCCACATTTCATAAGAAAAGCTAGGTCATTCTGGAAAAAATATCGACAAAAACTAGAAAATATCTATATAAATTATAACTAGTAGTATAAAAAGGTTCACAAACACCACTATGAATAAGATTTAAAATTTCATAGACTTTTCTCGACCACCGGCAGCAAATACACCCTATGGTGTTTGCACAATTGACACACACACGGGATAATGAAGAAACCAAAGATACATGTTGATCTAAAAAGTTTATTTTTTGAGCAAAAAGGATGACACAAACAAAGATGATGGTGTAGTAAGAACATTTGATGAAGGAGAATGAGAAAGGAAGTAATACAAAACACTCAAGCATGTTCCCCATCCAATGACCATCATACTCCACAAATCCTATAGACAACACCAATAGGGCCATATGTTATGTAATACCTCAATAAATCATCATGTTTGTCAATTGAAAGTAAATTGTATGAAAAATGTGGAATATAATGAACATAGTGTACTTTTATGAAGTGAGTGGGATGAAGCCACATTTGGTAAAAACTTTATTAGACTTGTCTGCCAAATTCAAAGATAAATGAGTAAATATGAGAGTCGAATATTTGAAGAAGATAAAACATACCAGTCACGTGTTGTGTTGCATGGAACTCAAAAATTCAATGAGGTTGTGAAGTGATCATGGTTGTTCCAGAATTAGCTTGGTGTGTATCTGTGAGGTGGGAAGACAAGGCCTACAGAGGATACACACGAGAGCTGCCAATTTATCTATGTAAGATATATTGTTGGAGGTCCAGATTGAGAATGCAATGGGGAAATACCAACTTGTAGTGAATCCTGCAAGACATTCACATTTCTTCTTTAGAGAATCATGTGGGTAGCTTCTACGGAGGTTGTAGGGTAAATGTGCATCGTGGTTGGAAATTTGGCAAACATGGGTGGGTGGATCCTGGATAAAGTGTGTAGTGTTTGTGCCATGTCCACATCCATAGTGGGTCGGTTACCCATGTTTCACATACATCTTCAGTGTAACCCAACTTGCCATAGTAGGTGCATTTGGACCATGATTCACATCTTCATCTATGCCCACAGACTATAGCAACCACTGTAGGTTGAGGATAGAAGGCATTGGTACAGGAGACGTGGGTTGATGTCACCTGGAACTAGGATAGCTGCGCATTTGCCTAATCAATGGAGGGAAGTTTTTTTTATAATAAGGAGGAGCTGGAGACTGCATCAAACTCGAGAATTGAGGTTGTTTAGGAAGCACACAGTGAATAGGGAGTCTCTCTCATTAGTGACTTCAACAAATATGGTGGGCAAGAAAAAGTTAAGCTGGTTGGCGAGAGCCTTCATTGAGTCGTAGTATTTGGATATGGGGTGCTCATCCTACTGCTTAGAGAAGATCACATCCATCACGTTGTAGAGGAAGAGTTAGTTGTCCTCTTGAGTGTAGAATGGCTTCATCTCATCCCTCATTCTCTTGGCATTGCAATGCCACATGTATTTGATAACAATATATGGCTCCATGCATCTGTAAAGCCAGGACAAAACATGACCATTTCTAATGACTCGTGCATCATTAGGTTCTATGGCGTTGCATTCTTCCTGTATTTTAGTTTGCTATGTGATTCCCAGAATGCATTCATCCACCGCAGGAAACTACCCACATTTATATTTATAGCTGAAACATTCATCATGTCATTGAGATAATAGCAAGCAGAGTGGCTTTATTGTCAGTCATAGTAACAATATTTGGTATTTGAATAAAAGTATGACACAAAGAGACAGCAGTAATGGTATAGAAGAACGGTAGAAAGAATTGAGAAAAGAATGAGCGCTATAGGAATATAATGCATGGTAGCAAAAAAAAAAACAATCACATGAAGATATGTTGTGATGTGAAAGCATCAAGTCCCTAATTTAGCATATGAGCACTTAGCCACGTGGTTTAAGGGAACTACATGGAGAGAAAAAATAGAGTTACCTTTGCCCCTTTTTTCTTTCAGATGCTCTACTAGATTAAAAATGGGAGTCTTTTTTTTCTCTAATACAAGGACAAGAACTAGAGAACAAAGGAAGAGGAAGAGCGGAAATGAGATTTTATATCATAGAGAGAGGAAGAGCAGCAATGTGGTTGTCTTCACTTTGGATCCTATGGTTGGTTGTGTTGTCCTTCTGTTAGACCTTTGAGGCGTCGGTGATGGCCACCCAAGCCACTAGCAATTGCCGGCGATTGTGGCACACAGTTCAAATAAAACATTATTAACTATATAGAAGCATTTCTTTAGCAGTGGAATTACTGAAAATCACTAAAAATTAAAAGCTTTTTATAAAAAGATCCATTACCAAAGATTCTTTAAAAAAGAACCATAGTAGTATATTTACATACTGGTCCACATTGGACATTCCATGTATCATCAAACCAAAATCTCAGGTTGATTATAAAAACACTATCTACTGACTCCTAGGACCTGAGAGTACAGAGACGACACATAGGACTTTATGTACAAAGCCTGACAATCAATATACCCACCTGGGATATTACTATTGTCCTTGTTGTTGCTGCTGCTGCTCTTCCTCTGCTAAAGAGGTTCTGCCTCTTTGTCTGCGTCTACCTAAAAATGTAGAATCCCACAGGGGTGAGACAATTATACAATTTCCCCAATGAGAGATATAACTCTCTGCCATAACATTGTTATTGCAGTTTAATAGAAATAAACTGAGCAGTGGGATATTATAATTCAATAGCAACTAATCACTATCTATGCAGGTTAGAGAAACATTCTTATGCAAGTATTTCAACTAAACTTGACAAAGTAGCATGTCTCTTGCTTAATAAATAATTAAAGAACATAAATAACTTTTATGTGCCAAGAACATGCTAAGCAGCATAACATCAACCAGTGGTTCTCGTATTACAATCTTATGCAAATACGCTACACGGTTGATTATATTTTTCAAACATATTTAAGCTCTGAGGAGATGAGGTATACCGCTCATACTCCAACCGATCACTGCGAAGTCAATATCGGTACCATACAAAGTCAAATGGAAGGGTCGACTTCCATGACTTCCCACATCTCTGTCAGTGCGAGATCACATGCAGGACATCTTGTGTCTCTGCTTACATAGCTTGCTAGGGTATAGTGGCATCTAGCTATAGAGTTACAATGTCGGCTGTACTCTCTTCGCAATCGAGAGATCTCATGTTTACCTCCATCGATCCGGAATTAACATTATCGGGAGATTAGTGATACATCCATCCCAGAAGCATGAAGGATTGAGAGGTTCAATGTTTACCTTTCATCAATTCCCTCATAAGAACGTAAGGATATTTTTGCCCATCTACCCCCACATATTCAAAATATGCGAACTCCAGGAGATCTCGTAAGAAAACTTGTTTCACAATCACTAACTTCTGATGATGATGATGGATCTATGGTCAGAGCAATACATGAATAGCTTTCATTTGATTAATTAGGTTCATTATCATATTCTTTTAGCATCGGTCAAGTTTGCAAACATAACTTATTAAGACAAATGCTATAAAGAAACATGTATTGTTTATATCAATTACTTTTCAGTCTCTAAATGACATTGGGATCTTAGTCCCTCACATAAACATATGGTTTTGGGTATTCAAACCCTCATCTCATCACTGAACATTGTTACCACTTTTTCAGGTAACCATCACCTTCAGGTCATCTGACCAAGGTACACATGGCACTTTCTACACAAGCATCTTATCTGGCATTTGAGGCCCATTGACTCTCTTATCACCTCTTACTAGGCAATCAAGGCATATCATGGCACACAAGGCCCAATAAATTATTTCAATAAATAAAGTGTCATAGCTCATACCTGGCTATGTTCATCATCTCATGATACCTGCATGGTCAGTATAGATGATAACAGATATATCAATCATATTTCAGTTCCATGCTTTTCTAGATTAACACCGCTATTCCCATACCAGGGTTAAGGTTTTCCTTTTTATAGAAATCAGGGTTACACACCCCATTTGTTCAATCAGGACTAATGATTCATCATTTCATTGTCTAAGATTAGAGTTTCATGTGAAATAGCATAATGCAGAGTTAGGGTTTATTACTCACATCACATTACCCTAGATTTAGGTTTATGTTAAATAACCCACAATTAGGGTTTACTATTCATCTCAATTAGGGTTTTACATCAGAATACCATGAATTAGAGTTACTCATGTCATTACCCTAAATTCATATCACATTAAATTCCTAGATTTGGGTTTCATTCAAAATTGCCCTAATTTAGGGTTTGAATTCATCAATCAACTCAATTAGGGTTTCATGATCTCTTTACCGAGGATCATACCCTAATTCTTCATCACATTTATTTTAAATGTGTTAGGATTGATTGCTACATGATTATCTTAAATGTATAAATCTCTCTCTCATCCTCTTCTAGGATGTCTAGGAGATTTGATCAATTGAGTCTCCAATTCCATGAGTATTTCACATGAATTGACCAATTGAATCTTCAATTAGATTAATATCCAAATCGATTAACCATTTTGAACCTCAAATGCTCTTACATACTTAGACCTCAAACGGTTTTGGGTTCTCAAGGTTCAAACGGTTTGAAACCGTTTGGGCACAATGCCCTTGAAACTGTTTGGGAAAACATTGCATTGAAACTGAATGAGCTAGAAAGTATTGAAACAACATGATCTTACATCTCCAAACGGTTTGGGATCGTTTGGTCCCAAATGGTGTTGAGACCATTTGGTCCCAAATGGTCTTGAGACTATTTGGACTCAAACGATCTTGAGACCGTTTGGTCCAAACCCTCTCAAAACTGCATGGACCAAAAGGGTACTTCAACACTTAATCATTTCAAGGTTCCAACCCATGAATCGATCATCAACTACATCCTTGATTCATTCATCAATTGAATCATAGAATCACCCCTCAATTAGACCATTGATTAGGGTTTTGAACCCACTTAAATTAGGGTTTATAATCAAAACTCCTTCAATTCGGGTTTGGGAATCGAGGAACCATCATTGGTTATCATTGTGGAACTAATCCAATTGAAACCAATGAACCACCATCAAATTATAAAGTGACCTGACCTCAAACGGTCTTGAGGTCATTTGGATGACCTCCAAACAGTCTTGAGACCGTTTGCCTCATCTTTTCTTAAAATTTTGTGAAACCAATTAGGGTTTCCATCATTGGATTGGTCATCAACATAGCTATTGAATGTACTTTGATTTGATATCTCTAACTCTTCAATTACACAACCATATTCAACCCTAGACTTCCAAATGGTCTTGGTTGACCTCCAAATGTTCTTGAGACCATTTGGGGTGACCTCCAAATGTTCTTGAGACCATTTGGGGTGACCTCCAAACGGTTTTGAAACTGTTTGGGATAATCAACCCAAACTTTCAACTTAAACAATTGTAAATTCAGCACTTAGCCGATTAGGGTTTTTCACTTGGATGATTGTCTATATATTAACTTAATCAATTGGAGTCATTAGATCATTATCCAACATGTTCTAGGGGTCTGATCTCAAATGTTCAACCCTTCCAAATGGTCAACAACTCTAAACGGTTTGGGGTCCAAGCCTCCAAACAGTTAGGAAACCGTTTGGTCTCCAAACAGTTTGGTGAAACCGTTTGGACCAAACACTTGAAACCGTTTTCAATTCCAACCTATTGGAAAGTGAGCCTATGATGATGTTACCATCATCAAGCCTTAGTCCATTGAATACATCTGCCATTATCATGGTAATTGCATCAACTAATCAAATATATTGAAAGAAGAGCAATTGAACATAGTTGATTGAGAAATTACAATCAATAACAATGAAATAGGGCTCAAGTTATATAACCCACCTTCAATTGAGCTTCAAATCTTGGAGATTCACTTCAACAATGGTGGAAGAAGCTTTTCCACACCACAAGGATCGTTCCTCAAGCTTTTGAGTGAAAAGGGATGGTTAGAAGTGAAGATGGGATCGAGATATGAAGGAATCATGCATTGATTTGTGATTTCCACCATGAAATCAAGTTGAATGAAGGTCAAGAAGCTTACCAACAGGTTGAGGATCGTCTTCCTTCTGTCCTTAGCTCCCTTGATCATTTTTGCAAGCAAAGGAAAGAAATGGATTCGAAAAAGAGTCTTTGGTTTGAGTTGTATGGGTGTTTTTATAAGAAAATCAATGACAGAGAAAATGCCTCATCTCAATCCTTTTAAAATCCAAAATTATTGCCACCCCTTCCCCCTTGGTTCCTTGCATGCAAAGCTATCTCTATCTCCACCGAACTCCCTTCCATTATCCATGAATTAAGGGAAAAGAAATTAAGCACCTTAACCTTTATAATAGTGGTTATCCATAAGTGAGTGGATAATACTTTTTCTTATAATAAGGTGAGTGGAATTTTCACCTCCTTAGTATATTTCGTGGCCTAGAAAAGGCACAAGGGTGTTCACACTTCAACAAATCCAACCATCTCATTTTTGGTTGAAGGTATGACGTGTGTATTGAATGCACTAACAAATTCACTCGGGGTTGAAATCCCTGAGATTTTACCAAAACCAAGTGCAATAATACCACCCGCAAGCGGACGAGTCTTATCGCAGTATAGTTAAGGATCGAACCCAAAGGACAACATTTTTGAGAATCCTTGTCAGTTAGATCTAGCTCAAGTAAAACTAATATTTAGAACAATTGGTTGATTTGAGGTTGTTTAAACTAATTGCAAGAAAGTAAAAGCTAAATTTAAAGATGGGTTTAGATCAATGATATGGAATCGCTGGGATGGTACCGGGTTTGACCACCGCTACACACACAAACATACTCCATTGCAAACAATCCAGGCAAAATATAACACTCCAAGTAGAGCTGCTGCAGAACCCCCCATACAGGCATTAGATTCGCGTAAGCATCACCATAGGCATCAGATGTCTCGTCACCATCCGAATCACTTGTCTTATGGCTCTGAAGATACAAAATCCAACTAAGGCTGTGAACCCCCCATATGGGCGTCAGGCGCACAAAAGCGTCACCAAAGGCTAGATGGCTCGTCCCGTCGCGGATCATACACTTACTACCTCAAGGAATCCTATCAGAAGTTCTCGTCAATGAGTCAACCGCGCTAACTGACAAACACGTAGGTGATCAAAATACAAGCAAACATCGATGATTAACAAGAAGATACAAAATCCAACTAAGGCTGTGAACCCCCCATACGGGCGTCAAGCACACAGAAGCATCACCGAAGGCTAGATGGCTCGTCCCCTCACGGATCACACACTTACGACCTCAAGGAATCCTATCAAAAGTTCTCATGAAGGAGTCTAACTTGTTAAACGACGTTCAAACCCATTCATATAAGTTCTCGCAACATAGGGAGCACAAAGATGAAAACAAGCATATAACCAACCTACGAGCTTAACAATTAACAACAAAATGAGGAGTTATATACATTGCTATGGAAAGTTAAACAAGAGAACATGGTTTGCATGGGCAGCGGGGCTAGTCCTTGCACCCCAGCGAAAAGGGACTACTCACTCATGATGCGACATACAAGAAGGATTAGAGAGAAAGAGAGATCCGCCATGAGCTCGGTGCAGAAGGTAGTCACAGCCCGGTGAAGAAGATACGCCCCTTGCTCCGTCTTCCTTCTCTTCTCAGCCTCCTTGGTTGCACCACGGACAGTAGGTGGAGTGGAACTTGATCAGAGTGGTGCTCTGGCAGCCTGGCGGCGTCCGGATCCGATACCCCCAAATGAGGACCCTTGGGGTCTATTTATAGGCTCAGATCTGATCCCAAACGGTTTGGTTAAGTTGCTGTAAAAATATCCTCCAAACAGTTTGGAGACCGTTTCAGTGTCAAACGGTTTTCATCGATCGATCCTGAGGTCGGTCTCAGTCTCAGCGTGAACGCGCGGCTTCTGTTCTTCAATCGGTCTTTGCGCTTGCGGCAAACGGTCTTGGAAACCGCATGGATCCAAACGGTCTTGAGACCGCATGAACCCACACGGTCTTGAGACCGCATGAACTCAAACGGTCTTGGGACCGCATGGACCCAAACGGTCTTGGAATCGCATGGACCCAAACAGTCTTGGGACCGCATGGACCCAAACGGTCTTGGGACCGCATGGACCCAAACGGTCTTGGGACCGCGCGGTTTTCTTTGGAAACTGATTTCGTCATTCGTTCTTCGCGTATTCCAGCAAACGGTCTTGGGACCGTATGGACCCAAATGGTCTTGGGACCGCAAGAGCTCAAACGGTCTTGGGACCACAGGGGCTCAAACGGTCTTGGGACCACAAGAGATCAAACGGTCTTGGGACCGCATGCATGGAATTGCTTGATTTACCTGCATTAAATGAATGATATTTAGTTAAAACCTTGATTATTGAATCAGCCAAGTAGTTTTGTACATTATGATTCATTTTGGGATGAAAAGATGTGAAATAGAGTTGAATTTGTTCCGAAGAGGTAATTGAATTCCATGATGAGTATGCACTCATCAAAACACCCCGAACTTAAACGTTGCTCGTCCTCGGGTAACATAAAATTTGAAATAGTTGCCAAATGAATACTCTCTATTGGTGTGATTGCTTCATCTTCACATCATGAATGTTTCTTTCTGCTCAGTATGAATCAGTACCTCAACCTCCTGGGACCACTAAACACGTCTTACCATAGCTTCGTTCCTGAGTTCGTTTTCCAACATCACTTCCTCCTCACTTTTTCCAACAACAAGCATGTCAAAGAGTTTTGTAAGAGTCCAGAGATACCCGCAGAATCAACAAGTGTGCATCTGATCTGCCACTGGTGTATTTCGGGATGGTGGGGGCTTGCATTGTGTCCATAGGTAGAAAAAGGAGTGAAAGGTGGTATGGAAAGAAGAAGTAAATCTCTACTCTATTCGACTCGAGATTTTTATTCATTTTGCAATTTCATTTATTGTATTTTTTTGTGCAAATCTCTCCTCTATTCGACTCGAGATTGCATTTCTTTTTTGTGTGCACTTTGGCATCTTTTGTTTGCAGATCTCTCCTCTATTCGACTTGAGATTGCATTTTTGGTGGTACGCCCCTTTTTATTGCGAGGGGTATGGAAGAAGCGCAATAGAGTGGCATGCCACCCCGAACTTAGGGTTTGGCACATATTCAGCTATTTTGTTGCTTTTTTGATGGATGGAGGGTTACGAAGATGATAGAAGAAGTGTAGAAGAGAGTTCAAATCAGAATGCAACTTGATTTACAATTCAATATACCGGGTTTTTCTCTTTGTCGTACTCTGCTCAAATAATGACTTGATGCGGATCCGGTGGGGATTCCGAGCCATTGTTCTACTAGCCAGTTAGGAAGCATGACGTGTTTGATCCCTATCGGTTTAGCAGATACTTATCATATTCGTAAAAAGTATTATGATGTTAGGAATCATAAGCTTCACAGGATGATTTCAAGCAAAAGGCATGTTTCAAAAATCGGTACTCTTGAGGATTTACTTCGAATAAGGAGGATATTATGATGGAAGATGCATAGACAATTAGTTAGTTACTTTTTATCAGCAAGTGTCAAAAATTCATCAGGTATCTGTTCAAAAATTTTGAAAATTTTGAAAATTTTTATGATAGGGAAAACTTGAGTATGAGATACGTACCACCCACCCTCCACCCCGAACTTAGAGATTTGCTCGTCCCGAGCAAACCCTAAATCCAAGATGGAGGGGAAAGGTTACACCAGTTATGACCACTGAGTGTGATTGCATTCCGACCAGTGCAACTCCGATCTCTTATCTGAAAGAAAAACTATCTCATAAGGAAAATTTTATTTAAGGAAAAGTTAACTAGAAGGTGAAACAAAATTTGGAAAGGAAAAATAAAACAGAATTATTGATCGGGTTGCCTCCCGACAAGTGCCTTTGTTTTACGTCGATGGCTCGACTAAGACTTTCAGATACTTGGTGGATCCTTTAGATTGGCGAGTTCCAGCATTGTTTCGGTGCCTATGTCGATCGCGGTAAAATATCTCTTCAAGCGGTGACCATTTGCTAGAAATTCGCCTGTCGTGTCACTCCATAAAGAGAAAACACCATGTGGGGAGATGCTTCTGACAATGAAGGGTCCAGACCAGTGTGAGCGGAGTTTTCTTGGGAATAACCTTAATCTTGAGTTGAAAACCAGAACTTGGTCTCCTACTTGTATGTCCTTTCTTTTCAGGTGTCCATCATGCTAAAGTTTTGTACGTTCTTTGTAGATTCATGCATTCTCATAGGCTGTCATTCTGAGTTCATCCAGCTCGTGGAGTTGCAGAATCCTGGTGTTGCCTGCTTCTTTCATATCAAAGTTCAATTGTTTAATTGCCCACCATGCCTTGTGTTCTAGTTTGACTGGTAGGTGGCAAGCCTTTCCATATATCAATTGAAAAGGTGTAGTCCCAAGGGGGTTTTATAAGCAGTACGATAGGCCCATAAGGCGTCGTTGATTTTTGTTGACCAGTCCTTTCGATTACGTCCAACGGTTTTCTCAAGAATAGCCTTTAGTTGACGGTTAGAGACCTCTACCTGTCCACTTGTTTGTTGATGGTAAGGTGAAGCTACCTTATGTGAGACACCATATTTTCTCAGTAAAGCTTCAAATCTTCTTTCAATGAAGTGGGAACCCCCGTCAGATATCACTGTTTGTGGCACTCCAAACCGTGGAAAGATAACATCTTTGAATAATTTGATGATGGGTTTTGAATTACTAGTGACGGTTGGTATCGCTTCAACCCATTTTGAGACGTAGTCCACCGCCACTAGGATGTATGAGAATCCATTAAGAGATGGGAATGGACCCATATAGTCCACCCCCCAGACATCGAATATCTCAACTTCTTACCATAGATTTAGTGGCATCTCGTCTCTCTTTGTTATGTTGCCTGACCTTTGACATTTGTCGCATGATAGGACAAAATTGTGAGAGTCTTTGGATATAGTTGGCCAGAAGAATCCACATTACAGGACCTTTAAAGCAGTCTTTTTAGAACTCATATGCCCACCCACAGGTCCTGAGTGACATTGTTCCAGAATAGATTGAGCTTCCTCTTCGGCGATACCACATCTATACAAACCATTAGCACAAAGTTTAAAAAGATATGGTTCATCCCAGTGGTAATGCTTCACATCATGCATGAACTTCTTCAGTGCATTCCCAGTGCATTGAGGGTGGACTACTCCAGCAGCAAGGTAATTTACAAAATCAGAGTACCATGGTATAACTTCCGAGACCCTCATTAGCTGATCATTTGGTAGGGAGTCATTGATCGAAATTTTCTCAGCGTCCAGAGTGTGGATGCGACTGAGGTGATCTGCTACAACATTTTCTGTCCCTTTTTTATCTCTTATTTCTAAATTGAATTCTTGTAGTAAGAGGATCCATCTTATGAGCCTTGGTTTCGCATCTTTCTTTGCCATAAGGTAACGAATAGCAGCATGGTTTGTGTAAACAATGACCTTCAAACCAATAAGGTAGGATCTGAACTTGTCGAAAGCATAGATGACTGCTAGAAGTTCTTTCTCAGTAGTAGCATAATTCCTTTGGGCTTCGTCGAGGATTTTTGATGCATAATAGATCACATAATGTTTCTTTTCTATACATTGCCCTAAAACAGCACCCACCGCGTAATTACTGGCATCACACATAATTTCAAAAGGATGGTCCCAGTCGGGAGCTCTAATGATGGGGGTTGTTGTAAGGGCCTTCTTCAATGTGTCGAAGCTTTTGACACATTCTTCATTGAAATTAAAATCAACATCCTTTAGTAGTAAGTTTGTCATCGGCTTAGTTATCTTGGAAAAATCCTTTATGAATCTTCTATAGAATCTGACATGACCAAGGAAGACACGAACTTATTTCACATTTATGGGAATAGCTAATTTATATATCACTTCAATCTTGGCTTTATCTACCTCAATTCCTCTATTGCTAACCCTATGACCCAGGACAATTCCTTCTGTTACCATGAAGTGGCATTTTTCCCAATTTAGCACAAGATGTGCTTCTTCACAATGTTTGAGGACCAGGGAGAGGTGCTTTAGACATGAATCAAATGAGTCTCCGTATACAGAAAAGTCATCCATGAAGACCTCCATAATAGTTTCAGTAAGACCCGTGAATATGGCAGCCATGCAACGTTGAAAAGTTGCGGGTGCATTACAGAGACCAAACGACATTCTTTTAAATGCATATGTTCCGAATGGGTAGGTGAAAGTCATTTTTTCTTGATCATCTGGATGTATGGGAATCTGATAGAATCCAGAGTAACCATCAAGATAACAGAAATATTCTTGATGAGCTAACCTTTCCAAGACTTGGTCCAGGAAGGGCATAGGAAAATGATCTTTTCGAGTTGCCTTGTTTAATTTCCTATAATCAATGCACATCTGCCACCCCGTGACTATTCGAGTGGGGATGAGCTCATTGTTTTCATTCCTTATAACAGTTGTTCCACCTTTCTTTGGCACCACGTGTACCGGGCTCACCCATGGCGAATCTGATATAGGATATATTATTCCAGCTGTGAGAAGTTTAATGACCTCGCGACGGACCACTTCCTTCATATTCGGATTCAACTTCCATTGATGCTCGATAGTCGGCTTGTGATCTTCCATCATAGGGATCTTATGCATGCACAGCGCTTGACTAACCCCTGTGAGGTCGCTCATTTTATAGCCTATGGCTTTCTTTCTTCCCCTTAATTCCTCCAGAAGTTTCTCTTCTTGTTCAGTTGTTAAATCGGAATTTATAATGACTGGACAAACTTTGAGATCGTCTAAAAACATGTACTTTAGTCCTTCAGGTAGGGGTTTCATTTCGGGAGCCTCTGGTTTTTTGCTCGTTTCTTCTATAGTTTAGGTAGCCTTGAGTTCTTCACAAGTGGCTTCAGTATCTTCTTTAGCAGAGTCGAGGGATTCGGTGTAATTCTCTGCTTGTTTGTCGATTGGTTCATCGATCAATAAATCTGACAGAGCGGTTTCCAAGGGATCGTATGATTCGTGATACTCTTGGGTCAGTTACGACATTTGCTCAATGCAATCAATCAAGTAGACTTCTTCCTGTATACTTTGTCTTCTCATACTTTCGAAAACTTTGAATTCTAGGGTCTCCTTGCCTAATCTCAGCAGTAAGGTATCGACTTCAACGTCAATTAGGGCTCGTGCAGTGGTGAGGAACGGGCGACCGAAGATAAGAGGATATCTGGTGTCTTCTTTTATATCCATAATGACAAAGTCACATGGAACATAGGTGTCCTTGCCTACCTTAACCGGGATGTCTTTGAGGATTCCTAATGATCTTTTTATCGAATTGTCTGTGAGTTGAATGGTCATAGCAGTAGGAAGCAATTCTGCAAACCCTAATCTTTTGCACAGGCTGAATGGCATAATTGAGATGCTTGTGCCAAGATCTGTCAATCCCTTCTTGCATGATGAGTCACCAATGTGACATGAGATTCCAAAGGATCCCAGATCTTTTTGTTTCTTTGGCATCTTGCTTAATATGATATCAGATGTAGTCGTAGCCAGTTTTACCGTCTCATATTCTTCAGTTATGTACTTTCTGGTGAGGAGCGACTTTAGATACTTAGTCCAGGCAGGTATCTCAGCAAGAGCATCTAAGAAGGGTATATCAACATGGAGTTTCTTCATAGCCTCTTTGAATTTATTGAATCTAGTATCGAGCTTGGTTTCCCTCAGGTGGGATGGGAAGGGTATGTGAGGCTTATATACAGGAATGTCTGGCTCTGGTGTTTCTACTTCTTCATCAGCAGTCTTCTCAGGACTTCCCTTATCAGTCTTATCTTCCTTTGGTTGCGACTCTGGTGTTGTCGAGTTATGGACCATCACAGGTTCATCTTCGTCAGCAATAACTATAGGTGTCTTCACTGGGGGATCTGAATAATATTTTCCTGATCTGGTGGTGACAGCCTTCAACTGTTCAAGATGTTTCGGATTGTTCTCAGGTTGTCCGGCAAAGACTCCAGCTGGTGGTTTTATGCTAGCTGCAAGTTGAGCTAGTTGAGTTTCAATAGCTTTCTGTTGGGCTTGTTGGTTAGCTATCATAGTTTGTTGAGTTCGTAACATTTTTTCAATGGTGGATATCGTGTCATCAGGGATGGGTCCTATTTGTCCTTGCTGTTGGTTCAGGTTCTGATACTGAGAGTTGTTCTGAGAGTTATTGTAGTTCCTATTCTGAAAGTTTCCTTTGAAGTTTCCTTGATTCCCAAAGTTCTATTGTTGATTATACTAGAATCCTGTTGGGCCTCTTGATTGATTGTTGGGACCAAATTGATGCGAGGTTATAGCTCCTGAAGGGTTTCCATATTGAAAACCTGGCTGATTCATATTTTGATTCGGGTTGTAATAGTTCTGCCCAGGGATTGTGTTGATAGCATTTAGATTCTCCATCTAGCAATTATCTCCTTGTCCACATGCATTGCTTAGAACAACATCATAGAGAACATTGCATGATAGAGTGGAATGATCGGTGCTTTTGCATGCTTCACAGAACAGAGAGGTGGACTTGACCTGCTCTGGTTGCCGAGTGGGTGAATGTCCTCTTCCAATAGCAGCTAGAGATGATTCTATATGATCTTGCTTGGAAACTAAGACCTTCAAGGTTTCAGTGATAGACTTGTACTCTGGAATAGCTTCATCCATAGCTACTTTCAAGACTCCTTTACCTACAGATCTGCCCCAATTGGCTTGATTTTCTGCTCCCAGGGTGACGACTCTCCATGCGCTGTCATAACTTTGACGCATGAAGTTTCCTCCAGATGAGGAATCTAGAAACATCTTGACATCATCCTCCACACCCCTATAGAAGATTTCTATGAGTTGATTCTTAGGAATTCCGTGGTGTGGACATTTGCGTAGGAGCTCTTTGTACCTATCCCACACTTCAGCAAGAGTTTCTCCAGGGACTTGAGTGAAGTTTGTTATTTGGCCCCTGATTTCATACGTAAGAGATGGAGGATAGAACTTTTCTAGAAATGCATTTTGGAGTTGCTCCCAGGTGGTGATGGGTACTTCACTTTGTAGTGAATTGTACCAACTGATGGCTCTATCGGCAAGAGAGTACTTGAAGAGACGGAGTCGAATGGCATCATCGGAGACTCCATTTTTCTTTGTCATAGCACATAGGTCGATGAATCTCAGAAGATGACCTTGGATGTCTTCTTCTTGTTTGCCATAGAATGGGTTGTTTTGAAGAAATGTGATCCAATGTGATCTAATCTCAAAGTTGGCAGCATCGATGGGGGGAGGCTGTACAGGATGGTAAACATTCGCAGCCTTCGGGATAGAGAACTCTAGCTCTAAGATCTTTTTGTAGTTCTGCTGCTTGTACTGTCGCTTGTGCTGCTAAGATCTCCTGTTGAACCGTAGCTCTGGCTTCTTGCATGAGCCTCTCTCTCTATGCATTGATGGCTTGAGCTACTCTTCGGGCTACTTCTTCTTCTTGTGCCATCCTTGCTTGATTCTCTCTGATCTAATGATGGAAAGTCCTATCTATTTCGAGATCAAAGCTTGTTGTGAGTCCGGGACTGTTTGAACGACGCATGCACTATGCATTGAGTAGCTCCTAAAAATTGGAAAGATTTGAAAATGAGATCCACAAAGTAGAGTCAGATTCAAGTAGATAAGCGATTGTTTCAAAAGAAAAGCAACATCCTAGATTAGTGTTAAAAGAACTAGATTAGACTGACTGATTCCGTTGTCCCTGGCAACGGTGCCAGAATTTGACATGTGTGTTGAATGCACTAACAAATTCACTCGGGGTTGAAATCCCCGAGCTTTTACCAAAACCAAGTGCAATAATACCACCCGCAAGCAGACGAGTCTTATCGCAGTATAGTTAAGGATTGAACCCGAAAGTACAACATTTTTAAGAATCCTTATCAGTTAGATCTAGCTCAAGTAAAACTAATATTTAGAACGATTGGTTGATTTGAGGTTCTTTAAACTAATTGCAAGAAAGTAAAAGCTGAATTTAAAGATGGGTGTAGATCAATGATATGGAATCATTGGGATGGTATCGGGTTTGACCACCGCTACACACACAAACATACTCCATTGCAAACAATCCAGGCAAAATATAACACTCCAAGTAGAGCTGCTGCAAAACCCCCCATACGGGCGTCAGGTTCGCGTAAGCATCACCATAGGCATCAGATGTCTCGTCACCATCCGGATCACTTGTCTTACAGCTCTGAAGATACAAAATCCAACTAAGGCTGTGAACCCCCCATACGGGCGTCAGGCGCATAGAAGCGTCACTAAAGGCTAGATGGCTCGTCCCCTCGCGGATCATACACTTACTACCTCAAGGAATCCTATCAGAAGTTCTCGTCAATGAGTCAACCGCGCTAACTGACAAACACGTAGGCGATTAAAATACGAGAAAACATCGACGATTAACAAGAAGATACAAAATCCAACTAAGGCTGTGAACCCCCCATACGGGCGTCAGGCGCACAGAAGCATCACCGAAGGCTAGATGGCTCGTCCCCTTACAGATCACACACTTACGACCTCAAGGAATCCTATCAGAAGTTCTCGTCAAGGAGTCTAACTTGTTAAACGACGTTCAAACCCATGCATAGAAGTTCTCTCAACATAGGGAGCACAAAGATGAAAACAAGCAAATAACCAACCTATGAGCTTAACGATTAATGACAAAATGAAGAGTTATATACATTTCTATGGAAAGTTTAACAAGAGAACATGGTTTGTATGGGCAGCGGGGCTAGTCCCCACACCCCAGCAAAAAGGGACTACTCGCTCATGATGTGAGATACAAGAAGGATGAGAGAGAAAGAGAGATCCGCCATGAGCTCGGTGCAGAAGGTAGTCGCAGCTCGGTGAAGAAGATACGCCCCTTGCTCCGTCTTCCTTCTCTTCTCAGCCTCCTTGGTTGCACCACGGGCAGTAGGTGGAGTGGAACTTGATCGGAGTGGTGCTCTGGCAGCCTGGCGGAGTCCAGATCCGATACCCCCAAATGAGGACCCTTGGGGTCTATTTATAGGCTCATATCTGATCCCAAACAGTTTGGTTAAGTTGCTGGAAAAATCTCCTCCAAACGGTTTGGAGACCGTTTGGTGCCAAACGGTTTGGAGACCGTTTCGGCATCAAATGGTTTGCGTCGATCGATCTTGAGGTCGGTCTCGGTCTCGGCGTGAATGTGCGGATTCTGTTCTTCAATCGGTCTTTGCGCTTGCGGCAAACGGTCTTGGAAACTGCATGGATCCAAATGGTCTTGAGACTGCATGAACCCACACAGTCTTGAGACTGCATGAACTCAAACGGTCTTGGGACCGCATGGACCCAAACGGTCTTGGGATCGCATGGACCCAAACGGTCTTGGGACCACACGGACCCAAATGGTCTTCAGACCGCATGAACCCAAACGATCTTGGGACCGCATGGACCCAAACGGTCTTGGGACCGCATGGACCCAAACGGTCTTGGGACCGCATGGACCCAAATGGTCTTGGGACCGCACGGTTTTCTTTGGCAACCGATTTCGTCATTCGTTCTTCGCGTATTCCAACAAACGGTCTTGGGACCATATGGACCCAAACAGTCTTGGGACCGCAAGAGCTCAAATGGTCTTGGGACCGCAGGGGCTCAAACGGTCTTGGGACCGCAAGAGCTCAAACGGTCTTGGGACCGCATGCGTGGAATTGCTTGATTTACCTGCATTAAATGAATGATATTTAGTTAAAACCTTGATTATTGAATCAGCCAAGTAGTTTTATAAATTATGATTCATATTGGGATGAAAAGATGTGAAATAGAGTTGAATTTGTTCCAAAGAGGTAATTGAATTCCATGATGAGTATGCACTCATCAAGGTCCTTCAATTATTATATTTATTCTTGCATTAATTTGGGATAAAGTTCCATTTATGCTTAAATCTTGATTGTTTTAATATCAAGATTCTCTCTCCTCCAAAGTAGCACAAATGAGATCCCCCTCTCATTTTATTGCCTCTACAAGATGCCATGAATATTAAGGACCTTGTTGAAGTGGTAAATTGCATATTTAATCCTAGGTTTTGGGTAAATTGCACATTACACCAAAACTAGGTTTTAATGCACAAACATTGCTTTATCAGCTCTTTCTTGGTACTCAGGCTTTCACTAGCCTTAACTCTGCATCATCTTCATTCCCATGCTTCTTTAACACATGAGGAACATATTAGCATTTAACATTTGCAAATTAACCCCTCAACTTGGATAAATTGCACTTTAGTCCAACACAAGTAATACATTATTTTCAACATTATTCAAAATGGATTAAATTGAAATACAAGTTCCTCTTGAGCCTTAATTACTTCTCAAAAGATAATATTAAGCCTATAATTATCTTTCTTAAGAAAAACACCTAGGGTTAAAGCATAACCCAGGTCAGGGATGTTACAGCGATGTCCACCCTAGCCACTAGCAACCGACCGAAGATAGGCTGCCAACGACAAGCACCAGCCCACATGTCTCTAGCGGTAATTGTGTTGGGTGAAACTACCTCCCAGCAGCAATCGACTGAAGACAGACTGCCAACGATGGGCGAGGAAAGGGTGGGTGTGAGGAGGTGTTTCTGTTGCGCCTTCTGTTCTTCTATGCTGCCCAGAGAGAGGGAGATAGAGAGGGAGAGGGGAAGGTGACTAGATGAGATTACTTTAGATCCTAGAATATCACTAATCTAATGCCATGTCGAAATTAATGATGCAACTTAAATTGAATTAGTGAGAGCCCTGTCTTATATAATTAGGAGGGGAGGGGGTTACATGGATCTAATAATGGATCTAACTTAAGTGTTATATGGATCACTAAAGTAAAACTAAATGAGCCAAGCACAATGATACTATGAAACTGATTATCTCAAAAATGTTAATGTATATCTTACCTTAACAAGAGCAAGTTTCAGCTCTGTGTCTACATGTTATCCACTTGTATGTGTGTATGGTTAGTACATGCTATCCACCTGTATGTGTGTATGGTTATCATATTTGTATGTGTGCTATCCAATTTCTATGGTCTCCATCCGCAAAATAAATTGGTCTCTATCTGTAAAATAAATTGGTCTTTGTCTGCAAAAACTTTTTATCCAATTGCTATGGTCTCTATCAGTAGAAATTTTTTATATAAAAGAAAATTTTATGTGTGCTTCTACAGTTCTTATGGATAAGTTTGTCGTCGATAAATTAATAAACTATTATACAGATGCATCTGCAAACACAAATAAGCTCAACCAAGCAAACAAACATTTGAAATACTGAAGTCGATAAACAAAAAGTTCGGTTGTTAAATGTCTGAGTATTATTTGATCCAATCGATCTGTGTGCTTACATGTTTGAGAGCTTCAATTGGCTTTTAATCAAAATGATTTCTCTTAGTAACTTTTGTATAGATTAGCACATGCAGTGGTCATAATGAGTCATAGTTTTGCTTTAGATTTTGGTAATGACACGCTACAAGTCGGTTGGGGGTCAACTAAGTGAATGTATTTACATGTGCTCCAATAGCTTCACTACGTGCTCATTGATCTATTCATTATTTGTATTCTAGCAATATGTATGTGTGCTAATCAATCGAATCTATTTGTATGCTAATCAATTTAACATGTTTGTATACTTTCATATTAGAACGAGTCAACCAGATGTTAATCAAGTTGTTCTTTGTTTTAATGAGTCATCCTATCTTTTTGTATAATTCTAATTTTTTAGCATTTTAATTTTTAATTTTTGTTGTGAATACCAGAAGTCTATCTTACCTTAACAAGAGCAAGTTTCAGCTATGTGTCTACGTGCTATCCATTTCTATGTGTGTATGGTTAGTACATGCTATCCACCTATATGTGTGTATAGTTATTGTATTTGTATGTGTGCTATCCAATTGCTATGGTCTCCATCTGTAAAATAAATTGGTCTGTCTATAAAAACTTTTTATTTAATTGTTATGGTCTCTATCAGTAGTAATTTTTTTATATGAAAGTAAATTTTATGTTTGCTTCTATAGTTCTTATGGATAAGTTTATCATCGATAAATTAATAAACTATTGTATAGATGCATCTCCGAACACAAATAAGCTCATCCAAACAAACAAACAAACAGTTGAAAAACTGAAGTCGGTAAACAAAAAGTTCAGTTATTAGATGTCTGAGTATTATTTGGTCCAATCAATTTGTGTGCTTACATGTTTGAGAGCTTCAATTGGCTTTTAATCAAAATGCTTTCTCTTAGTATGTTTTGTACAGATTAGCACATGTAGTGGTTATAATGATTCATAGTTTTGCTTTAGATTTTGGTAATGACACGCTACAAGTCGATTGGGGGTCAACCAAGTGAATGTATTTACATGTGCTCCAGTAGCTTCACTATGTGCTCATTGATCTATTCATTATTTGTATTCTAGAAATATGTATGTGTGCTAATCAATCAAATCTATCTGTATGATAATCAATTTAACATGTTTGTATACTTACATATTAGAACGAGTCAACAAGATGTTAATCAAGTTATTCTCTGTTTTAATGAGGCAGCCTATCTTTTTGTATAATTTTCATCTTTTAGCATTTTAATTTTTAATTTTTGTTGTGAATACTAGAAGGAGTCAACTAAATACTAATTGAATTATTCACTTTTAGTAAGTTGTATGTAACTATTCTTATTACTAATAAATCTAGAAAAAAGTCAACTTTTAAAAAATTTAAATAATCAGCAAGCATTTTTATCATATGTAATATTATATGCTAAATATTTTATTGTACTAATTCGACTGCTATTCACGTGCTTAGCACGTGCTTTTAGCTAGTCTTTGAAGAAGAGCGGCTCGCTTTCAGTGACATAAGGAACTGTAGACATATGATATCTAGTTCTTAAGATTGTCATGGCATTTTCGATGTAGTAACTTGGCCAGCCATATGTTATTCTTTTCATAGTAAGATGCCAAGACCAAATGACATTGTGCTGAGTGACATCATACTCCTATAGAAATGATAGTATTTGTAGATAGTAAATAAGACTATAAAATAAATCTTTATGTAAAATGAAAAGACGTACTCTACTATATGCTTGCCATATTGGCATTTCTAGAGGGTTAGAACGGTGGGTTGGAGAAAATGTGCAAAGCACTCATTCAACTTGAATTCATGAATTGCATTTTAAAAAGAATAAGACATTTTCTTGCCGTTCTTCACCCCATCGGATACATCACTACCAACTATGGAAAACCAACGTCTAAGCAGAAACAAGATGGCACAACAAACAAACAAATAATGAAAGTACATTTAATTCCTCGATCTCCTTACTTGAAATAGACACACTAAATAAAAAAAAGTAGAGAACAAAGAAAATAAAAAAAAGGAAAAAAAATCCAAACCAAAAATACTTGCAGTTGAATGGGTAGAATTTATCGATAGAAATTGTTAGAAAATAGTTTTCTTATATATGTATCTCTACTATTTCCTTTTCCTATTGGGTCTACTATGTAAATAGTTTTTCTCTATATAATAAAGGAGAGCACACCCTAATCGGTTATCACTTTGACCAAATCCTTTCGCATGGTATCAGATCATATCCAATTACTGCAACCCTAACTGCCTCCTCTTCCTTCCCTCCTCCTGTTCTCCTTCATCCATCCTTTTTCTTCGGTTGCATCCTCCGCTGCCAGAGCAGTAGGACAACTATCGAAGGTTCTCCTCACTGGGTGGTTGATCTTCCTCCAATCTGTTAAGGCACGGTGGTTGCTTGAAGGAGAGGAGAACCCCTCGTTCTATTCCAAAGAGACAAGGAGTACCTTCCTTCTCATCCTCCTTCCTCTCCACATAGTCCCCGTACATGATGAGTGCCCATATCTCTCGCGGCTATTGATGTGTCGGTTTCACATCATAAATTTGACTTGTGACAGTGTTAATTGTCATCACCTCTCCCTGATGCGTCTTCCTAGGGCCATCCTATCTCTAGCGCATCTTCCCAAAGTCTATTTTCACCATTTGACAAAGCTAACTCCCATCAACGTATATGTCTGTCGTAGCAAACATGTTGTGTAATCCAGGCGATGTGGCATGTTGCAGTCGAGTACTTTTGTTCTGACAGAACTATTCGCAGAAGACATGATGTGTCTTATCTCTAACACATCGTGTCCTAGCTGGTGAAAGTTACACCTACGAAATTGGACATAGTGTATCCCCTAGCAACACGATGTGTGAAAATTTTGTCAAGAGTCTCTGACAACTCACACGGCATGTGAAAAAACAAACACAGTGTGTAGATCACCCGAAGTATCTTTCTGTCAACTCACACGTGTAGAAAAATAGACACATCGTGTACTACTAAGATACAACATGTTCCGTCCTCGACACAGTGTGTTATTCACTCTGTCTGCTATTGTTTTCTTGATTTCTCAATATGGGAAACGCCAAGCCTACTGCTTCCACTATATTCGTCTACAATGACCAATCTTAGATCACTTCTGTGAAGCTAAACTCACAAAACTATCCTCTATGGATGAATACTATCTACTATGCGCTTGAATCTCGTGAGAAGGTACATATTATTGAGTCAGAGCCTTGTGATAAAAGTAGAAAAGACTATCCTACTTGGCAGAAAAACAAAGGGTTGGTAAATTCATGTATATGGAATAGAATAGAGCTTCATATTGCATCTAGATTCATGTTCTATTCTACAGCCAAACAAATCTGGGAGTTGCAAAGAAACATTTTCTCATGAGAAGAATGCTCTTCGTCTGTATACAGTTTATGACTGCCTCTATGCAGAGAAACAAAATAGTGGCTCTCTTGAGGATTATTTTGTTACTATCCAGTCTATTTCTCAAGAAATCATCTTTTACCATCCACTACAGACTGATGAACAGATGAAGGGCCCCGATGATCTAGTTACAACAACAAGGTTTCTATCCGGCTTAAATCTTGTGTATGCCTCAGCTAGGAGTATTATTCTGGCTACGGACAAACTACCAAGTCTTGAGGAAGCCTTTGTATGAATTCAATAGTCATCTTTTGAATCTTTCTCTGCCACTCCAGGATACCACCACACTGAGACTCGGGCCTCTCTTGTTGCTACTACTAAAAGAATGGGATGAGGTGTTGGCCGCCGGCAAGGTACTGGAGGAAATTGTCCAAAATGTACTTTTTGTGGAAAACTTGGACATGTAGAAGAAAAATCCTATTTTAAGAATGGTCAGCCTCCAACTGGAGTTGTGCATTATACAGTCGATTCATCTAGAGCATCTGCATCTATAGGTTCTAAGCAGGTGCAATCAGATGTCACAATCTCCAAGGAGGAGTATGATCGTCTTCTGCAGGTTGCCCAGCATGCTTCCCTTGGTGCCTATGTCAGTTTAGTTTCAGATGCAGGTGACCATGGGACTTCTCTTGTTGCTTGTCATCCATCCTCTACATGGGTAGTGAATTATGGGGCCTCCCATCATATGACGGGTATACGATCCATGCTTCTTTCCTGTGACTCATATATCCCATGTTCTTCTATGACACTGGCTGATGGTTCTGTCAAAAGCATCCAGGCATGTGGCACTATACAGGAATCATCTAATTTGAGTTTACAATATGTCCATTATGTTCCAGACTTTCCTTTTAACTTGATGTTTGTTGCTAAGCTGGTTGATTCTTTCAAATGCTTAGGATCCCAGGAGTTGGAAGACGATTGGTGGGGGATCTAGGAAAGGTGATCTCTACTTCTTTGAAGGCGATCACCCAGCTTGCTAGATTCCATCCACCTCATCCACATTTTCAGCTGCTCTCCCTTGCAATGGCATTGTTTCTATGGGCATCCATCCCTACAGAGTCTTCAGAAGCTTGTCCCAAGCTTAGTCTCAATTAAGTTGTCACAGTGTCAGTCATGCCAGTTAGGCAAGCATCATTGCATGTCTTTTCCGAGTCATATTGTGAAACAGTCTAAACGTTCTTTTGATCTTATTCATAGTGACATCTGGGGTCTTGTTAAAGAGCCAGTTATTATGGCTTTTGATACTTTATGTCTTTCATTAATGATTTATCTCGCATGATTTGGGTTTATTTACTTAAGTATCATGATGAAGTCTTGTTTGTTATTCAAACTTTTCATTAGTTAATAAAAACTCAATTTGATGATCATATTAAGATTCTTCGTACTGGTAATGCTCTTGAATATGTTCAAAAGGTTGTTTCTATGTTCTATAATTCTGTTGGCATGGTTCAACAGACGACTTGTCCTCATACACCCCAACAAAATGGGATTGTTGAATGTGAAAGTTGTCACTTACTTTATGTAGCCCATACTCTATTGTTTCAAATGTCTGTGCCTAAGAGATATTGGTCTCATTCTCTTCTAATTGTCTATTTTTTGATTAACCATCAACCATCTTCTGTCTTACAAGGGGATACTCCCTTCTCTATTTTACGACCTAACGAGCAACATTTTCATGTTCCTCTTTGTGCATTTGGATGCACTATGTTTGTTCACATGTTTGATCCACACACTCACAAGTTATCTCCTCGTGTAGTTCACATCGTCTTTCTAGGATATTCTCCCACACAGAAGGAATACAAGTGTTATTGTCCTAGTCTTCGTTGTCTTTTTGTGTTGACGTTATATCTCATGATTTACTTCGTTCTTTAGTGACTCTATTTAGAGTGAGGGGGAGCACAATCATGAGAGTGACTACATCTTTGAGCGTGATAGAGAGCCACCACTTCTTGTATCTTGTGATGAGAGTGTTTTGATATCACCCCACCCTCACCAAAGCCACCACCACCTCTACAACTATCTCCATCCTTTCCTCTCATTTACACCAGGCGAGTAGAGTGTCTCCAAGAGGATGTAGCATCATCAGTCTGTTGGTATGTATGCCCATAGAGCAAGTCATATGATGATTGTAATGGGATACTTTGTAAATGATTTGAATGATAATAAAGGCAATTTCCAATCTATATGTTTAAACCGTTTCTGAGATGATGGTGTAACATGATAGATGTCTAAAGATTGTATTACTCAATGACATATGCTTTTAGGTTCATGACCTAAACGATGAGATCATATGAATGTTAAGAGTATACATTCTTGTTTAGTCCCTAGTCGGTTGTTATTGTGGAAATAACCATAGACATCAATAACACTAAAGACTAGATTGTGTGTTGGTTGATGATAGAATCTCATTAGTCATGATATGGTGATATCAAACCAAGCACATAGGTACTTGTTAGAGAACAAGGTACCAGACAGACCCACCATGAGAGTGACACATGGAACCATGACATGGTAGTCACAGTCAGCTCTCACAGTGATGGTGGTGAGTGTGATTCTTAGACCTAAAATCACTACACTCAACACATGTCGTTGGGTACACTTTGACATCATCAAACGCAATCCTAAAACATGGGTTGTTATAAAGGTGATGATTGGGTGGCTTTGACACATGGGGCTTTTGAGGGGTGAGTGATAGATATGGGATTTGTCCCTCCTGAGGGAGTTTGATATCCTTGGCCACTTGATGAGTAGGATTGAGAAAGGCATGTGCATGCACGTGTGAATCAATATGTGATATTGATGTCATACACATCTCACTCGGTCTACTCTGAGATCAAGGAAATGAATGAACATTGACAGGATGACTGTTCCATGCCTCGAGTTCATTCTGGATATCAGTGACAAAGGAATTATACATTCACTGTAACACCATTCACGGATTGTAGGATGAAAGTTGTTCTCTAACTTTCTACTTTCACTTGGGTAGCAATGATGTGTGACTAGGCACCACTCTTTGCTTGTGAAGTCATAAGTGTTATGGACTTTCACTGCCAATGTGAAATGGACCTGCAGGGTCACACACATAGGATTTAACCTGGAAGAGGAGTTTTGTCCACAAAGCAATGTTTAGATTGATTACTAAAGGAGTTTAGTAGTTCAATTAAACACTCAATCAGTCGATGACTCAATATCGTATGGTTCAAGGTGTTGGATGCATTGATTGGAGTATCGGATTGATTGAAATCGCAATTGACTGATTTTGCCCAACCTATGCTCCCAACCGATCGGTTCATGTAATGAACCGGTCGGCTGAGGTTGCTGAACCAGTCGGCTGGAGTGTCCAGGCCGATCGGCTCATGCCCAGGTTGAAACGACCGGTTCAAGGGTTGAACCGATCGGCTCAACTGGTGCAACCGACCAGTTGGGAAAAGTCATGTCGGCAAGAATTTTCCTTTCGTTTCAAATTGCCCAATTTGATTGGGAATATAATTGGTATTCGATACCAATTGGGAAAGAAACAAGGAAAGTCTTTTTGAGCCGGATCAGGACCATGAACTGATCGGTTCAGGGCACCAACCGATCTGTTGGAGTGCCCCAAACGATCGGCTCAGGTCCAACTGATCGGCTCAATGGCCGAACCGATCGGTTCAGTTGTGAACCGATCATTTCAAGTTGCGAACCGGTTGCTTTTTGTGGAAAATTCTCGAACCCTTCTACTCCTACATTAGTCCCGTATTGCCGGGCACAGAGAACCCTGTCCCATGACCCGCCTATATATATAGGGGTATTGGGGGCTTCTCAAGATACAACTCAGTGCAAGTTGATTTCTCTGCAAAGTTGTCGTTCTCTCCGGTTTTGGTAACCGAGAGAGAGCCCGAGTAAGTGCTTCCCGCAAAGGGAGGTGCAGCAAGGGAAGGACAACTGCAGTTGTAGTCGACAGCAGGAGAGTGTGTTGGAGACTAGTACGTCAACAGGAGGGTGTGACTCCTTCCACTTCCTTGTGGGACAAGGAGAGTGGAGTTCTGGGTGGTCCGTGTGGACTACTTCAGAGGCGGGAGGACACTGCCGCTCAGGAGGACAACTGTCATTCGACAGTCTGGTAGGAGGAGGAGTCTTCAGTCCCGGTGCGACCAGGAGCTGCACATACACCGTCCAAGACCGGAGGTGAAGACCGCTCAAGGCGCGTGGTATTGTCGCCGAGCAAGCCTCGGGACAAGGTATGATTCACAAACCATCTTTCCTATTATATAGATGTTGGCGTGATTCCTTTTGTTCCGGGTTTGGGGAGAAATTTTTTTTGTTTCCGCTGCTTCTCTGCCTCCTCTACAACCTAACAGTGGTATCAGAGCCACGTCGACCTCTCTATATTTTAGGATTATCGATGTGATCGATTTTGGTTTGTCGCCTTTATTTATTGCATGCGATGCGAATAATATCGGCTTTATACGTGTCCAATCCACAAATCCCTAATATACATATATGGTATGTAATATTAATGCACTCGATACGCGTCACCCTTAAATGAGTTTTGTGGTGGATGTGTAGCATGATTATGGCCTATAAACCCCTATATTTGTGTGTGGTTGTTTGTGTGGTTGCTTGCATCTCGGTCTACGCACCGATTCCCTTTCTCATATTCCTGATGTAACTCGAAATAATTTGAGAATTCTTTCCTACCTTTGCTCCCCCTGAATGTAACTTGGGGTTTCACAAATCAATTGTAAATAGGATAGATTTTATTTCATGTTATGTCAAAGAACGGCGGACAACCTGAAGACGATCGGTTCAAGGAGTGAACCGATCGGTTGGTGATCCAGACGGCCGGTTCGAGGAACGAGATGAGCGGGTGGCGACCTGAGGAGATGCACGATGACTAGTCGATCGGCTGGTGGCACCCGAGCAACCAACCTGATAGCGAGCCGATCAGTCATGGAGATGAGCTGATCAAACCCATAAAGGCAGGCACAAATTTCATCTTGTACAAGTTGCATGTGATGTAGACCTAGATGACCGTGATTCCTCTTGGCTCGAGGAATCACAAATAGGATGGCCATAATCATTGCTTTTTATCGTTTATGCATATCTTCTGTGGGATATAGCATGTATATGATACGTACTATATATTGTGGTGATTGGATATGTATATGTATATAAAAACCAAATCCCTCATTAAATATTAAGTTTTAGATGCCTTCCAAATGCGACACACGTGAAAAGCTTGATCGACCAAGTGTGGGCACGCCCTAGCGTGGTGCACCGTCTATCTCGTGGAAGCGTGAAGGATGAATGTGTGGGTCTGCCCTAGCAGGGTGCATGTTCATCGTGTTGGCTTTGGGTCAGACTTAACAAGGTGACCTAGATAGGATCTAGCACCTTGAGGCATGGAGATGATCATTGCAAGGAGTTGCATATGACATCTTTCAAGAGTTGCATATGATGCAATTGGCAAGAGTTGCCTACCTGAGAGATCTGAGTTGTGGGTGACAGCCCTAGCTGGTCCATGGCTCAGAGGATTTCAAGATCTTGACCCACTAGAAGATTGTACGCTGCAATCTTGCGAATTGATGGTGAGGGCTACCAATTTGAGTCAAAATAGTGGGAGCGGTAATTAATTAAAGGCCTAATTAACTATCGTCAAATTTTATTCAAATCAAATCAAAAGGGTTTTGACAAATGCAAATTTTCTCTTGTAGAATGGCAAAAGAATCATCTTTTAAAATGGGCAAATTAATTGAGAATAAATTCCATAACTGGTTGAGGACTGTGAGAAGTGTTCTGCACAATCCAGATATACCAGGAGCCTTAGAATCCACTCTATGTACGCTTAATGCGTTGGTGAAGAAGAAAGAAGGTAAGGGAGAGAAGTGTTCTCTCGCCAAACCAATTTCTTCTACATGGAGAGGATGGAAGGAACAATGGAAGAAGAAGTCAGAGATAGAGATCTCTACTTCTGGTGTATACGTTATAGAGATTAACTTTACTACTTCTTCGTCATGGGTACTTGATACCGGATGCGGATCTCACATTTGTTCAAATGTGAAGGATCTTAAGAGAAGTAGGCCTTTGGCGAAAGGCGAGGTTGAACTACGTGTTGCTAATGGGGCAAGAGTTGCCGCCAATGCCGTAGGAACCTATGAGTTAACTCTACCTAGTGGGCTAATAATAGAGTTGAAGAAGTGCTACTATGTACCTTCCATAAATAGGAATATCATTTCCATCTCTTGTTTGGACAAAGATGGATTTGAATTTCTTATTAAGAATGGAAAGTGTTCCATTTCTAAAGATGGGATCTTTTATGGCAGTGCCCCTATGTCTTATGGTCTATACGTGATGGACTTGGAGACAAGTGTATACAATGTAAACACCAAAAGGCAAAAACTCAATGACTCAAACAAAACATATCTCTGGCATTGTCGTCTAGGGCACATAAATGAGAAGTGCATTTCTAGACTCCATAAAGATGGCTATCTAGACTCTTTTGATTATGAATCAATGGAGACATGTGAATCTTGTTTGTTGGGCAAGATGACCAAGACTCCCTTTTCAGGTAAAGGTGAGAGAGCTAGTGATCTATTAGGACTCATACATACTGATGTATGTGGGCCTTTTAGAACTAATGCCAGAAATGGGTGTCAGTACTTCATTACCTTCATTGATGATTTCAGTAGGTATGGCTATGTGTACCTGATGAAACATAAGTCAGAAACCCTTGAAAGGTTCAAGGATTTCATGAATGAAGTACAGAACCAGCTTGGTAAAAGTATTAAGGCACTTCGTTCCGATCGAGGTGGAGAATACTTGAGCCAAGAGTTTGAGGACCTTCTGCGAGCCCGTGGTATTGTATCACAATGGACTCCGCCTGGAACACCACAGCATAATGGTGTGTCTGAAAGAAGGAATCGCACATTGTTAGATATGGTGCGATCAATGATGAGTTTTGCTGATCTTCCAATTTCTTTCTGGGGTCATGCTCTTGAAACCGCCGCATTTATGCTTAACTGTGTACCATCTAAATCGGTTCAAAAGACACCATATGAGATATGGTACGGGAAGCATCCCGATTTGTCTTTTCTGAAGATTTGAGGTTGTGAAGCTTACATCAAGAAAATGTTTCCTGATAAGCTTGGACCCAAATCTGATAAATGTTATTTTGTTGGATACCCCAAGGAAACGAGGGGATATTACTTATACCACCCTACTGACAACAAAGTGTTTGTTGCCAGGACAGCTGTGTTCCTAGAGAAGGAATTCATTTCCAAAGGAAGCAGTGGGAGGAATATAGAGCTTGAAGAGGTTCAAGCCCAACAAGAAAACATTGAACTGATAGATGTACAAGAGGAAAATGTAGATTCACAAGGTGTTGTGGAATCTCAATCTCCTCAAGTAACACAAGGACCTCGTAGATCTAGTAGGACTCGCCTTGAACCTGAGAGGTTTGGATACCTTGTAACTCAGGAAGGTGGAGAGTTGATCATAGATGATGATCCAACTACCTACGTAGAGGCTATGGAGGGACCAGATTCTGAGAAATGGCTTGAAGCCATGAGATCCGAGATGGAATCCATGTACTCCAACAAAGTATGGACTTTGGTGGAACCACCCGAAGGGGTAAAACCCATAGGGTGCAAGTGGGTCTTCAAGAAAAAGACCGACATGGATGGCAATGTGCAAACTTATAAAGGCAGATTGGTTGCAAAGGGTTTTCGACAAATTCAAGGTGTTGACTATGACGAAACCTTTTCTCCAGTTGCCATGATTAAGTCCATCAGGATCATGCTTGCTATTGCAGCTTACTATGACTATGAGATTTGGCAGATGGATGTTAAAACTGCATTCCTTAACGGGAATATTCATGAGGATGTGTACATGACACAGCCTGAAGGTTTTGTAGATCCAAAGAATGCCAATAAAGTCTGTAAACTGCAAAGGTCAATCTATGGAGTGAAGCAAGCATCTCGGAGTTGGAATCTTCGATTTGATGAAGAAGTCAAAGTGTTTGGCTTTATTCAAAATGAAGATGAACCTTGTGTGTACAAGAAGGTTAGTGGGAGCTCGACCATATTTCTCATATTGTATGTGGATGACATACTTTTAATGGGGAATGATGTCTTAGCCTTAGAGAAGGTAAAGACTTGGCTTGGGAAAACTTTCTCAATGAAGGACTTAGGAGAAGCATCCTATATTCTAGGAATTTAGATCTATAGAGATAGATCTAGAAAGCTTCTCGGACTAAGTCAAAGCACGTACATTGACAAGGTGTTGAAGCGGTTCAGCATGGAGAACTCAAAGAGAGGCAACATCCCTATGCTACATGGAGTTACCGTCTCTAGAGCTCAATGTCCCCAATCTTGTGAAGAGAGGGAGTGTATGAATGGGATCCCATATGCATCAGCCATCGGATCCATCATGTACGCTATGTTGTGCACACGCCCAGATGTCTCGTATGCTCTCAGCATGACGAGCAGGTACCAGTCAGATCCCGGGGATGCTCACTGGACAGCCGTGAAGAATATCCTCAAGTACTTGCGAAGGACTAAGGATCAGTTTCTTGTGTACGGCGGTGAGGAAGAGCTGGTTGTAAAGGGTTACACCGATGCAAGCTTCCAAACCGATAAAGATGATTACAGATCGCAGTCAGGATTTGTGTTTTGCCTTAATGATGGAGCTGTGAGCTGGAAGAGTTCCAAGCAAGAAACAGTTGCCGATTTTACTACAGAGGTCGAGTATATTGCTGCTTCGCATGCAGCAAAGGAGGCTGTGTGGATCAGGAAGTTCATTTCTGAACTTGGCATAGTTCCCAGTAGCTGTGATGCAATTGAGCTTTATTGAGACAATAATGGAGGTATTGCACAAGCTAAGGAGCCCAGATCACATCAGCGGTCCAAGCACATACTGCGGCGCTTCCATCTCATACGAGAAATCGTACAGCGAGGAGATGTGAAGATTTGCAAAGTACCAACTGAAGACAACATAGCTGATCCACTGACTAAGGCCCTTTCTCAGCAGAAGCATGATGGTCATGCTAGGTCACAAGGACTGCGTTTCCTTGGTGACTGGCTCTAAGTGCAAGTGGGAATCTGTTGGTATGTATGCCCATAGAGCAAGTCATATGATGATTGTAATGGGATACTTTGTAAATGATTTGAATGATAATAAAGGCAATTTCCAATCTATATGTTTAAACCGTTTCTGAGATGATGGTGTAACATGATAGATGTCTAAAGATTGTATTACTCAATGACATATGCTTTTAGGTTCATGACCTAAATGATGAGATCATATGAATGTTAAGAGTATACATTCTTGTTTAGTCCCTAGTCGGTTGTTATTGTGGAAATAACCATAGACATCAATAACACTAAAGACTAGATTGTGTGTTGGTTGATGACAGAATCTCATTAGTCATGATATGGTGATATCAAACCAAGCACATAGGTACTTGTTAGAGAACAAGGTACCGGACAGACCCACCGTGAGAGTGACACATGGAACCATGACATGGTAGTCACAGTCAGCTCTCACAGTGATGGTGGTGAGTGTGATTCTTAGACCTGAAATCACTACACTCAACACATGTCGTTGGGTACACTTTGACATCATCAAACGCAATCCTGAAACATGGGTTGTTATAAAGGTGATGATTGGGTGGCTTTGACACATGGGGCTTTTGAGGGGTGAGTGATAGATATGGGATTTGTCCCTCCTGAGGGAGTTTGATATCCTTGGCCACTTGATGAGTAGGATTGAGAAAGGCATGCGCATGCACGTGTGAATCAATATGTGATATTGATGTCATACACATCTCACTCGGTCTACTCTGAGATCAAGGAAATGAATGAACATTGACAGGATGATTGTTCCATGCCTCGAGTTCATTTTAAATATCAGTGACAAAGGAATTATACATTCACTATAACACCATTCACGGATTGTAGGATGAAAGTTGTTCTCTAACTTTCTACTTTCACTTGGGTAGCAATGATGTGTGACTAGGCACCGCTCTTTGCTTGTGAAGTCATAAGTGTTATGGACTTTCACTGCCAATGTGAAATGGACCTGTAGGGTCACACACATAGGATTTAACCTGGAAGAGGAGTTTTGTCCACAAAGCAATGTTTAGATTGATTACTAAAGGAGTTTAGTAGTTCAATTAAACACTCAATCAGTCGATGACTCAATATCGTATGGTTCAAGGTGTTGGACGCATTGATTGGAGTATCAGATTGATTGAAATCGCAATTGACTGATTTTGCCCAACCTGTGCTCCCAACCGATCGGTTCATGTGATGAACCGGTCGGCTGAGGTTGCTGAACCGGTCGGCTGGAGTGTCCAGGCCGATCGGCTCATGCCCAGGTTGAAACGACCGGTTCAAGGGTTGAACCGATCGGCTCAACTGGTGCAACCGACCAGTTGGGAAAAGTCATGTCGGCAAGAATTTTCCTTTCGTTTCAAATTGCCCAATTTGATTGGGAATATAATTGGTATTCGATACCAATTGGGAAAGAAACAAGGAAAGTCTTTTTGAGTCGGATCAGGACCATGAACCGATCGGTTCAGGGCACCAACTGATCGGTTGGAGTGCCCCAAACGATCGGCTCAGGTCCAACCGATCGGCTCAATGGCCGAACTGATCGGTTCAGTTGTGAACCGATCATTTCAAGTTGCGAATCGGTTGCTTTTTGTGGAAAATTCTCGAACCCTTCTACTCCTGCATTAGTCCCGTATTGCCGGGCACAGAGAACCGTGTCCCATGACCCGCCTATATATAGGGGTATTGGGGGCTTCTCAAGATACAACTCAGTGCAAGTTGATTGCTCTGCAAAGTTGTCGTTTTCTCCGGTTTTGGTAACCGAGAGAGAGCCCGAGCAAGTGCTTCCCACAAAGGGAGGTGTAGCAAGGGAAGGACAACTGCAGTTGCAGTCGACAGCAGGAGAGTGTGTTGGTGACTAGTACGTCAACAGGAGGGTGCGACTCCTTCCACTTCCTTGTGGGACAAGGAGAGTGGAGTTCTGGGTGGTCCGTGTGGACTACTTCAGAGGCGGGAGGACACTGCCGCTCAGGAGGACAACTGTCATCCGACAGTCTGGTAGGAGGAGGAGTCTTCAGTCCCGGTGCGACCAGGAGCTGCACAGACACCGTCCAAGACCGGAGGTGAAGACCGCGCAAGGCGCGTGATATTGTCGCCGAGCAAGCCTCGGGACAAGGTATGATTCACAAACCATCTTTCCTATTATATAGATGTTGACGCGATTCCTTTTGTTCCGGGTTTGGGGAGAAATTTTTTTTGTTTCTGCTACTTCTCTGCCTCCTCTACAACCTAACACAGTCTAGACGCATGCCTTGTCATCGTCTACGACTCCTGAGGTACTTGTTTCTATTGAGAGTTCACTTGATGCTTCAGTTTCGGATTTACACCTTTCAGTTGCAGCTCAAAAAGGTGTTTCATCATGCACTATTCTTCATCCTTTGGCGAATGTGTGTTGCTTGTCTCATTTGTCACTACAGACTACACATTTTCTCTTCAACTAGACTCTACAATTGTTCCTCACTCTTATAAGGAAGCATCCTGACATGATGGTTGGGTCCAAGCTATGGGTAGTGAGATTGCAACACTTCATGCGAACTCTACTTGGGACTTGGTGGATCTTACTCCTGGCAAATATGTTTTAGGTTGTTGTTGGGTTTATATTGTGAAATGGATCTATTGATCGCTTGAAGGCGCGTCTAGTAGCAAAGGGGTACACTCAGACACATGGTGTTGACTTCTTTGAGACCTTTTCTCCAGTGACTCGGCTCAATTCTGTGCGGATTCTTATTTTTGTTGCTACTCATTTTCACTGGACTCTTCTTCAACTGGATGTTAAGAATTCTTTTCTTCATGGTGATCTACTTGAGGAGGTGTACATGGAGCAACCTCCTAGATATGTTGCTCGAGGGGAGTGCCAGAAGGTGTGCAATCTCAAGAAATCCGTGCATGGTCTCAAGCAGTCACCTCGGGCATGGTTTGATAAATTTAGTGTTGCACTTATACATTTGGGTTCACCCAGTCTTCTCTTGATCACTCACTCTTTGTGCACAAGTCTTCAAGTGGCACCATTATTTTATCTATTTATGTAGATGATATTTTCATTGTCGGTGATAACTCTATTGTCATTCTACAACTTAAGACATAGCTGCAAACACAATTTCAAACAAAAGATCTAGGTAATCTTCATTGTTTCCTTAGCATAGAAGTCCTACATTCCAAGAAAGGTACCAACCTCTCTCGGAGGAAGTATGTCCTTGATCTACTTGTAGAGACAGACATGGAACAGTGCAAATCATTCTCCACACTTATGGATTATCATACCAAGACTTCTATTTCTGATGACAATGAGTTTTTTGATCCAATAAAGTGTAGAAGGATTGTAGGGAAATTGATGTACTTGACAGTTACTCGGCCTGATATTTCTTATGTTGTTGGAGTTATTAGCCAATACAAGAGTGTGCCTAAGATGTCACATTGGATGGAAGTCACCCAGATTCTTTGATATTATCAAAGGATCTCCAGGGAAGGGCCTTACTTTATGGGGCAGATCTCACACAATACATCCCTGAAACTCACTGGGTTCACGGATGTTGATTGGGATGGTCATGTTGAAGATAGACGTTCTACTTCTCGATATTGCGTGTTTCTTGGGTCACATTTGGTGACTTGGAGGAGCAAGAAATAGAATGTAGTAGCACGATCCAGCACATAAGCCAAATATCGATCCATGGCGCATGCTTGTTGTGAGCTACAGTGGGTTGTGTGTTTTGTCAGAAATAAGAGTGTCTGTTGAAACCCCAATTTCTCTCATGTGATAACCAAGAAGCCATTCATATTGCTAGCAAATCGGTTTTCATGAGAGGACCAAGCACATGGAAGTGGACTGCCACTTTTTTCTTGATGTTGTTCTCTCAAAGAAGATTCAGACTCCTCATGTTCAGATTGGTCAGCAAGTAGCAGATATCTTCACCATGCCACTTCCATCTTCAGCTTTCAAGCATATGTCTTCCAATTTGGGCATGTATGATGTGTATGCTCCTGCTTGAGGGGAGTGTTAGAAAATAGTTTTCTTATTTATGTATCTCTTTACTATTTCCTTTTCCTATTGGGTCTACTATGTAAATAGTCATTCTCTATATAATAATGGAGAGAACACCCTAACCAGGTATCGCTTTCACCCAAATCCTTTCACAGAAATCAAGGACAACACGCATCGTGCTTGTCATTTAGACCATTCGTCAAACTGTTTATTCAAACTAGATAGTGAAAGCATATAGTTTAGCCACCATTAACCCAAAGTGTAGATGGGTTCATATAACTTTTATAAATCACTTAATTATTGTGCTATCTCAATTATTATTAACATCCAACTTCTTTTTAGAAAAGCATATATATTTTAGATCATTCTTGAAGGGATTTTGGAATTTTCTTGAGCCCTATTTTTCCTAGATCAAATACACAATATTGAAAGAAAAATATTAGGATGCATTGATCACAATAACCATTGTCAACAGTGCGAAGGATTACCCTATCACTAGCATATGTGATAATTGAATAAAAGTATGATGTCACTTCTTGGTACTGAAAAGAATTGGAACTAATATGCTTACTAGGTAAATAATGAACACAATAAAAATCATAAAGGGTGAGTTTGGGTGTGGATATCCAAATCATGGTAATCCTAGAACAAACTAGAAGTCTCCTGTTGAAAGGTGTTACCTCATTTCACTGTGATAGAGCAACCACGCGTTAGCCAGCTATGTCAGTCGCAATAGATAAATAAAGAATGTAGCAGACAGTTTTCACTCCTAATCCTGGCGTGACTGGTGAAGTTTATTATTTATGTAATCCTGATGGTTGCACAATTGTTATAAATTCTAAAGTTGATACGATTTACTAAAATTTGTTCACAGACTAACATGATTTGGAAAATCAGTACCCAAACTCACCTAAAGGGTATTCAAGATTACTTCATAGATAATCACATTTGCATCTCTCTTCCTATAAGACAACATCATCAAGACATATGCAACCCAACACTTATTTGTGTTGTTTACCTTAAAAAATGAAAGAGTTTGAAAGAGACATTAGACTTAAAATAACATGACAAAACTATAATAAATAGGTGGTTTTGAGATGTCAGTCTACCATAGGCATCTACTTTTTAATAAAGAAGAGAAATTGTAGATCGAGTATGTTAGGATCACATAGCAGGGAAGGTGGGTAGGATCCCCTATTTGTAGAATGGAGTCACTGGCTGAGTTTTTCCTACATTTCTGTGCAATCACAAAAGAAAATGGTCAATCAATAGAAGAAAAAGGATGTTTTGTTTACAAACCCATTTTCTTGCTTCTCTGAGTTTGAGTTTTACTGGGATGGCAAGTGCTAAATAGAACTCTATGAGATCAAGCACTATCGCATTACACCTTCTATTCCAACACTGCCAGTATTGGAATGCCCCTTGCTTCTGTATACTCTTCGTATTTGAAGACTCCCTTGGGGTTATTCTAGCACAACACGATGACTAGGAGAAGGGAAGGGCAATATACTAATTATCATTGGTTCCTGGACACCTTGAGTGATTATATGTTAATCACATATCATCTTCCAATGCTTTGAGGATACATGCATACAGGCATTAAGGGAAAATTTGTTATTTTTTACTATCTGGAAGGCAACCACCTCTGAATGGCACATTTCTAAATGGGATGTGCTGCTATCACTAATCATGCATCTCATGAACAAAACTGGTTGCAATTTATGGAGTATCTTACCATCCTAGAAAAGTATGCATCTCACAAGAAAAACTTATATACAATCCCCATTTAAAATTAGAAGAGAACTCTAGCAGCAACTAAGTGAATTTGTGTGCTACAGTAGTGCAGACATATTTAAAGGGCATTTGAAATGTGTTTCCCTCACAAATCATATGTTTTCACATCAAGAGTGGCAGGTCATGCTTCTGCCTTATGTCAATGTGTTTGCAGTAATCCATGATGAGAGACCCTGCATGTACACCTACTATTCTACATCGTACTAGAGTAACAGGTCAACATTAACATGATGTTTCACAAGCACGTCATGCACCATATTCTGGTTGATGGCACAACTGATGCAGATGCTAACCTAATGTGTTGATGCCTCCATAGACGATAATATGAACTGGAAGGCACAAGAAGCATGGCATGTAATAGACAGACCTCCAATCAAAGCATTTGCAATAGATGTTTGATGTATCAAAGTGCACGATGACATAGAAAGAAGAACTGCAACAACCTAGGTGTAATTGCATATGACCTCCCTCACATGGGATATTGTCTATAATATGCTCTTAACTTCATTTTATTTCTAAATTCATATATTGGGGCACTAGTGACGTTTCTGGTTCTATGTAACCGAGTTGGGTGATCGTCTTTCATCATATTTTGCATGTTGAATATTTGGAAAGACAAGCAGTTCTCTTTCTTCCAAGGGTTTGGGATCAATTGTAGTTGTAATTCGAGCATAGTTAACAACTTGAGGAGATGTTTGCAATTTCTAATAATTGAAAAAGGAAAATGAGCATAGATAGTCTAAAATTAGTTGTGATCTTTAACAAAAGTCTTCCGGCAATATTGATCTTGTTTTAGATAATTTATTGATGAAAGTCCCTTTGAACTATATTTTGTTTGACAAAAAGTATGGTAATATAAAGTAATATGGTTTTAGTACGAATCCAAACTTTCTTTTTCCTAAGTGTCCTTTCATCAAGTCGATAAAAGATGTATTTGTAGTACACAAAATAGGAATAATTCTGGTTTGCCAAAAAGAAATGGAAACCTATCTGTACGGTTTTTAAGACATCAAAATTATTAGTGATATTTTCGCAGCAAGACATTGCTACAAATATATGCAGCGTAAAAAGTGAACATATTTCCAAATCTAGATTGTTTCATACATGTCAAGTAACAAGAAGGATTAACTCATGCTCTGTGGAGGTATTTATCAAATCATCATACATACATGTGGTGGATAATTGGCAGCAGAACATTTGGTTTCAGCTTACACTACCTCATTGAATTCCACTTGAAGATCAGGTGGAGAATTTTGTTTGAATCTTTTTTACATTGTAGTAGGTGAGTTTGAGGTGAAACAACTACAAGCCTGAACCTAGAGTGCTTTGGGATATCATGACATCTCAATGCACCCAAATCAAATCCCCGTTGGCCTCCCTGTGGTATTCCCATGCACATACGAGAGTACCAGGGGTAGTGTAGAAGATGGAACTCTTCAACTACTATAGGTTGTGGAAGTTAAATAAGAGATTTCAACTTTCAAAATGCTCTTCCTTGTGGCAAAGGCCAACATCCATCCTTACAAATAATTGCATTGAGATTTCTATTCATTGGTTGAAAGGCCCAAATAGATCTGGAAGAAGGGATCAAGGAAATCTACAAGCAGAGACCTTGCCAAAGCCAAGGCTCTGATTACATTATTGAAAATCGACTGATCCGTTTGGATTTTTTTTCTCTTCTTTTTCTAATTACGTGATGATAATTTGAGTAGTAGACCCACTAATGTGCCACATATATACACTTCAAATAAAGGTTGCCAATTAACAATACATCTATGATTCTGCTTGCCAAATTATCTCTAGTGGACTCAACAATGTTGCTTGTGGTGTTGATGGGATTATGAAGTTGCCGCAATCAATATTATTGTGTTGCTGAGGCCAATCTAACTCATCCAACATCTAGTTATTTGCATCCTCCTTCAACTTCTTGAAATATGCTTTCCAAATTCAAAGATACTAAAAGACACAAGTGATATGATAATGTGCCAAATGAGTACTTAGAGAGAATAAAAAAAAGTTGATCGAGGCTTTGACCCCTTTGTCAGGTCACCAAGTGAGTGGTTGAACTAGTCAGTTCACATAGTAAAAGCTAGGTCTTGGTGAAAAGTGGGTTTCAGCTCCACCTGACCCACTACACCTATCGGGTGGCGGGTCAACCTATCCAACCACTTGGATCAAGTCATGTTTCAAAACCATATTCTTGATGATACGAGTTGTCCATCTCTTTACTCTATGCTAGACGAACTCGAGTCAGGTACTCTAGGCAGGGTTACAAATTTGGGAGATCGTTGGTGATAAAAGAACAGCTTGCGATACATCAATAGTGGAAGTGTCATTTCCTTTTATAGGAGAGGAGCAATGTTACACAGGTAATTGGGTCAAACCCAATTAACTTATTAAAACACAATATACTAATAAAAACACTTCCCCTCATGCTGAAGAGTATACATTACACAGTCTCAGCTTGTTATTCATGTACTTGAGTAGTGTAACAACCCTGCCTCCCAGTAACCCCCAATCAAAGGAGACCAAAAGGTCAGAGCTGCTATCCCAATAACTCAGGATCCATGGTTTAACATTTAATAAAAAATAACTATTAAATTATACCAAAACTATACTAAAAAGATGGAAATGTAAACATGGTAGGGTTTGGTGACCGAGGCGGCGGCCGAGGAGGGCGCGGCACGGGGCGCTCCTCCATGCACCACCACACCCTACTGTCATCAAACCATGAAGGAACGAAACCCAGTGAATAGCCTGAAGCAAGGGATACCAACATGGAGGAATCTGGCACTACTCCCAACACTAGATCCTATAAGGACATAGTGACAAACCATACAAAAAAAACCTGTCTGCCCTAGTGAAGGTCTTTCCAGATCTTCTCCAGGCTGATGATATCCGACAAGTTCCTAACAGTAGCGTTCCATCTCTCATAGTCAACTCGGAGAAACTGCCCCAACTCCTGGAACCATGGAAATATGTCGTGGTCATCAAAGTCATCAGCACCAATATAGGGTTCAAGATCTTGATGAACAAAATAGCGGCTATGTAGCAACTAATAGATGAGTTTCACGCCATTGACCTAGACATGGGCTACTACATCATACAACTGGCCAACAATGACGATTTCGTCTGTGCCATGACTGGCGGCCCATGGATGATCTTCAACCACTATGTCTATGTTCAATCGTGGTCCACTACTTTTAGGCCCTCCGACCCGATTCCTAGGAAGCTTTTAATTTGGGCAAGGATAGAAGACATGCCCATATATTTGTACCAAAATAGGCTTCTCGAAAGTATTGACAATCTAATAGGGAGAACAATCAAGATCGACAACATAACCCCAGAAGTTAATTGAGGCAAGTTTGCATGTATTGGTGTAGAGGTAGACACGAGAATCCCTCTCCTTCCAGCTATCTGTCTCAATGGCATACAATATAGGCTGGAGTATGAGAACCGACCTACTCTCTGTATGAATTTTGGTTGCCTCAGCCGTGAGGAATCAGTATGCACCCATGCCCAAAGTTTCCCACGGGAGATCCTTCGGCAGAATCATCCAATCCACTGACGATTCAACCGACGTATACCAGTGCCATCCACACCAGAATGCTATAAAAGAAGACAGAAAAATACCAAAAAGAACAGTTCATGTGCCAAGGAGGCCAAGGCTCCTGTTGACAAGCAACCTGCTGTAGAAACTTCCCCTGACTCCCTGGAGAACGAAGAGGAGGGAAACTGGGAAGATGTAGTTAATAGGAAAAAGAAGAAGAAGCAAAAGAAACATGGTGCTCCGCCCCAACAACCTGCTGCCAAGTCTGGTCACCCGCTCCAACAACATGCTGCCAAGGCTAATGAGGCGGGGCCCTAAAACAAACTATCGAGTTCCTCTAATACTATCATGACCTTAGTGAATGATGAAACAAGTGAGGGGCGCACTTCCGACCTGGAATTCACATCTGCCTTTCAATTCCAAGGAAGTATAGGCCCAAAACTCATGCATCCTAGTGCTACCTTTGATTGGGGTAACACTACCTCCAACAATGGAGGAATCATTCTCCGAAACAGACACATTGTCTACCAAACAGTCAGCCCAGGTCATGAGTAGAAGAACGGGAAACTAGGCCAGCTAGTTGAAGAAGCCTGCCCTAGGTAGCCGACCACCAGGTCGCTTTCTTTCCGAGATGAGGTACTGTAGAATAACGATATGTCCATAGAGAACCAGGCAGCGGGGCTCCTCGCTGGAATCCACTAGAATCTCAAGTCTAGTGGTAGCCGTTGATGTTCCTTTATGATAAACATCCTCTGCTGGAATGTCCAAGGAGCTTGCTCCAAGGACAAGATAAATCATATTATGCAGATGAAACACAAGTATCGAATCCACATCTTGGCGATTGTTGAACCAAGATGCAGCGGTACAAAATTAGAAAACGTGATTAAAAAGATTGGTTTCAACTCATCTCACTGAGTTGAGGCACTGAGATTCTCAGGAGGTATCTGGATCCTCTGGGACAACCATCGATGCCCACTAGACATACTCCTTTGTCATAGGTAGTTCATCCACTATAAAGTAAACAACACCAGGCTAATTACGTTTGTATACGCCAGTACCAACCCACAAAAGTGAGATCTCTTGTAGAATTGCCTAGTTTCACTGACCCCTGTGCCCCTTGAGGCATGGGCTGTGGTCGGAAATTTCAACACCATGATTGATATCGGAGAGAAACATGGAGGAAAAGGGTTTGACAACCGCTCCTATACCAAAGTCCATGCAATGGTATTTGCTACTGGTCTGGCAGACACTAAACATTTGGGCCAATTCTATACCTTTAAGCGTGGTCAACTCTGGGACAAACTAGACAGAGTTGTTGCTAACTCTAGTTGGCTAAACATTGAGAACGGCATGAAGACTCGTGTCTTGACATGGCTCAACAATGATCACAATCCAATTCTTATCACCAGGAGTGCATCTCTAACACAGAGGAAGGCTTTCTTTTGCTCTAAGAAAAGTTGGTCTCACAATGCTGACTTCTACAAGGAGCTGCTTCCCTACAAGAATGGCTTGCTAACATTCCTAGAGGCCCTCTTGAGCTTCCAAGCAGCATCTGCCAAGTGGGAGGACGCCAGACTCAAGAAGCAATACAAACTAGAACACAATCCTAAAATGCCTCGATAGATACCAGGTAAATTCCTTGACCCACTAAAGCTTAGCTAATGATCTTCAGGCTATCTCACTGGAGGAAGAATATGCGGCCATACTACGTATCGAGGAGGTTGATTGGAAACAGAAAGCAAATATATCCTGGCTACAACATGGAGATGGAAACAATAAGTTTTTTCACTCCTATGTGAAAGCTAGGAGATCCCATAACTGAATTTCTTACATTCGGGATGGTGGTGGGAGATGGCTCTCTTCCACTGAAGACATCAAAACACATGTCAGAGATTAGTTCTGCTCACTCCTCACAGCTCCACCGACCCCGGCGACTGACTTGGCGGCAATACTAGGCTACTACAGAGATTTTCGGGCGTACTTTAACCTGGATGCTCTGGAAACCACACCAACTGATGCGGAGATTAAAGAGGTGACTTTTCATATGACAGCGCTCAAAGTGTCGGGACCAGACAGTATTCATGCGGGCTTTATCCAGGACAAATGGAATCAGATGGGTTCCTCTATTACCTTACAGGTGCGTGAGACATATGAAAATGGCTGGATTGACCCCAACCTGTAAAACTCCCTCATGGTCCTTATACCTAAAACAGCTCAACCTCAATAATGTAGTGAGCTCTGACCCATATCGCTAAACAACTTTTATTTCAAGTTAATCTCTAAAATTGTGGTAGAGAGGTTGAAACCATATTTGAATGGCTGGATCTATGAGAACCAGTCAAGATTCATACCCGGCAGGCGAAGAAGCGATAATGTTCTCTTGGTGCAAGAGGTAATCCATTCAATGAAGATGAAGAAAAAGGGACGGAAATGGATCAGTATTAAGGTGGACCTATCAAAGGACTTTGATAGAATGCGATGGTCGTTCATCAAAGACACTTTAATCAAATCAGGCCTACCAGATAAGCTAATCTCAATAATAATGCAAATCATATCTATTGGTCAAACCGCGATTCTCTGGGAGGGATCACATCTTGAGGCATTTAAACCTAACCAAGGTGTGAGACAAGGTGATCCTATTAGCCCCTACTTATTTGTTCTATGCATGGAGCATTTGAGCCAAGCGATCCGGAGTGAAGTTCGCATCAGACAATGGAAACCTATAGTCCTCTCTAGAGATGGGGTTCCTCTTTCGCATATGATGTTTGATGATGACCTGCTCCTAATGGCGGAAGCCTCTCCTTCACAGGCCTCTACCATCACCCGTGTGCTCAAGGAGTTCAACAGAGTTTGTAGGCAGGTCGTATCTATAAAAAAATCTAAGTGTTTCTTTACACCCAACACCACTTCCCATGAATGACATGTCTTTTGCAGGCTTACTGGGATTCCTCAAACCCAAGACCTTGGCAAGTACTTGGGAGTTACGATATTGCACCACCAGTTAAACAAGGCAACGCACTCTAGTATCACTACTGCGATCAAAGGAAAGATGACCAGTTGGGCGACCAAGTGCCTCTCTCTTTCCGGGCGCATAACCTTAGCAAAAAGCACTCTGCAATCCATTCCCTCTTACACAATGCAGACTATCAAGTTGTCACCTTCACTTTGTGATGATATAGACAGGCACATCAATGCATTCATCAATGCATTCATCTAGGTGGGTAAGAATGCAAGGGACCAGAACGATGCCCTCATGCTCAAAAATGTCTGGCAATTCATTTCTCAACCCTCCACCCTTTGGGTTAGGATGATGACAGGGAAATACATGTGTGAAGGATCCATTAGCACAAGTCATGGATCATCTGCATGGGCTTTTATCAAAAGAAATCTACAAAAGGTCAAGACAATCAGTTGCAAAATTCCACTCTCGGGCACCACCACCAATGTGTTGACAGATCGTTGGATTCTTGGCAAATCCATGGAGGGTATGTAGGTGAATCTCAATATCCCCAGAGGACTGGAAGACCTCAATGTAAGCTCCATGGTGCTCCCTGATGGCTCATGGGAATGGATTTTTATTAATGCATACTTCCCTAACAAAGCGATAAACTACCTCAAAGTCACCAACCCACCAAAGGCAAATGGTGGTGAAGACACCTGGTCCTTGCCCTTTATACACTCTGGTGGATCAGGATTGAAGTCTCATTAACCCATAATCCAGTTTGGAAGAAGATTTGGAAGCTACCCTTGCCTCCCAAGTACCGAACCTTCATCTGGCTCCTCTTCCATGGTGCCATTCTAACCAATGTCGAGCTGGCCAGAAGACATATTGCTACCTCAAACATCTGCCCAATGTGCAGTAATGCCCCAGAATCCTTGCTTCACTATCTCTGGGACTATCCCATTGCTATGTCAGTATGGCAGAAGCTTGGAATGCCAGCCAACTTCTTTCTTCTCCCAGAAGATGACTGGCTCAAATTGCTGGTGTCCCCTAACCAAGACGACGTCCTCCGCACATCCCATTGTGTTGGTTGTTTGGCGATCTGGAGAAATAGAAACAAAGTCACGCACAGGAACAATGGCAAATCTACTCTAATCCTGTCAAAGTTCATCCATGAGCACACAAAGTCCATTATGGAGATCCAGTCACAACAGCAATCCATCCAATAACCGGCAATGACCGTCAGCAAACCAGAAACCAACAATAATGTGATTGTCTTTGTCAATGTTGCCTTCCAGAGTCATTCCATGAAGTCTGGGATTGGAATCTATGCAGTTGACAGAATAGGTGCATGTATTATGGGTGTCGGCTACACTGGTTATGCTTCGTCTGCACTAGAAGCGGAAATTAATGGCATCCTGGCATCTCTACAGTTGTGCTTGGAACACCAGTGGATGCATCCTACTATCTACATGGATTCTACCAATGTTATCAAGACGCTTATATGCTCAGACCGGCCTTTGAGGAACTTTGAAGCTCACCAAAAGGAATACATATCCCTTTTACTGGATTGTCCCAACATAAAACTACATTACATTCTGAGATACCATAATGATGTCGTTGACGGCATTGCAAAACACACCATGTACTCTTTTTCTCTGATTTCCTTTCTAGGTAATAAACCCCCTTGGCTTCCCAAGGAGGGGAACTATGTTCTTTCCCATATTTTTCCTGTAGTAGAGAACGGGATGAATAACTAATCTCTATTTACCCCCCCCCAAAAAAAAAGCTGGAATAAAACTTTGCATACCTCTTTGAAATTTCATATTTCTAGACTTCTATCCACCGATGGAGTCTATTCTAACTAATCCTCCTTACACTTTAATTCAAATATTCACAATGTATCACTTTATTGTTTGTCCTTTTCATTTTGTACTTAAAACGCCGACAAACAAAACATTGGTCAGCATAAATGAATATGCCGGTATGTGGGGACAACCAAAATTTCACAAATATTGCTAATAACCTAAATATCACAATTAAGTTATTTAACAATCCAAATTATATTTTCAATGTGACATTATCCACCGCTTTTTCCCTAACCCTGGAATACCCTCTCTAGGGTTTTTCCTTTGCAAGAGTCATAAGGCCACCTTCTCCATCCTGAGCTTGGTGCCTGGGGTCACCTCTCATAGTGCCCAATGTTCTTCCCTCTTGGTCTTGACCTAATTGACATTCCCTCCATGGCTTCGTCACACATCATACATCAGGGTGGCATGTAGGGCGAGAATGCACATTTATAATTAATTGTGATAATCATAGTGACTTAAAAGATTTTCATAAATGAACATCCAACATTTTAGGTTGCATCCAATTCGATCAATCATTCGAGAAAACTCCATGAAACTAGATCGATTACTCATAAATAACCTCATACCTATACTACTGATTTTTGAGATAGAATCAACAAAGTAGGGAAATCCAATCAAGCAAGCAAGTACAAGAAACCTGAAATAAACATACAATTTCCTTTTATCAAGATCTATCCAAACCAACTTGCTCCTTAGGATTTCTAGTCCTTTTTAGGATTTCTACCCCTTTTTAGGGTTTCATTTGCAATTAGGGTTTTGCCTTTACTTTTAGTACCACAAACCCTAATTAGACAAAACTACTTATAAACCTTAAGTTTCACATCCTATCTCTCCTAGTAGTCCTAGGAACAACATTTATCAACCTTTTCCATATATTTCGAATTAAACATAGTTTTCTCTTCTTTTACCCTAAATTATGGTTTCCAGATCCATTATCTTACATTCTTGGTTTCTAATCCTAAATCATGCAATTTCTCATCAAAATTAGATTAGAATCTACCATTATCATTCAATAAGTTAATACTATTCGAATTAACTTATTATGCCTCATAGATTCATTCATTAACCTCAATTAGGGTTTCTAATAAAATTTTAATATATTTTCCATCAGCTTAACATACTTTTGCAAATCGAAACAAAATAAGGTTCTAAAACTATTTTTATCGTGTTCCTTGTATTTTTCTGATCAAATTTCATATATTAAGTTTAGTCATCAGAGCTTCCTAGAAATTTCTACAAATTTCCAAAGAAAAACATTCTCTTGAATATTTGGCAGAGAGGGCTATTTACCAAAAATGCCAGGACGCTCGATCGGTGGTCCTCTTGGACTATGCAGGATTAGACGATCCATGTCGCACATCTCCACTATATCGATCGTGCGCACTGACCCAACACCGGCCCATTGGATTTCTCACAAGTCGACATCGGTCCTTAATCCTGCGGTGGCTCTACGGTGGCACTTTCTCCGAAAGGAATCAATCTAGAGAGGGACAAGGAGTTATGGATCAAGGAGTAGCCATTTGGGTTCGTGAAGATCTGAGGAATCAAGAGGGGCTATATTTATAGGATCGAGGGGTCTCTCTAGGGTTTCCCCAAACTTGTTGCTGCCCACACCTTCAGGTGATTTGGACGTTCTTTCTAGAATACTCGAAACACCCTAAAAGCTAGGTTAGATCGGTGCGGAATCATGTCCCAAAGACCCTTGTGGTCTTGGATTCCTAGCTGGTACCATGTCATTTGAGAAAATTGGATTAGAAATTCTCGATTTCCCTTTCCCTTTCCTTCTGTGAATCGAGGTGGATGTTGCACAGCCACCGTTGGATCCGTGGTCCTCTGGATCACGCGGGGAATCCGACGGCTGTCATCATCCCCTTGTTTCTAATTTTTTAAAAATAAAGGAAAATATGTATTAAACAAAGGAAACTTGTGAAATTCATATATCTCTCCTCGTTTCATATTTTTCACTCAAATTTTAGAGGAAACTCAATCTTGGCATTATCTACTCGTATATTAAATTTGAAACCCAAATTCTAAAGGGAAAGGGTGTTTTCTTCATAAGCAAGTTATTCTTTAATAAAACCAATTTAATTGGTATTTCCTCTTTCTTAAACTTTTAATTTCTTGATTTTGATTCCTTTTTCCATTAGAAATCATGTGGATGTGAAATCTCATCCAAGATGGATCCATTACCCATATATCCATATATTTCTTGTAACATCATTGTTATATCATATTTCCTTCATAATAAAGCAATATTTAATTGATCTCGTTGCATTATCTTTGCAACTTGGACTCCTTGGAACCCAAGGAACCTTAAAGGCACGAAATCCACCTTTGTAGAATATTACCTAGCCTTCTAGAGGCTTCTACCTTTTTCTCTTTGCCTGTCTTAATATATATTCTTTTATTAACTGAATTTCTTTTTCTCTTTTATTTTCTTTTTCCTATTATTGGGCTCAATAGCCAATAAGGCCCACAAAACAACTAATAACGCTATTGTAATCGAAATTCATTCATTCAAATCAAACCACGCCATTATTTCTTCATATATCTATATTAAGAGAAATTGCATTTCTCACCAAAAGAACCCAAAATTGGGATTGTAACATCCTTCCCCTCTTATAGGAATTTTGCCCTCAAAATTCCACCAAGCAAACAAACAAACAGGATAAGACTTTCTCATGTCCATCATGGCTCCCATGTGGCTTCACCCTCTCCATGGTGCTTCTTAAGAACCTTCATCATTTTATATTCTTACTTTTGAGTTCTCTCTCACCTTGGTATCTTGTACCCTTATAGGTGACTCAGGATATTTCAGCCTCTCTTGAATCTTAATAGGTTCATGGCTCAGCACATGGCTTGGGTACCTCACATAGTGCTCTAAATCAGACTTGTGGAACACATCATACATCACATTATCCTGAGGGGTAAGACTAAACATTAGAATCTCCACCAATCCATCTCAAATTGACCTATGTATCGGGGACTCAACTTTCTCAGCTATAACTCAAAGGGGTCAGATTTACATATCACATATTCTCTCATAGTCAACTACATGTCAGTCAACCTCACATCAACTCATGACTCATGTTGCCCCGGGGCTCTCTCAACCATCACACGATCAATGCAACTTCATCTGCACACATTGTTGTCTCTCTAACCTTCCCAAGGTCTTTCCACTGACATCATCTTCATGAACCAATGACCGACACGACCTCCCTTACTGAGTTTCTTACATCCCGATAGTGGCCATGGTGTCTATCATCACAACTCTCATAGGACAAGAACTGTCTCCATGTATCATCCTGAATGAGCACACACGCTATCATCAGACCCTCTAGTCTGGATCATACTAACCATTAGTTAGGGGTGATAAGTTGTACTAGCATCGAGTTCTTCATGTAACTACTTCCATCGCATAAAAGTGAATCTTTACGTCAAACTCAAGAACCTTTGAACTTTCATCATGGTGTAGTTGAACCATCTCTCTCTCATATATAGTTCAACTGGATCTGTCCCCTGATAGTATTCTCTCTTTCTCTTAGATTATGTCATCTAGGTAAAGTGGTCTACCATAACCCATATTGCATCTTGGCCTTCCTCGGTCCAGGGGAGACTGACCAACAACATTCATGGTGATCAACTCCCATTCCCTCTCGGGGACTCTTTAATATCTATATCAACTCACTGAGTTACTGGTGTTCGTCCTTCACCTCCTGGTATGCATGGTAACAAGCCACATGCAACTCTGTACACTTCTTCATCTTAGGCATCCAATGTACTACTGCAACTTACTATCTTAATAGTACCATGGTGTATGGTGAACTTAAAATCATGATCTCCTGTATGTCATGATTCCTCAAGGTTGGTTCCTCAGAAACCCTAAAACACTCTAGTAGTGGATTTCATCACCTTCTTTACTAGAGAAGTGCATCTGAGGTTCTACAACCATCCTTCTATCGCGTCAAGCCCTAGGCTGGCTAACCAAGCAACCACTAACTCGACCAATAGGTCTAGTTGTATATGAGAATTATCCACAAAGGTCTCCTCTTCGGACTTAGGGCTCACCTAACAGCATCTTCTAGCCTCTCCACGGGCTAAATAAGATAGCTGCATCTCAACTAGAGCATCCATTACCACATTACATATTTATGTGTTAGGTAACGGTGAAGACATACACCTCCATGTATTCCACTTATTATCTCATCTCGAACTTTAGGTCTACCTTTATCAAGAAAACTCAGAGCTCGTCAAGATCAAACTTATATAACTCATAAATGCCATACAGCTCATGATAAGAACATCCTTATAAGATGACTGCCTTAGTTTTCTTGGTATTTGTAAACCATCCACACATTGTACACTCCACAAAGGTATGCTACTATCTCTATCCTCATACATCATAGCAATGTTTCAACTCACATCATCATCTTTATCCTTAGTGTATGGCATGCATACAACCCTATCTCTCACCCCCATAACGAGATAAAATAAGCATTTGGCGGCCATCTAAACACAAAGTTCTTCCCGTTCCAAGAGTAGAGATGGTGCATCCCACATCGCCAGTACACCTTCCAATCTAGGTTGGAACGTGCATTACATGTCTCCACATCATAAACATCTTGATATTAGGTTTACTTCCATGGAAAACTGGTCTAAACTCACCTTGGTCATCCCAAAATCCTTAGTCATCTCCTCTAGGTCTGTAGGGTGTCGGTATTTTGGAGTCATCCCTCTTTCCTTATGCAACCAGGGAGTGCCCACCTCAAATGCTCTTTGGGCTCCAGGAGCTCATGAAGGTGATCAATCTCCTAACTCATGGCCCTCAGACATGACTGTTGTTACTCCCCAACCCTACAGTCTTGTGCAACTAGGAAATTAGGTAACTCTTACTCCCATCAGTCTTATCCCCACCTGACCTCAGTATTGACTTAGGATTCTATCATGGTGTATCTCAAAACTTGGAACTTTACCCAAGCCTCCATCATCTCTCTCGGTATTTGTGGTCACACTTACATCCTCTCATAGGGATCATGGTGACCTACCTACCTCAGTCAGGCCCCATACTGGTTACCTCCATGGTAACACATCCACATGCCCTTAGAGATGGTTATCTATGGGTCTATATGTACATTCTCATACTATGTAATCTCCACTTAGCTTCTCAAGGTCCTATGAGACCTCTTTAGGCTACCTCAAACCCACCAAAATCTGGTACATACCCTACAGAAGGGTCCCTCCCCAAGATGGGAGAAAACTATCTCTCGATAGCAACAAAGGTCACAAACATCCTTAAATCTAGGGTTTACATTCACATGAGCATGCTTAGCCCTAGCGAGCTACTAAGGCACGTAGCTAACAAGTAGACCACCTACTAAACTAGGCTAGGTATCCATGGTAGGTCATACTTGTTTCCATTCCTTAACATTGGACCATCATCATACATGCCCATATCACCAACCTATATGTGAGTGGTTCATCAAACATATACCTTAGTCTAAGGGGTTTCCTTTTCCTCTAAACATGAGGGGTACCATGCTCCCATGTGTAGGAACTCAAGCATCGCGTGAGCATCGGGTGCACTAGGTTCTACTACTTTCCCTCTTATATCTAGGAACCCTAGGTTCACTTTTATGCATCAGCCGTCCAACCACAAGCCAAACTGGTACAAGGTATAGAATGCACTTCCTACTATTCTTCCACGTGAGAAACACCTCAGATTCCTACACCAGGACAACCAATTAGGTGCAAACCCTCACAACTTGATACTATACCCCCCTCAGGGTCTAAGGAACTCTTCTTCTTGATCCCTAGAAGGTAAGGTAGGCACCTACAACTTCCATAGATTGGTTCAATAAGTCTCTTTCCTTTTCTAGGATTTGGTTCCTCTAATGGAAACCAAGATACCACAAGTCTCCAAGGATCATGCACAAGGCAACCACCACCATCCACTTAGGTCGTCCATTCTAGGTTAAAACATACCCAACTCCTCATGGTTCCTCATATCTCAGAGTCTAAGTTTCCAACCTTCTTTCTCGGGTCTTATTCTCTCTCTCTCTAGAGGTAACCCTACAACTGACCTTACCACTGGAGGTTCTCTCTCTAAGAAGGTGGATCAAGTTCACATGCATACACCTTCATGGGAGAAACATATGATCAAACCTATGTTCGCTCAAGATTAGCCATAGCTCTTCATGCTTATCTCATAATCTATCCAACATGCCCTTCTGACCTAGGTTTCAATCTACTTCCACCACTACTGATGTGCTTTCCTACATAGGGGAATGCTCATCTATGCTCACATATGCCCATAAAGGTTTCTATATGGTCATCACTAACCTCATCAATGAAGGAGTTATCCTTCACCCTAACATGCACTACCCTTCCCAGGTTGGGTCGCCCAAAAGGCATTAGGTCAACCAACCTCACATAGCTCATACTTCTCATAGGTATTCAAAACTAAAAGCATGTCAACCCACGCACATGGTTGACCATGATATCTAACTCATCATGCCATCTCTCTCTGACAACCACTTAGGGTTTAGGGTTAGCATCATCCACTAAGGATGCGGAAGGTCTCTACCTCTTTCTGGAGGCCTCTGCCTCCAAGGCTCTACTCATCCTCCTATTAAGAAGGTCTAACCTCAGGTCTCCCCTGAGGGCACGACAACAAATGTCATGCAAACTAAGCATGTAACTATCATTAGTTTACACATAAACTATTATTTATGTCCATGACATCTTGTTTACATGATTTTCATTAATTTGGAGGAGGATTCCTTAATCTTACCATACACACCCTGACCATAAGAGGGTGAGGAAGAGAGAGAAAAACCCTAAACCTTAGTATCTCAATTTAATTAGGGTTGAAAATGGACGAAAATAGATGAGAGAGTCCTAAAGGTATCTTATTTCGAGTCAGAACCTCAAACATTGGCCAGGAAGTCACACTGCATCCGGGGGTCATCGTGACCGACTAGCGGGGCGGAGGAAAATATTGCCAGCCTCTGGACCGTGATCCTTTTCTTGACACCTACGTCATCAGAAAATCCTCTAATAACTCCCTTAGTTCTATAGATTTTGTAAAATTTAATAATTATTAAGGATTAAATGAGAAACCATTCACTCTAATACCAAATGTAATGACCCCGCGTCCCGGTAACCCCCAATCAAGGGAGACCAAAAGGTCAGAGCCGCTATCCCAATAACTCAGGATCCATGATTTAACATTTAATCCAAAATAACTATTAAATTCTACCAAAACTATACTGAAAAGATGGAATAAAGCTTTGCATACCTCTTTGAAATTTCAGATTTTTAGACTTCTATCCACAGATGGAGTCTATTCTAACTAATCCTCCTTATAATTTAATTCAAATATTCACAATGTATCACTTTACTATTTGTCCTTTTCATATTGTAGCTAAAACTCCGACAAACAAAACGTTGGTCAGCATAAATGAATATGTCGGTATGTGGGGACAACCAAAATTTCACAAATATTTCTAACAACCTAAATATCACAATTAAGTTATTTAACAATCCAAATTATGTTTTCAATGTGACATTCTCCACCGTTTTTTCCCTAACCCTGGAATACCCTCTCTAGGGTTTTTCCTATGCAAGAGACATAAGGCCACCTTCTCCATCCTGAGCTTGGTGCCTAGGGTCACCTCTCATGGTTCCCAATAGTCATGCAAGAAACATAAGGCCACCTTCTCCATCCTGAGCATGGTGCCTGGGGTCACCTCTCATAGTGCCCAACGGTCTTCCCTCTTGGCCTTGACCTAATTGACCCTCCCTCTAGGGCTTGGTCACGCATCATACATCAGGGTGGCATGTAGGTGTGAGAATGTACATTTATAATAAATTGTGATAATCATAGTGACTTTAAAGATTTGCATAAATGAATATCCAACAGTTTAGGTTGCATCCAATTCGATCAATCATTCGAGAAAACTCCATGAAACTAGATCGATTACTCATAAATTATGACATACATGTACTGTTGATTTTTGAGATAGAATCAACCAAGTAGGGAAATCCAATCAAGAAAGAAAGTACAAGAATCCTGAAATAAACATACAATTTCCTTTTATTAAGATCTATCCAAACCAACTTTCTCCTTAGGATTTCTAGTCCTTTTTAGGATTTGTACACCTTTTTAGGGTTTCACTTGCAATTAGAGTTTTTCCTTTACTTTTAGTACCACAAACCCTAATTAGACAAAACTACTTATAAACCATAAGTTTCACATCCTATCTCTCCTAGTAGGCTTAGGAACAACATTCATCAACCTTTTCCATATATTTCAAATTAAACATAGTTTTCACTTTTTTTTAACCCTAAACTAGGGTTTCTAGATCCATTGTCTTACATTCTTGGTTTATAATCCTATCTCATGAAATTTCTCATCAAAATCAGATTAGAATCTACCATTATCATTCAAAAAAATAATACTACTCGAATTAACTTATTATGCCTCATAGATTTAATTCATTAACATCAATTTGGGTTTCTAACCAAATTTTAATGCATTTTCCATCAACTTAATATACTTTTGCAATTAGAAACGAAATCAGGTTCTCAACCTTTTTTTATCGTGTTCCTCGTATTTTTCTGATCAAATTTCATATATTAAGTTTAGTCATCAGAGCTTCGTAGCAATTTCTACGAATTTTACAAAGAAAAACATTCTCTTGAATATTTGGCAGAGAGAGTTATTTACCAAAAATGCTAGGTCACTCGATCGTTGGTCCGCTTGGACTACGTAGGATTAGACGATCCACGTCACACATCTCCACTATCTCGATCGCACGCGATAACCCAACACTGGCTCATTGGATTTCTCACAAGTCCATGATGGTCCTTAATCTGACGGCCACTGCTTCTCGTCTTTTTCTTCCTATCGAACCCAACCTACGGTGGCTCCACGACGATGCTCTCACTTGAGAGGAATCTATCGAGAGAGGGATAGGGAGTTAGGGATCAAGGAGTATTCTTTTGGGTTCATGAAGATGTTAGTAATCGAGAGGGGCTATATTTATAGGAGCGTGGGGGTCTCTCTAGATTTCCCCAAATCTGCCGCTGCCCACACCTTCGAGTGATTTGGACATTCTTTCTAGAATACTCAAAACACCCTAAAAGATAGGTTAGATGGGTGCGGAATCATGTCCCGAAGACCCTTTTGGTCTTCAATTCCTAGCTGGTACCGTGTGATTCACAAAAATTGGATTAGAAATTCTCAGTTTCCCTTTCCCTTTCCTTATGTGATTCGAGGTGGACGATGCACAACTATTGTCGAATCTGTGGTCCTCTGGACCACACGGGGAATCTGATGGTTGTCATTGTCCCCTTGTTTCTAATTTCTTAAAAACAAAGGAAAATATGTATTAAACAAAGGAAACTTGTGAAATTCATATCTCTCTCCTCATTTAATATTTTCACTCAAATTTTAGAGGAAACTTTGTCTTGGTATTATCTACTCGTATATTAAATTTGAAACACAAATTCCAAAGGAAAAGGGTGTTTCCTTCATAAGAAAGTTATTCTTTAATAAAACCAATTTAATTGGTATTTCCTCTTTCTTAATCTTTTATTTTCTTGATTTTGATTCCTTTTTCCATTAGAAACCATGTGGACACGAAATCTTATCCAAGATGGATCCATTATCCATATATCCACATATTTCTTGTAACATCATTGTTATCTCGTATTTCCTTCTTAATAAAGCAATATTTAATTGATCTTGTTGCATTATCTTTGCAACTTGGATTCCTTGGAACCCAAGGAACCCTAAAGGCATGAACTCCACCTTTGGAGGATATTACCTAGCCTTCTAGAGGATTCTACCTTTTTCTCTTCTCCCTTTCTGATGAATGCATATCCATCATGATTTCAAGTTGCCATCTTGGGCCCAATTCAACTCATTACATTCGATTTCATCTCCTAAAACTTACAATGTGTAATTTTGCCTAATTAGTTGAATTATCAAGTTATTGACTAAATTCCATATTGATTTCATGTAGGTCGCGATTGAGGTTGAATCTTCATCTGGGGTCCACCTTCACTCAACCTTGAATCCTCCTATCATCACCATTGTCTATTGCCCTAGTGGTTTTCCTTAATAGTTTCACCTTAACGATCTTGCCCTAGTGGTCTACTCTCTCGATCCTAAGATCGTGAGCTTCCAACACCACCCGATCGCTAATCAATGGTTATTCATCACCTGCCCTAATGATCTCCCCCTCACGGTCTCAAAATTGTGAGAGCCCTCGTGATCCTAAGACCGCGAGGAGCATGTTCATGACCCCAAAACTGCTAGGATATGCAACGGGTCTCTGGCGCACAAAAAGCAGTTCCTCTCAAAATCGCCCACGACGCCGACTTGCAACCACGACCATCAAGGTCACCTCCTCTTTCAACCACCATCACCTTCCCGCCAACACCTACACACCTACAACCCTAAAATCTCGGTGACCTTCTTCCGCCTTCCATCCACGACACCAAAGATCTCCACCACAGTGACTCCACTACTTCCTCGCCATACCGACCTGCTAGCCTCCACTGCAGGACCGTCCTCCGTCATTTAAACTTGACGTTGAATGCCTACTACCACCATGACAGAACTTGTAGTTCTGCCACCCTCTATGTCTTTGCGGTCTCCAAACCATGGGATCTCTAGTGGTTTCCAAACTGTGAGACTCCAAGATTGTGAATCTCGGGACCGCGTGACCTAGCAAACCACGAGGCGAGTAGACCGTTAGAGTAGGACCGCGAAGAGTGTGAGATCGTGAAGCCTAAGGCAAAAGGTACAAACCGTGAAGATCCTCACGGTTTCCAAACCATGAGGCGAGATCGTGTAAGAAGAGAAACCACGAGAATGTGAGGGTTTATCCCAAACCGAGAAGGCAGAGATCTTGAAGAGCTCAAAACCTAGAATAAACAAATGATTTCCCAAATCGTGAAGAAAGAGGTATAGGATCATGAAGAAAAAACCATGAAGGAGCCTCACAATTTCCAAACTGTGAGGGCTTATCAAGTTTCCCAAACTATGAAGCCAAACTGTGAAAATTGCAAGAGGGTCCAAATCGTGAAGACCCCATCGAAGCCTATAAATAGGACCAGCAGGGTCCTCATTTGGGGCATCGGACCCAGGACGCCGACAGGCTGCCTAAACACAGGTTCGATCCCACATACATCCACGCCATCGTCACCTCGCATGATACTCCTCTTGCTCTGAGTAAGGAGGTCAAGACAAGAAAGAAGGTGGAGAAGAAGATCTTCCTGGTCTGCCTTGGTGGTTCTTCCTCCTCATCCAGATCTACTCTGGCACGACATAGAAGACTGCATCATATTCACCGAGCTGCGACTATCTTTTACATCATACTCATGGCGGAATCTTCCCTCTATCTTGTTCTTCTTGTTTCTCGCATCATGAGCGAGTAGTTCCTTTTTGCTGGGGTGTGGGGACTAGCCCTACTGCCCATGCTTTCATGTCTTTTCATTTTAACATTCCAAGGCAATGTATGTAACTTTTCATTTCGTTGTTAAACGTCAATGTTTGCTTGTAGATTGATCACCTGCTTACTTTTATCTTGTTCTTTCCTATGTTGCGAGTACTTAAATATGTAGGATAGAATGTCGATAAATGGGGTTGACTCCCAAACTAGAAATAGAATGGGATTTTTTGAGGTCGTAAGTGTATGATCCGTGAGGGGACGAGCCATCTAGCCCACGGTGACACTTCTTTGTGCCTAAACATCCCTCAGCGAGGGCCACAGCTTCAGTTGGATTTCTGTATCTTTAGAACTGTAAGTACATGATCCTAATGGTGACGAGATATCTGATGCCTAAGTTGATGCTTACACAGACCTAAACATCCCTCAGGGAGGGTTTGTAGTAGTTCTACTTGGATTGTTAGATCTTGCATGAATGTTTTATGATTGGATGTGTTTGCATGTGCAGTGGTGGTGAAACCCAGGACCACCCCAGTGATTCCATATCATTAACCTAGATCAAACTTTAATTCATCTCTTTACTTTCTTGCAATTAGTTTAATTAAACTCAACTCCATCTTTGTTCTAAATATTATCCCTACTTGAACTGGACTAGACTAGCAACGATTCTTAAAAACGTTGTCCCTTGGGATTCGATCCTTAACTATACTATGATAAGACCCGTCCACTTGCGGGTGGTATTATTGCACAAGTTTTGGTTAAAAACTCTAGGATTTCAACCCCAAGTCAATTTGTTAGTGCGATAATAAACCACATCACTTTCTTAATATATATTCTTTTATTAACTAAATTTCTTTTTCTCTTTTATTTTCTTTTTCTTATTATTGGGCCCAATTGCTAATAAGGCCCACAAAGCAACTAATAAGGCTATTGTAAACGAAATTCATTCATTCAAATCAAACCACACCATTATTTCTTCATATATTTATATTAAGAGAAATTGCATTTCTCACCAAAAGAACCCAAAATTGGGGTTGTAACATCCTTCCTCTCTTATAGGAATTTTTCCCTCAAAATTCTACCAAGCATACAAACAAACAGGATAAGACTTTGTCATGTCCATCATGGCTCCCATGTGGCTTCACCCTCTTCGTGGTTCTTCCCAAGAACCTTCATCATCTTATGTTCTTACATCTGAGTTCTCTCTCACCTTGGTATCTTTTACCCTTATAGGTGACTCTGGACATTTTAGCCTCTCTTGAAGCTTAATAGGTTCATGGCTCAGCACATGGCTTAGGTGGAACACATCATACATCACGTTATCCTAAGGGGTAAGGCTTAACATAAGCATCTCAACCAATCCATCTCAAATGGACCTATGTATCGGGGACTCAGCTTTCTCAGCTATAACTCAGAGGGGTCAGATTTTCATATCACATATTCTCCCACAATGAACTGCATGTCAGTCTGCCTTGCATCAGCTCACGACTCATGTCACCCCGGGGCTCTCTCAGCCATCACACGATCAAAGCGACTTCATATGCACACACAGGGGTCTCTCTAACCTTCCCAAGGTCTTTCCACCGACATCATCTTCATAAAGCGGTGATCGACACGGCCTCCCTTATAGAGCTTCTTACATCTCGATAGTGGCCATGGTGGCTATCATCACAACTCTCATAGGAAAAGAACTATCTCCATGTATCACCATGAACAAGAACATACGCTCTCATCAGACCCTCTAGTCTGGATCATACTAACCATCAGTTAGGGGTGATAAGCTATACTAGCATTGAGTTCTTCATGTACCTACTTCCACTGCATGGAAGTGAATCTTTAGGTCATGCTCATGAACCTTTGAACTCGCAACATGGTGTAGTTGAACCATCTCTCTCTCATATATAGTTCAACCAGATATGTCCCCTGACAGTGCTCTCTCTTTCTCTTAGATTATGTCATCTAGGTAAGGCGATCTACCATAACCCATATTGCATCTTGACCTTCCTCCGTCAAGGAGAGACTCACCACAATGTTCATGTTGATCAACTCCCATTCCCTCTTGGGGACTCTTTATCCTCTATATCAACTCAATTGGTTATTGGTGTTCGTCCTTCACCTCCTGGCATGCATGGAGACAAGCTACATGCAACTCTGTATACTTCTTCATCTTAGGCATCCAAAGTACTACTGCAACTTACTATCTTAATAGTACCATGGTGTATGGTGAACTTAAAATCATGATCTCCTGTATGTCATGATTCCTCAAGGTTGGTTCCTTGGAAACCCTAAAACACTCTAGTCATTGGTTTCATCACCTTCTTTTCTAGAGAAGTGCATATGAGGTTCTACAACCATCCTTCTATCGCATCAAGCCCTAGGGTGGCTAACCAAGCAACCACTAACTCGACCAACATGTCTAGTTGTATCTGAGAATTATCCATACAGGTCTCCTCTTCAGATTTAGGGCTCACCTAACAACCTCTTCTAGCCTCTCCACGGCCTAAACAAGATAGTTGCATCTCAACTAGAGCATCCATTACCACCTTACATCCTTATGTGCTAGGTAATGGTGAAGACATACACCTCCATGTATTCCACTTATTATCTCATCTCGGGCTTTAGGTCTATCTTTATCAAGAAAACTCAGAGCTCATCAAGCTCAAACTTATATAATTCATTAATTCCATACAACTCATGATAAGAACGTCCTTATAAGATGACTACCTTTGTTCTCTTGGTGTTTATAAACCATCCACACATTGTACACTCCACAAATGTATGCTACTATCTCTATCCTCATACATCATAGCAACATTTAAACTCACATCATCATCTTTATCCTTAGTGTATGGCATGTGTACTACCCTATCTCTCACCCCCATAACAAGAGCAAATAAGCATTTGGTGGCCGTGAAAACACAGAGTTCTTCCCGTTCCAAGAGTAGAAATGTTGCATCCCACATCGCCAATACACCTTCCAATCTAGGTTGGAACATGCATTACATGTCTCCACATCATGAACACTTGATATTAGGTTTACTTCCATGGAAAACTTGTCAAACTCACATTGGTCATCCCAAAATCCTTAGTCATCTCCTCTAGGTCTGTAGAGTGTCGGTATTTTCGGAGTCATCCCTCTTTCCTTATGCAACCAGGGAGTGCCCACCTCAAATGCTCTTTGGGCTCCATGAGCTCATGAAGGTGATCAATCTCCTAACTCATGGTCCTCGAACACGATAGCTGTTACCTCCCGACCCTACGGTCTTATGCAACTAGGAAATTAGGTAACTCTTACTCACATCGGTCTTATCCCTACCCGACCTCAGTATGACGTAGGATTCTATCATGGTATATCTCAAAACTTGGAACTTTACCCAAGCCTCCATCATCTCTCTCGACATTCATGGTTAGACTTACATCCTCTCATAGGGATCATGGCAACATACCTACCTTAGGCAGGCCCCATATCGGTTACCTCCATGGTAACACATCAACATGCCCTTAGACATGGTTATCTATGGGTCTATAAGTTCGTTCCCATACTATATACTCTCCACTTAGCTTCTCAAGGTCCTATGAGACCTATTTAGGCTACCTCAAATCCAACAAAAATGGGTACGTACCCTACAAAAGGGTCCCTCCCCAAGATGGGAGAAAACTATCTCTGGATAGAAACAAAGGTCACAAACATCCCTACATCTAGGGTTTACGTCCACATGAGCATGCTTAGCCCTAGCAAGCTACTAAGGCATGTATCTAACAAGTAGACCACCTACTATACAATGCTAGGTCTCCATGGCAGGTCATACTTGTTTCTATTCCTTAACATTGGACCATCATCATACATGCCCATGTCACCAACCTATATGTGAGGGGTTCATCAAACATATACCTTAGTCTAAGGGGTTTCCTTTTCCTCTAAACATGAGGGGTGCCATGCTCCCTTGTGTAGTAACTCAAGCATCGCGTGAGCATCAGGTGCACTAGGTACTACTACTTCCCCTCTTATATCTAGAAACCCTAGGTTCACTTTTATGCATCGGCCGTCCAACCACAAACCAAATAGGTACAAGGTATAGCATGCACTTCCTACTATTCTTCCACATGAGCAACACCTTAGAGTCCTACACCAGGACAACCAATTAGGTGCAAGGCCTTACAACTTGATACTATACCCCCTCAGGGTCTAAGGAACTCTTCTTCCTATCCCTAGAAGGTAAGGTAGGCACCTACAACTTCCATAAATCAGTTCAAGAAGTCTCTTTCCTTTTCTAGGATTTGGTTCCTCTAAAGGCAACCAAGATACCACAAGTCTCCAAGGATCATGCACGAGGCAACCACCACCATCGACTTAGGTCATCCATTCTAGGTTAAAACATACCCAACTCCTCATGGTTCCTCATATCTTGAAGTCTAAGCTTCCAACCTTCTTTCTCGGGTCTGATTCTCTCTGTCTAGAGCTAACCCTACAACTGACCTTACCACTGGAGGTTCTCTCTCTAAGAAGGTGGATCAAGCTCACATGCATACACCTTCATGGGTGAAACGTATGATCAAACCTATGTTCGCTCAAGATTAGCCATAGCTCTTCATGCTTATCTCATAAGTTATCCAACGTGCCCTTCTGGCCTAGGTTTTAACCTACTGCCAGCACTACTGACATGCTCTCCTACATAGGGGCATGATCATCTATGATCACATATGCCCATAAGGGTTTCTATATGGTCATCACTAACCTCATCAATGAAGGAGTTATCCTTCACCCTAACATGCACGACCCTTCCCAGGTTGGGTCACCCAAAACGCACTAGGTCAACCAACCTCACATACCTCATACTTCTCATAGGTATTCAAAACCAAAAGCATGTCAACCCATGCACATGGTCGATGATGATATCTAACTCATCATGCCATCTCTCTCTAACAACCACTTAGGGTTTAGGGTTAGCATCATCCTCAAAGGATGTTCCACGTCTCTACCTCTTTCTGGAGGCCTCTGCCTCCATGGCTCTACTCATCCTCCTTTTAAGAAGGTCTAACCTCAGGTTTCTCCTGAAGGCATGACAACACATGTCATGCAAACTAAGCATGTAACTATCATTAGTTTACACATAAACTGTTATCTTATTTTTATGACATCTTACTTACAGGCTTTTCATTAATTTGGTGGAGGAATCCTTAATCTTAACATACATACCCTAACCACAAGAGGGTGAGGAAGAGAGAGAAAAACCCTAAACCTTAGAATCTTAATTTAATTAGGGTTGAGAAGGGATGAAAATAGTTGAGAGAGTCCTAAAGGTATCTTATTTTGAGTTAGAACCTCAAATAATGTCCAGGCAGTCACACTGCATCCGGGAGTCCTCATGATCAGCTAGCAGGGTAGAGGAAAATATTGCCAGCCCCCGGACCGTGATCCTTTTCTAGACACCTCTGTCATCCAAAAATCCTCTAATAACTCCCTCAGATCTATAGAGTTTGTAAAATTTAATAATTATTAAGGATTAAATGAGAAACCATTCGCTCTGATTCCAAATGTAACGACCCCGCCTCCTGGTAACCCCCAATCAAGGGTGACCAAAAGGTTAGAGCCTCTATCCCAATAACTCAGGATCCATGGTTTAACATTTAATCAAAAATAACTATTAAATTCTACCAAAACTATACTGAAAAGCTGGAATAAAACTTTGCATAGCTCTTTGAAATTATAGATTTCTAGACTTCTATCCACAGATGGATTCTATTCTAACTAATCCTCCTTACACTTTAATTCAAATATTCACAATGTATCACTTTATTGTTTGTCCTTTTCATATTGTACCTAAATTGCTGACAAACAAACATCGGTCAGCATAAATGAATATGTCGATATGTGGGGACAACTAAAATTTCACAAATATTGCTAACAGCCTAAATATAACAATTAAGTTATTTAACAATCCAAATTACGTTTTCATTGTGACATTCTCCACTGCTTTTTCCCTAACCCTGGCCCTGGAATACCCTCTGTAGGGTTACTCCTTTGCAAGAGACATAAGACCACCTTATCCACTGAGCTTGGTGTCTGGGCTCACCTCTCATGGTGCCCAATAGTCATGTAAGAAACATAAGGCCACCTTCTCCATCCTGATCTAGGTGCCTGGGGTCACCTCTCATAGTGCCCAATGGTCTTCCCTCTTGGGCTTGACCTAATTGACCTTCCCTCTAGGGCATGGTCACGCATCATACATCAGGGTGGCATTTAGGTGTGAGAATGCACATTTATAATTAATTGTGATAATCATAGTGACTTTAAAGATCTGCATAAATGAACATCCAACAATGTGAGTTACATCCAACTCGATCAATCATTTGAGAAAACTTCGTGAAACTAGATCAATTACTCATAAATAACCACATACATGTACTGCTGATTTTTGAGATAGAATAAACCAAGTAGGGAAATCCTATCAAGCAAGCAAGTACAAGAATCTTGAAATAAACATACAATTTCCTTTTATCAAGATCTATCCAAATCAACTTGCTCCATAGGATTTCTAGTCCTTTTTAGGATTTCTACCCCTTTTAGGGTTTCACTTGCAATTAGGGTTTTTCCTTTACTTTTAGTACCACAAACACTAATTAGACAAAACTACTTATAAACCCTAATTTTCACATCCCATCTCTCCTAGTCGGCTTAGGAACAACATTTATCAACCTTTTCCATATATTTTGAATTAAACATAGTTTTCTTTTCTTTTACCCTAAATTAGGGTTTCTAGATCCATTATCTTACATTCTTGGTTTATAATCCTAAATCATGCAATTTCTCATCAACATTAGATTACAATCTACCATTATCATTCAACAAGTTAATACTACTCGAATTAAATTATTATGCCTCATAGATTCATTCATTAACCTCAATTAGGGTTTCTAACCAAATTTTAATACATTTTCCATCAACTTAACATACTTTTTCAAATAGAAATGAAATCAGGTTCTCAAACTATTTTTATCGTGTTCCTCATATTTTTGTCATTAAATTTCATATATTAAGTTTAGTCATCATAGCTTCCTAGCAATTTCTATGAATTTTAAAAAGAAAATCATTCTCTTGAATATTGGGCAGAGAGGGCTATTTACCAAAAATGCTAGGCCGCTTGATCGGTGGTCCTCTTGGACTACGCAGGATCATACGATCCACATCAAGTATCTCTACTATCTCGATCACGCGTGCTAACACTGGCCCGTTGGATTTCTCACAAGTCCACGGTGGTTCTTAATCCAACGACCACTGCTTCTCATCTTTCTTCTTCCTATCGAACCCAACATGTGGTGGCTCCGCGGAGGCGCTCTCGCCAGAGAGGAATAAATCCAGAGAGGGGTTCGGGATCTAGGAGTATCCATTTTGGTTTGCGAAGATGTGAGGAATTGAGAGGGGATATATTTATAGGATCGGGGGGTCTCTCTAGGGTTTCCCCAAACCTGCTACCACCCACACCTTCAGGTGATTTGGGCATTCTTTCTAGAATACTCAAAAAACCCTAAAAGCTAGGTTAGATGGGTGCATAATCATATCCCAAAGACCCTTGTTGTCTTGGATTCCTAGCTGGTACTGTGTGATTCAAGAAAATTGGATTAGAAATTCTCGGTTTCCCTTTCCCTTTCCTTCTGTGATTTGAGGTGGACGATGCACAACCACCGTCAAATCTGTGGTCCTCTGGACTACACACGGAATCCGATGGATGTCATCATCCCCTTGTTTCTAATTTCTTAAAAACAAAGGAAAATATGTATTAAACAAAGGAAACTTGTTAAATTCATATCTCTCGTTTAATATTTTTCATTCAAATTTTAGAGGAAACTCTATCTTGGCATTATCTACTCGTATATTAAATTTGAAACCCAAATTTCAAAGGAAAGGGGTGTTTCCTTCTTAAGCAAGTTATTATTTAATAAAACCAATTTAATTGGTATTTCCTCTCTCTTAATATTTTATTTTCTGGATTTTGATTCCTTTTTCCATTAGAAACCATGTGGACACAAAATATTATCCAAGATGGATCCATTATCCATATATCCACATATTTCTTGTAACATCATTGTTATCTCGTATTTCCTTCTTAATAATGCAATATTTAATTGATCTTGTTGCATTATCTTTGCAACTTGGACTCCTTGGAACCCAAGGAACCCTAAAGGCACAAAAATCCACCTTTGGAGGATATTACCTAGCCTTCTAGGGGATTCTACCTTTTTATCTTCTCCTTTCTTAATATATATTCTTTTATTTCTTTTTCTCTTTTATTTTATTTTTCTTGTTATTGGGCTCAATAGCCAATACGGCCCACAAAGCAACTAACAAGGCTATTGTAAACGAAATTCATTCATTCAAATCAAACCACACCATTATTTCTTCATATATCTATATTAAGAGAAATAGCATTTCTCACTAAAAGAACCCAAAATTGGGGTTGTAACAAGTAGACTAGGAGAAATTGGTTTGGTGAGGATATCTTCCATCTATTCACCAGTCTTCACATATGGAGTAACTATACTTTTTTCTTTGACTAGATCTCATACAAAGTTACAGTCAACTTTAATGTGTCTGGTACGCTCATGGAAGACCGGGTTATTGACAATATGAATAGAAGCTTGATTATCACAATATCATGATACTGGTTGTTGAACAAGAATTTTGAACTCTGAGAGAATGGATTGGACCCAATACAAATCACAGCATGCATTAGCCATGGCATGATATTCCGCTTCAGTACTTCAACGTGCAACAATTGTTTGCTTCTTTCTCCTCCAAATGACTAGGTGACTACCCAGTAGAATACAATATCCAGAGGTAGATCTTCTATCTTGAGGGTCCCCTACCCAATCTGTATCTGCATATCCTGTGATAGTCAACATCTTGTTTTGGGAACTCTCATAGAATAAGCCTTTTCCTTGGGAACTTTTTAAATACCGCAATATGTGTTGCATACAGGTCCAATAATCACAGAGAGGCATGCTCATGTGTTGACTAATGACTCAAACTTCATAAGAAATACTTGGGAGGTGTGATAGTTAAGTATATCAGTTTCCCAACTATCCATCGGTATCCATCGCAGTAGAGATAGGTTTCGAGTTTGTGATTCCAGTTTCTTTTAATAGGTCTAGGACATATCACCTTTGAGAGAGATTAATCCCTTGTTTGGATTGAAGAACTTCAATGCCAAGAAAGTACCTCAAGTTTCCCAAATCTTTAGTATGGAAGTTGAGTTGAAGAGCATTCTTTAGATTAGATATCCCTTATGCATTATTTCCAGTTATCACAATATCATCAACATGTACAGTAATCAAGACATTTTCGCCATTAGAATAGGAGGAAAAAATGGAATGATCACTTGTAGATCTCCTGAATCCCAATTGTTCAATAACAGTGTTGTTCTTATTGAACCAAGCATGAGGAGATTACCTGAGGTCATGCAGAGAACGTCGTAGATGACATACTTTGGTACTATACTCCCCCTTAGCAACAAACTCGGGAGGTTGCTGCATATAAACTCTTCATAAAGATCACCACATAGATAAGCATTCTTAATATCCAATTGGTGTAGAGACCAATCAAAGGTAGTTGTCAAGGATATTAGAATGCACACAGAGGCAATGTGGGTCACTGGAGAGAATGTGTCAAAGAAGTCCACCCCAAAAGTCTGAGTGTACCCTTTGGCAACTAAGAGTGCTTTCAAATGTTCCACAGTGCCATCGGAGTGGTTCTTGATTGAGAATACCCTGTGACATCCAACAATATATTCTTTCCAGTAGGTGGATCAACTAACTCCCATGTGTTATTCTCACGGAGAGCCTTCATCTCATCATCCATCGTAGCCTTCCACCTAGGACGACCAAGTGCAGCTACATGATTATAAGGAATAATGGTAGAATTAAGAGCAACAACAGAAGAGTAGGCAGATGGAGATAAATGGGTAAGACAACAAGTGTTAAAGATATGGTATTCATTGTTGGAAGTGCGAGGAACTCACCAAAGAGCCATTGGTCTATCAGAATCTGTTGATGTAGACGACGATGGTGGAGTAGCTTGTGGTGAATCGGTTGGCACTCTGCATTGGTACATGTTAGGAAAAAACTTAGTTGGTGGTGGAGGTAGAAGTGGAGGCAGAGGTGGAGGTGGTGGTGTAGATGAAGTATCTAAAACTGAAGGTGTAGCCAAGTGATAATCTAGCTGTAAAGAAACAAACTCTGATGGTGTAGTAGCTGGAGTAATGTCCGAGGATGTAAAAAAACAATTGATCTTCATGGAAAGTAACATCAACAGGACATACACTCATTGGGTTTTTGGATCAAGGCATTTGTACCCTTTTTGGACTTGAGAGTATCCTAAGAAAATAGTCCTAATGGCTCGAGGAGATAGTTTATTAGCTTTTGGATCGAAGTTGTGTACAAACGTGACATATCCAAAAATCTTTGTTGGGAGGACAAAAGGTTGCTTGTGAGGGTGGAGGATAGAAAAGGTGTTTTACCATTGACGATCGAAGATGGTTTCCATTTAATTAAATAACATAATATTAAAATGGCTTCAGACCAAAAGAGTTTGGGCAAATTAGCATGGATTGCCAATGATCGAGTAACATCAAGTAAGTGTCAGTTTTTACGTTCAGCAATACTATTTTTTTGGGGTGTATGAGCACACGATCGTTGATGTGTCATACTAACTTCATGAAAAAAAGAATAGACTGCAGTTTGGACATATTCAAGCGCATTATAAGTTTGGAGAGTTTTGATAGGTTTCTAAAATTGGACAAGAATCATTTTATGAAAAAATGTAATTAGAGGGAAAATTCTTCCCGATTCTTAATTAGGAAAAGCCAGGTCATTCAAGAAAAATCATCAACAAAAGTAAAATAATATCTATATCTATTATAACAAATTGCACAAAATGGTCCACAAACGTCATTGTGAATAAGATCAAAAGGTTGCACGGATTGTTTTTTACTTCAGCCAGGAAAAGATGCCCTATGGTGTTTTCCCAATTGACATGCATCATATGATAATGAATAAATAGAAGATACATTGGGATCTAAAATCTTTAATTTTTCAAGCGATGGGTGACAAAAATGAAGATGTTGATGCAGTGGCAAACTTGTAATGAAGGCCGAAGAAGATGTCAAGTGAGACGGAAAATAGTACAAATCACCAGAGCCTACTCCCCATCCAATCATCAACATACTCCACAAATCCTATAGAGCAACAGAAGTAGGACCAAACATTATGTTGCATTTCAAAGAATCAACAAGTTTTGCAACAGAAAGTAAATTATATGGAAAATGTGGAACATAATGAACAGAGTATAATTTAATGGAGGAAGTAAGTGGGACAGAGCCACATTTAGTGATAGTTTTGATAGATCCATATGACAGAGTGGCATATGAATGGGGAATATGAGAGTCAATGGTTTGAAGGAGGTGTGGCAAACCTGTCATGTGCTGGGTTGCACCTGAATCAACTATCCAGTCTGGATGTGAAGCAATCATGCATGTTCCATTACCTTGATGTGTAGTTGTAGGGCCTGCAGAGGATACACAGGAGAGTTGACAATCTACTAGTCAGTCTGTTCTGGATATGATGTTGTTGTTCCAAGTTGAGAATGTAGTGGAGACTCGCAAACATACTTTGAGGCGTGTAGGAGTTCTGCATACTCCTCATTTGTCAGAGAGACATGAGAGGAGTTTCTAGTGGATTTTTTTGGAAGTAAATTGCATCATGGTTGAACCTTGTCCGATATGAATTGGTGGAGCTGGGTAACATGCACAGTGCCCCTACCACATCCTCTACCGTAGTGAGCAGGGTATCCATGTTTATAATGACAGGTGTCTTCAATGTGGCCCATCTCACCACAATATGTGCTCTTCGAGCGTAGTCCACGGCCGCATCCACGACCATGACCGTGAGCCACGGAGATGACCATAGCTTGGGCGTCAAAGACGTTGGTGTGGGAAATGCAAGAAGATTCCATCTCAAATTGGGACAAGCGAGCATAGGCTTGATCCATGGTTGGAAGCGTTGTGCCGACTAGGAATAGCTGACGAACTACAACATACCAAGGATGGAGGCCATTCAGGAAGCACCCAATGATGAGAGTGGATCTCTCCTTTATGACGTCAGCTGAAGTGATAGGCGACAAAATATTCAGTTGGTTGGTGAGCACCTTCATCGCATCATAATACTTGGACAACGGGTGATCACCTTACTGCTCAGAAAAAAATCCTATCCATCACGTTTTACAGACAAATACAATTATCCTCCTGTGTGTAAAATTGTTTCATCTCATCCCACATTTTCTTGGCATTATGATGCCACATAGTTGACAGAGATATCTGGTTCCATGCAGCCCCAGATCCAGGATAGGACCTCGTTGTTTCCAGTGACCCAAGTGTCACCAAGTGTTGTCAGTGAAGCATCCTTGATATACTTTAGTTTTCTGCGTGACTCTAAAAAGGTTTTAACCTCATTCATCCATAGCAAAAAATTATTCCCATTTAATTTGATGATAGAGAGGTTAGGCATATCATTATAGATGATAGTAGCTGAAGTTTTCTCATCACCCATAATAGAGTAAAGGTCATACCAGTTTGAAATCTCAGTACAAAAAGAAAAAAAGTACTGTCAGTATAAATGCACGGTAGGAGTATAGAAAATAAAGGGCACTACCAGAAGGTAAGAACGGTAAGAATACAGAAAATAAAGGGCACTACCGGAATGTAAGCACAGTAGGAATATAGAAAATAAAGGGCACTGCCAGAATGTAGCACGGTAGGAGAGAAAATCACAGGAATAATGTGATGTGATTTGAATACATAGAACCCCTAATTATAGAATAAAGTGCTCAACCATGAGGTTCAAGGGAACCACATGGAGAGGAAAAATCATAATAGTACTTTGCCCCTTTGTTTTTTTAATATAAATTTGGGGTCTTTTCTTGCTCTCTCTCTCTCTATTTCTCAAACAATGATCTGAACAAGAAGTTCTTAATCCATAAACAAAGAGGACATGCTCAACTATAGATGGCGAGAAGGCCTCTCTACATAGGCTGTCCAGACGTCATCTGCTCCTTGCGGCGAGCCGGACGATCAGCAAGAAGGGAGCACGCTTGTTGCGGCAATGGGGACGGCCCTTGCTATAGACCAAGCCGGCAGCCCGTGGACAGTCCTCAATCCCCTGTTGCCAAAGTCGTCGGAAGGAGAACTAGGAAAGAGAGAAGGGTGGGGAAGAGAGGAGGGGAGGGGATGGGTCAAAGCGGCGCCGGGAGCACTTTGTTTCTCGCGCACGGCTGTTTCATGCACAGTGGAAAGTTCATGCTCACGATACCAAGATAAAAGAATGGCTTGTGATACATCAATAGCAGAAGTTCCCTCTCCTTTTATAGGAGATGAGCAACGTTATACAAGTAATTGGGTCAAACCCAATTAACTTATTAAGACACAATATACTAATAACATAACAGTTAGTAATTCATTTTGTGAAACACATACATGAAATGTATTTTTGAAAAGGATAACAGCAAACCTTCCCATGAATTCAGCTGCAATTATAATTTATCAACAATAGTTCCTTAAAGAAGTCATACATATACCATGACACTTGGAAAAAAAACAACAACATTACAAATTTATGCTACATAGCAAACTTTTTTTCTCTACTCTATTAGTCACCTCAAATCATGGTTAAAAGATAATGAAAACAACAATGATTCTACATGGAATTAGTTCTTTAGTTGCATTTTATTTTATTATCACTTACAGATAAGGATCTTTTTATTTGAAACATAGTTTTGATAATAAGATGGCTTAAGGCATTTTTTCAAAACTATATTAGATTCATAACATAAAATATGAAATGAAAAATACAGTACCCTAAAAGAAGTAGCTTATTGTTAAAGAGAGATAGAGAGAACTCTTATATTGGTAAAAATAAAAATTGGCCCAGATGAATAGAAGATGTGTATGAAGATAAATCACTATGCATTGTCTTTTCTTTCTTTGTCTGTAGAATTGCTACCTTTTATTTTGAAAAATTGAAAACCTATTCATCATTAATTAGAAGCTCCGTTCGAAAACTTTCCTTCTAAACCAAATGAACCTAGAGGCATAAGTATAAAGATAAATGGACATCGAGTTTAGCTTAGTAAGACTGTGACAACCACACTAACAAATGATCAAAACAGAATAAAAGATTTATAAAAGAAGTCATTTGGATAAATATATTCTCCAGTGTGCATGAAAGAAATTTATTTATGAAACATAGTTGAAGTAGTTGCTTGGGTAATTATTTTAGCAAAATGTAATAAATGTAAGAATATCCTATCCAGAATTGCCTAGTCAAACAATGATGTCTTCCATGGGATGTTTCAACTTTATTTCCTTGTTGAAAGTCACAAATCCAAGTGTAACTAGCACAAGGTGTGTGTAAACAAATACTTGATTTACAACATTAATGTGATTCCATAATTTCCATAACAATAAAAGATAATATAATTTTATTTTCTAATGAGGGGGTCCCCTATATTTATGTGAATAATGAAAGAAAATATGTTCCCAGAAATTGTTGATAAGCACAATGCATAGCAACTTCAATGAAGTAGGTATGACAGAACTACATAATATTCACATTAAGCATCAATATGTAGCGCATATATCTTCACTAGATATAAAAAAACACAAGTAGCATATTGTAACAAAATGAAATATCATAGCTTCTTTTATTTAATATATAAAATTATCACATAAGATATTCAACTCGATTCAGTAAAGATACTATATAATTTTATATTGTAGGATGTGAAGAGCATAATGGAGTTTATGTTTATGTAACTTTATATTGACAACTTATATTTGATTCATTCATATGATCAGAGAGCATTCATCCACCAGAATATTTGAAGCACGAGCATGACTGTCTATAGTATCAAAGAAGGAAAAAGAAGAGAGGTTGCATATTCAAATGTGCATGGATACCTATGGGCTAGATCAGAGCTTTAGTGATCACATAATGTAAACCCTTTGAAGGTGTGAGATGTCATCCTTCTCTAGAACCTTTCCTTAAGATTGGGGCAATGGCATTTTCCAGGGACTGCAAGCAGATGGATCAGATGGGTAGTCCTACAGCTTAGTGCAAACCTATGTTTCCAAGTACTACAATAAGGCTAGATGATTCAAATGTGGCAAATTGTTGCAGAACTATTACATATTTCAGAACTATTACACATTTCTAAGTACAATAGTGATGTAGCATGATGCAATCCTTGAAAAGCCTTCATCTTAGGGCAACACTAACATTCTAAGAATTAAAAAGAGGCAATAGGATTTAGATTTGCCTCCGATGACAGGTATTGAGCTTGTTAGAGGTTGTTTGATGATATCAGTAGAAATGATTCGAGTCATGGTAAAATGTAGTAGACAAAGATGTCAAGAAGGTGAGTTGGAGCAAGGTTGTTGGCAATCCTAGATGCTTTTCATCATCATCTCTGGTCACTCTATGCTGGCTGGGCGAAGTTCCGCCAAAGTTTTGAAATTTGACCATAGGCGAAGTTGAATACCAAATTCTTTGGCCTCGTCCAAAATTTGGTGTGAAGTTTCAATGATGTTGGTGAAGTTGACTTTTTTGCATATTTTCATCTCACTTCTCTGAAGTTGTCGAAGTTTCCTCGGAGTTGGTGAAGTTGGGGTGAAGTTGAGACGACCCAAACATAAATTCTAACTAGTCCCTAATGTCCATATAAGGTATAAGTGTCACCTCCAACCCTCTTCACTTATAATATAAACTCCTATGTTTTTTGTTGCCACTCTTTCCTAGAGAGGGTGTTGTCAGTACTATTTGACTATATATTGTATATAATGCATGTGATGAATTGTAGTTGTATATGTGTATTGCACATTTGACCCTTGCAAGAAACACATTGTATTATCAACTTACCTAGGGCTATAGACTTGTGAATCATTTTTTTTTGTTAAATTGCCATATATAAAATAGAGGTATAACATAATTAGAAGTTTTCCATGAAAGTTTCCTTCAATTCACATATTTTTCTTCAAAAAAGTGACATCAGAGTTTATCAAAGTTTGTGTTTAATTCCTCAAAACTTCCTTGGAAAGTTTCCACAAACTTCCATTTCCACACCTGGTGAAGTCGACACGAAGTCGAAGTCATGCACCATGCTACAAAATATGTTAAATTCAAGGATTTTTAGACACTTAGGTAAATTGATGATGTTTAGCAATGCCACTGGAGAAGGCAGAAGATGATGACAATAAATACCAATTCCATGTTTGATAGAATTCATTATTTTTGGATTCAAGGAGGAAAGTGTTTTAATATAATATGGTCACAATATGATATTATCATATTCTTCAAGGGATTTAGTTGGTGGAAAATGGCAACAAGTTGGCTTGAGTAATGAATCATCATTTTTTGTAAAGAAAGTCATGTTCTAGTAGACGGAATGGTGTTATATTTCAACAATGAAATATTTTCCAGGATTCTTAACAAGGTCAGGCTATAGTCATTGACAAAGAGAAAGGGGATACTTCATCAATGATGTAAATATGCAAATCACCTTACCTATCTCCAAACAATATATACATTGCACCATTGAAAACTTCCTTCAATAACATATTTTGCTCCACAAATTCTTAGCTTCAAATTTTTTATTGCAAAACATTTTACCTTGGACATGACCACAGTGATAATTGATCAAGTTGGTATTCACCCTAGATATTGATGCTTCAATAGTCATGGCTTTTTCTTTTAGGATTCTCAGAACTTTAAGATGATTGGTTTGGGCTATAGAGTTGGTGATATGTACTATTTTGGTGATATCGCACCTCACTTTGTCCTTGTTTCTTGCTTGCCCCTTTAGTTTCATCAATGCTACGGTTACCCAACCTTAGACAAGCTCAAACATATGGATCCATGTTTATCTAGTTTAATAGCTTTCCATGTGACGTTTTTCAATTAGGCAAGTATCATATAATTTTTTTCCCCGTAAAACTTGTTGATGTTTAAAGTTGTCTTTGATTTTGGTTCATAGTAACATTTTTGGTCTGTTTCAAACCACTAGTTGTAATGAATTTTGTTATTTTTTTACTTTTGTCGATGATTTCTCAAGAATGACTTAGATATATATGTTGGAATTCCACATGATGATATGTTTGATATATTCAAAGCCTTTTGTAAAATGATTTCAACACAATTTGATAAAATCCATTAAAATTCTATGGATCGACAATGCTTTAGAATATGTCACTGGCTCCATGACAACTTTTTGCTCTGAGAATGGGGTTGTCGATCAAAGATCTTGTACTCACACTCCACAATAAAAAATGGGGTTTGTGAAAAATAAGATCGGATTGAATACAATGGGATGAATAAAAGACTGGACGCCCTCTCCTTTATATAGGAGAGGAGAGACGCCCTAAGACTTAGGGCGCAAGTAATCTAAATGGTCTGAAATACAAAAGCCCACTATATAATTAACCTATTAACTAAATATGCTAATATAGACTCTCTAACACTCCCCCTCAAGCTAGAGCATGGGTGAAACACATGTCTAAAGCTTGGAGGTTACAAGACTCGATAAAATGATAAAATAAATGATAAATGAAAGATAAAAGATAAATATCACTCCCCATACAAAAATTGATACTCCCCCTTAATTAATACTTCCCCTGAACCATGTGGTGACAATGCCTCTCTTCTTTGAAATTGTATTCTGCAGGATGGAGATCATCGAGCTTTGAAGAAGGTCTTTGGAATGCATATGGAATGAAGAACATCTGAAGAATGGAACCTGAATACTACAATAGTAATTCACCACTTGGAGCTAATGATCATTAATACCACGACTACGAAAACTTCACCAGAATACGTACTTAACGCGGCACGAACACAGATCTCCAATGATGATGTAGCAATAGTGGTGTCTTCAAAGCGTCTGAGAAGACATGCATAATGTGGCATGAATATGAATGGACGATATGCTGGTGATACGATGCAGGTACCATAACTTTGTCACATGAACCTTGGGGGCTTGACTGTAAAGGAGATATCATCCATTAAGCAAAGTCCCAAGTAGATCAGTAATAGGTGATGTCAAAATAGCAGATGCAGCTCGGAGAAGATGTGATGAAGCAGCTCAGTGAAGAAAAACTGGATGAATCAACCTTGCAGAAGTAGATTGGTAGGCTTGTTAAGCTTCTGAAAATCTGAAGAAGCACCCTCTGTCTCATGTGAATGCAGTTGAAGTACACCATAAACACCTGACATACATAATGTGGTACGAACATAGATAACTCAGTGTTGATGTTGAATGAAGATCCTTCATTGCTGTCTGGAAGTAGAGAACAGATGTGTCGAACAATGCAAAGCTCCATGAAGATAATAGCCTGGAACATATATAGCCCGAATACATATATCATCTCTTCTCATACCCTCTCTCACACATATTCTCTCACACACACTCTCTCTTCTCATCTCTTCCTCTCCTCTCTATCCCCCCGCACACCAAATACGATGAGAGTGAGTGTTTGGTATGGAGAAATGGATACATGACCCCCCCCCCCCCCGCACTGTGGAAAGGGATACACACATGATATGGGTGGGTGGGAAAGAAATTGGAGGATTTTGTGATATATGGATATGTGTAATATGTGGAGAATGAAACTGATAACCAGAGAGAATATGCTAAATGGATCAATGTAAGATCTGGGTAGAAAATTAAATGGATCTAGAAAAAATCGATTAGGCTAAAACTTAGATCTGATTAGCAAAGATATGATCGGTTAAGGATCTGAATAGGCATAAGGAATATGGGGGATTTAATATTTGGGAGTAGACATAGATGGGAGGTGATGGTGGAGTGATGAAGATAGCCGGGAAGGTGATGAAGAGAAGTAGCTTACGAGATGTAGCAAAAAAAATGATCAGATTATGTCACTCAGTTGATGTAGCACTTGATCATAACGGAGGAGATGACAAAGGGTCTCCTGCATGGCTCTGGAGATATTTCATTCCAAGAGGATGCATGCGGAGCCAAGGGCGGAGCCTCTCCATGAGCGACAATGAAGGTTGATGTTGAGGACGTCAAGAAATGACCTGTGTAGAACTCAGTACTACCGAGTTGATGTCGGGAGTACTGAGATCATTGTAGTTCGCGGGTAGAGGTTGGCGGCAGCTGATTGTTGCTTGATGGAGATGATGGTTGTTGCTTCTGTGGTTAGTGGCGCTTATGATGATACTATTAGATGGTGATAGTGGCATCGATAGGAAGTGAAGGCATGGAGATGGCTGCTTGGAGGCTGGCGGTTATGGCTATTGGTCAGTGACAAGATTGTTGTTGGACCGGATTATGGGCAACAGAGGTGGAAGGTGGCAGGTAATGATGCAGCGATGGCAGTAGATGTGATGGCCGGAAAGGATATCACCGACGGTAAGGTCTGGATTTGAAAAACATAGATTGTAGGTTGGGAATGAGATCTGACATACCGATTTATGTGAAAGTGGATGAAGGAGATCCATGGAGGTCGGAATTACCTAGTGGGCAGCTGGCCTAAGCCATCGCAATGGTGGTGGCTGCCCACAGGCGGGGGTTCTTGCCCTCAGTTTCTCTCTAGAAATGATGAGTGGTGACGGCTAGGGCTGCGTACGTGCCAGAAACGAGAGGGAGGAGGGGTGGCGGCTAGGGCTTTGTGTGTGCCGGAAAGGAGAGGGAGGAGGGGTGGAAGCTAGGTTTCCCTCAAGAGTGAACGCGCTCTATTCACACAAGAAATATTGTTCACTCCGACACACTATTCACCGTCAGAGTTACTGTTCACGCCACCATTACTGTTCACCGCTCTAATACCATGTGAAAAATAAGATTGGATTGAATGCAATTGAATGATAATTGAATGAATACAAGATTTGACGCCCTCTCCTTTATATAGGAGAGGGGAGACGCCCTAAGACTTAGGATGCAAGTAATCTAAACAGGATGAAATACAAAAGCCCACTATCTAATTAACCTATTAACTAAATAGGATAATTTAGACTCTCTAATAGGGTTGTTGATGTGGTTGATTATCGCACTAACAAATTCACTCAGGGTTGAAATCCCTGAGCTTTTACCAAAACCTTGTGCAATAGTATCACCCGCAAGCAGATGGGTCTTATCACAATATAGTTAAGGATCGAACCCTAGAGACAACATTTTTAAGAATCTTCATTAGTCATATCTAGCCCAACTAAGACTAATATTTAGAATGGTTGATTGGTTGGTGGTTGATTAAACTAATTGCCAAAAAGTAAAGACCAGAATTAAAGTTGATCTAGATTAATTGACATGGAATCATTGGGATGGTCTCAGGTTTCACCACCACTACACATGCAAACACATCTAAACATCAAACATCCATGCAAGATATAACTATCCAAATGGAGTTGTTGCAAACCCCCCATACGGGCATTAGGCTTGAGTAAGCATCACCTTAGGTATCAGATGTCTCGTCACCATCTGGATCACTCACCTATAGCTTTGAAGATATAGAAATCCAAATGAAGTTGTGGGCCCCCTATATAGGCGTTAGGAACATAGAAGCATCACCATGGGCTAGATGACCTGTCCCCTCATGGATCATACACTTACGACTTCAAGGAATCCTATCAGAAGTTCTCGTCAAGGAGTCAACCATGCTAATCAATAAGCAAGCAGGCGATTAATATACAAGCAAGCATAGACGATTAACAAAGAAGATACAAAATCCAACTAAGGCTATGGCCCTCCCTGAGGGATGTTTAGGCCACAGAAGTGTCACCGTAGGCTAGATGTCTCATTCCCTCATGGATCATACACTTATGACCTCAAGGAATCCCATTCTATTTCTAGTTTGGGAGTCAACCTCATTAATCGACATTCTACCCTACGTATAGAAGTTCTCACAATATAGGGAAAAACATGATGAAAGCAAGCAGGTAACCAACCTACAAACATTAACAATTAACAACAAAATGAAAAGTTATATGCATTGCCATGGAATGTTTAACAAGAGTACATGCTTGCATGGGCAGCGGGGCTAGTCCCCACACCCCAGTGAAAAGGAACTACTTGCTAATGATGCGAGAACAAGAAGAATGAGAGAGAGGGAAGATTCCACCAAGAGCATGATGTAGAAGGTGGTCTCAGCTTGGTGAAGATGATGTGGTCTTCTACATCGTTTCGAAGCAGATCTAGATGAGGAACTAGGGACACCAAGGCAGACTGGGTAATCTTTCTCACTCCTCCTTCCTACTCTCCTCAGTCTCCTTAATCACAGCAGGAGCAGCAGGTGGATATGCATGATGATTTGGATCAGACCAATGTTCGGGCAGCCTGTCGGCGTCCCAGATATGATGCCCCAAATGAGGACCCTTGTGGTCCTATTTATAGGCTCAGGTCTGGTTCCCACGTTTTTCTGTGAATCTACCCCAAATGGTTTGGAGTATTCTTGTCCAAACAGTCTTGATTAGTATCCTCCAACCGATCTTGGAGATCGTTCGTGTGGCATCCAACTTACAAAAACAAGATTTACTTAAGCAGAAGCGAATAATCTGCAATGGAATTACTGAAAATCACTAAAAATTAAAACTTTTTACAAAGGGATCCATATACTGTAAAACTGTTTCATAAAGAACCAAAGTAATTACATATACATCCTGGTTCATAAGTGCATGTCTTGTACCATTCCCTCTCAAGAGTTACAAACATCAGTTTCCCTATTAAACTTTACATAGACAGTATAAAAATCTCGAGGCATCAAACGAAAATGTCAGATCAATGTTAAACTAACTACTAAAACCTAGGACCTAAGAGTACAAAGATGACACATATGACTCTCTATTTATAGGACATGACAGCCAGTGTCTCCACCTGAGAATTCACTATTTTCCTTGTTGCTATTGTTCTTCACCCACTGTATGGTTTCTACTTCTTCTTCTACGTCTACCTAAAAAGTTGGATCCCACGGGGGTGAGACAATTGAAATTGTCCCAGTGAGAGATATAACTCTCTGCCAGAAATATTATTTTTGTAGTTAATATAATAAGACTGAGTAGAAGAATCATAAGTATTTAACAGTAGATGAATCAATGTCTAAATAGATTAGAGCATTATTCTCTATTCCAGTCATTTCAGCTATTTCTTAATAAAACAGCATATCACTTATTCAATAAGGAATATGAAGAACATGTAAAACATTTATGCATCTAAAATATACTAAGCAATGTAACATCAATCATTGATTCTCGTACTTCAACCTTAAGCAAATGTGCTACACGGCTGATTACATTTTACAATCATACTTAAGCCCTGAGGAGATGAGGTATACCGCTCATACTCCAACCGACCATTGTGAAATTGAAATCGGTACCATACATAGGTCAATAGAAGAGTCGGATTTCCATGACCTCATCTTCCTCAGTCAGTGTGAGGACAAAATGCAGGACATCTAGTATCTATGTTAAATAGCTTTCCAGGGTATATTGAGAACTTTGCTATTAGAGTTACAGTAGCAAGTTGCACTCTCTTCGCAATCGAGAGATTTCATATTTATCTCACATCGATCTGGCATTAACATCATCGGGAGATTATTGATACATCCATCTCGACATTCAGGAGATTAGCGATACATTCATCCGGACATATATAATGAAGCGTTGAGAGATTTAATGTTTACCTCGCATCAATTCCTCCATTAGGGCCTAATGATATTTGTGCCCATAACCCCCACATACTCAAAAGTATGCCCTCCAGGAGTTCCCGTAGGAAAACCTGTTTCACCATCACCAAACTAATGATGATGATGGATCTATGGTCAGGTCTCTACATGATAAGATTTCACTTGATTAATTAAGTACATTACTTTATTCTTTTAGCATCAGTCAAGTTTTCAAACAAAATTCATTATAACAATGCTACAAAGAATAAGTACTACATTTATCAAGTCCTTTTCAAAGCTTTATAAAACATTGGGATCTCAATCCCTTGTCACATCAAAGGTATTCTCATTCCTTAACATCTCATCATTATGATTATGAAATATGGGTCTTCAAATCCTCAATTCATCAAGAGTACTTGTTACCACTTATCATATAACTTAATGCCTTCAGGTCATCTGACCAAGGTAAACATAATATTTACAATGCAATCATTTCACATGGCTCTTTAAGCCGATTAATCTTTTGTCACCTCTCACTAGGCAACATAGCATGTTATAGTTTACAAAGCCCATAAACAATTTCATTAATCAAACATCATAGCTCATACTTGGCTATGTCCAACATTTCATGATACCTGTATGATTAGTGCATATGATAATAGTCATGTCAATCACATATCAGCACTATGCAATGTAAGAGTAACATCAATATTTCCATATTAGAGTTAGGATTTCTCAATTCATGTCAATTAGGAATACTCATCTCATTACCCAGATTAGGGTTATGATTTATCATCATATTGCCCAAGATTAGGGTTTCATACACTACAACCCAAGATTAGGGATTCACATACCTTTACCCTATATCAGGGTTAGGATTTCATATCAAGATTTCACATCTCATTACATAGCATCACCTTAGGTTAGATATTTGCCTTACATCATTGCATTAGGGTTTCACTTAAACATCACCCTTGATTAGGGTTTCTCATGACATCACCCTAGATCAGGGTTATAGTTAACAATGCTCTAAATTAGGGTTACACCTAGCATTGTACTCAATTACGGTTAGGGCTCATTGATCTTCAAATTTAGGATTTCATGATCTCGTCATCATGGATCAATCCCTAATTACATATTTTATTCATACTAAAGGAATTGAGGCATAATCATTACCTTTAAACATTCATTTCTCTCTCATTCTCTCTAGGATGTTGAGTACCTCAAAATTGACTCAATTAGGTCAATTCTTTATTCTAAAACACCCAATTAGGGGTAGGGTAGTGTGTTAAGGTTTCTTTTCCATAATCTCCAAAGATTAACCCCTTCAAGGGTACTATTTACCCTATCATGTTAATGGTACATGTAATATAATCACCCTTGGGTTACATCATTAATAATCCAATAAATAATTGACCTTCAATCAACTTGGGTGTTCAAACGGTTTAGGTCAACTAGTCCCCAAACGGTCTTGACTCTCTAGACCCCAAATGGTCTAAGACCGTTTAGACCTTCAAACTGTCTTGGTTAATTCAGTTTCAAATGGTTTGAAACCGTCTAACAGAATTGGGATTTGAAACTGTTTAGTGCAAAGATACTTGAGATCGTTTGAGTCTCAATAGGTTTGGGATCGTTTGGTCCCAAATGGTCTTGAGACCATTTGGTCTCAATCAGTCTTGAGATTGTTTGGACTCAAACGGTCTTGAGACCATTAGGTCCAAACCTCCTCAAAACTGATTGGACCAAAAATGGTCTCAACCTCTCAAACGATTTAGGGTTTCCAAGATTGAATCTCTCATTAATTGATTCCATGAAACCACTCAATAATTGAACTCATGCATCATCCTTCAATTGAGTAAATGACTCATCCTTCATTGAACATCAATCTAGTGTTTGAAATCAAGAATCCATCAATTAGGGTTTCCATCATAAAATCAGGTTAGGGTTTGCATTATCCATCAATTGAACCCATCAATCATATCCAATGATTCTTCCATTACCCATGGCTCAACTTCATACCTCCAAACGGTTTTGAGACCGTTTGGTCTCAAACAGTCTTGAGACAGTTTGGCCTTCAAAAAGTCTTAAGACCATTTGGACCAATTGGTCATAAAATTGATCTGACTCAACTAGGGTTTCACACTTAACCCGATTAGGGTTTGCAATCAAGAGGCCCTAAAGTATTGATCCATTTTGAAATTAATTCAATTGAAAACCATTGGGTCATCATCAATCACTACAACAATTAACCTCAATCGTTTTTGAAACTGAATCAATCCAATCGGTTTTGAAACTGAATCTTTCCAATCAGTTTTGAAACTGAATTAGCTCAAACGGTTTTGCAAACTGTTTGCTCCTTTTTTTGTTGAGGTGTATGGTTAAGATTGCATCATCATCTTCAAGCTCCAAACCTTCGAAATCATTTGTGATTATCATGGTAATTTCAATAATGAATCGAAAGGAAATCAAGAGAGTAGAAAGGTTCAACATATAATGAACAAATTGCAAGCAATAATGACATTTAAGGGTTCAAGTTATATAAGCCGCCTCCAAAATCGAATCCAAGCTTCAAGATACACATCTCCAATGGTGGATGAATCTTTCACAACCTTTCCAAGGCTCATCCTCAAGTCTTTGAGTGAAAGGATTGGCTAGAGTTGAAGATTGAATGAAGAAAAGAAGAAATCAAGCATTGATTTTCGATTTCCACCATGAAACCAAGGTGAAAGAAGACCATGGAGCTTACCTATAGGTTTGGGATCATCCTCCTCATGCTCCTAAGCTCCCTTGTGTTTGGCCAAAGTAAGGAGAGAAAGAAAATCCAAAAACGAGTCCTTATGTGGGTGGAAAATGGTATATGTATAAGGAAATTCAAGGAAAGAGAAAGTCTTATAATAATCCTTTAATTTCCAAAAATTAGTGCCACATTTCCCCCTCAACTCTTTGACCACGAATCCATCCTCTTCCCCTTTCAATTCCTCTTCATTATCCAAGAATTAAAAGAAAGCAAATTAAGCACCTTAATCGTATTATACTAATATCCCATTTCTAGTGGATATTACTTTTCATTAACTTAATGTGAGTGGGCTCTCCACTCACTTAAGATATTTTCGTGCCTTTGCAAGGAATAAGCTCGTCCAACATTTTGCAAAATCATACCTCACCTTTTGGTTGAAGGGCTCTTCAATTAATATATTTATTTTTGCATTAACTTGAAGTAAAGTTCCATTTATGCTTAAATCTTGATTATTTTAATATCAAGATTCTCTCTCCTCCAAAGTGATTCAAATGAGGCGCCCCTCTCATTTTCTTTTCTCTACATGATGCCAAGAAATATGAGGGACCCTCTTAAGGTGGTATTTTGCATATTGAACCCTTGGTTTTGGGTAATTTGCACATTACACCAAAACTAGGTTTTAATGCACATACATTGCTTAACAAGCTCTTTCTTGGTGCTCAAGCTTGTGGAAGCCATACCACTGCATCATACTCATCCCTACGTTGCTTCAACATCTGAGTAACATTTTACCATTTAACATTTGCAAGTTAACCCTTCAACTTGGGTAATTTGTACTTTATTCCAAATTAAGCAACATAGTGTTTCAACATTATTCAAAAAGGATTAAAATTGAAACATAAGCTCCTCTTGAGCCATAATTACTTTTCAAAAGATAAGAGCAAGAATATAATCAACTTTATTAAGCAAAACATCTAGGGTTAGCACATAACCCAGGTCAGGGATGTTACAGTTTGATGGCCAAACGGTCTTGTGTTATTTTCCTCCAAACGATTTTGCTTCTATCGATTTGCTAAGTCCGACCGATCTTGTGTGCTTTCATCCAAAAGGTTTGGAATGCTTATACATCCATGCAGTTTGGAGTTTTGTGCTTAAATAGTCATCAGTCCTATCAGTTTGGGACTTTGCCTCCAAATAGTTTGGTGAAGTTGATAGGTGCCAACCGGTCTTCATTTGTGTTGGCTCCAAACGGTCTTTGGAAACCGATCTTGATCTTGATCGGTATTTTTTTAAGTGTCCAAATGGTCTAGAGGACCGATGGCCTCCAAACGGTCTTGGGTCCAAACGGTCTTCGTAGTCTAAACGGTCTTGGGTCCAAACGGTCTTCGTAGTCCAAACGGTCTTGAGGACCGATGGCCTCCAAACGGTCTTCAGCATCCAAATGGTCTTGAGTTCCAAACGGTCTTAAAACTGTGAGGAGTCACACGGCCTTGAGACCGATTGGCCTCAAGAGATCTTAAGACCGTTAGGGTAGAGCGATGAGAGGAGGATCGTGTGGGTGAATGTCTTGGACAAATCATTTGGGTAGACCGTTAAGGCAAACTGTTTGGTCAAGATTGATTGGTCAAGATCAAAGTTGAGAGGATCTTGAGTGAATTCCATGTGATGGTTGAGCCTCATCATGACCTACACAAAATCAATATAAATCTAGTTAAGAAACTTGATAATTGAATTAGTTAAGAAGACTTAAATTTTGTGAGATTTAGGAGATGAAATCGAAAGTATTGAATCGAATTGGTCCCAAAAAGGTGGCTGAAAAACATGATGAATTTGGATTCATTAGAATACCCCGAACTTAAACGTTGCTCGTCCTCGAGTAACACAAAACCTGAAACAATCGCCAAATGAATACTTTCAACTCGTGTGGTTTCCTCCTCTTCTCATCACATTTATTTCTTTTCTGCTCAGTATAACTAAGCATCTCAACTTCCTGAGATCACTGAACACATCTTACCATATCTTTATTCTTGAGTTTGTTTCCCAACAACACTTCCTCCTCACTTTTTCCAACAACAAGGATTTCTAAGAGTTTTGTAAGAGTCCAGAGATACCTGCAAAACAACAAGAGTACACGTGATCTGACACTAGTGTATTTTAGGACAGAGGAGGCATTCATTGTGCCTTTAGGTAGTAAAGGGAGTGAAAGGTGGTGTGGAAGGAAGAAATAAATATCTCCTCTATTCGACTCAAGATTTTTATTTTTATGATCGCAATTTCATTGATTGCATTTTTTGTGTGAATCTCTCCTCTATTTGACTCAAGATTGCAATTTTCTTTTTGTGTGCACATTGGCATCTTTTCTTGGTGGTATGCCCCTATTTATTAGCGAGGGGTATGGAAGAAGCAGATATAGAGGGAGGTGGTGTGCCACCCTGAACTTAGGGTTTGGCACTATTTTGGTTATTTTTCTTTCTTTTTTATGGATGGAGGGGTACGAAGATGGTAGAAGAAGTGTAGAAGAGAGTTTAGATCAGAATGCAACTTGATTTACAATTCAGTGCACCAGGTTGTACTCTTTATTGTACTCTGCTCAAATAATGACTTGATGAGGATCTGGTAGAGATTCTATGTTATTGTTCCACTTATCAGTTAGGAAGCATGACGTGTTTGATCTCTATCAGTCTGACATACACTTTCTATTTTTGCAGGAAGATCATGATGTTAGAATTCATAAGCTTCACAAGATGATTTCAATCAAAAGGCTAGTTTCAAAGAATGGCCCTTTTGAGGATCTACTTTGGATAAGGAGGGTAAAAAGATGCAAAGAAAATCATGGCTATTATAGTGTCAAAACTTCATCAAGTATTTGTTCAAATTCTTTTGAAGATTTTTTTTTATTTTTGAAAATTTTGGTCAAAAATGTAATGATGAAATCTTAAGTCTGACATAGATGGGTGAAGGTGGAAAGTAAAGTATGTACCACCCACCATCCACCCCCCACCCCGAACATAGAATTTTTCTCGTCTTGAGTAAATTCTAAATCTGAGATGGAGGGGAAAATTCATGCCGGTTGGACCACCAGAAGTGGTTGCGTTCCAATCATCGCGCATCATCCATCTAAAAAAAATCTCAAAAATGAAGATTAATCAAAACTCAAGATAGCATCTCGCGATGCAATTTTTTTATTTAGTGAAAAATTAAAAACAAAATTAAGGAAATTTCTAATTCAGAATTAAAAGTAAAATGAATTTATTAATCGGGTTGCCTCCCGACAAGCGCCTTTGTTTTACGTCGATGGCTCGACGTGGATACTATCACCATGGTGGGGCTCTGGGTGGAGCTTGAGCTTAATTGATATATTCTTTTGGTGGTTTCTTTCTCAACCATTCATTAACCTTTAATAAGATTTTGGCCTCTTGTATTCTTCCCAAAATAGAGCGAGCATTGTCAAAACACATAGGGAGATGACGGGCCTAAATCACGCATCCAAAAGGAGTGGATTTGAAGTAGTCAGACTTTTAAATAACCCAACTCTCAGTCCCCCGCAACAATGAGGGGGTCTGAAGTAGTGATCGGGGTCAAACCACAGGGAAAAGGGTGGTCGTGCTAAGAACGCCGAATCAACACTCTACACTCCGGTAAAAGAAGGGTAAGAACAATGTTCCCAAGGGAACATTAGATAAAGATCGGTATAACAAAAGAAAATTATCTCCAACTAGAGTTACAAGGAAGATTAAGGTTTTAGCATTTATCAATTTTTAGGGGGTTTGCACAATAGAACCAGAGGAGATAACACTATTGTCTCGGTAAGGAATGAAAGAGGAAAGCTTCGGAATAATAGGATATGGCAGGAAACATCCAGTACCCCTTCTCTCAAAGAGGTACCTCCAACTAAGCACCAACACCCTCTCTCAAGGGTAGTGGACTTGGGTTGGAGTGGAAAGATAACTGAAGCAGGTCCGACCTTGGGTACTCTCGTACTCCCTGATCGGACCAAACGCTAGAGTTACAACCCCTCTCTCGAGGGAGCTGTAATGAGAAACATGATTCGATAGCTAGTCAAAACATGATCTAGTCATACAAGCTAGAGTTTGGATGCTAGAAAACAATCATCCAACAAAAGTGACCAAACTTAGAGCAACAGGTATTAAAACTCCTTTAATTCCATTAGCATGAGCATTGTATAAAAAGGTTTAGTTACATTGTGTAAATAAAGAAAGTAAATGACTAAAAAAGGGAAGATAGTTATCGCCTCCTTGATTTAGGAGGGTGATATACACCAGCAGACCCATAAGGTGCCTCTAGCCCGATATCGGGTGGGAGCTCTGGCCAACATGCTCGTGTCAGCCGACCAGCCATGTCGGGCGGTATGTCGTGACAGGCAAGCATATCGGTCAAGGCACCATCCCCGATACAGTCGTGGTCAGGATACCACCCTCTCAGGCGACACACCGTGACGGGTATTCCATATCAGGATCAATATCATGTCAGGCAAGAGACGACTTAGGGTATCGGGTTCCTTGTATCGGGTGTAGAGGCGAGCCGTCTAGGATAGGGGTCCATCTAGGAGCCTAGCACATCGGTTGGCCTCCTTGGTCGATATCGGGCTGCTGCGGCTATCGGGACGGATTCTAAGTGAACCACTCCCGCCCCTCTCGGGTTGGGAAAATGCTCGCCTAGTATCACCTGGATCGCCTCTGGGATGCGACACACTAGCTCCAGATGCTTTCCAAAGTTAGCCTTTGTGAGATTCTGACTTGTCCCATCGAGGTCCTGTAGCTGCTATTTATATGCAGTGGTTGGAAGAGTTTGCGGATCTCCGGGCGCCGCATACCCTTTATCGGCTCTGCAAGTGTGGATTCGGGGATGATTGACGTGTGTGTGTCATCCGGTGTATCTTGGCTATCACATGTTGGGTTACTAAGGTATCAGGCACGACAGGTGGTTGCTTCCGGTGAGCGGCTCGTATTGTGCGACATGCCCTAACGGGCTGATTAGTCATGGCGGTCAGAGCTCTCTGCCGGGTAAATGGTGTATCGTCTGTCGGTGACCGCACTGTGTGACACTCTCATGTCAGATTGTCCCCCCTATCGTCCTGCGTCTACGACGGGTAGTGGACGTGTCGTGCGACTAGTAAAAGGTTGATTCTTTGTAAGTGGGTCGGGACGGGCCATTTTTCTGATTTTGAGTGGAAAAGTGAGGAAAACTTTGTAAAAGATGATAAAAACGTGTTAAGAGCATAGTGTGACTCATTTATTCAATAACATGACAAAATGAAGAGGAAAACAATTTAAAAGGGAAGTTTTGACATCGAAATATGGGCCACAAATACCACAAAAATGGGTGTTATCAACTCCCCCAAACTTAGCATTTTGATTGTCCTCAATCAATTTTTAAGACTTTGTTTTGCGATACTTCTTCTCAACCTGACATAGTTTTTAGATAAGGGGTTTGAGCGAGTATTGAGATGTCTTAAAGAAAATACTTCCCGACCATGATTTTGAAGTTAGCTTTCACACCAAATAGCTTTTGGGGACAAAAAGTTGTGTTTTTGGGTAGGTTTAAGGCTTTTGGGTTTTTCTTATTTCCCATCAGTCCATCCAGGTACGGGTCCATTAACGGGCAAGTGGTCCTTGTAGTCCAAGCCAGTTGGCTTTAGAGCAGTGATTTCACATTCTACGTACCACTGCCGTGGATCTACCATGCCTAAAGATGGGTAGTTTTAGAAAGACAAGTGTGTGTATATATATATTTTTCTTTTGGCACAACTCTCATTCTTTTATTCACTCTCATAAGGCTTTTCTCTCTTTTTGGGATTTTTTTGGGTAAGGGAGAATAAGAGAAATTTTTTCTCTTTGGGCAGCTTTTTCCTTCTACATACACTTGTCTTAGCTGTTGCGAGATTATTTTTCGAATTTTTGGCGTGGAAAGTCATAGCATTTTGTTGTTTTGAGACTACATTTTAAAAAATAGCATAACAAAAACTTGGACCACCTTAGACACAGAGAAAACAAGCTAGATAGAGGTCGTATCAGGTTTTTACTATAGAGTGTCTTTGTACAATTGTATAGAGGCAAAATTTATATATGTGAAATTTTTGTATCAAGCATGTATATGTATATGTACGCATGTTATGTTATAGGAAAAAGAAAGAACAAAAGGTGAAGTTCAGAGGGATTTTAGTACCTCCCTCATTGATACATAGTACCCCCCCAAACTAACTCCACACTCTATCCCAGAGTTGTGAAATAGATAAGGTAGGGTAATATTAACTCAGTGAGGGTTAGCAGGTGAGCACGCCTTTTCCAGATAGAATATCCCACACATATTCTCCGTGTTTGTTGTGGTAGTCGATGTGGTGGAGCTGGTCAGGCGTTTCCTGGTTACATATCCATTTCAGCACAAAGATGCCGCAGTCGTTGGATAGTGAAATTTGTTGTGGGCTGCGGTGGCAGAACTGAAGCTCATGCCATTTGCTCGCTGCTGTCTCCAGGAATGGTTGGAATAGCATCGCCACCTCATCATAGTATTTTCGTACTAAGCGCTCAAGCAGTGTTAACACTATCAATGTACATTGTACTGGATGATCTTTGTTGATGCCTGAGCTGTTGTAGAAGATTCCTACTCGTTGGCAAGTGTACATCGTCAGGAATGTCTAGTGGTTGTAGTGCAGGATAGGTAGGAAGATGATGCATGGAATCCTTCTCTGTAACTCTGCCAGAAAAGTTTGTTTCTCTCCTGACTCATCTGCAAAGCAGATGTCGTTGAACAACATTGGATGGGCTATGTATGCATATTTAAACTTTCTTTGTAGCATCTGGATGTAGGCGGTCACCACTGATATCGCCAAACATCCTCCTTCTTTTACCATGTCCCTTAAGTCATCAACTAGGACTATGACACTGCCTGCCTCATAGATGACGTCTGTGGGGGTAGAGTCAGCTAACTTCAGAAGAACTTCATTGACCTGCACCTGTGTTAGTGTAGAACACAAGAAACGGTCGAAGTTATTGACCATTTCCTCTAAGGTTTCAGGCGAAGCGGCGTCTTTAATTCTGCATACTTCTCATAAGATTTCTAACCACTTGCCTGCCTCGTAAACGTCTGCGTCCATCTTAGCTTATTTTTTTGGGGTGTTGTAGGGTTGCGAGGATTCATCTTCTTGGTCACTATCCAGCAGCTTTTCTAGTACCCCTACGTCTTGGAAATAGTGCTTGTCTTTGATCAGCAGCAAAGAGTAGGTGCTCCTGAGATGGAAAAAGTCTTGGCCCTAGAGATGCCTTATGTTTCCAAAGATGTTGAGCAGCTCCATGGCGCGCAATACTACAAGGGCGTTATTCCCACTTCCTGATTCTGCTTGGACGGGGAAGTCTCCGATAGAGAAGAAGTTCCAAATGCCTCTATGACGTTGGACTCCTTGCTTGATAACTCGGAGAAGACGCAGTGGGAGAAGCCTGAGATGTTTGTCTTCTGGGCGAGTGAAGATATGTCCCGAGCATGGGACCTACTCGTTGCAGTAGCTAAAGAGTTGGACATCATGGTTTTGGAGGTCTGCCACACACAGGAACCAGTTGTTACGGTGCTTATAGGGGGCCGACATGAGGTTCGTGTTGTGTTCTTCAATCTTTCGTAGCATGTTGGCCACCGCAACAGAGTCGGGTGCTCCCATCATCAACCTTCTTGCCAAGGTCGGGGTGGTGTTGTATATTTTTTTCCGACCTGTCCTGGTGCTGATATTCTCAATTATTGCACCCTCCAAGACCCTAAATAACCTTTTTTTGACGATGGCTGGCGAGCAGAACATGCTTCTCAGTGCTCCCCGTCGTACGGAGAAGTAGTCGTCACTCCATACGATGTATTCTTCATCATCCTGTGACCTCAGGACCTTATTCAGTAGTTTCTGGTCCCTGATCGTCCGGTATCTGATGGCCCTTCTGTTGAAGTTTGCTATCTCGAAGGAAGGTATCTCCGACGGCACATAAAATGTGTCTGCCATCGAGCTTCTTCCTCTGGGAGGGTGCCTTTCGTTAGCAGTGTAGATGTCCCCCCTCTCCGTCTGATTCATCAAAACAATCCTCCCCAAGGCTGATTGATCTGAGCGACCAGCTTCTTCCATGTTGCAGAAGCTTTCTTGTCCTATTGGAGCTCCGTCGTCTGGCTTGTACGTCGTCCCTTCCTTGGGCATTGTGGATGGCCCACTGGAGGAGGAAGTGGATGACATCCTGGGCGAGGATGCTGACAAGGAAGGTGGGGATCCTGAGCCAGGAGGTGATGGAGATCTCCTTGGCTACCTTGAGCGTGGATGGTCATCCCTCCTGTTCAGCCTCTCCTCGATCATTTCAAGGCGTTGGAGGGCCTACTGCAGCATTGTGTTGAGTGCCTCTAGTTGGCCGGGAAGGCCAACTAGAGTCAGCAGTTGCCACTCCTGGCTATTTAGCCTCTACTGGAAAATAGAAAACTTGTGGGTAAGTGAAGTAAAAGTAGTTGAGTAGCTGCATGTTACCTATCACAAGTGGTCAAATTCATGACCCAGCATCTATCCCAGTGACGGAGGGGCTACATTAGATCTCCCTCTCATCCTTGTGACACTCATCGCACGTGAAGTTCCATCCGACGAGTCTGCGTCCTCACTCGGGGTTGTATCTACTTGGATTGTTTGTGAGGGCGTCGCTTGGGGGTGAGGCATCATCACTTTCATGGCTGTCTCTGCCTCACCTATTTGTAGTGGTGGAGAAGGGCGTGGTGTGGGTGGATGTTTCTCTGCCTCTCAGTTGTCAGTGACCTTCTCTGCAGCTACCACTAGAGAAACCAGCGGCGGCGGCGGTGTGGGCTGCACAGCCCTGAGCTCCATCTCGAGGATCTCAACGAACGCCTCATTACTGGCGTTTGTATGCACCATTTCCTCTGCCACTAAAGGCGTAGCAGAAGTCTGAGGAGCTGCGGCTGTCTCTTCCATGGAAGCTTCCCTCTGGGCTATCATTGTTGTCTCAGCTCTGATTGTCTCGGCGACCACCACGATCATCGTCACTTCTTCAGTTGCGGTAGATGTTGTTGTGGCAGCCGCGGCCAGTATGGGAGAAGCGATGACAACTCTATTAGTGGCTATCACCGGTTGTGCTGGGGTGGTGGGTGGCTCGGTAGGGACTGTGGAAGATTTGTCCTGCCGAGCATCTAAAGGGATCGGCCCTCCCATTACAGTCACCCTTTCTTGTATTTTGGTCGTGGCAGTGTACGTGGCTTCAACCTCTAATGATTTGACTTCAGCTTCGGTGAAGACCAACTTTTCTACATCATAGTTGATGCAGAATGGGAGGGGTAGTAGCTTGGAAGTTCTTGCAAACTTGTAGAAGTAGCGTCTGCCCTCCTTTTTTATAATATTTGCTCATTGCAAGAACTTCATGTTGATCCTGTCATCACCTCTGGTTCTTGACAGGTTGTGTGGCTCCCTTGGGTACCCCAATCCCTCCGTGATCAGATTGACGATGCCACCCATGCAATACTCCTTGGTGGCATCATTTATAGCGTAAAGCCTATTCAGCAAAAAGCGTCCCAAATTGACCACCTTGCCCTCCATCATGTACCACATGAGATGGAGTTCTTCGGTGTAGATGTTGCTCGTCTCGTACTTGCTGAAGAGGATGCAAGCCACTATCTTATGGACGATCCTCCAGAAGCAGGAGTGGATGGCCGCCACTTTGCTTCATGGCTTATAGTTTGATTCGCCAGTTAGTTTCTTCCAGATGCTGACCGGGTTAAAGCCATCACCCTCGCCAAGCCTGGCGTCATTGTTCAGCATCTCCATCTCAGCTTCTGAGGAGGAGAATATCTTGTTGACTAGCTTTTCTAAGATCTCGTGATCAGTGTTGTATAACCAGCCTTACAGCTGGTCTGCTCCTCCAAATCTCTCCACTTCCTTCGGCCTGTTCTGGACTTGCCGGAGAGAGGACATGAACTCCTTTGTGAGCTCAGTATATGATCTGGATAGGCTGAAGCATATTGTCTTCAGCCCTGTATCCCCCAATATGTTGTCCAGCCTATTGAAGATACCGAGGTGGTTGAAAGATGGCTGGTGGGTGAATCGGTTTGGCCGGTAGATTTTTACCGCCAACTCTGTGTATCTCTGCTGATGCTCTTCGTCCCTGGGTACGAACCATCCTAGGGAGTGAGCCAGAGGTTCTTCCATTGAAGGGGCTTCCGCCGCTTCTGTCCTTGGTCTCTTCTCTGCCGCGGATGGCCCAGTTGCATTGGGATTCGGGTGTTTCTGATCGACTATGGTGGCTTCTGTTGTGGCTTCAGTGTTGATCCATTAGCCTTGTTCATCTACTTAGACGACAGTTTTCTTTGTGCGAGCCATTTCTGTTATCATAAAACAAAAGTTTATGAACATCAATTTTACGGAATGATCCACCTTTCCCGATATCGGGCGGGGGGGTGTTTCGCCTGATATTGGATCGGTGATATATTTTGAAAACCTAACAAAACATGATAGTGTTAAGTCAATATCGGTGACAAAATCAAGATAGCCCGTCACGGTCAAAAAAGGTAAAATGCAAAGTTGTTGCGCGATAAGTCAAAAGGCTGGCCCGATATCAAATCTGCCCGATACAATCATATCGGGCGATAAAATTAGATGATATGGTGCTTTGCCCGATATGCCGATGTCGGGTGGCACGAAGTTCAGACCGATATCACCACAAGGCTATCGTGCAATATCGGGTGTCACCACGAACAACTATACTATCTGATATGGTTGCTCTGAAAGAGGGTGTCGCCCGACACCAGCAAAATGTGAGGCGATACAAAATTAAATCTTATTAAAAACAAAACTGGGTGACACAGTCAAAACTGGGTGACACGGGCATTACCCGATATAGGTATCGGGCGGGCGCACGATAGAAGTGTGTCGCACGACACGGTCAAAAGGTAGGGTACCCGACACAAGCGTGTGTCGGGCGACACACAAAAAGAACTTAAGCTTTGTTCCCGGTACAAGATGCGCAACACAGGAGCGTGTCAGGTAAGTGAAGAGATACGCATATCGCATTATACCTTTATCTTCTGAAGGTAGGTGTACGACACGGGAGCAGAAGCTAGGTTGGTCGATACGAGAGCAAAGCGAGATTTAATTGTGTAATACGGGAGTAGGTGAGAAAGTGAATGCCAGTGCCTGACACGGTAAAACCACAGTTACTATATATAGCAATTGAAGGCGGGGGTAAAATGGGTAAAACCGGGGCACGTGTCGCCCGAGGAGACAAATCATTCATGAGAGGAGCAGTAATCAAGGGTCATTTACTCATGCCGCCTGATACGGATGTGCGTGGCTTAGTGTATCGCCCGACACGGTTCTCCTGCTAAGGTCTGATGCCTAATATCAAAGCCTGATAAAGGCGTGTCGCGCGATGCGCCTGGGACCTCACCCGATATCGGCCAGAGAACTTGGTTTTAGTCAAGGAATCTCGGCCCGATACAAAGCTTCCAAGAAGAATAAAACAAGGTAAGAGATGAAAAATGAAAACTAAAGTAAAGGAAGCAATTGATGGGTAAAACATCATTGGCCTAAAGTAAAACTCACAACCTCAGATAGTATTACTCATCAATGCTTATAAAACCAATCGGTGGCCCATAAAACGAGGGAGTTTGAGCATGAGGCGCATGCACTGACTCGGGCCTTATTACAATCATAATGTTCATAATGTTTTTCTTGCAAGAAAAGAAATAACGCCCTATTCTACGAAAAGTAAAAACTTGGGTTGCCTCCCGAGGAGCATTGTAGTTAGCGTCGTCAGCTCAACGGCCTTAGATCCTTCACTTTTTGCCTTTAGTTGTTTCAACATCCTGCAAACTTATCTCTAACCTTCTCACGAACGCATCATCTTCATAGTACTTTTTTACCCTGTTCCAGTTCACTGGATTATCTTTGTCATACAACTCCATCATTCCTGATGGATATATATTTGCCAAGGTGAAGGGTCCATACCATCTCATTTGTAGCTTACCTGGAAAAAGACAGATAGAGGATTTAAATAACAAAACTTTATCACCTTCACTCACATCCTTTTTCTTTAGGTGGGCATCATACCACACCTTGGTCCTCTGCTTGTAAATCCTTGCATTTTCGTATGCATGTATTCTCAACTCTTCGAGCTCCTATAGCTGTAGATATCTCTTTTCCCCTACCTTCTCCAGGTCCATATTTAGGAACTTAATCACCCAAAGAGCCTTGTGTTCAAGCTCTAAGGGTAGATGATAGGATTTCCCATAAATCAATTTGTAAAGGGTAGTGTCAATGGGTGCCTTGTATGCAGTTTTGTAGGCCCAAAGAGCATCGTAGAGCTTCATCGAATAGTCTTTCCGCGTGCGGCTGACAGTCTTTTATAAAATTTTCTTAATATGTCTATTTGAAACCTCCACCTGCCCAGAAGTTTGAGGGTGATATGGTGTAGCAACCTTGTGCTTGACCCCATACTTCCTCAGAAGTGCTTCAAACTGTTTCTCCCTGAAATGTGATCCGCCATCGTTTATCACAGTATGAGGTACTCCAAAGTGAGGAAAGATAGTTTTCTCGAACAGCTTGATCACAGATTTGGAGTCACAAGTTTGGGTGGCAACAGCTTCTACCCATTTAGACACATAGTCCACCGCGACTAAAATGTATTGATATCCTTTTGATGGGGAAAAGGGACCCATGTAGTCTTTTCCCCAGACTTCAAAGATCTCGACTTCAAGCCAGTTGGCCATAGGAATCTCGTTCCTTCTTCCAATATTTCCTGTCGATTGGCATTCTTTGCAAACTTTTACATAATATGTAGCATCCTTGAACAGCGAAGGCCAGTAAAATCCTAATTGTAGCACCTTAGCAGCAGTCATTTCACTCCCCAGATGTCCTCCATAGAGTGAGGCATGGCATTTCGTCAGAATGTTTGGCACTTCTTCCTCAGGAATACACCTTCTATACATATTATCCGCGCATCTTTTAAATAGAAGGGGATCATCCCAATAGTAATTCTTTATATCATAAAAGAGTTTCTTCTTTTAATTGTATGTTATTTCCGGAGGTAACTCCCCACAAGTAAGCTAATTACAAATATCTGCAAACCATGGCAAATTCTGATCTCTGGCTTCTACCATTAGTAAGGCCTCATCTGCATAGTTATCATTGATAGGTGGCTCCTTCTTATCTTCAACTGTAATCCTTGACAAGTGGTCGGTGACTATGTTTTCCGCACCTTTCTTATAAATGATCTTGTGATCGAACTCATGGAGTAGTAAATCCCACCTTAGAAGTTTGGGCTTAGTTTCCTTTTTCTACATAAGGTACGTATCGCCCCATGGTCGGTGTAGACCTTTACCTTTGTTCCAATTAGATAAGATATGAACTTGTCGAAGGTGAAAACAATCACAAGCATCTCCTTCTCTGTTGTCGTGTAATTTACCTGTGCTTCGTCAAGAGTACGGCTGGCATAGCAAATGGCATGGTGCCTCTTATTCTTCTTCTGTCCTAGGACTACCCCTACAGCATAGTCACTGGCATCACACATTAGCTCGAAAGGTAACTCCCAATCTGGGGCTTGAAGGATAGGTGGAGAAACAAGTGCATCTTTCAAAGCCTGAAAATCATTTAAGTAATCGTTAGTGAAATCGAATTCAACATCCTTAACCAGAAGATTTGACAAAGGTTTTGAGATCTTTAAAAAGTCTTTTATGAATCTTTGATAATAACCAGTGTGCCCGAGAAAACTTTGCACTCCAGTTACAGACTTAGGTGGAGGTAGTCTAGATATAGCTTCAACCTTGCTCACATCTACCTCGAGACTTTATTCCCTAGAACTATGCCTTCTTGTACCATAAAATGGCACTTCTCCCAGTTGAGGACCAAATTTTTTTCTTCACAGCATTGCAGGACGAAGGATAGGTTTTTCACACAAGCATCGAAGTCCTTCCCACAGACAGAAAAATCATACATGAAAACTTCTACGATGTCTTCCAGAAAATCCGAAAACATTGAGATCATGCAACGTTGGAATGATGTTGGAGCATTGCACAACCCAAATGACATTCTTCAGCAAGCATAAGTAGCCATAGAGACAAGTGAAAGTGGTTTTTTTTCCTATTCGTCTGGTAAAATAGGGACTTGATAAAACCCGGAATAACCATCTAAAAAGAAAAAATAATCACGATGCACTAATCTCTCTAGAACTTGGTCGATGAAGGGAAGTGGGTAATGATCCTTCTTCGTGGCTTGATTCAGCTTCCGATAATGTATGCATAGTCTCCATCTGGTGACATTCCAAACCGCTATTTCATTTCCTTTATCACCTTTCACAACTGTCATGCCTCCTTTCTTTGGTACCACATGGATGGGACTTACCCAGCTGCTATCGCTGATTGGGTAGATAATTCCTACATCTCTCAGCTTGATCACTTCCTTATTCACAACCTCATTTAGCATCTGGTTCAGCTTTCTCTGGGGTTGGACCTGGGGTTTAGCGGATTCTTCCAAATTCATACGGTGCATGCATAGAGCAGGACTAAGTCCCTTGATATCCTCTACCGAATAGCCTATCCCTTGCTTATGGAGCCTCAACTCTTCGAGAAGTCTTTCCAATTGTTCTTTTGTTAGACTGGCATTAACTATGACTGGATTTCTCCCTTCTTGATCTAGAAATTCATACTTTAAACCTTCCGGCAGCTGTTTCAGCTCTAGCTTGGTCTTAGGTGCCTTTTCTTCTTCTGGTGTCAATTCTAGAGAAGAAAACTTGACTGTCTCTATAACCTCCTCCTCATCGCTTAGATCTTCATCATTTTGATTTAGGTAACTGAGGATCTCGACAACCTCATGATCTTCAGAATCAGAGTCTTGATTATTCAACGCCCTCATAAGAGGGTCTACCATTACAATATCTTCTTCTACTTCTTCACAAAATTGGTTGTAGCTATCCACGAAGTAGAAAGATTCTAGCAGGGACGGTCCTTTCATAGTGTCTTTTACCTTGAAATCTATGTGATCATTTCCGACACTTAGAGTGATGATTCCTTCAGCAACATCAATCAGCACTCTTCTTGTAGCCAAGAAAGGGCACCCAAAGATGATAGGGAAGTTAGGGTCTTCAACAGTGTCAATGACAACAATGTCACAAGGAATGAAGAATCTTCCTACATGAATCGGAACATCTTCAATGACTCCCACAGGCCTTTTGAAGGTATGGTCTGCCAACTCGATCCTCATGTTGGTCCTGACCATATCAGTTAAACCCAATCGTTGTGTGAGGCCTAAGGGCATAAGGCTTATACTAGCCCTTAGATCAACAAGACCTTTTTGCTCGACGTTATCTCCAACAGTAAAAGGAATAGTAAAGGCTCTTGGATCCTTCTTCTTGGTAGGTAAATCCTCCTTCATTAAGGCAGATGACACACTGGCTAGGTGTACCATCTCAATCCTCATGCCTCTTCTTTTCTTGGTGATCAAATCTGTGAAAAACTTGGCGTAGGTCGACATTTCTTCCAAAGCATCCAGAAATGGTACTTCGATATGAAGATTTTTCACTGACTCCATAAACCTTTCGTATCACTTTTTAAGATGTTCCTTTATGATTTTGTACGGAAAAGGCAACTTCAGAGAGTAAGGACTTCTTTTACCGAACATGCCCTCCACTGGTTCTGATTCTGGCTCCCTGACATGAGCTCGTTGGATCTCTCCTTCAGTTGGGTTCTCTGCCGCAACCCCTGGTTCAGTTTCTTCAGGCTTGGCCGATTCAGGGCATTCTACTGTCTTCCCTGACCTGAGTAACGCCATTTTGGCAGACTCAGTGTTGGATGGTACCTTACCCGAAGGATTCTTCATTAACTCGGCTGTTTGAGCTAGTTGTTGGTCTATCTGGCATTGATGCGTTTACATATCTGCCATTTGGACCTGCATCGTATTCATAACGCCTAAGTTGGACAGCGCACTTTGTGCCAGCTGATTGTTTATAGTATCTTGTCTCTTAACAAAGTCGAACAATTGGCCCACTAAGTCTGGTTGACTCAAGTTCTTTTCCTGACACTGCTCCTTAGCTTGACCCTGGCCTTGGTTAGGGTTAGCAGCTTGGCAGTTTTGGTACTTCCCTTGCCCTTGGAAGTTTGCCTTATTTGATTGAAAATCGGTGGTTCTGGTGTACTGACCTTGTCCGCCTCTTTTCTCAAAACCTTGTGGTTGCTTGGGTGGATTATTCAACTGATGTGAGTTTTCCGCCGCATCCTTTTCTCCATAGCTAAAACCAGGATGGTCCGGTCTTTTAAAGTTGACAAAAGAAACGTTCTCAGCTTCCTCTTCTTCAGATTTGCTTTCACTTGACTAGTCGGGTCGGGTGTAAATGTAGTTATCAACACCATGTCCTCCTTCTCCACTAGTGACACACTTCATCACCTTCTCAATATATTTCTTTCCTTTCCCTCCTGATTCTTATAACTATCTAACATCAGTGGCTATCTTTTGGATTTGAGTGGTGATTTCTTCAAGAGCCTTGGATTCGACCGATGGTCCTTCATTAGTGGCTTTCTTAGTATATCCTCTATCAGTCTTGTCGTAGTCGGCACCGGCTTGTAGTTCAGCCATGTTTTCTATGATCGTTTTAGATCTACTGGGCTTCTTCCCAAGAAAGTCACTTCATGCAGTTGCATTTAGTGATACTCTTTCTTCAGGGGTCAGACCATTGTATAAAGTTGTTATCAGGAAACCTTTCTTGTAGTTGTGGTGAGGGCAGTCTCTCTGATACTCTTGGTATCTCTCCCAGACTTCATGTAGGTTTTCTCCTGGCTTCTGGGTGAAAGATGTGATCTTCTGCCTGTTCCTAATAGTCTTCTCTGTAGGGTAGAACTTGTTTACAAAAGCATCCGCTAAAGAATTCCATCCGTTCAGAGATTGATATGGCACTCCAAGGTACCATGATAGTGCCTTGTACTCCAAGGAGAAGATGAAACCCTTGTAGTAGATCACTTCTTGTGGCACTCCCCTCATTTTGATGGTATCACAGATATTTTTGAAAGCATCAAGGTGATGGTAGGGGTTGTCATTCTTGGAACTTCTCGTAAAGCTTTTATTTTGAATCATGGAGATCACAGCTGGCTTCAACTCGAAGTTTACAATGTCAAACCTTGGGATCACAACTGGGCATCTTGAGTTGTTGGCCTTCGTGGAAGCCAACTCCCAGAGGGTCTTTTCTTCTTCTTCGGAATCTTCACTGTTGTTGTTCCTATGATTCTACTCTTGACTATGATGATTCCTTCTATGCCTACGGTGATGACGATGTCTCTCTTGATGATGATCATCCCTGAATTGTTCTGATTCAGGTTCTTCATGTAAATGATCGTTATTATAACGGTCATCATTCCCACGTGGAGGTGAGTGTGGTCCAACTCTAGCGTTTCTCTCATCCTCAGAAAGAGGTGGTTCCACGCGAGGAGGCATGATGAACGCTGCTCAACCGAGTAGAGTGATTCTTCCCTGAGTACCTGAATAGAACGTATAATCAAGTTAGAAAACTTGTGTTAATGAAACGAACTATTCTATAAACATTCAGGTTAGAATACTAAAAGAAATTGTGATGTCAAGCTCATTACTAAGCTTGAGGCACGGGAGTGTAGTTAGTGGATTCAGGTTCGTTAACAGTATTGTTTTGCCTTGTCCCCGACAACGGCGCCAAAAGGTTGACCGGCCTAAATTGCACGTCCAAAAGGAGTGGGTTTGAAGTAGTCAGACTTTTAAATAACCCGACTCGGGCTCCCGCAACGATGACGGGGTCCGAAGTAGCAATCGGGGTCGAACCACAGGGACAAGGGTGGTCGTGCTAAGAACGTAGAATCAACACTCTACACTCCGGTAAAAGAAGGGTAAGAACAATGTTCCCAAGGGAACAGTAGATACAGATCGGTAAGACAAAAGAAAACTATCTCCAACTGGAGTTACAAGGAAGATTAAGGTTTTAGAATTTATCAATTTTTAGGGGGTTTGCGCAACAAAACCAGAGGAGATAACACTATTGTCTCAGTAAGGAATGAAAGAGGAAAGCTTCGGCATAACAAGAAGTGACAGGAAACATCCAGTAACCCTTCTCTCAAAGAGGGTACCTCTAACTAAGCACCAACACCCTCTCTCAAGGGTAGTGGACTTGGGTTGGAGTGGAAAGATAACTAAAGCAACTCCGACCCTGGGTACTCTCATACTCCCTGATCGGACCAAACGCTAGAGTTACAACCCCTCTCTCGAGGGAGATGTAATGAGAAACATGATTCGATAGCTAGTCAAAACATGATCCAAGCATACAAGCTAGAGTTCGAATGCTAGAAACAAATCATCCAACAAAAGGGACCAAACTTAGAGAAATAGGTATTAAAACTCCTCTAATTCCATTAGCATGAGCATTGTATAAAAAGGATTAGTTACATTGCGTAAATAAAGAAAGTAAATGACTGAAAAAGGGAAGATAGTTATCGCCTCCTTTATTTAGGAGGGCGATATACACCAGCAGACTCCTAAGGTGCCTCTAGCCCGATATCAGGCGGGAGCTTTGGCTGATTTTCTCGTATCGACCGACCAGCCATGTCGGGCGGTATGCCGTGACGAGCAAGCATATCAGTCAAGGCACCCTCCCCGATATGGTCGTGGTCAGGATACCACCCTCTCGGGCGACACACCGTGATGGGTATTCTGTATCGGAATCGATATTGTGTCGGGCAAGAGATGACTTAGGGTATCAGGTTCCTTGTATCGGGTGTAGAGGCAAGCTGTCTCAGACAGGGGTCCATATAGGATCCTGGCACATCGGGTGGCCTCCTTGGTCGATATCGGGTTGTTGCGGCTACTGGGACAGATTCTAAGTGAACCACTCCCGCCCCTCTCAAGTTGGGGAAGTACTCACCTAGTATCACCCGGCACGCCTCTGGGAAATGACACACTAGCTCCAGATGCTTTCCAAAGTTAGCCTTCGTGAGATTCCGACCCGTCCCATCGGGGTCCTATAGCTGCTATTTATAGGCAGCGGTTGGAAGAGTTTGTGGATCTCCGCGTGCCACGTACCCTTTATCGGCTCTGCAAGCGTGGCTTCGGGGATGATTGACGTGTGCATGTTGTCTAGCGTAGCTTGGCTATCGCGTGTCGGGCTGCGAAGGTATCGGGTGCGATGGGCGGTTGCTTCCAGTGAGCGGCTTGTATCGCGCGACATGCCCTAACAGGTTGATTAGTCGTGGTGGTCAGAGCTATTTGTCAGGTAAATGGCGTATCGTCTTTCGGTGACCGCACTGCGTGACACGCTCGTGTCAGATTGTACCCCCTATCGGCCAGCGTCTGTGACAGGTAGTGGACGTGTCATGCGACTAGTAAAAGGCCGATTCTTTGTAAGTGGGCTGGGACAAGCCGTTTTGTTGATTTTGAGTGGAAAAGCAAGGAAAACTCTGTAAAAGATGATAAAAACGTGCTAAGAGCATAGTGTGACTCATTTATTCAATAACATGACAAAATGAAGAGAAAAATAGTTTAAAATGGCAGTTTTGACAACAAAATATGGACCATAAATACCACAAAAATGGGTGTTATCCGGAGACAACTTGAGTTATGTTGAATTGTTCTCTGTTGCTCAATCCAAGGTGGAGAATAGTTGTAGGGGATCTAAATGACTTCATTGATAAGGCGGTGTTGTTTGGGTTCAGAAGAAAAGTTCATTTTTTGATGTACTATCCCTTCATCGTAGCAATGCTAATGATTGATGTCAATTAGATATGGATCTGTGGGATGTTCTCAGTAGAAACTGCAGTCCAAATCTTGTTGTAGAGGGAATATGAAATCATTAGTCTCTATTTATTGGGTCACTGGTGCATTCTAGAGGATTGTTGTTTCTAGATTAGGAGGCTCATGAACACCTGCAGAAGGTTCGATATGTGTAACGATAGGGTTGCGAGGTGTCTCCTCCATAGTTGATGACGTTTCTTTTATCTCTACATAGACGGGTTCACTCTCAGTCTTCTCTTCAACATGGCCCCTTTCTGGGGGAGCATCAGATTTTGAAGAAAGGAATTTTTGTTACATCTGAGTGAATTGATTAACATAGTCAACAAAGTGTGCTTCTTCTTCTTCAGTGCGCTCCTTAGTGCTTTTGGATGCATACAAATCAAAAGATTGGTTTCCCACCCTTAGGGTCAGGACTCTAGCTTCAACATCGATCAGAGTTTTAGCCGTTGAGACGAAAGGTCTTTCGAAAAGGAGGGGGTATCGTGGATTCTCCCTGATGTCCATAACTACAAAATCACATGGGACATATAGATCTCCAAGCCTTACAGGAATAACTTCTATAATGCTGACTGGCTTGATCATTGAAGAGTCAGCAAGTTCTATGGCCATCCTAGTGGGTAAGAAGTTGGTGAGGCCTAGTTTGTTGCATAGGCTAAGAGTAATGATAGAAATGCTAGCTCTGAGATCGGCTAGACCTGGTCGGTTGATAGAATCGGTTATCGAGCAGTTAAATCCAAAGGTTCCATGATCCTTATGCTTTCGAGGCATCCTGTCCATCACCAAATAAGATGAGATTTATGCCAATTTCACCAGTTGATGTTCCTCAGTTCTGTATTTCCGACTGAGTAGGAGTTTGAAAAACTTTGACCACTGAGGCATCTCATCCATGGCATCCAAGAGAGGGATATTGACATACAACTTTTTCATGATTTCCTTAAATTTGTTGAACCTTGTATCTAGCTGGGTAAAATTCAGTCGATTTGGAAACGGCACACGAGGTTTGTATACTGGAACAACTGGCTCAGATGAGTCTTCTACATCAGCAACAATAGGTTCCTCAGAACTTGCTTTGACAGTCTTATCATCCTGAGTAGCCACTGCACTATGCTCAACACCTTAGAAATTTTTCACGGTGACGGGAGTCATTAGTTCTGGAAAGACAAAACTTGAACGAGTTGTCACAACTTTAAGTTGTTCCACGTGCCTCGGATTGTGTTCTGGTTGCCCAGCTAAAGCTCTAGTAGGTGGCTTGAGGCTAGCTACAAGTTGAGCTAGTTGAGTTTCAATTGCCTTCTGGTGTGCTTGTTGGTTAGCTATCAAAGTTTGTTGCGACTATAACATTTTCTCCATGGCTAACAGTTTATCATCTGGAGAAATGGGACCGACTTGGTGTTGATAAGGGACCTGGTTTAGATCCTGGAATTGATTCCTGTTCAGGTAGTTACTTATGAAGTTACTTTGGTTTCCAAAATTCTGTGGTTGGTTAAACTGGTATTCCTACTGACCTCGTTGTTGATTGTTTGAACCAAGTTGATGTGAGTTTACCGCTCCAGAAGGATTTGCATATTGAAAATTGGGATGGTTCTTGTTCTAGTTTGGATTGTAATAACCTTGACCAGGGATAGTGTTAACAACATTAAGAGTTTCCATTTGACTATTATCTCCTTGGCCATAAATGTTGCTTAAAACAACATCATAAAGAGTGTTATAGGCTAACGTTGAGTGATCAGTTCCCTTACATGCTTCGCAGATCGATGAGGCTGACTTGATCTGCTCCTATCGTTGAGGGGGTAAACGACCTCTTCCAAATGTTGCAAGGGACAATTCGATATGATCTTGCTTGGCAACTAAGAGTTTGAGGGTTTCAACGATAGACTTGTACTCAGGAGTAGCTTCAGCCATAGCTACTTTAAACACTCCTTTACCTACAGATCTCCCCCAATTAGCTTGATTTTCATCTCCAAGGGTGACGACTCTCCATGCGCTGTCATAACTTTGACGCATGAAATTTCCTCCAGATGAGGAGTCTAGAAACCTCTTGATATCATCGGCCACACCCCTATAGAAGATTTCGATGAGTTGATTCTTAGGAATTCCATGGTGTGGACACTTGCGTAGAAGTTCCTTATATCTTTCCCATGCTTCGACAAGGGTTTCTCTAGGCACTTGAGTGAAATTTATTATTCGACCCCTAATTTCATAGGTGAGAGAGGGAGGATAAAACTTTTCTAGAAAAACATTCTGGAGTTTTTCCCAAGTGGTGATGGGTTCACTTTGCAAAGAATTGTACCAACTTATAGCTCTATCAGCAAGAGAGTATTTAAAAAGATGGAGTCTAATGGCATCGTCAGTGACTACATTTTTCTTTGTCATAGCACATAGATCAATGAATCTCATAAGATATTCCTGACTATCTTCTCCTTATTTACCATAGAATGGGTTGTTTTGAAGCAAGGTGATCCAATGTGCTCAGATCTCGAAATTTGGAGCGTTGATGGGAGGAGGTTGCACTGGATGATGAACCTCAATAGCTTTAGGAATGGAGAATTCTCTAAGGTCCTTCTGCAATTCCACTTCTTGTGTCGCTGCTTGAGCTGCTCTGATCTCTGTTTCAACTGCAGCTCTGGTTTCTTGCATAAGGCTTTCTCTTTGTGCATTAAGGACTTGAGCAACCCTTCGGGCTATTTCCTCCTCTTGATCCATCTTTTCTTGGTTCTCTCTTTTCTGACGATGAAAAGTTTGGTATATCTCGGGATCAAAGCTAGTAGTGAGACCGGGACTGTTTGAGCAGTGCATGCACTAGTCCTTGTTGGCACCTGAGTTGGAAAGATTTTTTAGAAGTGAGATTTACGGAGAAGAACCGGATTCAAGTTGATGATCAACTGTATCAAAAGAAAAGCAAAAACCTAGATTAGCCTTAAAAGAACTAGATTTGACTAACTGACCCCGTTGTCCCCGGCAACGGCACCATAATTTAATGTGGTTGATTATCGCACTAACAAATTCACTCAGGGTTGAAATCTCCGAGCTTTTACCAAAACCTTGTGCAATAATATCACCAGAAAGCGGATGGGTCTTATCACAGTATAGTTAAGGATCGAATCCCAAGAGACAACACTTTTAAGAATCATCGTTAGTCAAATCTAGCTCAAGTAAGACTAATATTTAGAATGATTTATTAGTTGGTGGTTGATTAAACTAATTGCAAGAAAGTAAAGAGTAAAATTAAAGCTGATCTAGATTAATTGATATGGAATCATTTGGATGGTCCTGGGTTTCACCACCGCTACACATGCAGACACATCTAAACATCAAACATCCAGGAAAGATATAACTATCCAAATGGAGTTGTTGCAAAATCCCCCATACAGGCATTAGGCTTGCGTAAGCATCACCTTAGGTATCATATGTCTCATCACCATCTGGATCACACACCTACGACTCCAAAGATACAGAAATCCAAATGAAGCTGTGGGCCCCCTATACAGGTGTTAGGCACATAGAAGCGTCATTGTGGGCTATATGGCTCATCCCCTCACGGATCATACACTTATGACTTCAAAGAATCTTATCAAAAGTTCTCACCAAGGAGTCAACTGTGCTAATCTACAAGAAAGCATCGACGATTAACAAAGAAGATACAAAATCCAACTAAGGTTGTGGCCCTCCTTGAGGAATTTTTAGGCCACAGAAGCGTCATCGTAGGCTAGATGGCTTATCCCCTCACAGATCATACACTTACGACCTCATGGAATCCCATTCTATTTCTAGTTTGGGAGTCAACCTCATTAATCGACATTCTACCCTACGTATAGAAGTTCTCACAATATAGGGAAAAACATGATGAAAGCAAGCAGGTAACCATCCTACAAACATTAATGATTAACAACGAAATGAAAAGTTATATGCATTGCCATGGAATGTTTAACAAGAGTACATTCTTGAATGGGCAGCGGGGCTAGTCCCCGCACCCCAGCGAAAAGGAACTACTCACTCATGATGCGAGAACAAGAAGAACGAGAGAGAGGAAAGATTCTGCCATGAGCATGATGCAGAAGGTGGTCACAGCTTGCTGAAGATGATGCAGTCTTCTACATCGTTTCGGAGAAGATCTCGACAAGGAACGAGGGACGCAAAGGCAGACTGGGAAGTCTTTCTCGCTCCTCCTTTCTACTCTCCTCGATCCCCTTGATCACAGTAGGAGAAGCAGGTGGATATGCATGATGATCTAGATCGGACCTGTGTTTAGGTAGCTTGTCGCCATCCCGGATCCGATGCCCCAAATGAGGACACTTGTGGTCCTATTTATAGGCTCGGGTCTGGTTCTCACATTTTTGCTGTGAATGTGCCCCAAACAATTTGGAGGATTCTCGTCCAAACGGTCTTGATTAGTATCCTCCAACCGGTCTTGGAGACCGTTTGATGGCCAAACAGTCTTGTGTTATTTTCCTCCAAATGATTTTGCTTCTATCGGTTTGCTAAGTCCAACCAGTCTTGCGTGCTTTCATCCAAACAGTCTGGAATTCTTAGACATCCACGCAGTTTGGAGTTCTGTTCTTAAATGGTCTTCAGTCATATCGGTTTGGGACTTTGCCTCCAAATGGTTTGGTGAAGTCGATAGGTGCCAACCGGTCTTCACTTGTGTTGGCTCTAAACAGTCTTTGGCAACCGATCTTGCTCTTGATCGGTCTTCACTTAAGTGTCCAAATGGTCTTGAGGAGTGATGGCCTCCAAACGGTCTTGGGTCCAAAAGGTCTCCGTAGTCCAAACTGTCTTGGGTCCAAACGGTCTTCGTAGTCCAAATGGTCTTGAGGATCGATGGCCTCCAAATGGTCTTCAGCATCCAAATAGTCTTGAGTTACAAACGATCTTAAAACCGTGAGGAGTCATACAGTCTTGAGACTGATTGGCCTCAAGCAGTTTTGAGACCGTTAGGGTAGAGCGATGAGAGGAGGACTGTGTGGGTGAATGTCTTGGACAAACCATTTGGGTAGACCGTTAGGGAAAACTGTTTGGTTAAGACTGATTGGTCAAGCCCAAAGTTGAGAGGATCTTGACTTAATTCCATGTGATGGTTGAGCCTCATCATGACCTACACAAAATCAATATAAATCTAGTTAATAATCTTGATAATTGAATCAGTTAAGTAGACTTACATTTTGTGAGATTTAGGAGATGAAATCGAAAGTATTGAATCGAATTGGTCCCAAAAAGTAGGTTGAAAATCATGATGACTTTGGATTCATCAGTTGTTGAGCACAATAATAGACAATTCTTGGATATTACCCGAGCTCTTCTTTTCCAAGCTAAGTTCACCAAACCTAACTGGTATTAAGTTATTCTCACTGTCTGGTGCCTCATCAACTGGAAACCTTCCTTTGTTCTCCAAAATAAGATTTCTTTTTCTCTATGTTTTTCAAGAATATAAGTTTTTTCATCTCCCTTTATGCGATTTTAGATGTATTGCCTTTGTTCAACACTTTGATCCAAAGGTAGACAAACTTGATCCTCATTCTATCAAACTGTCTATTCCACCTTCCAAAAAGGTTATAAGTGTTATATTTCCAGTCACCATCTCATGTATCATGTATGGCTCGGCCGATGTCACCTTCCATGAATTAGATATTTTCTTTGGCACATCTTCATCTACGTCACCATTGCCTCTGAATGAATTTGTTGAGTTAGATCAATCTGATCTAGTGGAGTTTATATCAATGGAGTCCCCTCCCATAGATCCTCTGGTTGATCATCTCACTGATCCCAAAGAGCCTAATGTTCCTTCTGAAACAAATTCAGTTCATGAGTTTGCCAATGGCTATCATCGAGGCCCAAAGCATTATTCCCAATTCCATATTCTGCCTAAATCTTCCAAATTTGAGGATTCAAAATGCTCTGTGGAACTTAATGCTAAAACCATTGACTAACATTTAAAATCCATACAAATCCTAAAAATACACAATGAGGCTCTTCGACACTTTGGTTGGAAAGTTGCAATGCATGAAGAAATGACAACATTGCTCGAGAATGGAATCTAGGATCTTGTTCCGCTGCCTCAAAACATGAACACAGTCGACTACCATTCAATCTTCTCTACCAAGTTCGATTTTGACTTGATTGATTGGACATCTTAAGGCCAATCTGGTTGTGAAAGGCTTCACCCAAACATATGGTGGGGAGTTCTTTGAGACCTTTTTCGGCAGTCACTTGTATTGTCTCTATTTGACTTTTTATCTCCCTAAGAACTGAACAAGATTCTCCCTTATATCAGCTTGACATTAAAAATGACTTCCTTCATGACTAGCTTGAGGAGGAGGTATACATACAGCAACCATCAAGATTCACCATTTTAGATGGTCCCTCTATGGCTTCAAGAAATTGCCTCAAGCATGGTTCAACAAGCTCAGTGGTGTCCTTTCCTCTCTAGGGTTTTCCAGATCTTCCAGTGACCACAGTCCTTCTTCTCCAAAACACCATTAGAATCATCATTTTAGTTGTCTATGCGGATGGAATATCATCACTGGTAGTGGCACTATAGAAATTTCAAGTTTGAACAAATCTCTCACATCACATTTCCACACAAAGGACCTGATCTATCTTCGCAACTTCTTAAGTATTGAAGTCTTATGTTTAAAGAGTGGCATCTACCTCTCACAGCAAACAAAATGTCCTAGATCTTTGTTTTGACTCTGGCATGCTTGAATCCAAGCATGTCTCCTCTCCAATGGACTACCACACCAAAGTCGCATCTGGGGGGTGTCCTTTCATGATCCTAAACAATATTGATGCATGGTTGGATTAGTTGATTTACCTAACTATCACTTGTCCAAACATTGTCTTTGTAGTCAGTGTGGTCTGTCAATACATGGTTAAGCTTCTCATCAGTTAATGGAGCCTAATACAGAGGATTCTATGATATTTGAAAAGTGCCCCGGGAAGGGGTCTTCCTACAAAAAGCCTCCTCCAGAAAATTCCTTCACCTATTATTCTCCTGTCAATTGGGTTGGGGATGTTAATGATAGGAGATCTGCTTATGGTTATTGTGTTCTCCTGGGAAAATATGCCATGAACTGGCAAAGTTAGAAGTATTCTATCGTTACCCATTCCAGCACTAAAGTAGAATATGGAGCTATGACTCATACTTATTGTGAAATCCAATGGGGGACATCAATTCTTCATGCTATTGGCATTCCTATAACATCTCCAATCATCCTTAGATGTGACAATCAAGATGCAACATATATAGCAAACAACCATGTGTTTCATGAGCGCAACAAACACATAGAGGTTGGCAACCACTTTGTATGCAATATAATGCGTGCCAAAAATATTTTCACTTCATATTGAAATACTAGAGAACATCTTCACCAAGCCACTTCCACCTTCCTCCAACTATATGTGTAGCAAGGTCGAAATACATATGTATACTCTCTAGTTTGAGGGGGAATGTTAGCACGATTAGTAATTCTATCTTATTTACTTAATTAGGACTAATGGGCTATTCCTACTTAATTCGATTAGTGTTAGTCTGTTTTATCATATTAAGTTCCACATGCACATCGTACCCTGAGTCAAGTCTATCTATAGAACTCAATGCACTCCTTTATAGTTAATAAGATATCATTCTAAGTTTTTAATACTACATGTTGCCCTCCTCTTTACACCGGGCTTGGGACCGACAGGAGTTGGTTACTCCAGGCAGAGTTACAACTTTGGGTAACCATTAGTAATTCCTTTTGTAAAAAATATATGAAATATATTAGAAAAGATATATAACAACAAACCTACCAACAAAGTCAGCTGCATTATCTTTTGTCAGCAACATTTTCTGGAAGAAGACCTGTATATACCATGATAGTTGGACAAAAAATGATAACAATAATACAAGTTTCTATTACAAAACCAACATACTTTTATGCATGAATATATTCTTTACTTTATTGATTTGGTCTTCATGATTTAAACAAAATAAGCCTCATTAAAGCAGTAAAGTTTGGCACAACTAGTAAAAACAATGATGATTCTATCTATTAAATGATTGTTTATGTACCAATTACCCTTTTGCATGACTTGCTGATTGATGATTTAGGAAGTGTGAACGCACATGTTTGTACACAAGACATATCTTGACCCATGGTCCAGATGACTCAGACATGTTCATCTAAAAACAATATTCACAGGTCTAGAAACATCCTAGACACCTAAGACACTACTAAATCAAACCACCTAGCCTAACCAAGATAATAGAGAAAAGATCATGGACATGTCATGCCCTTAACTTCCCTATCACACACCCAATTACGTTGTAGTGACTAGCATCCTTCTTCAAGAATCATCATTATCTTCTCTTCTAGTTAGAGAACATAGAACTAGAATCTCAACCTCTATTACCTCTTGTCTTTTATAGTAGAGGAAAGGAGAAACACAATGATGACAACCACCTTCACTTCAAGTAGCTCTTCCTCCTCTAACTCTCTTCCCCTTCATTTTCCTCCTCTTCCCACCTTCCTTTCCCCCTTTCAATGTAGGTGTCCTCCTCCCTCCTCTTCTTCTTGCTCCTACCTACAGGTATCCTCCCCCTCATTCTCATCTTCTAACTCCATGTATGTGTTTGTGCTTGTGTTCATTCCTATGTTTGTGCTTCCTAGTTGATGATCATTTAACATTCCATAATTGACGCAACCATTTTTCTAGGGAAATTCACCTCTTTTTGTGTCTGGCAATCCACATCAAAATCTCCCATTGACCTTCTAGACATTAATTCCAATGCATAAACTTGAAAGAAGCATTTCCACATGTGGAGTAAATATATATTTTTGAAATAACACAGAGCCACTTATTAATACCCTTCCACCCTCTGTCTACACCATTAAAAAACTCCCTTTCTTTTCTCCATTTCAGCTTCCCAACTCCATCTATGCCCATTCTCTAGTAATGTAGTTTGCATAGATTGACCCCATCTTCCATCTACCCACTCCCCCCAAGTTTGTTGTCCAATAAGATCATATTACCAACCTCTACACCAAAATTAATAGAGCCACCTTCAAGCCACATGATATCATGTTTAACGTCAACAAAGGAGTCATTTTCACCCTAAGCCTAAACTACATCATGGCCCATGGTAGAGGAGTCTTCTTAGGCCTCAAATTGAACCCCATATAACATGTGAAATCACATATTCTATATCGTCTTACATAGTAACACCAAAGTGTATCACATTCAACTTCCTACATGTTTGTAGTATATACAGAAACAGTTTCCTCCCACATTAATTATTCCCTACAAACTCACAACATAAGAATCATTACATAAAGATCCATCTCATATGATAAGATATAGTGCCTTTCTAGTAAAAAAGAAAGATGAAAGAGATTATGGGCATCATCATATAGATATGCTTTCATCTGAATTAACATATGGTACAAGATGTTTCTCAGAGACAACTTTTGATTAGAATTAACTTATATCATTGTTACGGGACTCCCAAATTATAGGATAAATGAAACACTTACAACGAAAATTAACAATAAGTGGGTTGGTTGTAGGTGGATAGGTAAGTAGTTCCTAGAAAAACTCTCACATTACTGAATGTAACATGTAACATGACGAAACGTCACTTGATATTTGCTTCTGCTGCTGATAAAATATTTTCTTTTTGTCTTCCTTGTCAATTTGTTATACAAAATGTAGTTATCCTTCTCTTAGAAGCTTAGCCACATGCTTCTACTGGACCAGATCTCACTTGTAAATTTAAAAGTTCCTAGAGGCAAAAAATATTGGCATCAAGATGGATTTATTCAGTTAGGAACAAATACAGTAATGAAATATATACCAAAAGCTACAGAAAAATAGCAGTTGCATGAATATTGTTTCACAACTAAATCGAACACAGTTTCTACAATCTGTAGTGGGTACATTACTGTTGTAAACAAACATACTATAATAAAGGAGAGAAAGATATCTTTATCAACTAAATAATGTACGTAAAGGGTCCATTTATCATTTTTTAGGTGTTGAGGTCAGTTATGTAAGTTGCATTAACTTATGAAAATCTATGAAGTGTGCCGCTTGTAGAAAAAGATAATATAATAATAAATACAACCCATCTAGAATTAGAAACTCAATCTTGGAACGCTAAAACATGAATAAAGATTGATGATTTCCATATCTAGTTAAATTCAAATCTTTCATTTTACTCTCCAAGTGTCCTCTTACAATGTTCCTTACATAGAATGCCATGTCACTTTAAAGATTTAAATATTCCTTATATAACGAATTTATATGAAAAGGTAATTTTGAAAATGACTTGATTGCATATATTTTTTCTCAAACTATAATAAAAACATAGTACAAAGAATGAAATAAAAAATACGGTACCCTACAAGAAATAGCTTACTGTGAAAGAGAAGAACTCTTATATTGGCAAAAAATAAATGATATTTAGAATCCTGCCGATTGCTTGATTGAAATATTTAGATGAAGATATATCACATGATTTTTGTCCTTTTTTCGTAACTAGACTGGTGCCTATTCTTTCTTTTGAATAACTGAAACCTATATTCATCATCAACTAGAAGCACAGGTATATGCGATAGAGGAACTTCACTTATAAATCAAACGAACCTGGAAACATAAGAATGAAGTTAACGAGTCATCAACTAATGCTTAGCAGGACCACGATCACCAGTCAGAAATCAGCAACTAACACAATGGCAAAAAACTTTAAGGCATTTGTAATAGATATATACATGAAGGTAATAATAGTGTGCACGGTAGCAACTCATTAACAAAACACAGTTGAAGAAGTAGCTTGAAGATTTTTTTTACGCAATGGAATGTGATGTAAGGAAATCTATCTAGAACGACCTACTTCATCGATAATGACTTACATGTGATGTTATGTCTCTTAATTGTTTGGTCAAAATTAAAAAAAAAATTTGTGTCCTATGAGCACATGGTATGTATAGGCTTCTACTTACTCTAAAACCCACAGGTTGGTCTTATCCTTTCTGTTGTTGGTAAAATGAGAGAATATATGTTCTCCAAAATTGTTAGTTAAAAATAAGCACATTGGATAAAGACGGTTATTAACAAGGTATTCCACAGCTACAAAATATTTACTGTAACCATTAAAATTTAAACATGTAGTGTAAAAGCATAAACAATGTTTTTATTCACAAGCAGCATTGTCTGCACCCTTTAAATTGATATCAAATGTCCAATTAAAGATGTGCAGGAGACACAAATGTGCTACTTTCACTATCAAGAGTGAAAAAAAAGAATGCATATGCATTTCTGTGATAAAAAGTTAACGATTGTCGTTGAATCTGAGGTGAGTTGCAGACATTTGTAACAATTTAAATTCGTTTATGTTCGTTATCTATGAGACTCCTTTGAAACATGAAGGCATGTAAACTGCAAAGGAAACTAATATAGGGAAACTAGTGGCGTGTTACAACAAACATGACATTTAAGTTGCTTTACAATATAATATCCTAGTGGGAAAACATGAAGCCAACCAAAAAATTGTGACTGACTGCTTATGAACGTTGTCGGCTGATAGCATTAGATTTGAAGCAATCACGAAGAATGTACAAGGAGGAGAGAGAGCATCCACTATAATTTAGAAGCATTCTTATTTATATTATGAGAAAAATGAAAAGAACAGAGGTTGTACCTCGAGATACTAATAGATGCTTGTGAAAATATGCTAATGAAACCGATGGCATATCTAATCATCAATCAGACCAAGATAAACTTCAGGAATGTGGGAGATGTCGTTCCATTGTGGATTGATATTATTTCCTCTGCCATCTACTCTCTTGCTGTACTTTTTAGTGAGCTCGGGGCAGTCATTTATACTCAAGTATTTCAAGGAGGTAAGATGATTAATGCTAGGCAAATTCTTTAGTTTGGGGCAAAGTGGATATATACAAAAACCGCAAGTGGTAAGACAACGAGGAAAGCAATGGGCAATCATTAAGTTTAATCTTTTCAAGGGCTACGAGTTTTTCAAAGATGTTGGGAGGTAAAATATGAGAAAATTAAAAAAGAACAGAGGTCGTACCTTGAGATACAAACAGAAGCCTGTATATGATCAGCATAATTCCACGTTACGAATGTGTGAGATGTTGTTCCAGTGAGGATTGATATTGTTTCCTTTGTCATCTACTATCTTGCTGTACTTTGTAGTGAGCTCGGGGCAGTCATTTATAATCAAGTTTTTCAAGGAGGTAAGACGGTTTACGCTTGGCAAATCCTTTAGTTTGGGGCATCTCCAAATACGCAAAGACCGCAGAGAGGTGAGAAGACCCAGATCCGGCAAAGATAAGAGCCGTGGAAGATCCGCAATAGACAAATCGACCAAGGATGTTAGCTGGACAAAGACTGTGTCATAACGCTCCATTTCATTACAATTCATGATTTGCAATATCTTGAGGTTGACTGTGTCGAGTACTCACAATAACATGAACACCTGCTTGCTGCAACTTCAGTGAACAGTTGTCAACTTCTAGTTGAGGGCAATTTTGTATTGCTAGAAAGAGAGAACAACGGGGAACATCCGGACTCTTGAGAGAGAGAACAGGGGAGGAAAGCGAGATGGAGGAAATGAGCAACTAACACAATGTCAAAAAACTTTAAGGCGTTTGCAATAGATATATACATGAAGGTAATAATAGTGTGCACGGTTGCAACTCATTAACAAAACACAGTTGAAGAAGTAGCTTGAAGATTTTTTTTTACACAATAGAATGTGATGTAAGGAAATTTATCTAGAACGGCCTACTTCATCGATAATGACTTACATGTGATGCTATGTCTCTTAATCGTTTAGTCAAATAAAAAAAATTATGTCCTATGAGCACATGGTATGTATAGGCTTCTACTTACTCTAAAAACCACAGGCTGGTCTTATCCTTTCTGTTATTGGTAAAATGATAGAATATCAGTTCCCCAAAATTTTTAGTTAAAAATAAGCACATTGGATAAAGATGACAATTAACAAGGTATTCTACAGCTACAAAATATCTACTGTAATAATTAAAATTTAAACATGTAGTGTAAAAGGTAAACAATGTTTTTATTCACAAGCAGCATAGTCTGCACCCTTTAAATTGATATCATATGTTCAATTATAGATGTGCAGGAGACACAAATGTGCTACTTTCACTATCAAGAGTGAAGAAAAAAGAATGCATATGCATTTCTGTGATAAAAAGTTAGACTGTCGTTAAATTCGAGGTGAGTTGCAGACATTTGTAACAATTTAGATTCGTTTATGTTCTTTATCTATGAGACTCCTTTGAAATATGAAGGCATGTAAACTGCAAAGGAAACTAATATCGGGAAACTAGTGGCGTGTTACCACAAACATGACATTTAAGTTGCTTTACAATATAATATCCTAATGGGAAAACATGAAGCCAACCAAAAAATTGTGACTGACTGCTTATGAACGTTGTGGGCTGATAGCATCAGATTTGAAGCAATCACGAAGCATGTACAAGGAGGAGAGAGAACATCCACTATAATTTAGAAGCATTCTTGTGTATATTATGAGAAAAATGAAAAGAACAGAGGTTGTACCTCGAGATACTAATTGATGCTTGTGAAAATATGCTCATGAAACCGATGGCAGATCTAATCATCAGTCGGACCAAAGATAAACTTCAGAAATGTGGGAGATGTCGTTCCAGTGTGGATTGATATTGTTTCCTCTGCCATCTACTCTCTTGCTATACTTTTTAGTGAGCTCGGGGCAGTCATTTATACTCAAGTATTTCAAGGAGGTAAGATGATTAACGCTAGGAAAATTCTTTATTTTGGGGCTAAGTGGATATATACAAAAACCGCAAAGTGGTAAGACAACGAGGAAAGCAATGGGCAATCATTAAGTTTAATCTTTTCAAGGGCTACGAGTCTTTCAAAGATGTTGGGAGGTAAGGATTGGAGCCGTGGAAGATATTTCATAGACAAATATGACAAGGAAGTTAGTTTTTCAAGGATGTGGAAAAATTAGTGGTGTGTTAAAACAAACAGGACATTTGAGTTGTTTTACAATATACTATCTTAGTAGGAACAGAGGTCACACCTTGTGATACGAATAGAAGCATACTTGAAACAAGCACGGAGGATGAGCAAGCAGAAGAGAGAGAATCTACTATAATGTAGAAGCATGCATGTCTAAAGTATGAGAAGAACGTCAAGAAGAGAGGTGGTACCTTGAGATACGAATAGAGGCCTGCTAAAATATGCTCATGGAACTAATGGCAGCTTTAATGATCACTCAAAGATAACTTTACCAATGTGTGAGATGTTGTTCCAGTGAGGGTTGATATTGTTTCCCATGCCATTCACTGTCTTGCTGTTCTTTTTCGTGAGCTCAGGGCAGTGTTCCGTTTTCAAGGAGTGCAAGTAGGTAAGACGATCCACGCCTGGTTAGGGCAAGTCTCAAACCACAAAGACCGCAAAGAGGTACAATGACCCAGATCCGACAACGAGGAAAGCAAAGGGCAATACTTAAGTTGAATGCACGTCTATTTCTGTGATGAAAAGTTAAGACAGTCGTATGAATCCGAGGTGAGTTAGAAACATGACGGTATGTAAACTGCACACGAAACAGATATAGCAAAACAAGTGGCGTGTTATAGCAAACATGGACAAAGGAGAAGAGAGAGCATCTACTGTATTTTATAAGCATGCATGTTTATAATATGAGGAAAAAAAAATAGAGGTCGTACCTTGAGATACGAACAGAAGCCTGTATATGATCAGCATAATTCAACGTTACGAATGTGTGAGAACTGGGAAGGTATTGTTGCCGTTATATTTAACGATGTCAGATCTGGTATTTCCATTATCCTCAAGGACCTTAAATGTGGCGGGATGTTGCCCATCTGACTTTGACGATGATGCGTGTTGACGCTTGGTGTCTCCAAACTAGAAACCACTTGGACATCTACTAATAATGACGCTGGCACACCGTCGAGGAATAGTGATTCAAGCACCGGTGCTCGTACTGCGAAACACGTTGCCTTGGGACAGTACCGAATTTGTAATATCTTAAGCCGGGATAAAGTGCTTGTTCTCTTCTGGTATTCTCCCTCCTCATTTTCGGCCTCCACCCACCAACCTACCCATTCCGGAAGACTTTGCAAAGATAATTTCTCTAGCTTTGGAAACGGGGAATCCCCATCCAGGAAATGCGGATCATCTGACAGCCACTCCATCCCTTTCAAACACGACATATTTTGCAAAACGAGCGTTTTGAGAAAGCGCATTTTGCAGATGCCGATAGGCAGTGATATTATATCTAAACAATTTTGAAGTGTAATACTCTCTAACGATGATAGGCAAGAAGCCGTCATCCAGCTAGGAAGCCTCCCACCCACATAATTAAGGATGGAAATTCTTGTCAACTGACTGCATGGCTTCAGACCCTCCAACACCTCCTCTGCAATTGCTTTTTCTGGCTCATCTTCATAATCATTGTCACTATGATCATCTTCACTGTAACCTTTTAACCAATTTATATTTAGCTCTTTAAGGTGTAATTTCTTGTTAAGGCAAGCTTGTTCGGCCTCTTCTTTGCTCTTCACTAAGCATAGGTTCCTGATTTCAAGTTTCCCGTGAAGCATGTTCATGTCTTTTAGTTCGCTGATGTGAAATCCAACTTCCTTTTCGACACAAAATGGTGGTAACGTTTGAAGCAGAGAAAGCTTCCCAATCCCAGATATAATTTCCGATCCACATTTTAGATGTCTCAAATTAACTAGTCTTGTAACGGTTTCAGGTAGGGGATATTGGTTATTAATAGCCAAAACTTGCATATTTTGAAGTTGTCCTAACGAGTCTAGAAAGCCATCTATATCCTCTGACTCGAAGGTGCTTTAAATTGCATATGCATTGTAATGATTCTTGTGGACAGTCTCCCGTTACAGATAAGAACCTTAAACGACTCATACTACCAATATCTATGCGCTTATCCGGATCTACGCGATCAACGTCAATAAATAAAGTTCGTAACTCTTGGAATTTTTGAAAATTAGAAGCATCAAAATCAAATCTTGCATGTCGTATACTTGAATGTATTTCAATTTCTTGCTCACTGCTATCGTTGCATTGCCAATAACAATCATATTTTGATACGGATTGGACGAGATCATGAATCAAATCATGCATTGAATATATTGCATCTTTGTATATATCCACCACATCATCTGTACTTTCTTCATGATTTAGTTCTATAAAAGATCTGTCAACCAGAAAGTCAAAATATCCTTTTCCGACTTCTTCAACATCTTTATTTGCAATGTGACGGATACAGTTGTTGGCCATCCACATGTGAACTATTAAAGTCTTTGAGATTTTTTCATCTTTAGGAAACAAAGAGAAGTATATAAGACATTGTTTTAGGTATCCGGGCAAATGTTGATAGCTTAATCTCAAAATTGGAATGATGTCATCTTCGCCTTGTTGTAATGTGTGTAAATCACGTTTGACTATATTTTCCCAGTGCTCTGTGGTGTGCTTAGAAGCTAGAAGTCGACCAATGGTTTTAGCAGCAAGGGGTGAACCTTTTAACCTCTTGACAATGTCTTTGGCGAATGTTTCTAATATGTGACGTGTGTTATCATCCACTGTATTACAATTGTTGAAGGCATGAAACATTAAAAGTTGCAACATGTCTTCTTTTTTTAATCCTTCCAAAACACAAGGCTTAATGCATCCTGGAATGACCTTTGCAATATTGGTAAGATGAGTTGTTATTAATATATTGATGCCTCTACTATTGCTGCATGCTACTTTCAAAGGGTTCAAAAATGATTCCCATAAACCTTTATCATCACACCAGATATCATCTAGAACCAAGAAAAGATGTTTCCCTTGCACAACCTTCAGAAGCTCTTGCTCCTAATCTTTGTAACGCTCCGTTTTTTATTGATTGCATTATCGTTATGCTTAATTTCAAGACCAAGCTTAGCCTGTTTTTTTTGTAGATGATCTAGCTTAAATATGATGTGTTTGACTTTTTTTGAGAAATAAGATAGTTTCATTTCATCTATGATATCTGCAGACTCACTAACATTATCAACACGGTCGTCACTGTCTCCGTGAAATAAAGAGCGAATTTTTACACGCACCTTTGTCCTCAGACCTCCTTTGACCTTCTCGATTGGAAGAACAGCAGCAGGAGCATGAACCCGTTCCTCCATTTCTTGGATAGCAATATCAGTAGCATGCTCATGGAGTAGATCTTCAGCATCATAGAGGACTTCTTTTAACCGCTGAAGCCATCTTTGGACGAGTTCATTCTGATCAGGCTCGTCAGCAGCACACAGCATAATGCCTCGAAAGAGGCTGACTTTAGAAGAGAGGAGCTCGAGATCCTTGTCCAACTCCTGCTTCATTTTTTCACTCTCTTTTTGGTCCATGACTGGATTGGACAGTTTCCTCTTTTTATACTTCTCGATGATCTTCTTGCGAAGCCACTTGATGCCATCAACGGCAACGGGAACCAAAATATCTGCGGCCAACTCGGCAGCCACTTTAACCAACTCGTCAGCCATTGTGGTGGATTCTGTGTGGATTACGGCGACGGAAACACAGTGATGCTCGGTGGAGTTTCGGAATGAATGTGACGGTGGAAAGCAAGCAAAGCCTTGTTGAAATTTAAAGGGAGAGGGAAGCACGGAAGAGATAAGACACGGCGCGTTTTCTTGGTTGCAGCGTGGAAACATGTGCCTAGAGCATTATCCAGACAGCGTGGCTATTAGCGAAGTCTGACTTTCCCATTGCATACACTGTGACGATATAACAGGAAAACGTAAACACCAGCTGCTTCGGGCCAGGTCGAAGAACTACCGAACGACTACCGGGGACGACTTCGTCGGGTATTTCTCAATATAAGTATGAGCCACGTCATTCTTCGTAACAGCAGCCTTAAATTAAAGTATAAATGCGCCAGCCTTGCGGTCACTGTAGTTGTTGGGCTGACTGGGTCGCCACTTACAGCTGGAAGTTGGACTGGATCTGGAGGGGATGAACCTAACCTAACGCAACTTAAGGTTTGTTGTCTTGCGCAACGTCAATCACTAGCATTTGGGAGTTGCTGTTTGTGGGGTTAGCGGGCCCGTTATTTGGACTTTTGAGTCTGGCATGTGATCTTTTTAGTATAATAATAATAATAATAAGAACAGTGAAATGAAATCATACATGAGGTTTGGTTTCGCGGTCTTGATCTCGCAGTAAAGCAGGGATCCACTACCATTCGAGTTTGTGTCGAGGGTATGGGCTAGATATAGCCCAAGTTGGCCCAAGTAATATGCCCACCAACTCAAGGGAGCAGAGCAGAGGATTCAATCTCATTCAACAAGGTCACCGAATTTCCAGATCAACAACCAGAAACCTATTCCCATGAGCGTTCCTCTGAATGGGAGTCGATCCTAATATCGCAATTGTTGCGGGAATAACTTACCTAATGCCATATTGACATTATTACGAGGTCTACGCCTCTACGGGGCCATTTTCAGATTCTTAATACAAGTCTCCCATAGATCATTAAGCAGGCAGGCTCAAGAAACAAATCATCCTCGCTCAATAAACAAATCTTGGCAATAATTGTTGTAAAGGAAGCTCAACACGAGCTTCCGGAATGCGAATGGGTTACATTTTATACGAAGTTCGAACCATCTCTTCTGGTTTCCCCAGGTTTTCTTTTCGTCCTTTCCTTTTTTCGATTAATCTCCACACAGTTGCGGAAGGTATGAAAAAAACTTAGAAAGTCTATATTTTGATAAAAATGGTCAAACAATTAGACAGGTGATCAAACCAGAAATTTAAAAACTCAAAGATGAAGATGGTAGAATAAGGGAAAAGGGGGGAGGGAATGTACCCGATATTAAGGGGCCGTTTGTGTGCCACTTTTTCAACTACCACCATTCAATATGTAAATTTAGAGCGGGTGATATTCCGGTCGCCTACTTAGCAGCTGCTGCTGCAGCTTTTTTTAGTTCACGAGCTCGTTGAGTGTGTCTGGTGCGAGCCCGAAGCCACGGAAACATGGTAATCAAAATGTCTGCCGATTTTGGCGTGTTTCACAAATACTGTTTTTAGTTATTAAATATGAACAATAGAGTATTTGTAAACACCGCTTAATATAATATTCTACAGCTGCTTCCGTACAAGACTGCTGCATTTAGAAATTTTTGTCCCAAACTAGGCCTAAGGACCAAATCGAACAACTACGGTCAACTTCGTCAGATATTTTTGGCAACCAGCTGGAAGCCTTTTTCTAATTCAATCAGATAAGTAATTATTGCGTATGGGTCACTTCATTCTTCGAAACGTCAACACAAAAATCAAATCGTGAGGAATTGTTGTAGAATGCAGATAATAGTCTTGTGCCCACGCCTGGAAATGAATAAGAAATAGGGTTGGAAAAAACTCGATCCGACTCTACCCCACTAGGTCCGGCTTGACCCATTTGAAAATTCAGATCTTTTTTTAGTATGTTCAGTTACGGATTGGGTTGTTGGATCCATTTTGTTGTATTTTTTTTGTTCCAAAAAATAGTTTTTCGTATCAGTTTTGTCTCATATTTTCTTTTACAGAAAAAATATTTTATTTGTTTTATTTTTCAAAAGCCTTTTAGTTTCTATTTTAGCATTGTATGGAGTCTGTTGACATAAGGCCACAACAACTATCATCTCTTTAACTACCACTAAATCTGACAATTAACCTTGAAAATTAAAACGTACGTAGGGAAGACTAAAAATTACAAGTTTAAGGCAACATCAATTACCTTGACTATAATTACATCTGCCAATTAACCTTGACAATGAAGACACACATTATGATCATTGTGGGGATGGTCCCTTCCTCTTTAGTAGAAAGGTTAGACTTTTTGCTAACTTATCTTCGGATTGGTACTTGGATGATGGTGCTACTTGCCATATTTACTTTGACCAATCTTGCTTTTCCTCTTACCATGCCAAATCTGATCGAGTGATAAATTGGAGAGATCATTCATCCACCATCCTGGTTGTAAGTATGGGTGTGTTGATATAAAGCTTACATCTGGAAACACTCTTAGACTGCATGATGTCCAACATGTTCTCTCTTTCTGTAGAAATCTGATTAGTCATGTTGTTTTACAACATTCTAGTTATACCTTTTTGTGTCATGATCGTCACATTATAATTTCTAATAAATAGTTTATATGTTGATCTTGGTTATATATGTAGTGGTCTTATTAAACTATCTTCTGTTCCATGTAGTACATCTTTTTTAAATAATATATCTCCTATTGTTTTAGTTTCTGAAACTGGTGATGTTTGACATGCACGTCTTGATCATGTGAATAAATATATTATGAAACACATGATTCATTTAGATCTGATTCCCAAGACTCATATTGATGTTTGTAATAGATCTCATATTTCTATGCAAGCTAAGCTCCATGAGAAGCCATTTAAATTAGTAGGTTGTAGTATGTCTTTACTTGAATTAAAAAGACAGTCAAATTTATGTTCTGTACACAAAAATAGCAGGCACATTAGCCTATGGAAGAGGCATATTTTATGCAAAAATATACATGTAATTACTATAAAGTAGAACATTACATGTAAATAATGTGAGAAACAACCAAAAATGGGTGGCACGTCTCCAAGAGGATCTGCACATGCCATAGCCAAAATATGATGCACATGTAGAAGTTAGGGGTGTAATCACCAAAAATAGGTGTCAAATATCTAGCTATTACACAAAAATAGTAGGTATATGAGCCTAAGAAGTCACATTTAATGTAAAAACATGCACATAATCACCAAAAGTAGGCACACTGCATGTAAAGCATGCACAAAATCACTCAAGCAGGCCCACATCTCCAAATAAATGCACACGTGTTAGCCAAAAATATGATGCTCATATAGAAAAATAGTAGAAGCATTAAACAAAAAAGGTGTATTTCATGCAAAAAAAACAATACTAGTAGGTTCATGAGCCCAAGTAAAAGGTGTGTTTAATGCAAAAACATACGTGTAATTATAAAAAGGAGGCATATCACAGGTAAAGAATGCAGACAATAAGCAAAGAATAAACATCAATTCTTTAAGTAGTATATAAAAATAGTATGCACATGAGCGCAAGAAAGAGGCATATTCATACAAAAATATACATATAATCATAAAAAAGAACCGTCAAAACTCCTAAAGGATGCATACACTTGCTCTTATACTCCTACTATTCTTAGGCAGTGTATGTGCTTCACGAGTCTTCTCAGCCATCATCTTTTGCATAGACACACCCTCCTTGACTTTAGTCGTAAGTTGTTACTTTCTACTTTCCCCACAAGCTGTGATGTTGGAGGCTTGGAAGACAAAGAATGGATTATTTATTATTCAGGAAAATTTACCCATTCTGATTGGATAATAGAGTTACACTATAATGAGTGTGTCACGTAGGAGTATCTTGTGATTGATAAATATTAACTAGGTCAAACATTGAGACTAACTGATCTAAGCCATTACAAAATTGTTTCCCTCTAGTTTTTGTTCATGGATCCAATACCCATAATCAACAATCATCCGCTCTTATAATTTTACATCGTTTCATTCATGAGTCTTGAAGTTTGGAGAGAAGGAGAATTTAATTCAGCAGTGCACAACTAAAGAGTTTGTTGTGGGTATTTATGCCCAACCCAGAGTCCTGATTAGTGTACAACCAGAAGTTGAAAAAGGCCAAGAGAATATATATATATTGAAAACAAGGGCCCGAATACATAGATAGGGAGAGACAATTAGGAGTCATTTGAGGTGACAATTTTAGAGGACATGGTAGTATGTATAAAATCCATTCTTAGGCAGTGTACATGCTTCACGAGTCTTCTCAGCCATCATCTTCTGCATAGCCACACCCTTGACTTTAGACGCTAGTTGTTGCTTTCTACTTTCCCCACAAGTTGTGATGTTGGAGGCTTGGAAGACAAAGAATGTATTGTTTGTTCAGGGAAATTTGCCCATTTGGACTGGATAACAGAGTTACACTGCAATGAGTGTGTCGCATAGGATTAGTGTGTGATTTATAAATATTAACTAGGTCAAACATTGAGAATAGCCGATTAAATCTGTTACAAAAGATTTTCCCTCTAGTTTCTGTTCATGGATCCAACACCTGTAATCAACAACCATCCACTCTTGACATTTTACATCATTTCATAATCATTCATGAGTCTTGAAGTTTGGAGAGAAAGATAATTTAATTCACCAACACACAACGAAAAAGTTTGTTGCAGGTATTTATGCCAACACAAAGTCATGATTAGTGTACAACTAGCAGCCGAAAAAGGTTGAGAGAATATACATAGGCTGAAAACAAGGGCCTGAATACATAGAGATGGAGAGAAAATTAGGAGTCGGTTGAGGTGATAATTTTAGAGGACGCAGTAGGTGTATATAAAATCCATTCTTAGGTAGTGTACGTGCTTCACGGGTCTTCTCAGCCATCATCTTCTACATAGTCACACCCTTGACTTTAGCCGCTAGTTGTTGCTTTCTACTTTCCCCACGAGCTGTAATGTTGGAGGCTTGGAAGACAAACAATGAATTGTTTGTTGTTCAAGATAATTTGTTGATTCTGACTGGATAACATAGTCACACTACAGTGAGTGTGTTGCATAGGAGTATCGTGTGATTGATAAATATCGCAGTTCACAAGCAACATATTAAAGCCATATATGACATTAGGGTTAGATTTACACTAATTGTATAAACCCTAACAATGGCCTTTTTATTATCGATGAATTTGGTTATCAAAACCAAAAAAAATTATATAATATATTTTCTAAGTTCATATAATATTTTACTTTATTTTTCTGACTTACAGATAATTAGTTATGAAATTTTAGAAATATTAAAAAATTACGAAAATCCTTGGAAAATCACATATTTATTATCTCTAATTTAGGTGGTAAAACTGATGCCATTATATAGAGAATGGCCTAACATTTCCAAAACATCCTTTCTTATAATTTTCTGCCAAGCAATTAATTTACAGTGAATTTTATCTAATTCAGCCAATCACAAATCTCAAAAGATCCACTTGTAATTTCTTATCCTATATACAGGAGGGCCCGACTGATTTGGCCCAATAATGTTTCAGCATGCGGCCTGGGTCATTGTAAAACAAAACGTTCCTAAGAACCAGACCAAGATACGGAGTTAATCCTGAAAGAAAAAAAATTAAGTAAAGAAAAGGGGAGGGGGAAAATGAGAAAAGACACCCGCAAAACTTCAACCTTGGCGATCATCATCTCTATTTGTTCAGGGGGGGAAACCCAGAAAGCAAGGAGCTTCAGAAACTCCATGACTCAAAAGATCATGAAGGAAAGATTCAACACATATGAAAGGCCCCATCACCTCCCGTGGGTCCTCACAGTCACAGAAAGCCCGCGCAAGAGCAAGGGGATGATTGGTCCATCTTGGAGGCTACTCCACCACAACAAAAAGTAGCCTATGGAACTCAAGAAATGAGAGAAAACTAATCAAAAAGAAGGTCTGGGATGTGTCTGTGAAGGTCGTCTGGATGTGAGGAACCAAAAATGACAAGCAAAGCACAACCACAACAACGAATTGGAACTTTGCCCCAAACACAATAATAATGAGGGAATAGTTACATACCCATATTCGTGTCAAACTGACCATTATACAAGCTTTGTAGAAGGCTTTGAAGAGGTTATGCACAATTTTTGTGAGGGGAGGTGGTCAAAACCACCACGTTGAGAACCAGGTTACAACCAACCACAGATCAAAATCGAGAGCAACAACAGAGGTTGTAGAGGGGGTCTTAAAGGTTTCAAGACACTGGGAGGGGTCTGTGGTTTGTTTCTATATACTATCATATATATGTGAAAGCCTATACCATGATGGAGAGGTGGAGATAGGGGCAAAATGTTGGTATGTATGCCATGAGAACCAATCATGGGATGATTGGCGGGATACATTAAGATTGATTTGATTAGTGTAACATCCCTGACCTGGGTTATGCTTTAACTCTAGATGTTTTGTTTAAGAAAGATAATTATATACTTGCTATTATCTTTTGAAAAGTAATTAAGGCTCAAGAGGAACTTATGTTTCAATTTTAGTCCTTTTTGAATAATGTTGAAAATAATGTTTTGCATGTTTTGGACTAAAGTGCAAATTACTCAAGTTGAGGGGTTAACTTGCAAATTTTACATGATAAATTTTTCCTCAAGTGTTATAGCATCATAAGAGTGAGAATGATGTAGAGTTATGGCTTGTGAAAGCCTGAGCAACAAGAAAGAGCTTATTAAGCAATGTTTGTACATTAAAACCTAGTTTTGGTGTAATGTGCAAATTACCCAAAACCTAGGGTTCAATATGAAAAATACCACTTTTATAGAGTCCCTAATGTTTCTTGGTATCAATTAGAGACAAGAAAATCAGAGGGGCACTCATTTGAATCTCTTTGGAGGAGAGAGAATCTTGATATTAAAATAATCAAGATTTAAGCATAATTGAAACCCTAATTCAATTTGATGCAAAAATATATATATTAATGGAAGTGCCCTTCAACCAAAAGTGTGATGGTTGAATTTGTATAAGTATGTACGTCCTTGTTCCTTGCAATGGCACCGAAATATCTAAAATGAGTGGAGAGCCCACTCACATTAGTTAAAGAAAAAGTAATATCCACTAATTTTTGGATATTATTATTATATTGATTAAGGTGCTTAATTTGTTTTCTTTTAATTCATGGATAAAGAAGAGGATTTCTAAGGGGAGGATGATGGATTCGTGTGCAAGGAAGTGAGGGGGATAAGTGGCACCAATTTTGGTGAATTAAAGGATTTTTATAACACTTTCTCTCTCTTGAAATTCCCTTATATACACTCCATTTTTCACCCACATGAAAGACTTTTTCGACTCTTCTTTCTTTCCTTGCTTTGGCCGAGCACAAGGGAGCTTAGGAGCAACAAGAGAATGTACCCCGACCTGTAGGTGAGCTCCTTAATCATCTTCAACCTGGATTTCATGGTGGAAATCGAAATTCAATGCTTATTTTCTCCTTTATTCCATTCAATCTTCAACCTTGATCATCGTTTGCATCCAAAGACTTGAGAATGGACCTTGGATAGTTGAGAAAGATTCATTCACCATTAAAGATGCGAAGCTTGAAGCTTGGATTCGACTTTGAAGGCGGGTTATATAACTTGAAACCTTAAATATCATTATTGATTTCATTTCTTCATTATACCTTGATTCCTTTTCTTTCCCGAATTTCCTTTTGATTAATTGTTGAAATCATCACAAAGATCACAGAAAATTTTGAAGGTTTGTATCTTGAATATGATGATGTCATCTTAGCACACACCTCAATAAATATCATGAGAAAGCGGTTTGCAATTTTTGGTGACCAAACGGTCTCAAGACCGTTTGAGGGAAAACAGTCTCAAGACCGATTGAGGTCAAACGGTCTCAAGACCATTTGGTGTTAATTGCTGATGTGGATGAATGAAGATCCAACGGTTCAAATTGATTTAATTATAATGGATTCAAGAATGGATGATCCATTGATTACAAACCCTAATCGGATTGATTGGTTGAAACCCTAAATTGATTGAGTCGATGATGCGATGATTTTGAGTCGCATTTAGAGACCTATTTCATATGTGTTTTGTGCCTTAATTACTCATTTTCATGGATATTATTGCATAATTCATTTTATTTGGTCTTTGCCATCATTTTTTATCAAATCCCCTTTGTTTCACTATTTTAAGCATTATTGATCATCTTATCATAAATCGTGTGGATTTACTTGGTCTTGTTGTGCAATTTCAGGAAGAACAAGTATCTGCTTCCGTCGATACCATCGACGGATGTCGATACCATCGACCAAGCCACAGGTTGTCAGCCGAGAAGAGCAATACAGAGTCGATACCATCGACACCCATGTCGATGGCATCGAGATGTCTCCAGGCTGCTGGCGAGGATGAAGTCGATGCCATCGACGCAAGTCGATGCCATCGACTCAAGGAGAGCTACAGCGTCGCTAAACGACAACAACCGACGCTAAAGGAGTTGATACCATCGACACCCAAGTCGATGGTATCGAGATCATGACAGGCGCTCAGAATAAAAGAAAGGAAAGCTGCCGCTAATCCGCTGTGTCGATACCATCGACTCGCGTCGATGGTATCGACGCCGGCAGATATGCGTTGGATTTGTTTTGATTTCGATCGGACGGCTGTTGTTATTTGACGACCTAATTAGGGACTTATACCTAATGACGGCCGCCCAGACGTGATCATCATCTCATTTTTGGATTGCACGAGTGCCGAGGAGGAGAGAAAGGAGAACGGAGGCCGAGAAGCTCATTCTGGGTGATTCGGACGCTGCCGAAGACAATTTCCACCACCGACAGGCGGGGAAAGCTTGTGTTCTACGCCAAGGATCCACCGGTTCTTCTCCGTTCAAAGGTTTTCCCATTTATTTCACGTTTTTCTTATGAATTCCCCAATTTCTACCATGTATTCGTGTAAGATGAACATGAGAGGCTAAAACCCTCAATCTTTAGGACCGGGAGTAGCCCGGGGATACATTGTATGATGATTTTATATTGATAATTCATATTTTTCTCTCATATCCGTGGTATAAATTCGTTTTCTCTATTGCTATTGTTATGTTTGATCACCATAATAATAAATTAATTCCCTTAATCACTTCGACAGAAGGATTAACGGTTGAAAAGAGATGAATTCTACATTAATTAATAAAACCCTTGACAAAGGAGTTGTAAAATTAATGGTGGGAACTGAGGGACCGATCTTAATGCGCTTAGTTTAGGGGAATGATTACTATGACGATGGAATCAACCTAAATCTAAGTAGTGGATTACACCACGACAGTAGGTAATTCTCATTTCAGGCCACTACCCGGATAGAGAGAGAAGTGTGAGGAATTATATGAAATCTAATACAATGTTGACCCGCGGTGAAACCGCCATCCTAAAGATATCCCTTTTAATTGATTAAATTAACCTTTAATCGATTGTTTTCTTTGTTTGATTTTTATTTTCTTTTAATTTGAACAACAAAACCTTACTTTGTTAATCGGTCTAGCTGATTGCGATTAGTTAGTAGAAGTCTCCAATAATTCACGTATCCCTGAGTTCGACTCGGGCCTCACAAGGCCTATATTACTCAACGCGTACACTTGTGTTTTTAGCGCGTAGTAAAATACACGTCAAGTTTTTGGCGCCGTTGCTGGGGATACGGCGAATTGTTGGCACTTTGAGTGCTACGAGTGGCCACTCTAGGCCAAATTTTTTTTTATTTAGATTGAAACAACTTCAAATATTTTTAAATTGTTCGATAATTTTTATACTCGTCATAGCACTGTATAGAACTCGAATTTTCTTATTTCAGGTACTTTGCATGGTGCATACACGTAGCGCAGACTACGCGAATCGCACACCTGAGGTTCCACCTTCGGGACCAGAGGACGAGGAGTACTACGAGCAAGAGCACCAAACCGACATAGATTCTGAATCTGAGTAAGAGCAAGCAGAAGAAATGGCCGAACCACAGACGATATGGGAGAAGATCAAAGCGTCTTCTTCATCAGCTTCAAAGGGGCCTATAAAGAAAAAGGGGATCGACATACCAACATACAAGATCGATCCGGCGCTGATCAACTTGGTAAAATCCAATGCATTTCACGGACTGAAAAATGAAGATCCAGTGGCACACATTAGTCAGTTTGTGGAGAACTGTGATATGGTGAAGATAGATCGATTTCCACAGAATGTGCTCTACCTCAAGTTATTCCCGAGTTCCTTGGCTGGAGTGGCAAGAGAGTGGCTTCATAACCTCGACGACGAGTTTGTTGAATCATGGGATCACATGGTGGAGGTTTTCTTCGAGAGGTTTTTCCCTCCTGAGAAGACCAATGATATGATCCGGAAGATCCACAATTTCACCCAACAGGCGGGTGAAACTTATTCTGAGACTTGGGAGCGATTCCAGGTCATGTTGAGGAGATGTCCACATCATGGATTGGACAAGGAAACCCAAGTGAAGATCTTCTACTTTGCTCTCTCCGAGCATGATAGAAGCAATTTGGACTCGGCCGGTTCTGGATTTTTCTTAAATAACACTGATACAAGATGCTGGGAAATACTGAAGAACATGGCTAGGAAACAGTCATGGGGCGACAGAGGTGCAGTGGAACATGTCAAGGCTGCCGGCGAATCCAGAACAGTTAGGGAGCTGAATGACAAGCTAGATCTTCTAGCCAAGAAGCTACTAGCTAAGGAAGATGCATCTGAGGATGAGGAAGCCCAAGTGAAGTTCATGCAACAACAGGGCTATAGAAACAATGACTATGCATGGAGAAAGGATAAAAAGTTTTCATGGAAGGATCCGAACAATTTTTTACAGGATCCAGATGCCAAGCCACAGCAGAAAGCCGAGGAAAAGAACACTGAATTGCTAAGTCAAATGGTTCAGCAAAACCAAGAGATGATGGCCATGTTTGGTAAACAATTACAATCTCAAGGTGACATTCTAACCAAATTTGGGCAGACGCTGCAAAGCCATGGAGCACAGATGCGGGCATTAGAGACCACCGTGGCACAGATTTCAAATGAAGTGGCGGCCATCAAGCACGCCAATCAACAGAAACCAGCTGAGAATGCGAACGTGGCTCAAGCACATCATCAGGTTAAGTACATGTCGGTGGTAAGAAATGAGGAATCTCAGGTGCAAGAAACTGTAGAAGAAAGAAAAATGACGTTCAATGTGAAGGCAACACTGGCGATACCGTATCCACGCACTTACTATAGATTGCCGGGTGGAAACCATTTCTTCAGAAAATCAGAGAGAGTTGTGAGTATGGTATCTCCATCTAGGCAAGAGGAGCCGGTGCAGGTTGTTTGTGCACATGTGGAGACATCTGAGGCGAGAGAGGAACCACAACAAGCTGCTACTATTGATGATGTCTCGCCAAAGCCCACGTCCGAGGGAATCATTGAAGAAAGCTTAGGGGAGGTACCCCTGAAAAGCTCTTATGTGCCACCTCATAGGCGTGTTGATGCAGCTGATGTTTCAGATCTGGTCAATTCTAAGTCAAAGAAGGAGCATCGTCACTTTAAGAAATTCTTGGAGATATTCCGGAAACTCCACATCAATATTCCATTGGTGGAGATGATTGAGAAAGTGCCCGCTTATGGGAGGTTCATTAAGGAGATCATCAATAAGAAGAGGCGGATAAAAGAAGATGAAATTTATTGGATGAATGAGACGGTGAGCTCGATGATTCATGGGAATTCACCAAAGAAGAAAAAAGACCCAGGAGGTTTTTACATTCCATGCTCAATAGGTGGTCAACATTTTTCTAAAGCGCAATGTGATTCCGGCGCTAGTATAAATCTCATGCCTTTGGCTACATTTCAAAAGTTGGGGTTAAAAGAGATAAAGAAGTTGGCTGCGACAATTGAAGTGGCAGATGGGTCTACAGTGAGACCCTATGGAGTATGTGAAGATGTTCTAGTCAAAGTTGACAGATTCATATATCCGGTGGACTTTGTCGTCATGGATATGCCACCACTCCAAAGCTGCGAAATTCTCCTAGGAAGACCGTTTCAAGCAACGACAGATGTTGTTACTGCTTTAGGGAGAGGTACTCTATCTTTGGGCATTGGAGGAGATCGTGTTGAATTCGAATTACCGCATGATCCTCTAAGTGTGGTCCCCAAGGTGAAAAGATGATGATTGTCATACGTCTAGCCTAAGACGCTAAACAAGGGCGCTTGTTGGGAGGCAACCCAACCATTGGTACATTAGGATAGTTTAATGTTAGGTGTAGTTTGCTTTTATTTTGTTTACTTTTTAGTTTTAAAAATGATACCTTGATCCGTTTGTTCGATGTGCAGGAACAGGCAGGGTCGATACCATCGACACATCAGTCGATGGTATCGACATGGGTTCAGGTTGACACCAGCAGAAATCACACTGTGTCGATACCATCGACGATCCCGTCGATGGTATCGACATACCTACAGGCAGGGCGCACAATAAAGGTCGATGGTATCGACATGCCAGTCGATACCATCGAGATCTCTGGAGATTTTCAGAAGAAATCGACTCAGTAGAGTCGATACCATCGACACACAGGTCGATGGTATCGACATTTACAAATGAAAACGGCGGCGGTCGGACTCGCGGGGCAGTTTCCCTAATCAGCGAGTCGATACCATCGACTTTCGTCGATGGTATCGACGGGCACACAACAGTGTTGGGGTCAGTTATTCAAGACGGGGTTATTGGTCAAATGAAGTCACATCTTCAACGATTTCTTCCTCCACTTGCGCCAAGTGTCATCCAGAGCAAATCCGGACCCTACGGCCCCGCAATACCCTCCTCCACCACCATCGGACTGATCTGGTATCTCTGTTCCACTCTTAAGATTGTTTTTGACTATGAGGCCATAGTCGGATTCAAGCTTAGGGGGGTGGCTGGAACAACTCTATCTTTTTTTTTCTTTTCTTTAGTTGTTTTTAGTTTCTGCTTTGTTATTTGTTTTTGCAATTTTAAATTTTTATTTAGGATCCACATCTATCTAGTGTAATCGTGGATGTCTTAAAAATTGTCATCTTGCTGTTTTCATGGGAAATTAAGGGAATTTAAAATTTTTCTGTGTCATTTGGATAGCTTTACTTGGTTGTCCTTGGGGAACTTGTTCTATGAAAATGATTGATTATGTCAACTTTGAAGCAATATGTCATACTCACACGCCCATTGACTCATGAAAAGTAGATAGTAACGGTTGTTTGAGCCTAACCTAATCAAACGGTAATGAGACCTTAATCAGATGTAAGAGAAAGAACCCTTTAAACTACTACACATGTCAGTAAGGAGGGACACATAATTTTCTTCTAAGGTTCAGTCACTTAATCTTGTGATCATTCCACCCCATTTTCTATAATCCACCCAAGAATTGGAAGTAAAGTGCAGTTTCAATTTCTTTTGTGTGCATAGCATGTAGATAGAATTTTCATTGTTATTTTCATACTTTTGCATAAAACGAGAAAAAAATGTATAGTGATTCATGCACATTACCTTTAGGTGCATGTCATGTAGTTGCACTCATACTTTCATGATTTTCATGCATAAGTACACCATGTATCTCAGTTGACCTGAAAAGTGATCTAAATTGTTCCATACCCTCGCATTAGTACAAAGATTTCCAATCATGAAGAAAATAGCCTAACACATGTATCTCTAAGCAATTATGGATATGTGGGCTAAGAGGAAAAGAAAAAAATCTGAAAGAAAAAAAAATTGAAAAAAAGAAGAGAATTTAGAAGGAAATGGAATAAGAGGGAGAAAGGAATGATATCACTTGTATAACAGGGGAATTGAGTACATGATGTGGCTTGAGTAGATTTCTATCTCATTTTGAGATAGAAGGTTAGTGCATGCATCATTCCACCCACTTTTAGGCATTAGGGCATTCTTAATGTGCATTTGCATCATTTAGGGCATTTTTTTATATGCATACTGAAACTGTGTAATACTTCCATATTCTCCCATGAACCACCCATTCCATCCACCCGTTGCTCGAATTGGTAGGTCACCGTGATTTTCTCCTCACTCATGATTATAAGGAGGACTGCTTCCATGTAGATGGTAGTTAGGGCGAGTAACGTAGTTTAGGCGATCACAAGATGCACCATGGCTGAATCGGCGAACTTTATTATGTTAACTGCCTTATGTGATAGTGTTCATCGGTTTGAAGGATAATTTCTTTTATTGATGATTATTGTCGCCTGTAGGGTAATTACTGTTCTATGATTAGGAAAGGCCGGTTTGAGAACGTTCAGTGGGAGTCATGTGGGATGTGGGGTGATGTGTTGATTGTTAGTTGACATCAGCAATTCTATTCTAAGGATTAGTTGCTCGAGGGCGAGCAATGTTTAAGCTTAGGGGAGTTTGATGCGATGATTTTGAGTCGCATTTAGAGACCTATTTCATATGTGTTTTGTGCCTTAATTACTCATTTTCATGGATATTATTGCATAATTCACTTTATTTGGTCTTTGCCATCATTTTTTATCAAATCCCCTTTGTTTCACTATTTTAAGCATTATTGATCATCTTATCATAAATCGTGTGGATTTACTTGGTCTTGTTGTGCAATTTCAGGAAGAACAAGTATCTGCTTCCGTCGATACCATCGACGGATGTCGATACCATCGACCAAGCCACAGGTTGTCAGCCGAGAAGAGCAATACAGAGTCGATACCATCGACACCCATGTCGATGGCATCGAGATGTCTCCAGGCTGCTGGCGAGGATGAAGTCGATGCCATCGACACAAGTCGATGCCATCGACTCAAGGAGAGCTACAGCATCGCTAAACGACAACAACCGATGCTAAAGGAGTCGATACCATCGACACCCAAGTCGATGGTATCGAGATCATGACAGGCGCTCAGAATAAAAGAAAGGAAAGCTGCCGCTAATCCGCTGTGTCGATACCATCGACTCGCGTCGATGGTATCGACGCCGGCAGATATGCGTTGGATTTGTTTTGATTTCGATCGGACGGCTGTTGTTATTTGACGACCTAATTAGGGACTTATACCTAATGACGGCCGCCCAGACGTGATCATCATCTCATTTTTGGATTGCACGAGTGCCGAGGAGGAGAGAAAGGAGAACGGAGGCCGAGAAGCTCATTCCGGGTGATTCGGACGCTGCCGAAGACAATTTCCACCACCGACAGGCGGGGAAAGCTTGTGTTCTACGCCAAGGATCCACCGGTTCTTCTCCGTTCAGGGGTTTTCCCATTTATTTCACGTTTTTCTTATGAATTCCCCAATTTCTACCATGTATTCGTGTAAGATGAACATGAGAGGCTAAAACCCTCAATCTTTAGGACCAGGAGTAGCCCGGGGATACATTGTATGATGATTTTATATTGATAATTCATATTTTTCTCTCATATCCGTGGTATAAATTCGTTTTCTCTATTGCTATTGTTATGTTTGATTACCATAATAATAAATTAATGCCCTTAATCACTTCGACAGAAGGATTAACGGTTGAAAAGAGATGAATTCTACATTAATTAATAAAACCCTTGACAAAGGAGTTGTAAAATTAATGGTGGGAACTGAGGGACCGATCTTAATGCGCTTAGTTTAGGGGAATGATTACTATGACGATGGAATCAACCTAAATCTAAGTAGTGGATTACACCACGACAGTGGGTAATTCTCATTTCAGGCCACTACCCGGATAGAGAGAGAAGTGTGAGGAATTATATGAAATCTAATACAATGTTGACCCGCGGTGAAACCGCCATCCTAAAGATATCCCTTTTAATTGATTAAATTAACCTTTAATCGATTGTTTTCTTTGTTTGATTTTTATTTTCTTTTAATTTGAACAACAAAACCTTACTTTGTTAATCGGTCTAGCTGATTGCGATTAGTTAGTAGAAGTCTCCAATAATTCACGTATCCCTGAGTTCGACTCGGGCCTCACAAGGCCTATATTACTCGACGAGTACACTTGCATTTTTAGCGCGTAGTAAAATACACGTCAGTCAATTTCAATGTTGAATGACTCAAATGGTCTCAAGACCATTTGAGGTCAAACGGTCTCAAGACCGATTGAGACCAAACGGTCTCAAGACCGTTTGAGGTCAAGTGGTGTCATGGTTGGATGGAGATTGTTACAACCCCAATTTTTGGGTTCATTTGGTGAGAAATGTAATTTCTCATATTAAAGATATTTGAACAAATAATGATATAATTTGGTTCGAATAAATAGATTTTGTTTACAATAGCTTTGATGTTTGTGTTGTGGGATTTATTGGCTATTGGGCCCGAATAACAAGAAAATTCAATTAGTAAATGAATAATTGAATATTTGAGAAAAGAAAGAGGTAGAAATCTCTAGAAGGCAAAGAGATGTAATCCAAGGATGGATTTCATGCCTCTTGGGTTCCTTGGGTTCCAAGGAGTCCAAAGTTGCAAACACTAGTACATAAGCGGCCTTTAGTGTTGGTTATTTAAGGCATTTAGTGTCGGTTTTTAATTCAGAAATTAAAAATATTCTTTACAAAATATCATTCTTTAGTGTCGGTTATTTAAGGCCTTTAGTACATGTAGAAACATTCACACATATTATAATTCAGAAATTCATTTACAAAATATCATTCTTTAGTCATTATTTGCTATCAACATCCCAATTATATGTTGAAACCCCCATTACTTGTATGGATGTTGCCCATTCTTCTCTTACTTCATTTAATTCTCCCGTCGTATAGGGAGCATGTACATTTGGCAAGGCCTTTCCTATAGTGTGGTCAGTTTTAAACACCTGCAAAGAGAATGATGTATATATATAATTAATGAGCTATAAATAAGATTGATATATTTCATATTATCTAATGAGACTATATATAATACCTCAGGAATGGTATCGATGTCCACTGCGGCATATTTAATAATCATGTGCATAAATCACATCACATAGTATGCACATGCCCATCTGTTGTCTTGTGTAGCACACTATAAATTGAAACATACAAAATATTAAAAAATACAACTAATTAAGCACTATTTACATAAATAATATATACATTGCAGTCGGGAACTTACTTCCATGTTCTTCCAAGTTATTTGCTGGTTCTCTTTCCTGGGGACCTTTCCTCCAGCCTTTTTGAACTCATCTAAACACCTACATGTTAATGTAACACAATACATTGCATAATTAAATAGTAATGTAATAATATATGTTAACATATATGAAAATGAAATATTTCTCACCGGAATAATGCCATTTTCATTTTGTGTTCATATTTTGAATTCAATTTAGTCCCCTTAGGATCTAAATAATACACAGTGAACGTCTCGGGGACAATAATTAGTAACTCCCAATGCATACCACTAGAGATAAAAAAATTTAAAAATTAATAACTCAAAATCCATAATAAAAATGTAATTTTCTTAAGTCCAAATTATAATAAGCAAAGTAAACTTACTCCATATTGAATGGAGCTATTATCAACATCTTCTTATTTTGAGCAAAATTTGTAAAAGCATCACAACAGTATTGTTGAACTGACGGAGGGTCTTTAGCTACTAGACTAATCAAAGATGGAATAAAAAATCCTACATGTTCAAATGAAACATCTGCACATATCTCGGCTAAGTAGCTACAAAGCATGTATTACGTATGCATTAATAAATAAGAAACCAGATCACCAGATCCTACACAAGGTATATGGATGTATAAAGAAGATCTCACCTTATCCATAGCTCTATCACAGATGTATTCAGCCAATCATATCGAAACAACTCCAAAATATCTTGTATAAATAGATTGCTTTCGTATGATTGACCTGCAACATCCACATCTATAGAAACAGTTATAGGGAAATTTACATCATGTTTGCCTAAGCATATTTCCATACCCCTACAATTAGGACCTAACGAGATAGGTAGGTCCTATGGAACCCAACTTGGTAATGTAGGAGGTGGAGGTGGAGGCCTAGATGCTCTGGGTGTCTTCTTTTTAACCTGTATATATATATAATTTCATATCAATTGACATCATATACACACACTAACAATTTAACGTAATGAAAATTTACCATACAGTTTCAGTATAGACGACATCCGCTTTTGGCCACAATATCACTCCGCCTTCTGCCTCACCAAGCATTTCACAATCTGGGTGGGTATATGGCAATGGAAGATCCATCCAGTTGGGGAATACACGTAGCGGGCTCGCACGAACCCAACCAGCTAGTAATGGAGACCCATGAAACATTTCCCCTGGTAGGGATGGGTAAGCCGACGCCTCTACAATGGCATATTCTTTCTTTTTTAGACGACATGGCTTCAACCCCTACAAATTTGTGTAAAGAATGTTATATACATATCATCTTGAAAAGACTAGTTATTATGTCATAAAAATACTTACAGTGGATGTGCTAGGTGGTGGGTCTACAGGATTACTCCCAACCTCTGCAGTAGGAGTAGAGCGGGACGCCATAGGTACTGTCTGCTGAGTGGCAGTCTAAGATGCCTGCCACTTGCTCAGTGCTTCTTCGAGTTTCCTATCAACTAGCTTATCTACCTATACATGGATAAAAGTAACGTTAGCTTCTGATTATTGAATTCTCTTTTACAGTAACATTATAAAGAAAGAATAGGCTACCTCTTTTTGTGAAAGTCCCGCTTTTGGGACATGTTTGCGTTGGGATGGCCCAAAGAACGTTTTGATGCCCACACCAGCGCCTGCAGCCCTAACACGTCCAGGATGCTCTGGGTTACCCAGAGCAACTATCAATTCATCCCTTGTGCCCTCAGGGATGAACTTGCCTTGTTTCCTCAGCTCGTGCAGCTCCCTCTAATCGCCAAAACAAAAATTTGTAATTAAGTAAGCACCACAAATAATCAATATTCGAACGATTGTTGTAAGAGTTGTATTTTACCATTTTTGCAGCTACCTCAGCAGTTGCAGGCTTCCTTATTTCTCCCTTCTTATTTTGCCTCCCATCTATCCAGACGTCATGGCGAGGCAGAGGTGTGCTACCTATAGTAGATGACTCCTGAGTAGCAGCAGACTGAGCAGTAGCCTCAGACTGTAGTCTTTGGCGAATGCCTGCATACCCCTTTGGACCCATTGTGTGGTCATGCACATTCAATGCACGCCTTGCTTTTTGTGCCTCACTGAGGGCCTAGTTAGTATGCACATTAATGATTTGGTTAGTAACACTAAATGTTAATCTTGAATAGGTGAATACAACATATATTAATTAAATTGGGGGTGACGCCTAATACCTTGAATTCATCAGTTTTTCTTGAAGCAACAAATGCGTCCCATTCTTCTTGGTCCAGGAAGTTCCACTGTTCAGTGGTTATCTTCTTCCTCTTGTCACCTTCTTTTATGTATTCTCGGGTGAGATTTTTCCTATAGTTCCTTAGGCATCTCCCACAGCGTTGCATCACACATTTACGATGCAGATTTTCATCCAATTCAAATATACTCTACAAAATAGAATTTCTATTAACTAGTATCCAAAAAATTAGTAATCTAACAAATGGAATTACAAATTAATAATAACTCATGCATAAATCCTTCCATATTATGTCTTTCTTCTCCTTAGGAACTTTATGCTAAGAATCTATCTTACAATCGCAATGGCTACGAGTAACATACCCAAGATATGAAACAAACGAATTGTGATTCACTCCAATTGCATTTCCTACATTATCAAAATCCACAACAAGTTTGGGTCCATTGCCCCTTTGTGCTATTAACTTCTTCATCATAGTTATGCCCCTTCTCTTGTCAACTTTTTGGTGTTGCTCATCAAGTGCCTCAAGTGCTTCAGAGGATACATTTGCATTATCAACCTAAAATTTGACAAAATAAACACACTTACAGGATATAACTAGAAATGGACATATAGATATAAATATATGATATATATTTTTAAAACTTACATTGTGAAGTGGCGCATTGATGTCCTCACCCTCACGATAATCATCAGAACGGTCATCAGGAGAATGCTCATCCATCTGAAAGTTCACATTCACATTGTAAAGTAATTCATATTATAAAGCTCACATTGTAAAGTTCACATTCACATTGTAAAGTAATTCACATTGTAAAAATCCTAGGAGTGTCATTACCACTGAAAAATTCATTGCAAAAATCCATAACCTCTCTCGCCACATAACCCTCAATAACACTCCCTTCAGGCCGATAACGGTTTCGAACATCACTTTTAAAAATGCTCATGTATCATTCAAAGGGATACATCCAATGCAAGAAAACTGGTCCCAAGATTTTCACTTCCCTAGTCAAGTGGACAACAAGATGTACCGTGATATCAAAGAATGATGGAGGAAAATACATCTCAAGCTGACATAGGGTAACAAACACTTCTCTTTGCAAATTATCAAGAGTATCAGGTACAATAACTTTGCTGCACAGACTGTTGAAAAAGAAACAAAGTCTGGTGATTGCAAGCCTTACATGCTTCGGCAATATAGATCGAACTACCACAAGCAATATTTGTTACATTAGAGTGTGACAATCATGAGATTTAAAACCTATCAACTTCAGATCTTTCATTGATACCAATCTACGGATGTTGGATGAGTAACCCTGTGGCACCTTAACATTTACCAAACATTCACAAAAAGCTTTCTTCTCCTTTCTAGACAATGTGTAACAAGCGAGAGGTAAGTATGTTCTCCGATTTCCCATTTCACGAAATTATGTTAATTCTGACCTTATTCCCATTTCACGTAGGTCCAGTCTGGATTTTATCCCATCTTTAGTCTTACCTGGTATATTCAACAAAGTACCAATGACACTATCACAAACATTTTTCTCAACGTTCATGACATCGATACAATGTCTGACTGTCAAAGAACTCCAATAAGGAAGATCCCAAAATATTGACTTCTTCTTGAATAAAGATTTGTCACTCCGTGTGGCCATAGCACATTGTGATCTCTTACCAAATTCATTGATAAAGTCTTTTACTCTTTCATAAACAACCTCCCCCGGTATAGGTTTAGGTGCACTCCGTTCCTCATTCAATCCATTGAATGCTTTGCGCTTCCTACGATACGGATGGAATTTTGTAAGAAACCTTCGATGACCAAGATATACAGTCTTACCTCCATGTTTTAGTATTGTTGAATCAGTGTTCTCTTCCCATATAGGACACGCTTTAGCTCCTTTGACACTATATCCAGACAAATTTCCATATGTTGGAAAGTCATTAATAGTGCAAAACAACATAGCCTGCAAACGAAATGTCTCTCTTCATGAAGCATCATAGGTCATCACACCTTCACCCCAGAGTTTCTTTAAGTCATCAATCAGAGGTTCAAGATAAAGATCGATATCATTTCCAGATTGTTTAGGGCCCGATATCAACAACGACAACATTACGTACTTATTTTTCATACATAGCCAGGGAGGAAGATTGTATATAACAAGCATGACTGGCCAAGTGCTATGTTGGCTGCTCAATGTCCCATACGGATTCATCCCATCTGTACAAAGCCCAGGTCTTAGATTCCTGACTTCTTCACCAAATTCAGGGTACAATAGATCAATCTTCTTCCACTACGGGGAATCAGACACATGTCGTAGGATTCCATCATTATTTTTCTTAACATCTGCATGCCACCTCAAATTCTTCGCATCTATCGGATTGGCAAACAAGTATTGAAACCGTGATATTATAGGTAGATACCACATCACCTTGGCAAGAGAACTAGTTTTGGACTCCCCCGAAGTCGTCAATTTATACCGTGACGCACCACATTTTGGACAATCTTTCAAATCCACATAGTCCTTTTAAAATAATACACAATCATTCGGGCATGCGTGTATCTTCTTGGCATCCATTCCCATTGGGAACAACAATTTCTTTACCTGGTATGTTGAGATAGGCAGCTCGTTTCCTTTAGGAAGCATTTCTTTCAACAAAGACAACAATGACCTGAAGCTTTTGTCGCTCCATCTATTGCTAGCTTTCAGTTTATACAATCTCAACACAGTGCTAAGCTTCGTAAACTTAGTACAACCTGTGTATAACAATATCTCAGCATCATGCATAATGTTTCTAAAAATGGGAGGTGGATCGGTGTGCTCTACCCCACAACTATCCAGCATCGCATCAACGATGTCTACTGGAACTGGTTCATTCACATCTACATCATCGGAGGTAATTTCTTCTTCCACACAAGCATTGCTGTCGACATCCACTGGTTTTGAGTTTGAAATTTCTCCATGCTAGTGCCATTATGTATAGCCTTGTATAATCCCAATGCACATGACATGACTTTTGATTTCGTCACCAATGCTGACTTTCAAGTTGTTACCGCAATGCCTACATGGATAGTAGAACCTATCTCCAGGTTGTTTCCTATGTTCCTCGGCAAATCTAATAAATTGGTCAAGACCAGATATAAACTCTGGGGTGCAGCGATTGTGAATGGACATCCATGATCTATCCATTCTATGATCAAAGAGAAAACAAGTATATATTACAACAAGATTAGGGTCTAGGGTTAATAGATTAGAGTTTTTGCATGGTTAAAACTTTAGGCCAACAAATACATGTGTTGTCATTCTTATATATAATAAATGTGTACCACCTATCCCATTCTTGAACACCTAATCTAACTAGTAAGTGTATAATGTTTATTGGGTTTTCAAGAAAATTTTGGCAGCATTTCCCCGATGTTCTCCAAGTACATATGTACTTAGAGAACAAACAAGGAAATGCTGCCAAAATTTTCTTGAAAACCCAATACACATTATACACTTACATCCTAAGTGAGATTAGGTGTTCAAGAACAGTCCCAAACCGGGGACTATTCAAGATTTACTCCTAATGAGTAAATCTTGCATGGGTTTCTAGGCCAACAAATACATGTGTTGTCATTCTTATATATAATAAATGTGTACCACCTATCCCATTCTTGAACACTTAATATCACTAGTAAGTGTATAATGTGTATTAGGTTTTCAAGAAAATTTCGGCAGCATTTCCCCGTTGTTCTCCAAGTACATATGTACTTAGAGAACAAATGGGGAAATGCTGCCGAAATTTTTTTGAAAGCCCAATACACATTATACACTTACATCCTAAGTGAGATTAGGTGTTCAAGAACAGTCCCAAACCAGGTACTATCCAAGATTTACTCCTAATGAGTAAATCTTGGATGGGTTTCTAGGCTAATGAGTACATATCCACTACATGTATTTTCTCACTTACATTGCATCACTCACAATTAGAGCATTATTAAATAATAAATCAAGAATTCAACAGTTTCAAACATACAATAATTCACAATTAGAGCGATAACATTCACTTTGTACAAACATACATGGCATAATTTAGGCACAATAGCAGGTGTTCATTGACCAGATTCAACATTATAAGAATAATTTTAGAAGAGTAATAATATTTCCTAATTGAGAGTATATGAATTGTCCAACAATTGGAACAAGAGCAAGGTATTGTAAAAATTGCCTCATTATGGGAAAAATTAGTCATAATAATGCCCAATCATGTTTAAATCAAACAAAATATCACCTGGGTCTGAGAAAAAAATAATATCTCAAAGATTAATATCACCTACACATGAGATTATGCTAGAGCTAATATTATGTCTTCTGCAGCCATTTAATCTAAAAAACCACTCCTTTTAAAAAATCAGCCACACAAATACACAGAAATGTAGATGCATGTTCATCATCAAGATAATCATTACACACAAATGTAGCTATCCGATTATAATTGAGCAATATAGCACAAAATCAGCCAACACGGCCGTGCTACCAACACGGTCGTGCTGCCCAGCACAGTCGTGCCAACCTGCAATTTCACACGGTCACGGAGCAGGGTACCTGCTTGAGGGTGGAGGAAGAAGAGGAGGAAGAAGATAAGAGCAGGTACCTTCGGCGGCGGCGGCAGGGAGAGTAGCAGCAGCGAGCGGCGACGGTGTGGGGAGAGCAGGCCGCCGGAGAAGCAGAGAAGGCCGGCAGTGCGGGGAAAGCAGGCCGCCGAAGCAGCGATCTGGGGGCAGAGGGAAAGCAGCACCGGAGGTGGGCAGAGGACCAGCAACTGAGTGGAGCAGCGCGCGGCCGGAGCAAGTGGAGAAATCGCCGGACCAAACCCTGGTAGCGTGAGAATGAATGAAATAGAGAAAGGCGAAGAGTCGGGCTCACACGGGTGCTGTTAAGTTAACATTAGGTGTCGGTTCTTAAATAAAACTGACACCTAAAACTAAAGGTGTCAGTTCTTAAATAAAACGGATGTCCAATTGGACATTCCTTTACCCTAATTTTTTTGGCGGGGATGGCGCATGCACCCTTATCACGTCGGTTATTCTAAGAAAACCGATGCCCATATTGGAACTTCTGGCGCAAATTTTATCTTCATTCAGTGTCAGTTATTATGTAAAACACTGACGTTGTATCTGATACTTTGGCGCAATTTTTTTTTTGCTCAAAAAATTGGATTTCGCGTGCTACTTTAGGCGTCGGTTTCGTTTCTTCAACCGACACTGAATGAAAAGTGATACCCGTGTCTAGCTGGTCATCAAATATAGACGTCGGATGTCCTTATTAATCGACGTTTAATGTGAACAACGCCAATTTTACTAAAAAAGTTGAGGCCTCTAAAAGCGACGTTGAACGCTGTTTCTGTAGTAGTGAAAAAGAAAGCAATAAGAAAAGAAAAGATTAATTAAGTATTTCTTTATTAAGAAAGAAATTGAAAACAATGGTAAAATGTGGAAAACACGTGAAAAGAGGTGTAATTGAGTTATTCTTGGTGGAATTTCGTATCCCAAGGATTCCTAATGATAAAAGGAATACCAATGAGGAAAATAAAAGAGAAATAAGGAGAAATCCTAAAAAAGAACTATTTTAATAAGAAATAAACAAGATAATGAGGAATAATGAAGAATAATGCATTTAGATGCATCTAGAAGGATAATGAGTATCCAATAAAAAGGAATTTTAGATTATTAGAATTCCTTGGGGTCCAAGGAGCCCAATGAATAAAAGAGGGAAGAGAAAATACCCATAACAGAAAATAAGAAGATAATGTGAGTATACAATTAATGTATTATGTGGTATTGCTAAAAAGAAAGTATTTTCTATTAAAGGAAAATAGGATTTTGTGTCTAAGGATTGAAAAGCAAGAAACAAAGAGAATAAGTGGGATAATTTTCGAAATTGTAATATCAAAAGAAAAGGGAATATGAGAGAAAGAGAGAGAACTAGCTTATTGATGAAGAAATCCCTTTCCTATAAGGAGAATCCTTGATTTCCTTGTGGGAAAGCAATCTGGGGCGTGGATACCACCCTATATATATATGGGTAAAGCCCTGGTCGAGGTCCAGGGAGAGATCCCACACAATCCAACCTCTTCTCCTTCTTCTTTCCGTGCTAACCCTAACTAAGAAAACATAGGGTTGTGTTGGGGACAACTGGCGGCTGTGGTGGATCTTGATGAAGGAACGACATAATCCCAGAGGCCTTGGGTAGCCAGCTACCTTTCCCTTGCTTCCATATCCGCTCAAAATGGCCAGCAGACCTGCAAGTGTTGTTGCGGTGGGCATAGCAGCCGAGCCCTACTTCAGCCACCTCGGTCGTGGCTAGGGACCTCTGCAAGTACGATAGAGGGCGGCAGGGGCCATGAGATTGTCACCGGCATGATAGGGGTGCAGGGGAGGTGAGGAAGAAACCTCACGAGCCGCTACAGTTTACCGCAACGCTGGGTCGCGCAAGGTAGAAGAAGATGTGGGCTTTGGACAATTTTGCCCTCCAGGGTGTGAAGAAAAGAACAGCTGACGCGGGGGTACAATAGTAATTTGGTTATTTTCCCAAAACAACCGAGCAACGTCGTATGGCAAGGCCTACGTGGCAACCTCCTATAGGCCCAAAGTAAGTTGTTTTTGCAAAATTTGTATCTCAATAACCATAGCTCGGATAGAGGCGCATTATCCATGAATTTTTCTTAGAAAAATGAGTGGAATGCAATAAAAATATATTTGAAGCCTAATTCTGATTGAAATTCGAAAAGTAATGGAAGTTGTTAACTTTAATGTAATAGTGATTAAGAAACCCTATTTTGATATGATTAATGTAATTAATATGGTTTAATGGGTGATTAAAGTTGATATTAACATGTTAATTGTAAAAAGGTACATTAGGATCGAAAAGGATGAACTTTGCACGTAATTAGTTTAATTTAGAGATTATGTGCATTAATATGCTTGAAATTTGAAAAGTACATAAAGGTATTATCTTTAATGATGTAATTAATGAAAAACCCTTACATTTGTTGATAGATGAATTTAATGATATTCTTTAGATAATTCAAGTCAATACTAACCTGTTGTTAATAAAAGTAAAATATGATCTAAAAAGATGATATTTTTATATAATTGGCTTAATTTAGGGTTTTGTGCATGAATATGCATTAATGAGCTTGAAAACCCTAAATTAGGTGAATATGTCTTTTAATTGTTTTAATTGTTCAAACCCATGAATAAATAGAGATATGATGATCCTAAGTCAATTTGGGTATAAAAGACTATTAAAATGGATAATTTGAGCAATTAGGGTTTATATAAGTAGAAAATAGTATTTTAGGGTTTGTTGACCTAAAAGGGATAAAGTTTGAGAAATTGATCTAAGAAACCCTAATGAATATTAATGAAACCTTAATTTGGATTAGAAACCCTAGAAAATGAATCCAAGTCAATAAAGTAGATTCCTGATAAAGTGTGTAATAAATAGAGTACATATTCTTTTCAGGAATTATGTGATTGTTGAATTGCTTGCTTGGATTGCTTTCTTGGTTGGATGTGCTTAATGCTTGTGAAATCATCAAATTAGGTATGTGATTACGCTTATGAATAATCTCTATAGTTTCACGATGATTTCCGAATGATTTTATCGGTTGCTTGAAAATAACTGTTGGGTGCCTTTTATTTCATGTAACTATAAAGTGACTATGATTATCACTATGAATATATATATATAACTGGCTTAGATCTAAATCCACCTCTATGGCTTGTAAAGGCTAAAAAGGGGTAACCTAGAGTAAGGTCTAGGTTATCTTGTGTTAGAAACTAGGCTACCAAGTGTAGTGCCATGAGACCCTTTAGCATGCCATGAGTTAAGGAGTGGGTTACTTACGGGTAGTGCCATGTGACTCAACCCTAGAAACTGGTTCACCTATGGGTGGGACCATGAGGGGTTTAATGGGGATCTATTATAAGGAAAGTAGCATCGAGGTCCACTCCAGGGACAGCGCAGAGGATAGGGAATGCATGGATCGCACAATTATATTTAAAATGTAAATTTTTTTGTTAAATGGTAATTGGTTGTAGTATATTTTTATCTTAGTTGCACAATTATTGTTTCCCCCACATACCAACTTTGACTGACCGACGTTTCGTTTGTCGACATTTTAGGTACAAGCCAAAAGAACAAACAGTAAATCATCATATTGTGAAATACATGAAGTAAAATACAAGGAGGATTAGTTAGAGTAGAATCCATAAGTGGATAGAAGTTTAGAGATCCAAGTTTTTAAAAAGGTATGCAAAAGTTTATTTTCTTACAACTTTTCAGTTTAGTCTGTTAAAATTTAATAATTGTTCTTGGTTAATTGCCAAACATTTGATCCGTAAATTATGGGTGCGGCTTCTACTTCACGGTCTCCCTTAATTGGGGGTTACCGGGAGGTGGGGTCATAATAGAGATCCAATGGTTATAATTGATCTAGTCCTAAAGGTTTCAGCATTTGATGGTTCCTTGATTACAAACCCTAGATCGATTGAGGAACAAAACCCTAATTTAGGGCTAAATGGTTTCAAGCTGATTTGACCAAACGGTCTTAGACCGTTTGAGGGCCATTCAGTTTCAGACCGTTTGAGGGCCATTTTGTCTCAAACCGATTGGGGTTAATTATATTTTAAGTTCAAACGGTCTCAAATCATTTAGAGTTGATCAATCTTCAAGACCGTTTAAGGTCTAACGGTCTTCAGACCGGTTGGAGGATTGGGTTCAAGACCGTTTGAAGGTCTAACGGTCTTCAAAACCGTCTGGTGAGTAAAAGGGCTCAAGACCGTTTGATGGTCTAACAGTTTCAAACCATTTGAAGAATTTGAACAAGACCGTTAATGGTATAACAGTCTTCAAGACCGTTTTGAGGTACAAAAGGTTCAAGACAGTTTGGAGATTCAATTGAACCAAGACCATTTGAAGGTCAATGACCTCAAGACCGTTTGAAGGTCAAGTAACCTCAAGACCGTTTGAGGGTTCAATTAGTCTAAACTATTTGAAGGTCCAATTGATTCTAATCATGTAAGTACTAATAACCCCATAAGTGGTTAAAGAGTATCTCAAGGATGCTTTTAATGGAGGTACTTCTAAAGCACTTAGGTGATTAGTATAATTAGAGTGATTATCACTTGGTTCTTATGAAAGTAATAAATTCAATACACTATGATAAGCATAGGTGTATGTAGTTAGTGAAAGGTTAAGTCAACCAAATAAGGTATGATAGTGTTGTGTGTTCCTAGTACATGGAATAATGATAAGTATGATTTAATACTTAAATAATGCTATGTGCTCCAAGATATGAAGCACTATATTAGGGTTTGGATTAATGAGACAATCATAAAACCCTAACCAATTGATAAAGATGAGAAACCCTAATATAGGGTGATGTTATGTGAAACCCTAATACAGGGTGATGTTATGTGAAAACCTGAAATAGGGTGATGTTATGTAAAACCCTAATTGATAAAGAGAGGAACCCTGTTACAACCCCAATTTTGGGTTCATTTGGTAAGAAATATGATTTCTCCTAATAAAGATAAATGAACAAATAAGTATGTATTTTGATTGAATGCATGAATTTCATGTTGTATGTTTTCTTAATGGGCCATATTGGCCATTGAGCCCAATTGAAGGAAAAAGAAAAAGAAATTAAAAAGAAATTCAATAGGATAAGGAGTACATAAGAAAATAAAGCAAAAGGCTAAGAAATAATTCCCAAAAATAGTATTTCGAGTTTAAGGGATTTCTTGGGGTTCAAGGAACTCAGAATCATAAATTAATGATAAAAGAAATAGAAAGGACATGGAAAATATGAGTAATTGAAAGATAACTTGCAAACCAAGAAAAGGGATCCTACACTTGAAATAATAACTTCAAATTTTGTAGGATGGAATATAAAAACATAATTGAGTTTCCTTCGAAATTTGAGTAGGAAAGGAGTTACCGTTTGGGAGTTATTAATTTTCCAAGTTTTCCCTCAAATATGGCTTTAATTTAGAATTGAAGAAATTGTTTCCTATTTTGGTTGCACGCGAGGATGGTGGGCCGTTGGATCTTAATCCAATAGGTTCCACTCATCATCCAGGTCCCAAGAGGACTGGGACTCTAGCTCTGTCAGAGGGATTTTTCCTTTGAAGTTTCCTCACGAACCAATGAGTGGGCAGGCTTGCTGAGTTATCCTTTGAATTCAGGAGATAAAAACGAACAGAAAACCCCCTGGTTCGACTAGGATTGGAGGAGGTTCTGGGAAAAGCCCAAACCTTGCAAGCATGGCCCGATCCTATATATATGGGAGGTCTTTGGAGAGAACCAACATCGTTTCTTGCTAGCCCAACCTTTGCGGATTAGTCCAAGGAGCGTTTTTATGCGCTCAATTGGTGTTTTCATCCTGATCTGCAACCCCGACACCTCGGCGACCCTCGCCGGAGTCCGGTGAGTGAGGGACAGCGGTGGAGAATTTAGGGCAAGGAATTGGACCCACCACCAACTTCTTCGAGGGGAGGTGATACTCCCTGGCCGATCAGTGTGAGCGGAGGACGTCGAAGGCTCAGAGTCAACCTCCAGGTTGACCGTGTGAAATTGCTGAGAACTGAGGAAGACGACGACCGAGCCACCCTACGATCCGAATCCATGGTGATCTCAGCTAAATCCAACACTCCAGAGCAGGAGCGGCTGTTGTTAGGTGCGCACAAACAGGATCGTTAGATCCAAGGGCGGATCACGGGACTACAGATCGAGCGGCTCGTGATTTTTGGTAATGATTCCTCTCTAATCGAATAATCAAGAAAAAAGGTTTTTATTTGCAAAATTTGTAGTAATAGCTAGGAACCTCATATGGAAAAACTTTATATATGAAAGTTGTGTAGAAAAATACGAGGAATCTGATAAAAATACTTGGAGAACCTGATTCTACTCCGTTTTTCAAAAGTACCCTAATTGCTTGTAAAGTGTATTAAAAGTTGATGAGAAACCCTAATCGAATATTAAGGGTGTAATTTCTTGAATTAATAGGTCAAATTGATAAGCTTAACCCTGTTAATTATAAATATGGTTTAATTATCCGTTTTGAATGAAAATATGCCTAAATTAGAGTTGTAATCCATAAAAGAAGGTTGATCTATATGGAAACCCTAATTTGGGATAAAAAGAGATAAAAATCATATTTAATTGGAATAAGGAAATCAGATGCTTAATAAAGATTCTAAACTTGATAAGATGTGCCATAATGAGAAATTAGGGGTTTTATGTAGTTTTGATAAATTAGAGATCATAATATTAATAATGGAGGCAAAAACCCTAATTTCCAAAGAAACCCTAAAAATTGGAATTGAAATCCTAAGTAATGTGATGAAATTGGATAAATATTAATAAAAGGAAATTGGTGCTTTTATTTCAAGATTTCTATTCCTCATTGATTGCTTGATTGGGTTTCTCTACATAATCTTTCTTGAAATATGCAATTGAAGGTATGTGGTTATGCTTATGAATAACCGTTATAGTTTCACGACGATTCCTGAATGTTTTACTGGTTGCTTTAAATAAATTGTTGGATGAATTTAGTTCATGCAACTATAATGTGGCTATGACTATCACAAAGGATATATGCCTACAAGCTCAGATCATGGTTCTCTCTGTGGCATTATAGTTGACCTAGTACATGGCTGCCTATGGGTAGGTCCATCAGGTCAGAGGAAGACCTAGTACATGGCTACCTATTGGGTAGGTCCATCAGGTCTATGGATGACTTAGTACATGGCTACCATTGAGGTAGGACCATCAAGTCACATTGAGTTAGATATTGGCCTATCTCCGGGTAGTGCCATGCGACTCTATTACCCTATGAACCTAAAAGAGAGGTGGTATCCATGTTCACTGCAGGGACAACCCAAAATTCGAGAATATGTATGGATTGAGTTGTATGGCATAAAATGTAATCTTGATTATTAATTGATAATTGACTGATTACTTTGTTATCATAGTTGCACAATTATTGTTTCCCCCACATACCAGCTTCTTACTGACCGACGTTTTGTTTGTCGGCATTTTAGGTACAAATGAAAACAACAAACAGTGAAGTGGCATATGCGGAATTAAATGAGAATTAATGTGCACTGGAGGATTAGTTGGATTAGTGTCTTCATGGATAGAAGTTTACAAATCCCAATTTTAAAAAGGTAAGAAAAGTTTTATTTTATACCAGTTTTCAGTTTAGTTGGTAAAGTTTATTAATTGTTATTGATTATTTGTCGAACCTTTGATCCGGGTTATTGGTTAACAGCTCTGACCTTTCGGTCTGCCTTAATTGGGGGTTACTGGGAGACGGGGTCATAACAATTGGTATCAGAGCCTAGGTTCCTCATTTAATCTTTAATAATTATTAAATTTTACAAATTCTGTAGAACCCAAGGGAGTTATTAGAGGATTATCTGAAAGACAGAGGTGTCTAGAAAAGGATCGCGACCAGGGGCTGGCAATATTTTCCTACGCACCGCTATTCAGAATATGAGGACTCCCGAATCTGTGTGACTGCCTGGCCAAAGTCTTAGGGTATGAATAGAAATAAGATACTTTTAGGACTATCTCATCTTGTTCATCCCTTCTCAACTCAAATTTTGTTAAGGACCTTAAGGATTAGGGTTTCCTCTCTTCTCCTCACCCTCTTGAGGTATGGGTAAGGTTGATAAGGATTAAGGAATCCTCCACCAAATTAATAAAAAGCATGTAAATAAGATGTCATGGACAAAATCTTAATAGAGTAAGCATAAAGGAATAGATACATGCTTAGGTCGTATGACACGAGTTGTCATTGCCCTCAGGAGAGACCTGAGGATAGACCTCCTTAGTAGGAGGATGAGTAGAGAGAGTTAGTCTCAGAGGTAGAGACCTCCATTAAAAGTAGAGACCTAGCAAATCCTTTAAGTATGAGGTTAACTCTAACCCTAAGTGAAGGTTAAAGAGAGGGAGATGACATGATAAGTTATAGAATGCCTTGGATGCCATATGAACCATGAGAAGTTGATGACCGAGTACCTTGGCAACCCAACCCTGGGAAGGGTCATGCATGTTTGAGCGAAGGATAGCTCCTTCATGAATGAGGTTAGAGGAGAACCTGTAGAAACCTGTTGGGCTGTTGCAAGAAGGATATAGCTTGCACCCAGAGTGCGTCAGAAGTGTTGACAGTTGGATGAAACCCTAGACAAGGGATCATGATGGATGGCTTATGAGATAAGCATAAGGGGTTATGGATAATATTGAGTAAACATAAGTTCGAGCATAGGCTTCACTCAGGTAGGGGCATGCTTATGAGCTTGATCCTTCATGAAGAAAGGACCTCCTATAGAGAGGTTGGTTGTAGGATTAGCTCTAGAGAGAGAGCAGACCTCAGGCAAGAAGGGTGGAAGTCTAAAACCTCGAAACTTGAGGAACGGTGGGAGTTGAGAATGATGCGACCTAGTGGCTGTCGTAGGCTTGACCCCTGGAGGCTAATGATGTCTTGGTTTCCATGAGGGGAACCAAACCCTAGAGAGAGGATGAGTCTGCTGGTACCTCTGTGCCTATGGTATAGGTGTTTACCTCTTGAGATAGGGAGAAGAGTTTCTTAGACTTGGAGAGGTTTAGTAGCAGGATGTAAAACCTTATACCTAGTTGGTTGTCCTGGAAGAGGACTCAACTCCGAAGTGTTGCTCAAATGAAAGGATGACATACCTTGGACACGCTTGATTCATGGTTAAGAGTTTGAGCATGTATTTGGACACCCAAAGGTGGACCTAGGGTTCCTAGGCCTAAGAGGGGAAGATGTGTACCCAATGCTCATAATGAGATTTGAGTCTCTATAGTTTCGAGCATGAGTAGAGGAGAAAGAGACCCCTTAAGTTAAAGGTATGTGTGATGAACCCCTCACAACTAAGTTGGTCTAATGTTGAGGATGAGAAAAAGTGTGACCTATCATGGTTCAGAAGGTACGCTTGTGCTTTAGTAGTTGCTGGATTAAGCATGCTCATGTGAATATAAAGCCTAAGGACGCTTGTGATCTTTGTTATCAAGGTGTAGTTTCCTCCCATCCTGGGAGAGGGACCCTTTGGTAGGAGTTTACCTGTTTGTTTGGTTTTGAGGTAACCTAAGGAGGTTTCATAGGATCTTGAGAAGTTAAGTGAAGAGTACATGGCATAAGAATGAACCTTTAGACTCACAGATAACCATCTCTATGTGCATGTGGATGTGTTACCATGGAGGTAACCAGTATGGGGCCTGACCAAGGTAAATAGGTTGCCATAACCCTATGGAAGGATGGAAGTCAGCCCATGAATGCAAGAAGAGAGATGATGAATGTTTGGGTAAGGTTCTAAGTTGAACATGTACTATAAGAGAATCCTAAGTCTATCCTAGGGTCAGGTAGGGATAAGACCGATGGAGGTAGGAGTTGCCTAATTCCCTAGTGCACAAGGTCGGGAGGTAACACCTATCATTGTCCGAGGGCCATGGGTTAGGAGATTGATCACCTTCATGAACTCATGGGACCCAAAGGGAAGATGAGTAGGGAACTCTCTGATGCATGAGGGAAGAGGGATGACCCCAAAAGTGCCGGAACCCTAAATGTTACGACCCCATCTGAGCTGAATTAGTAAACTAGGGTTTACCTAGACAATTGCAAAGATTAATTGGAATAATCATTCTTGAAATCTAATTAATGACGATAACACAATTAGGATGTTTTAACTATGATAAGAAGTCTAAATGTTCTTTTGTCTTGAGAATTAGGGTTTGAGAAGCATAAACCCTAATTGGCCCAAAATAGGGTTTTAATGACATATGAATACAGAATTTGATAAGTAGAATGTCTCACTAAATGATTTTTAGTATTTTATGTGTAACTCTGATTTATTTCAAATTTAGATATTATTTGTATATATAAAATTTTAACAACATTGGAAAATATCAGAATTTTTGAAGAATGTTCTGACCTGTTTATCGGTCGAGTTTCAAATTCGACCGATCATATTTCCAGATTTATACAGCAGTGTGGTAATTGAATTTTATCTTTTTATTGGTATATCCAATTGATCTCAAATTTTAACTATGCTTGAAAATCATAGTTTTAGACACTCTGTTAAATTGGAATAATTTTTGGATGACTTTTGATCTCTACAGTGAGGGTGTCGGTCGAGTTCTGTGCAGGGCAAACTCGACCGAATCTGCTGCAGACTGCAATATAGCAGTGCACTGTTATATTTTTAATTATTTTTTGGTAATTCCAAATGCTCTCAAATTTTAACAGAAGCTTTATAGATCAATTATAAACAACGTGCTAAATTAACATAATTTTTGGAGAAGGTTTGATCTCTGAAATAAACGAATTACAGTAACTTTGTATAACTGAATATTCAGCCAATATAATTAAAGTTGAGTGTTGGGTCAATATGCAATTGACCCAAGCAGCTCAAATTGACTTATATGATCGACCACACACACACATAGCTCTCATTCTTCGTCATCCATCCCAGAGAAATGAAAATCTAGAGAGAGAGGGAGAGTTAGGGCTTGAGTGGAGAAAGAGGAGGAATTGCTGACCTAGGGTTTTGCGGTCCGAGGAATGGTGAAATCAAGTAAGTTTGGATCCTTTGTATAGACTTTTATGGTGAATCTTCTCTCTCATGTCAATATTACGTCCATGCTCTGATTTGATCCAAGATGATGTCGAAATTCCCTCTTTTCTCACCCTTTCTTCATAATCCCTCATTTTCAAGGTTTCCTAGTTGAATGGAAGAAGAATTGGGAGATTTGTTAGGGATTTGATATGAGTTCGAGATCCCCTGAGTTGAGCTGCAGTTTTGAGGTGTTTTCACACCTTGGGGTGAGTGGGTTCTTCCTTTAAACAGTATAATGCACAAAATTTGATTATAGCATCCAAATCCCTAATTTCTTGGTATGTGATTCTAAACCCTGAAATGTCCGTTTAATTTAAGTTGTTGCAAATTGATATGATACGAATTCCTTCTCTGTTTGAATGACTCTTTGATGGTAGATCCACATCAGAAACGTATACAACACATCCTAGAAAGAATGCTTTTCAGATTTATACCATATGATGTAATTAGGGTTTAACCTAATTGAGATATCACTAGAGTTTCAACCTTATTGAAGAGGACTAGTAATCTTATAAGTGGTTAGGATGTACCTCATGGGTTACCTTATTTGAATTTTATTCTTGGTGCATGATATCTCAGTGAATAGCATGGAAACCTAAATTTAGTTCAATTTCCATGGTTTCATACATATATTGACTGTATATAATTGTTGAAAGCAGTCTTTAATTTGTGAATGTTTATATCGTGTGAAATCCTTATTAGAGCCATGTAATGAATGAATAAGGCAAATGAAACCCTAAGGATAGGGTGTTCAATGAATCATGTTATGGTGACATGAAAGGTCTCGATATGAGATGTGGTGATACTTAACTGTTGAATTGTATGTTTCTAGTGCATTTAACTTTATATGCATGTTCTCTCTGAGTTGATATCTACATACTGCAGGGCTTCTTATATTTCAATACATATCTCGTAAATTGCAGGTGATGAGATATGACATGCCCTAGAAAGGGATGTTACTGAGACATGGTATATGTTGAATACATGAGCTATGATATTTATATGTTAATCAGTTAATAGACATAGGTGTCCTAACACCGTAGAACCCCTTTGAGAGGTCTGCACCAGGGGGTGAAACTCGTGTTGCAATAATAACTGTGCTTGTGTCACGGTGGCACGAGGATAGAGAGAGACAATGTTGCAACAAGAACTGTGCTTGTGTCACGGTGGCACTGTGGAAAATAGGGGTTATTCAACATTAATCCGTGCTTGTGTCACGGTGGTAACCCGGTAAGACTCTCTGCCTGTGTGCTCAGGTTAGAGGAGGAGTCTAGAGTTCACTCTTTTGAGAGTGTAGTGAGGCCTTGTGAGCCTGAGGCCTTGTGAGCCTGAGAGTCCTGCAGCAGACCAGGGCTGGTAGTCAGACTTAGCATTTCCCGGGTGTGTCGCTAAGTCTTGTACGGTGGGATCGTAGCTCGCTACGGATCTTTATATGCAGAGTACACTGCATATGATTAGGGCATAAGCTAAAATATGATCATATAGGTTCACAGAGTTCCTTATAAATGAAAGAGTTAAGGAAGACTAGAGCATAGTATTCTAGTAGTTATTCTTTGGATGCAATATTTACATTCCTTGTTATTTCAATTATATTGTTTTAGAACTGCTCAGTGTAGTATTTATTGTTGTTAAATTTCATATCGTTTACTCAAAGTTATATATGTAATCACATTAGTGCCTTAGACTGTTTCCTTGAAGTACTCATTCACTGAGCGAGTAGGCTCACCCCTCTACTCAAACATTTTAGGGTTAACCACGTGGACTTGAAGATGGTCAGAGCATCAGTGTAGATCTGCTACAAGAGTTAAGTACAAGATTAGTTGAGTCAGTCGGTCCTTGTCACTCTAGGTCCTCAGTAAGAGATAAGAGAGAGAGTTGTAATTACGATGTGTAATATTGTTCCTCTTTTGATATGTATGCTAATTAGTAAGTTTTATGTGCATAAGGTGTGAGAGACATCATGAATGTTTATACATGTACCTTTACTATTGAAGTCTGATTAGTAAAAGAAATGTTCAGATTCCTTTGTTAAGATGTTATGTGGTTCAATGCGGGGAAACAAGAGTTTTAAAGAAAAAAAAGTTAAGGGTGTTCTTTGTGTTACATATAAATCCTATCTTATGCCCTAATCTTATGATTTGAGGAAATTATGAGATCGGGGTGTAACAGCTTGGTATCAGAGCTTAGGGTGAGTTGTTAAGGACCATTAAGTTAGTAAGTTAGAGTCCTATGTGTGGCAGATAGGAGATGTTTGATGTTAGCTTTGGGGATTTGAGTATTTGGATATCCTGGCCCGATATCTGAGTACTTGGATCAACCAGTACAAGCTACTCTGTCTATTCTTTCACGTATACCCTGGCCAGGTATACAGTGGAAGAATGGGCTAGAGAGGAACCCTAGAAATGTTAGGGTTAGAAAATGAGAAAAGAGACAAGGATTAAGAGCATAAATGTAAAAGGAGATAGAACTTACATTTCATAATGTTGTTTTTGTTGGAAATGTATAGAAATGCTCTTATATGTTTGAATTGAAATATTCACTACTTTGAAATATATATGGGTCTTTAAGAATTGTTGCAAACTATGTAGTTGTAGCATTTATTGATTTCATTCTTTGTAACAAGTAGACTAGAATTGACCTTTGAATGAGCTTTTGTTAGTGGATAAGTTTTCTTCCATACTTCTGAGATGAATAGGAGTTGAGTAATCCTTTGTAGTTCTTGGCTTCAGGACTTCAGGTTTGGCCTGGTCCGACTAGCAGGATGCGTTACTAGGATCTAATGAATCCTATCAATAGTATAATAAGAATAGAATTTGAATAATTAGACCCACATCATAGTAAGAATGTACATACAGTAAGATGTTGAAACATATGGGCAAGATCAGAACAACTAAGAATTTGTTGAAACTGATATCTGAGGTTCAATTTTGGGGCCTCATATGAGAAACCCTTAATTGGGAATAATAGAACATGATATGAGATTCATAATCAGTTTATTGATTAATATTATATGAACTATACATATGAAATATAGAAAAGATATGTGAAATGTATGTATGGTTCAAGATAGCAAGAATCAATCATGAAGAATGAATCATAGAATAGAGTATAATGCTTTTATGAACTCTAAAGCAAAGGCTAAGTAGAGAATAGGGTTGAGCATTCAATAGGTCCATAGAAGTAAAGAGTCTTCAAAAGAGTAAAAGTGAAGAGGATCGTATGAACATGTAATTCATAAGACTAGAACAACAAACTAGTTTCTAAGCAAAGAACATAGGTGTAGTTTAACGAATGAATAAGTCATACAAAGGTAGACTGTATTCAGGAGAGAAAAACTTGATTGAAAGAGAAACTATGTTTGACCCATGCATGATCCACTTGATTTAAAAATGAAGAATATGTAATGTATTCAACATGAGGAAAAACTAATAGAAGGACTATTAATTTCGAACGTTAACTTTGCAATAGTATAAAGATAAAGGAGGAAATATGTGCAACATGGTATACATGACCATACATATGAATAAGCAACATGGTCATAAGAGAAAAATTTAGAATTAAAGATGACAGGTTAAAGAGTAGTATATGGTAAGAGGACTATGAAACGTAAGATAGGGTTTGAAATATGATGGAGAAGTTATAAATAAAGAGGTTGTGAGATTCAAGCAAGTGCTAATTAATCAAATATCTCTGTTGATAACTAAGTAAATCTACATACGAGAATGTATTAAGGGAATGTTTGAATACAAGTATTCCAAGTCTTAAAATCATCTTCTCTTTCATATATTCCTTAATGAGAGTAAGGTGGGAATGAAATGATAAGAGAAAATGAATCATATACGGTGCATAACTACCTTGGTGGGATCATCTAGTGAATGTAATAGTGACATACAATATGATGAAGTGCGATAATAAATAAATTCTTGTGTGATAGCAAGAATGATGAATAATATATTCTTACCTTGAATGCTTTAATGTTTATGATGTTTATTGTATATAATCATATGAAAAGGAGAGGTAGCAAAACATAAGTAGTAAAGAATGAGCAGAGAGATATGGGAAAACCCTAGCTTTGTGTAATATGTGAATTTGTTTTTACATGTATGATTTGTTGAAGGCATATTAAGGTATGAAAGTTGGTTCTATGTATGTGTATTTGTGCAAGCTATATGTTAATTAAAGGTGTATGATAATTGTAGTAATTCATACTAGATATGCATCCTAGTATTGTGTATTTGTGATACGGTGATACGCTTTGGATGATGTCAGAACACATGGAGAGATACCCTGAACAAGGTAGTCATACTTATCCACTCATATTAATAGAAGGGATGATAATCAGATTGTCTGGACAAGTAACCCTAATGAGGTGTAGCTTGTTATACCTAGCTCTAATATAACTGAGTGATGGTAATTGAGTATGATTAATGCTTGAATGACTGATACAATTGTGGATTACTTTATTACTGTGGTTGAAACCCTAAAATGATATAATACGACGGTTACACTTTGAATTGTGTGTGGGCCCATAACCCACAGGTCCCAGGATCGAAACAGAATAGTATGGAATGAGGTGGTAATGCTTCACCTCATGCATCCATGACCCAATGGGGATGCCAAGAGTAGTATTGTGCAATTGATTGTTGAATCTAGTCTTTTAATTCAAGACTGTTTTGCTATCTGAGTAGCACTTTATTAAAGTTTAAAACAGCATGGTGAACTCGCTTTTGTCACTTAAAGGTGATACAGAACAATAGAAATTTCTGAGCCACATAAGTTGAGATAGTTGTATCAGAGTATCAGAGTTTCACAGCGAAAGCGTGGTGGTTTATCTTTGAATTCTATGTTTGACTGTGGCATAAAGAATTTGCTTGATATCATTGAGAACTATTTGAAATATGTTGTGATTTTGTAAAGAATTAAAAGATCTAATGTTGAAAACTACATTCAGGTATGAAATACAAGAATATAATGACATAGAAGGCTTTAGAAGCTTAGAATAACCTTGAATGTATCTTTCTTGTAGGTTTATGTTTCGAGGACGAAACATTCTAAGGGGGGGAGAGTTGTTACGACCCCATCTGAGCTTAATTGGTAAACTAGGGTTTACCTAGACAATTGCAAAGATTAATTGGAATAATCATTCTTGAAATCTAATTAATGACGATAACACAATTAGGATGTTTTAACTATGATAAGAAGTCTAAATGTTCTTTTGTCTTGAGAATTAGGGTTTGAGAAGCATAAACCCTAATCGGCCCAAAATAGGGTTTTAATGACATATGAATACAGAATTTGATAAGTAGAATGTCTCACTAAATGATTTTTAGTATTTTATGTGTAACTCTGATTTAGTTCAAATTTGGATATGATTTGTATATATAAAATTTGAACAACATTGGAAAATATCAGAATTTTTGAAGAATGTTCTGACCTGTTTATCGGTCGAGTTTCAAATTCGACCGATCATATTTCCAGATTTATACAGCAGTGTGGTAATTGAATTTTATATTTTTATTGGTATATCCAATTGATCTCAAATTTTAACTGTGCTTGAAAAACACAGTTTTAGACACTCTGTTAAATTGGCATAATTTTTGGATGACTTTTGATCTCTACAGTGAGGGTGTCGGTCGAGTTCTGTGCAGGGCAAACTCGACCGAATCTGCTGCAGACTGCAATATAGTAGTGCACTTTTCTATTTTTAATTATTTATTGGTAATTCAAAATGATCTCAAATTTTAAATGAAGCTTTATAGATCAATTATAAAAAACGTGCTAAATTAACATAATTTTTGGAGAAGGTTTGAACTCTGAAATAAACGAATTACAGTAACTTTGTATAACTGAATATTCAGCCAATATAATTAAAGTTGAGTGTTGGGTCAATATGCAATTGACCCAAGCAGCTCAAATTGACTTATATGATCGACCACACACACACACAGATCTCATTCTTTGTCATCCATCCCAGAAAACGAAAATCTAGAGAGAGAGGGAGAGTTAGGGCTTGAGTGGAGAAAGAGGAGGAATTGCTGACCTAGGGTTTTGCGGTCCGAGGAATGGTGAAATCAAGTAAGTTTGGATCCTTTGCATAGACTTTTATGGTGAATCTTCTCTCTCATGTCAAGATTACGTCCATTCTCTGATTTGATCCAAGATGATGTCGAAATTCCCTCTTTTCTCACCCTTTCTTCATAATCCCTCATTTTCAAGGTTTCCTAGTTGAATGGAAGAAGAATTGGGAGATTTGCTAGGGATTTGATATGAGTTCGAGATCCCCTGAGTTGAGATGCAGTTTTGAGGTGTTTTCACACCTTGGGGTGAGTGGGTTCTTCCTTTAAACAGTATAATGCACAAAATTTGATTATAGCATCCAAATCCCTAATTGCTTGGTATGTGATTCTAAACCCTGAAATGTCTGTTTAATTTAAGTTGTTGCAAATTGATATGATATGAATTCCTTCTCTGTTTGAATGACTCTTTGATGGTAGATCCACATCAGAAATGTATACAACACATCCTAGAAAGAATGCTTTTCAGATTTATACCATATGATGTAATTAGGGTTTAACCTAATTGAGATATCACTAGAGTTTCAACCTTATTGAAGAGGACTAGTCATCTTATAAGTGGTTAGGATGTACCTCATGGGTTACCTTATTTGAATTTTATTCTTGGTGCATGATATCTCAGTGAATAGCCTGGAAACCTAAATTTAGTTCAATTTCCATGGTTTCATACATATATTGACTGTATATAATTATTGAAAGCAGTCTTTAATTTGTGAATGTTTATATCGTGTGAAATCCTTATTAGAGCCATGTAATGAATGAATAAGGCAAATGAAACCCTAAGGATAGGGTGTTCAATGAATCATGTTATGGTGACATGAAAGGTCTCGATATGAGATGTGGTGATACTTAACTGTTGAATTGTATGTTTCTAGTGCATTTAACTTTATATGCATGTTCTCTCTAAGTTGATATCTACATACTGCAGGGCTTCTTATATTTCAATACATATCTCGTAAATTGCAGGTGATGAGATATGACATGCCCTAGAAAGGGATGTTACTGAGACATGGTATATGTTGAATACATGAGCTATGATATTTATATGTTAATCAGTTAATAGACTTAGGTGCCCTAACACGGTAGAACCCCTTTGAGAGGTCTGCACCAGGGGGTGAAACTCGTGTTGCAACAATAACTGTGCTTGTGTCACGGTGGCACGAGGATAGAGAGAGACAGTGTTGCAACAAGAACCGTGCTTGTGTCACGGTGGCACTGTGGAAAATAGGGGTTATTCAACATTAATCCGTGCTTGTGTCACGGTGGTAACCCGGTAAGACTCTCTGCCTGTGTGCTCAGGTTAGAGGAGGAGTCTAGAGTTCACTCTTTTGAGAGTGTAGTGAGGCCTTGTGAGCCTGAGGCCTTGTGAGCCTGAGAGTCCTGCAGCAGACCAGGGCTGGCAGTCAGACTTAGCATTTCCCGGGTGTGTCGCTAAGTCTTGTACGGTGGGATCGTAGCTCGCTACGGATCTTTATATGCAGAGTACACTGCATATGATTAGGGCATAAGCTAAAATATGATCATATAGGTTCATAGAGTTCCTTATAAATGAAAGAGTTAAGGAAGACTAGAGCATAGTATTCTAGTAGTTATTCTTTGGATGCCATATTTACATTCCTTGTTATTTCAATTATATTGTTTTAGAACTGCTCAGTGTAGTATTTATTGTTGTTAAATTTCATATCGTTTACTCAAAGTTATATCTGTAATCACATTAGTGCCTTAGACTGTTTCCTTGAAGTACTCATTCACTGAGCGAGTAGGCTCACCCCTCTACTCAAACATTTTAGGGTTAACCACGTGGACTTGAAGATGGTCAGAGCATCAATGTAGATCTGCTATAAGAGTTAAGTACAAGATTAGTTGAGTCAGTCGGTCCTTGTCACTCTAGGTCCTCAGTAAGAGATAAGAGAGGGAGTTGTAATTACGATGTGTAATATTGTTCCTCTTTTGATATGTATGCTAATTAGCAAGTTTTATGTGCATAAGGTGTGAGAGACATCATGAATGTTTATACATGTACCTTTACTATTGAAGTCTGATTAGTAAAAGAAATGTTCAGATTCCTTTGTTAAGATGTTATGTGGTTCAATGCGGGGAAACAAGAGTTTTAAAGAAAAAAAAAGTTAAGGGTGTTCTTTGTGTTACATATAAATCCTATCTTATGCCCTAATCTAATGATTTGAGGAAATTGTGAGATCGGAGTGTCACACTAAAGGCCTAGAGGAGATGACCAAGGATTGTGCTTGGACCGAGTAGTTCGAGACCAGTTTCCCATGGAAGTAATGGGGGTATCAAGATGATGGCACATTTCAAACCTAGATTTGAAGGTGTACTGGAAAGGTGGGATGTGTCATCTCTACTCTTGGAACAGGAAGAACTTTGTGTTTGGACGGCCGCCAAATGCTTATTTCCTCTTGTTATGGGATTGAGAGATGGGACAGTACGCATGCCATACACCAAGGGTAAAGATGATGTGAGTTGGAACGTTGCTATGAGAATGAGGACAAAGATGATAATGTACCCCTGGGGAGTGGATAGTACATGGATGGTTTACAAACACCAAGAGTACTAAGATAATCACCTTGTGAGAATGTTTTATCATGAGCTATGTGGAATCTGCATGGGATACAAGGTTGAGTTTGATAACCAAGAGGATGATCTTATAGTTTTCTTGATGAGGATAAACTTAGAGTTCGAGATAGGGCTTAAACAAAATACATGGAGGTAGTATGTCTTCAACATTACCTTATACCGAAGGATGTGAAGTGGTAATGGATGCTCTGGTAGAGATATAGCTGCCTAGTTAGGCTAGAAGAGGTTGTTAGGCTAACCCTAAGTTTGGAAAGAAGATGTGTTTTGGCTAACACTCAGATGTAATGAGATAGGTTGAACACATTAATGATTGTTTGGTTAGCCAGTCTAGTCCTTAACATAATGAAAGGATGGTTTAGAGCCTCAGATGAAACCCTGATTAGAATGGTTTAGGGTTCCCGAGGTATAAAGCTTGAGGAACCATAACAATGCAGGAGATCATGATATACCTTGGTAACTACCAGGATAGTAAGTGACAATAGTTTTGGAGGTATAAGATGAAGTGCATGTGGCATGTTGCCATGTATGATAGGAGGTGAAGGACGAACACCAGTAACCAGTGTATCGATATAGAGGATAAAAGAGTCCCTGAGAGGGAATGGGAGTTCATCGCTATGGATGTTGTGGTAAGACTCCCTTTGACCAAGAAGGTCAAGATGCAATATGGGTTATGGTAGATCGCCTCACCTAGATAACATGAAAGAAGGGAGTACTGTCAAGAGACAGATTCTGTTGAACTACATAAGAGAGAAAGATGGTTCAACTACACCATGATATGAGTTCAAAAGTTTTTGAGTATGACCTAACGATTCACTTCCTTGAGGTGGAAGTAGAAACGTACAGAACTCAATGTTGGTACAGTTTATCACCCCTTATTAATGGTTAGTATGATCCATACTAAGGGTCTGATGAGAGCATGTGTGCTTGTTCAAGGTGATATCTAGAGACAGTTCTTGAAAGATATAATGATAACCACCATAGCCAGTATCGGGTTTTAAAGAAGCTCTATAAGGGAGGTTGTGTCGATCACCATTTCAGTAAGGTGAAGTTGGTGAAAGGACCACAGTGTGTGTAGATGAAGTTGCTTTGATCATGCAATGGCTGAAAGGAGCCTAGAGACGACGAGCATCATGAGAGGATGCAAAGTAGACTGACATGCAGTTCACTGTGGGAGAATATGTGACATGAAAATCCAACCCCTCTAAGTTATAGCTAAGAGAGCTGAGTCTCCGATATATGGGTCCATTTGAGATGGATTGGAGTAGAAGGTTATGGATAACCTTACCCCTCAGGATAAAGAAAGGTGTGATGAGTTCCAAGTGTTCAATTTAGACCACTATGTGAGGTACCCAGACCATGAGCTAAACAATGAACCTAGTGAGCCCCAAGGGAGGCTGAAATGACCTGAGTCACCTGTGCAGTTTATAGACGTCAGGATGAAAGAACTCAGAGAAAAGAATAGGTGATGATAAAGGTTCTTTGGAAGTGCCATGGGTAAAGGTAAAGCCACATAGGGGCCGTTGATGGACATGGAAAAGTCTTATCCTGAATTGTTTATTTTGCTTGTTTGAATTTTGAGGACAAAATTCCTATAAGAGGGGAAGGATGTTACAACCCCAATTTTGGGTTCATTTGGGAAGAAATATGATTTCTCCTAATAAAGATAAATGAACAAATAAGGATGTATTTTGATTGAATGCATGAATTTCATGTTGTATGTTTTCTTAATGGACCATATTGGCCATTGAGCCCAATTGAAGGAAAAAGAAAAAGAAATTAAAAAGAAATTCAATAGGATAAGGAGTACATAAGAAAATAAATCAAAAGGCTAAGAAATAATTCCCAAAAATAGGATTTCGAGTTTAAGAGATTTCTTGGGGTTCAAGGAACTCAGAATCATAAATTAATGATAAAAGAAATAGAAAGGACATGGAAAATATGAGTAATTGAAAGATAACTTGCAAACCAAGAAAAGGATCCTACACTTGAGATAATAACTTCAAATTTTGTAGGATGGAAGATAAAAACATAATTGAGTTTCCCTCAAAATTTGAGTAGGAAAGGAGTTACCGTTTGGGAGTTATTAATTTTCCAAGGTTTTCCTCAAATATGGCTTTAATTTAGAATTTAAGAAATTGTTTCCTATTTTGGTTGAACGCGAGGATGGTGGGCCGTTGGATCTTAATCCAACAGGCACCACTCATCATCCAGGTCCCAAGCGGACTGGGACTCTAGCTCTGTCAAAGGGATTTTTCCTCTGAAGTTTCATCACGAACCAATGAGTGGGCAGGCTTGCTGAGTTATCCTTTGAATTTAGGAGATAAAAACGAACAGAAAACCCCTTGGTTCGACTAGGATTGGAGGAGGTTCTGGGAAACACCCAAACCTTGCAAGCATGGGCCGATCCTATATATATGGGAGGTCTTTGAAGAGAACCAGCATCGTTTCTTGCTAGCCCAACCTCTGCGGATTAGTCCAAGGAGCATTTTTATGCGCTCAATTGGTGTTTTCATCCTGATCTGCAACCCCGACACCTCGGCGACCCTCGCCGGAGTCCGGTGAGTGAGGGACAGCGGTGGAGAATTTAGGGCGAGGAATTGGACCTGCCACCAACTTCTTAGAGGGGAGGCGATACTCCCTGGCCAATCAGTGTGAGAGGAGGACGTCGAAGGCTCAGAGTCAACCTCCAGGTTGACCGCGCGAAATTGCTGAGAACTGAGGAAGATGACGACCGAGCCACCCTACGATCTGAGTCCACGGTGATCTCAGCTAAATCCAATGCTCTAGAGAGGGAGCGGCTGTTTTTAGGTGCACACAACCAGGATCGTTAGATCCTAGGGCGGATCACGGGACTACAGATCGAGCGGCTCGTGATTTTTGGTAATGATTCCTCTCTAATCGAATAATCAAGAAAAAAGGTTTTTATTTGCAAAATTCGTAGTAATAGCTAGGAACCTCATATGGAAAAACTTTATATATGAAAGCTGTGTAGAAAAATACGAGGAATCTGATAAAAATACTTTAGGAACCTGATTCTACTCCGTTTTTCAAAAGTACCCTAATTGCTAGTAAAGTGTATTAAAAGTTGATGAGAAACCCTAATCGAATATTAAGGGTGTAATTTGGTGAATTAATAGGTCAAATTGATAAGATTAACCATGTTAATTATAAATATGGTTTAATTATCCGTTTTGAATGCAAAGATTCCTAAATCAGAGTTGTAATCCAAAAAAGAAGGTTGATCTATATGGAAACCCTAATTTGGGATAAAAAGAGATAAAAATCATATTTATTTGGAATAAGGAAATCAGATGCTTAATAAAGATTCTAAACTTGATAAGATGTTCCATAATGATAAATTAGGGGTTTTATGTAGTTTTGATAAATTAGAGATCATAATATTAATAATGGAGGCAAAAACCCTAATTTCCAAAGAAACCCTAAAAATTGGAATTGAAATCCTAAGTAATGTGATGAAATTGAATAAATATTAATAAAAGGAAATTGGTGCTTTTATTTCAGGATTTCTATTACTAATTTCTTGCTTGATTGGGTTTCTCTACATAATCTTTCTTGAAATCTGCAATTGAAGGTATGTGGTTACGCTTATGAATAACCGTTATAATTTCACGATGATTCCCGAATGTTTTACTGGTTGCTTTAAATAAATTGTTGGATGAATTTAGTTCATGCAACTATAATGTGGCTATAACTATCACAAATGATATATGCCTACAAGCTCAGATCCTGGTTCTCTCTGTGGCATTATAGTTGACCTAGTACATGGCTGCCTATGGGTAGGTCCATCAGGTCAGAGGAAGACCTAGTACATGGCTATCTATTGGGTAGGTCCATCAGGTCTATGGATGACTTAGTACATGGCTACCATTGAGGTAGGACCATAAAGTCACATTGAGTTAGATATATGGCTATCTTTGGGTAGTGCCATGCTACTCTATTACCCTATGAACCTAAAAGAGAGGTGGTATCCATGTCCACTGCAGGGACAGCCCAGAATTCGAGAATATGTATGGATTGAGTTGTATGGCTTAAAATGTAATCTTGATTGTTAATTGATAATTGACTGATTACTTTGTTATCATAGTTGCACAATTATTGTTTCCCCTACATACCAGCTTCTTGCTGACCGACGTTTTGTTTGTCGGTGTTTTAGGTACAAATGAAAAGAACAAACAGTGAAGTGGCATATGCGGAATTAAATGAGAATTAATGTGCACATGAGGATTTGTTGGATTAGTGTCTTCGTGGATAGAAGTTTAGAAATACCTATTTTAAAAAGGTAAGCAAAGTTTTATTTTATACCAGTTTTCAGTTTAGTTGGTAAAGTTTATTAATTGTTATTGATTATTTGTCGAACCTTTGATCTGGGTTATTGGTTAACGGCTCTGACCTTTTGGTCTCCCTTAATTGGGGGTTACCGGGAGATGGGGTCGTAACAAACCCTATTCCTAACAATGGAATGGTGAATAATATTTTGGTAGGTGAAACCCCTAAAGTGGTTGATAATGGATAACCTTATATCAATAATTCCTTATGTGGCGTCTGACTCACGAAAACAAGATTAACTAATGCGGAAGCGATTGCTAACAACGGATTATTGAAAATCGCTAAAAATTAAAACCATTTATCAAGAGATTCATTCACAGGAAAACTCTTTCATTCAGAACCAAAGTAAAAGATTACATTTTAGTTCATATATACATTACATGCATCCTCGCACCTCAAGGCATACATGCATAAAATCTCAGATCGAAGTATCAAAACACTAACTCCTAGGACCCGAGAGTACATAGAAGACTATAGGACTATCTACATGAAGACCAGACCGCCAATATCTCCACCTGATGGATCACTGTTGTCCCTGTGTTTGCTGCTGCTGCTGCTCTTCTCCTATAGAAGAGTTTCTTCCTTGATGTCTGCATCTACCTAAAAACATTGAATCCCACGGGGGTGAGACAATTATAAAAATTGCCCCAGCGGGAGATATAACTCTCCGCCAAAACATTGTCATTGCGGTTTAATAGAAATAAACTGTACAGTGGGATAATATAAATCAATAGCAGGTGAATCACATCTATGCAGACTAGAGCAACATTCTTATGCAATATTAAAGCTATAACTTGATTAAGCAGCATGTCTCATACTCAGTATGAATTAAAGGAACATAAGTACATTCCTATATCAAGGTCATGCTAAGAAGTATATCAACAATCAATGTTCCTCATATTTAAATTTTATGCAAATACGCTACACGGCTGATTATATTTTACAAACAGATTTAAGTTCTGAGGAGATGAGGTACACTGCTCATACTCCAACTGACCATTTCTAGAATCGAAATCGGTACCATAAATAGGTCAATGGAAAAGATGGATTCCCATGACCTCCCACATCCTCGTCAGCACAGGACTACAAGCAGGACTATTTCGACTGCTCAAATAGCTTTCTAGGGTATACTGGAACTTCGCTATAGAGTTACATCATCAACTGCACTCTCATCGGCAATCGAGAGCATTGATGTTTATCTCTATCGACCCGACATAAAATGACATTGGGGGATTAATGATTCATCCATCCCAACCATTGGAAGATTTATGATACATCTGTCCCGACACATGAAGGATTGAGAGGTTTAGTGTTTACCCTTCCTCAATCTCATCACCCAGACGTAAGGATATTTTTTCCCATTTACCCCCACATATTCAAAATATGCGAATTCCAAGATTTCCATAGAAAACCTATTTCACCATCACCAATTGCTGACGATGATGGATCTATGGTCAGAGCACTACATGAACAGATTTCACTTGATTAATTAAGTACATTTTCATATTTTTTTAGCATCGGGCAAGTTCTCAGACAAATCTCATTATGACAATGTTATAAGGAAACATGTACTAATTTTATCAATTACTTATAAATCTTAAAAGATATTGGGAACTCAATCCCTTCTCAATTTCATCACCATAATCATACGGCCCTGGGTAATTAAACCTTTGATTCATCATAAAGCATTGTTACCACTTTTCTAGGTAACCATCACCTTTAGGTCAATTGACCAAGGCAAACATGATACTTTGCTATTACAAGCATCACACATGGTACTTGATGCCCATTAACTCTCTTGATACCTCTTACCAGGTAGCAAGGTATATTATGACACTCAAGGTACAATCAAAATAATGAATTAAACATCATAGCTCATACCTGGCCATGATCATCAATTCAAGATACCTACATGGTTAGCGCAGATGATATAGTGATATCAATTGCATATCAGAACCATGTTCAACAAATATGAATTCACTACTCATGGGTAACACCACTATTCCCTTAACAGGGTTAGGGTTTCCCATTTCATGTCATTTAAGGATAGTCATCCCCTTATCACATCAAAGATATGGTTTATCACCATATTGCGCAAGATTAGGGTTCATTGAGCAATACATAACATTACCCTGGGTTTGGGATTCACAATACATCAAACATCAGGGTTTCTTATAAAACCATTCTTAGTTAGAGTTTCACATCAAATTCACCCTATAAAAGGATTGTATTCATTATTCCATAATTAGGGTTTACTATTCATGCCAATTAGGGTTTCATAAACCATTACCCATAATTAGGGTTTACTATTCACCCAATTAGGGTTTCATGATCCATTACCCATAATTAGGGTTTTAGATCACATCACTCTTAATTAGGTCTATACACCTCATTATCTTAAATTAGGGTTTCATCCATAGCTTGGATTAGGGTTTCAATCATAATCACCCTGGATTAGGGTTAAGGTTCAATGACCTTGTCAATTTAGGGTTTAGGTCCATGATTAGGGTTTCATGATCTCTTTACTTAAGGGTCATACCCTAATTCACCATAAGAATTAACTCATGTATCAAATCCATGCTATTATCCTCTCAACTTTCTTAGGTTATATCAACCCTTCAATCAAGTTCATACAACTATGGATGACATAGTGTACCAAGCCATTGATCTTATGACAATTAGGGTTTCTTCCTTAATTGGCACAAATCTCTAGGTATTATTAGGGTTTCAACATTTGTACCTTTATTGACTAACCATCATTGGATAATTGGAACCATCATTGCCTTCAATATCCAAATGATTGAACCATTAACAACCTCCATGCGGTTTTGAAGTTTCAACACCAAACGGTTTTGAAACTGTTTGCCACCAAACAGTTTTGAAACCGTTTGACCCCAAATGGTTTTGAAACCGTTTGTCCCCAAACGGTTTCAAGACCATTTGGTCCCAAACAGTCTCAAGACCGTTTGGGCCAAATCAGTCCCAAAACCGCAAGGGCTCATTAGGTCAACCATCAATTCCATTGATCTCCAATTGCATCATTGAATTGACTATTTGTTATTCAATTGAAGGGTTCATCAATCTAAACCATTAGAGCATCATCCATGGGTCAAGGATCAACCTTCAATCCACCAAACGGTTTCAAGACCGTTTGGGATCAAACGGTCTCAAGACCGTTTGCCCCAAAAATCTTGAAATCATTAAGACCAATCAAGGGTTTCTCCAATCAACTTAATTAGAGTTTCCACTTTAAGGATCGTGCACACATTGGATCAATCAATTGAGTCCATTGGACCATCATCCAACCTATGATTAAGTTCAGACCCCAAATGGTCAACCATACCAAATGGTCAACCATGCCATTCGATTTGGATTCCAAACGATCAACTAAACCAAACGGTTAACCATTCCATGCGGTTTGGAATTCAACTTTACCAAACGGTTTGCAAAACTGTTTGGACCAAAAATCCAAGACCGCTTGCTATTGTTCTTTGATTAAGGTGTGTGCTTATGAACAAGTTACATCTTCAACCTTTAAACTCACAGAACTACTTCCATTTTCCATGGCAACTCCATCAATTAAGCAAGGCTATTGCAATAATGACAATTAAATCAATTACAAGTAGAAATCGAATTCAATGACAAAGATTAAGGGCTAAAGTTATATAAACCACCTTCAAATCTGATCCCAAGCTCCAAGCTTCACATCTAAAATGGTGTTTTATGCTCTAGCAACCTCCCAAGGTCGTTTCTCAAGCTTTTGGAGTGAAAGGGTCGGCTAGGGTTGAAGATGGAGTGAAGAAACAAAGGAATTACATATTGTTTTATGATTTTCACCATGAAATCATGAAGAACGAAGATCAAAGGCTTACAAACAGGTTGGGGACGTGCTCCCTTCTGTTCTTAGGCTTCTTGGTCGATTTTGCAAGCAAGGGGAAGAAAGAAATCCGAAAAGGTCCTTAGGTGGGTTGGAAAAGGCTCTTTTATAAGAAAATTGATGTAAGAGAAAATGTTTTATTAAAATTCAATTAATTCCAAAAATGGTGCTACATCTTCCTCCTTGATTTGCTTGCATGCAAAGGAAACTCAAACCCACCGAACTCCCCTTCATTATCCATGGATTAAGGGAAAAGAAATTAAGCACCTTAATCCATTATAATACTAATATATATTTTTGAGTGGGAATTCTTTTCCTTATAATATGGTGAGTGGAATTTCACCTCCTTAAGATATTTTCGGCCCTTGCAAACCTCAAGGACGTCCACTCATGCATCTGAATTCCACCTGATTAATTTTGGTTGAAGGCCCTTGAATTATTTTATTTATATTTGCATTAATATATCCATTATGCTTAAATCTTGATTATTTTAATATCAAGATTCTCTCTCCTTCAACGTAAATCAAATGAGGCACCCCTCTAAATTTCTTTGCTCCATGTGATTCGAAAAAACATTAGGGACCTTATTGAAGTGGTAATTTGCATATTGAACCCTAGGTTTTGGGTAAATTGCACATTACACCAAAACTAGGTTTTCATGCACAAACATTGCTTTATTAGTTCTTTCTTGGAATTCAGGCTATCCTAAGCCATACCTCTGCATCATCTTCACTCTCATGATGCTTCAACACATGAGGAACATATTATCATGCACAATTTTCAAATAAACCCCTCAACTTGGGTAATTTTTACTTTAGTCCAAAACAAGCAAAATATTGATTTCAACAATATTAAAAAAGGACTAAAATTGTAATATAAATTCCTATTGAGCCCTAATTACTTTTCAAAGACAAAAGCATGCATATAATCACTCTCATTATGCAAAACACCTAGGGTTACTTCATAACCCAGGTCAGGGATGTTACAAGTTTATCCACCCCTAACAATGATTTCACCCCCGAAATCATCAACAAAACATTAAGCGAAAAGAGTAGGATATTTCCTGCTCATCTCATCCTCTGGTTCCCACGTAGCTTCTTCAATGCCACGGTGATTCTAGAGGACTTTTACAAGACTAATGTCTTTCTTTTTTAGCTTCTTGATTCTTCTGTCAAGAATCAACACTGGCCCTTAACATAAGATATGTCATCATTTAGTTCTACCTCCATAGGTTGTAGAACTAACTCAGTGTCAGGATGACACTTCCTCAACATAGATATATGGAAAACTGGGTGCAATCTATGCAACTCAGGTGGTAACTCTAGCTTATAGGCTACCTTTCCCATCCTTTCAATGATTGGATAAGGCCCCATAAATCTAGGAGCTAACTTCCCTTTCTTTCCAAATCTCAGAATGCCTTTCCAAGGTGAAACCTTGAGGTACACCCTGTCTCTGACTTGGAATTATAAGGGTCTACGATGCTTATCAGTATAGGATTTCTGTCTATCCTGGGCTGTTTTCAATTGTTGTTGGATAATCTTTATCTTTTCAGTTGTTTGATGAACTATCTCAGGACCCAAAAGTTGATATTCACCAGTCTCATACCAACATAGGGGAGATCTACAACGTCTACCATACAAAGCCTCATATGGTGCCATGTCAATGTTGTGCTGATAGATGTTATTATAAGCAAACTCTATCAAGCTCAAATGTAGATCCCAACTCCCCACAAACTCAAGGACACATGCCCTAAGCAAGTCCTCCAAAGTTTGTATCATTCTTTCAGATTGTCCGTCTGTCTAAGGATGAAAAGTTGTACTAAAATTCAGCTTTGTACCCAAAGATTTATGAAGTCGTTCCCAAAAATGACTCGTAAACTAAGGACCTCTATCAGAAACTTGGTATCCCGTGAAAACGCACTATCTCATCTACATATAGTTGTGCCAGGTTCTCAGCTGTATAGGTTGTTTTGACAGGTAAGAAATGTGTCGTCTTTGTCAACCTATCAACTATTACCCAAATGGAATCATGACTTTTGGCTATTCTAGGAAAACCAACTACAAAGTCCATAGTTATATGATCCCACTTCCAATGTGGTATAGGTAGGGGTTGCATTGTTCCTGCGGGCTTTTGATGTTCAGCTTTAACCTACTGACACACCAGGCACCACATAACAAACTCAACAACATCCTTCTTTAAACCAGGCCACCAATACATATATTTTAAATTATGATACATCTTGGTGCTCCCTGGATGCATAACATACATTGAAGAATGAGATTCCTCCAGAACTAACTTTCTTAAGTTGTCCACGTCAAGTACTACCATCCTATCATGGTAACAGACTACCTGATCATCAGAATCATGGAAGCCATCCCACTTCTCACTACCATATTCTGACCTGATCTGCTGAATCATAGAATCAATCTGCTGTACTTCTTTAATCTGGTGTCTTAGAGTTGGTTTTATGTGCATTTCAACTAACAACCCGGCTAACAATGACACTTTAAGCTGTACATTGTCTTGCCTCAAGGATATAAACATATCCCTCTTAGAGCACACTAAGGAGTTTAGATATGCTTTATCTCGAGTTGGTGTTGCTGATTTCCTGCTTAGTGCATCAACAACCACATTGACTTTCCCTGGATGATAATCAATTGTACAATCATAGTCCTTGATTAATTCCATCCAGCGGTGTTGCCTCATGTTTAACTCATGCTGAGAAAAGATATACTTCAGATTCTTATGGTCTGTGAAAATCTGGAATGTCTCTCCATAGAGATAATGTCTCCAGATCTTCAAGGCATGGACCACAGCAACTAACTCAAGATCGTGTGTCGGATAATTCTCCTTGTGTTTCTTAAGCTGTCGAGAAGCAAAAGAAATCACTTGCTTATCCTTCATCAACACACATCCTAAGACATTCTTAGATGCATCACAAAAGACTATGTACCCCTTTCCTTTCTCAGGTAGAACCAACACAGGTGCACATGTTAGCTTTCCTTCAGCAGCTGGAAAGAGTGTTGACACTTGTCATTCCAGACAAAAGGAATCTCCTTCCTTGTCAACTTAGTCAGGGGTAAGGCTATTGAACTGAAGTTCTTAATGAACCTCCTGTAATATCCAACCAGTCCTAGGAAGCTTCTTATCTCTGTCGGTGTCTTCGGTGGTTCCAATTATAGGACAGATACTACCTTCTTAGGATCAACACGAATACCTGAGGCATATATTATGTGTCCGAGAAAGGAAACTTCTGGAAACCAAAACTCACATTTGCTAAACTTAGCATATAACTTATGCTCCCTTAGCAAAGTCAGAGCTTGGGGAAGATGTTGCTCATGTTGTTGAGCATCTCTACTATATATCAAAATGTCATCTATAAAGACAACAACATACTTGTGGCATCCAACTTATAAAAATGGAATTTACTTAAGAGGAAGCGAATCATTTGCAGCGAATTGCTAAAAATCACTAAAAATTAAAACTTTTTGCAAAGAGATCCACATATAGGAAATCTTTTTCATCAAGAACCAAAGTATAATATTAATATTCTGTTCCATAAGTACACAACTTGTACTGTCTCTTCTCGAGTATTACAATGTCAGTTGTCCTATTCAACATTATATACAGAAAACATAAAAACCTCGAGGCATCAAGCCAAAATCTCAGATCGATTAAATAAAGACACTGACTACTGACTCCGAGGACCTGAGAGTACAGAGGCGACACATAGGACTTTCTAACTATAAGACTGGATAGAGGATATGTACTTTAAAGAATTCTCATCTTAAAGCATTGTAACTATTTATGATAGAACAATAGATCAACTATTCTCTTAATAAGGAATAGGAAGAACATGTATATCATTTATCCTTCGTATTAAACCATCATATCAAACTTCTCTTATGACACTCATTATCTTGATATGTCACCCATGAGACATTCTTGTTTCAACTTATTGGCCTTAGCCAATCTGTTAAACAGATTTTGGTTATATTGGACATGAGAGTGTACATCATCATGTCTTATTCAGGTATTGGTCCATACCAATCCTTTATAAGTATTTCAGGCATTGGATTACACCAATCCTATCCAACTAGTACAATCATTAGACTTGTATTATTCCTGTGTATCCATTCCAAGAATAGAACTATGTCAATCTTGTGTAACCATTTCAATTATTGAACTATGTCAATCTTGTGTAACCATTCCAGGTATTGAACTATGTCAATATTGTGTAACTATTCTAGGTATTGGGTTATTACCAATCCTGTGTTATTATTCCAGGTATTGGGTTATTACCAATCCTGTGTTATCATTCCAGGTATTGGGTTATTACCAATCCTATGTTATCATTCCAGGTATTGAACTATATCAATCCTGTGACATTATTCCAGGTATTGGGATTTAACCAATCCTATGTTATTATTCCAAGTAGAGAACTATGTCAATCCTGTGACATTATTCTAGGTATTGGGATTTAACCAATCATGTGTTATTATTCCAGGTATTGGGTTATTACCAATCCTGTGTTATCATTCCAGGTATTGAACTATATCAATCCTGTAATATTATTCCAGGTAATGAAATATGTTAATCATGTGCAACCTTTAAAACATTTTATTACCTCTTACTAGGCAACAACCATCCTCATAGCTCATAAGGCCCATAGAACACCTTGTTACCTCTCATCAGGCAACATCTAACCATATGGCTCATCGGGCCATTACACATCTTTAAAATCCAGTCATGTTCATTACTCTTAACATTTATCATTAAATGATTCTCAGAACAAGGTATGAGTTCATTCCTCATCCTTAACATGGTATGATTACATCATATTCATTAGTTTGGCTTACCCTTATTCTCAAGGTATATTAGCCTATGCTTATCAAGGTATATAAAACTCATTACATTTTATTGTAACAATTTACATAACACACTTCATGTGCTTCTTGTCCAAATATATTGGATTTGAGGTGCATCAAGGTATATTAATCGTGAAATGCTAAAAGTGATATCTATCACATATTGATGTATCACTTTCCTCATCACTTTCAACTTCCTTAAGTTATCAGCTTATCTTGGATTAAGGTATTTTCCATCTTAATCCTTTCATCCATTAACCTATCACTCTTACCATGAAGTGCATAGGTCACACATAAGAATGGTCCAACTATCTTTAATGATATGGACTCATCTCAGGTTAAAGCATTGCTTGCTATAAGGGTATCTACAGTCAATCACTTTAGGCATTTCTCCCATCAATGTATTACTTACCATTCCAATATTAGGATTAGGATTTCCCATACTATCATACTTCATTAGGGTGAGGGTGGAATAAAACATTACCCTTCGTTAAGATTTCTCATCATATTGCCTAAAATTAGGGTTTACTATTCATCCCAACAAGGGTTCCTCATGGAATCACCCTCGAATAGGGTTTCTTATTTCATATCAATTGGAGATACCCATCCTAATTAGGGTTTCACTCTCCATTCCCATAATTGGGGTTTTACATTATGTTACCCTGAATTAGGGTTATGGTTCATTAACCTTTTGGATTAGGGTTTCCTGATCTCTTTATTAAGGATCATAACCTAATCACCACATGATCTATACTCATGTATGAATTCCTTTCCATCATCCCCTCAACTTGATTAGGTTACATCAACCCTTCAATCAAGTACATACAACTATGGTTAACATAGTGTACTAAGACATTACTCTCATAACATTTTAGGGTTAATTAATCTATAGGTATTGATCATCTAGGTACTTTAGGGTTTCAACCTTTGTACCTAAACTTAATAATCATTATTGGATCAATGGATCAATCATCATCTTAATTCTCAAGAGATTCAATCACATTGGCCCTCCATTACATGAGGTATCCAAATGAATTGACCAATTGGATCTTTAATTACAATAGGTGTCCAAGTGGATTAACCAATTGAGTCCTCAATTACATTAGGTATCCAAAAGGATTAACCATATTGATCCTTAAACCATTTTGATTACTTGGGCCCCAAACGGTCTTGGTCTTTCCAAAGTTCAAACGGTTTGAAACTGTTTGGTAAAGGTGGTGCTTGAAACCGTTTGCTAAAGCAAGTACTTGAAACTGTTTGCTAAAGGTGACCCTCAAGATCGTTTGCTAAAGGTGGTCTCTTGAAACTGTTTGCTAAAGAACCTTTTTGAAACTGCATGAACTCAACCGGTTTTTGGATTGTTTGGTCCCAAACGGTCATTTGGTCCCAAACGGTCTTGAGACCGTTTGGTCCAAACCCCCTCAAAACCGCATGGACCAAATGTGGTCTCAACCAATCGAATTGAATTGGGGTTTCCAATGTTGATTCCTGCAATCATTGGATTTGTGTAACCAATCATCAATTGGACCTACCATCATACTTCAATTGAGTTAATTAGGTCAACCTTAACCCTCAATTGACCCTCAATTGATCATCAATTAGGTTTTGAATCAAATTTATTAGGGTTTGGATTCGATGATCCTTCAACATTAATCAATGTAAGATTAGTTACTTTGAAACCATTGAACCATCATCCAAATTGAACATGATCTGACCCCAAACGTTCTTGAGGTCGTTTGGATGACCTCCAAACGGTCTTGAGACCATTTTCCCATCTCATCACTCAAATCCATGTCATACAATTAGGGTTTGGATCACTAGATTGATCGCCAAATCAGCATTTGATTGCAAATCAACTTAGTATCTTTAGATCTTCAAACCCCTAACCATAGTCAACCCTAGACCTCAAAACGGTCTTGGGTGACCCCCAAACGGTCTTGGGATCGTTTGGATGACCTCCAAACGTTCTTGAGACCGTTTTCCCATCACATCATCATTAACCATGTCATTCAATTAAGGTTTGGATCCTAGGATTGGTCACCAAATCAGCAATTGATTATACATCAACTTAATATCTTTGGACCTTAAATTGCTCAACCATACTTAACCCTAGACCTCCAAACGGTCTTGGGTGATCACCAAACGGTCTTGAGACCGTTTGGGTGATCCCAAAACAGTTTTGAAACCATTTGGGTCAATCAACCCAAAACATCAACTTATTCCATTACAAAATCAGCACTTAGTCGATTAGGGTTAATACCATATCTTTGGATCTTCAAACACTTAACCATATCCAACCCTAGACCACCAAACGGTCTTGGGTGACCCCCAAACGGTCTTGAAACCATTTGGGTGATCCTTTGAAACCGTTTGGGTCAATCCACCCGAGTTTCAAACTCAATCACTTATGAAATCGGCACTCAACCCGATTAGGGTTTAGGTGATTGATGAACCTTCAACTCATGAACCGATTTGAGTTAATCAATAATAATTGATGGGTCATTAACCTAGATCATTATGAAAAAGTCCCCAAATGGTAAACCCTGGTCAACATCACCAAACGGTCTGAAACCGTTTGGTCTCATGTGGTTTGGTGAAACTGTTTGCTACTAAATGGTTTGAAACTGTTTGCTCCCAAAACACAAACCATTTGGACATTTGATTGAAATGGTTTCGTCTAGATATTTGGAGAGGTGTGTGCTTATGATGATGTCATCATCATCAAGCTATAGACCCACAAAACCTGTTGTGATTTCCATGGAAATTGCATCAATCAACCAAATCAATAATTATAATTAGAGAAATGATCATTATTTGATGGGGAATTGAATGCAATAACAAAGTTAGGGTTTCAAGTTATAAAACCCGCCTCCAATTGGGCTCCAAAGCTCCAAGCTCACAGAAACAATGGTGGATGAAGCTCTTACAACTCCCCCTAGGCTCTTTCTCAAGCTTTTGGTTGAAAAGATTGGCTAGGGTTGAAGAGGAGATCGAAATAAGAAGAAATCCCTAATTAATTTTCGATTTCCACCATGGAATCAAGGTGAAATGGATCAAAAACCTTACCAACAGGTTGGGGGTCGTCCTCCAGGTCCTCCCTAGCTCCCTTGGTCGGTTTCCAAGCAAGGATAAGAAGTGCAAACGAAAAAGCCTTTCATTTGGCTTGTAAAGGGTCTTTTTATAAGAAATTCAAGGAGAGAGAAAGTGCCTTATAAAAATTCATTTAATCCCAAAAATGGTGCCGCCTCTTCCCCCTCAACTCCATGGCCACGAATCCATGTTGTTTGCCTATTATTCCTCTCAATTATCTATGATTTAAAGAAAAGCAAATTAAGCACCTCAAATCATATTATACTAATATCCATATGTGAGTGGATATTTCTTTTTCTTATAATAATGTGAGTGAGTTATCCACTCCCTTGGATATTTTCGTGGCCTAGAAAAGGCACAAAGGTGTTCACACTTGAGAAAATTCAACCACCTCGTTTTTGGTTGAAGGCCCTTCAATTATTTTATTTATTTTTGCACTAAATTGAATTAGGGTTTCAATTAGGATTAAATCTTGATTATTTTAATATCAAGATTCTCTCCCCTCCAACTAAACTCAAATGAGGCGCCCCTCACATTTTATTTGCTCTACATGATTCCAAGAAACATTGGGGACCTTGTTGAATTGGTAATTTGCATATTTAACCCTAGGTTTTGGGTAAATTGCACCTTACACAAAAACTAGGTTTTAATGCACAAGGACTGCTCTACAATCTTTATCTTGGTGCCCAAGCTTGTAGAAACCATACAACTACATAATATTCATGATCATGATGTATCAACATCAAAGGAACATTTTATCATGTGCAATTTACAAGTTAGCCCCTCAATTTGGGTAATTTGCACTTTAGTCCAAAATTTACAAAACAATGTTCCAACATTATACAAGAAGGGCTGAAAAAGAAGTATAAGTTCCTAAAGAGCCTTAATTACTTTTCAAAAAGATAAGAGCAAGCATCTAATCAAATTTATTAAGCAAAATACCTAGGGTTAAAACATAATCCAGGTCAGGGATGTTACAAATTATCCACCCCTTATAAGGATTTCATCCCCGAAATCCCAGATAAAGGAAGATAGATGTTATTCATACATCATATCATCATGTCTTCACATAACATTTATTTTCAAAGTTATTTTACACAAGTTACCATAGAATGATTCACATGGGACACATACTCCCATGCTCCTTAGTTGATTCAACATTTCTCTTTCAAGATTACCATTATGTTCTTTTATCCTCTTGGGAGTATAAGTCCTTTAATACTTTGATTATGTCATCTTACCTGATGACACAACACAAGATTTCCTTATTACTTGCACTAATTATCTCATTAGTTATACATTCTCACCATAAAGAAGGGTTACTTATCAACTAAGAACTTATCTCAAAGATATCTTCAATTGTTATGTTTATGTAAAGCATAAACCCCTAACATGTGAAGTTTATACTACATTAGGTAACTAGATTGATTTCACAGTTAACCCTTTCAGGAAACCATAATAAAATAGCCTGATATTTCTCAGAGACTAAAATTCCTTCCCTTGGTATTTACACATGTGTTGGTAACACATTACATCTTCATTTTCCTTTATAAGTTGATTTATGAGTAAATCAAATTCCTTCATATATCAATTAGAATGTGGTAGAAATATCCATGCCACATCTCCCTCTTCTTTAAACTCTGGAGATTGTTTCAGAATGACTACTTGATCAGGGTAGTCAGAAAGATAACAATCTAGATATGTCATACTTACCTTGCCTTCAATAAATGAATACCTGGCCAGGGTATTCAAGAACTGAAATTTGGTAGTATGTATATGTTTTATATTATATTTCATATTCTTAACATCTCTTTAATTTTCATTACTAGGTATCTCAGTTTTACATCTTTTCCCTTTCTGCATGTAAAGAGAAATTTTCAAACATATAAGAGAATATTAAACTAAACATAAGTTTTCATCCTTCTTATATCTTCCTCATATCCTTAAAGGATTATACTGATGATCTAAACAACAACTACTTTTCTTATAGTAGAAAATAGAAGGTAGCTCAAAATAGAAAGTTCTATCTTGACAAGTCTACCTTTAACAAGATAACTAGCATCTTATCTGACCCAAAACATGAACTTAGATGTTATTTATTATTGCCTTTGTCCTCTACTACCAGAAGTAGATGGACCAAACTGTGACACTTGTCTTGATCCTCCACCATCTGCTCCACTGGACCAAGGTCCTTGTGGGTTTTGCAGATTATGCCTTGACTTTTGGGTCATCTCACTGTTTCTCCTTGGACATTGTTGTCTAAAATGTCCTAGCTGTCCACATTTATGACAAGATCGACCCCAACTTAATGACCCCTGCTTAGGTGCACTATATTGTGGTTGGACTGGTGAAGATTTTGGTTGTCTACTGTCACTACTCATTAGTCCCTGTGATTGTGTAGACTTTCTTTTGAGGTTTGTCTCATGTTTCTTTGTCGTAGATCTTTCTATCCTCCATATAGACTCCACAAATGTGGCAAACCTCTCCCTACTTTCTAGGGCAGATGCCGGAATGGACATCTCAGCATTCAATCCTTTCTCAAAGCATCGAATCTTTTCCTCCTCAGTAGCAGCCATCTGGGGGCAAAATCATAAAAGTTCCATGAACTTAACCTCATATTCACTTATTGACATGGCTCCCTATCATATTTTCTCAAACTGTGAGATCTTTTCATCTAAATAAGTCTTTGGAAAATACTTATCGACAAATTATTGACGGAATTCCTCCCATCCAACCTCTTCATCATTCCTTTTTATTTCTTCTATAGCCCACCAGTGTCCAGCACTACCTTTCAAAAGGTACACCGCATGTTTAACTTTGTCAGCCTCTGGGATACTAAGGATCTTAAAGGCTTTTTCTAGCTCAGTGAGCCAGAGATCAGCATCTGCTAGGTCAGATGTCCAAACATATTCTATATCTCCTACACGACGTAGTCGTTCAAAGGTCTTACCAGACCCATATCCCTCATTGGGAACTGGTGCCCTAGGTGCCGGTGCTGGAATCCAGTCTTCTATATACCTCATCGTAGTCATGAGTTTCCCAAAGAGATTATGAACATCTAGGTTTCCTCTCATGATTTCATCAACATGAGGATTTTCAGGCACAAGTTCCTCCCTCGCCTGATCCCTTGCACCTCCCACTGGTGCAGCAACATTGTTCTCAGCAACGTATTTTTCATGTCCTTCAGACATCTTTAAGTTATATATCTTCTTCTGCATAAGCAGAAGACATTATAAGTACACTAAAGTACACATAGAAAAGACTCGATACCTTAGTCCTATGTCTCTATAGACTCAGCGAACCTAGATCTCTGATACCACTAAATTGTGGCATCCAACTTATAAAAATAGAATTTACTTAAGCGGAAGCGAATCATTTGTAGCGGATTGCTAAAAATCACTAAAAATAAATTTTTTTGCAAAGAGATCCAAACATAGGAAATCTTTTTCATCAAGAACCAAAGTATAATATTAATATTCCGTTCCATAAGTACACAACCTGTACTATCTCTTCTCGAGGATTACAACGTCAGCTGTCCTATTCAACATTATATACAGACAGCATAAAAACCTCGAGGCATCAAGCCAAAATATCAAATCGATTAAATAAAGACACTGACTACTGACTCTGAGGACCTGAGAGTACAGAGGCGACACATAGGACTTTCTAACTATAAGACTAGACAGAGGATATGTAGTTTAAAGCATTCTCATCTTAAAGCATTGTAACTATTTATGATAGAAGAATAGATCAACTATTCTCTTAATAAGGAATAGGAAGAACATGTATATCATTTATCCTTCATATTAAACCATCATATCAAACTTCTCTTATGACATTCATTATCTTGATATGTCACCCATGAGACATTCTTGTTTCAACTTATTGGCCTTAGCCAATCTGATAAACAGATTTTGGTTATATTGGAAATGAGAGTGTACATCATCATGTCTTATTCAGGTATTGGTCCATACCAATCCTTTATAAGTATTTCAGGCATTGGATTACACCAATCCTGTGCAACTAGTACAATCATTAGATTTGTATTATTCATGTGTATCCATTCCAAGTATAGAACTATGTCAATCTTGTGTAACCATTCCAAGTATTGAACTATGTCAATCTTGTGTAACCATTCCAAGTATTGAACTATGTCAATCTTGTGTAACTATTCCAGGTATTGGGTTATTACCAATCATGTGTTATTATTCTAGGTATTGGGTTATTACCAATCTTGTGTTATCATTCCAGGTATTGGGTTATTACCAACCCTGTGTTATCATTCTAGGTATTGAACTATGTCAATCCTGTGACATTATTCCAGGTATTGGGAATTAACCAATCCTGCGTTATTATTCCAGGTATTGAACTATGTCAATCATGTGACATTATTCCAGGTATTGGGATTTTACCAATCCTGTGTTATTATTCCAGGTATTGGGTTATTACCAATCATGTGTTATCATTCCAAGTATTGAACTATATCAATCCTATGATATTATTCTAGGTATTGAACTATGTCAATCCTGTGCAGCCTTTAAAACATTTTGTTACCTCTTACTAGGCAACAACCATCCTCATAGCTCATAAGGCCCATAGAACACCTTGTTACCTCTCATCAGGCAACATCTAACCATATGGCTCATCAGGCCATTACACATCTTTAAAATCTAGTCATGTTCATTACTCTTAACATTTATCATTAAATGATTCTCAGAACAAGGTATGAGTTCATTCCTCATCCTTACCATGGTATGATTACATCATATTCATTAGTTTGGCTTACCCTTATTCTCAAGGTATATTAGCCTATGCTTATCAAGGTATATAAAACTCATTACATTTTATTGTAACAATTTACATAACACACTTCATGTGCTTCTTGTCCAAATATATTGGCTTTGAGGTGCATCAAGGTATATTAATCCTGGAATGCTAAAAGTGATATCTATCACATATTGATGTATCACTTTCCTCATCACTTTCAACTTCCTTAAGTTATCAGCATATCTTGGATTAAGGTATTTTCCATATTAATCCTTTAATCCATTAACCTATCACTCTTACCATGAAGTGCATAGGTCACACATAAGAATGGTCCAACTATCTTTAATGATATGGACTCATCTCAGGTTAAAGCATTGCTTGCTATAAGGTTATCTACATTCAATCACTTTAGGCATTTCTCCCATCAATGTATTAGTTACCATTCCAATATTAGGATTAGGATTTGAAAAACACTAGAGGGGGGTGAATAGAGTTTTTAAATAATTTTAACAATTTATTGAACTCAAACAACCACAATTGAAATTAGAAGAAGGAGACAGGTTTTTAGAGTGGTTCCAACTTTAGCAACTACTAAAGTTGTCAGTCCACTACCCGGTTGCTTACCCAACCAGGATTTTGAAAGTATTTATTTTATTACCTTCCCAAGTATTTATACAAAATACAATACTTTCCTTTACACCCTTTGAACAACCTTCACTTGAAGTAGGTGCACCAACTTTGAGGTAGCCTTCTTGAAGTAACTCCAAGCTCCCCCTTGAAGTAGCCTTCCTCTCTAGAAGTAACCTCCCATTGCACCAGCCTTCTGAAGTAGCTCAAAGTCACCTTCTTCTCCAAGAAGAACTCCACCCTCTCCAATCAGCAGCCTCCAACCTAGGAGTAGCAAGGAGAGTACAAACGGTAATAGAGAACAAGAAAGAAAAAGGAAATTACAACTTATCCTTTGTAGCCCAAGGCTTGATTTGCCTAGATCAAGCGTATAGATCTCCTAACCAAGTGTGTGGACTTGTGATTGTAGTGGGTAGGAGATACTAGCCTATAGGACACGAATTATGAGTTAAGGAATGAAATGGCCAATTGTTACAATGCTCAAATTGCTCACAAACAGATTGCTCAAAGTATGCTCAAGGATTTCTCAAGTGTAGCAAGTGTGTTTGAGTGTCCTATGGCTTGTTCTATTTATAGGAATGGCCTAAGGATGCTTAAGGACGTTCTAGACAACTTCTAGGGGTTTCTAAGTGCTTAACTAGCCGTTAGGTACAAAGTTGTTGCTTTAACAACGGCTAATTAATTAATTCTGCAGTTGCTGTCAGAGACCATCTCGGTCGAGGAATGGTCGACCGAGACACCTACTCGGTCGAACTTTTGTCGACCGACAGGCACTCTGGAACAAGTGATTTGCAACATCTTTCTCCAACTGCCAACTAACTTGTCTGTTGTGTCTAACGGCTACTTTGGATCTTTCTCGGTCGAGAAGATTGTCGACCGAGAGTGTCTCGATCGAGGAGTTTGTCGACCGAGATTGATCCTGTTTCAATGTTTCAATTTAGGCACTAACTATATGTATGAGTGTGCAAATGTGATCCTATTTGAAGGGAATGACTTATCTAAATGTGGTGTTTAGCTAGGGAGAATCTAACGCTTGATTTACATGCAATCTAAGTACTTGTACATTATATATTTGTACAAGTTTTTTACAAAGCGATTACATTGCATGAAAACATAAACATGTAAGCATATGGATTTCCCTAGTTGCTTTGTCATCCACCTTAATCCTGCACACTCAAGTAGCTCGTTAGATCAATAAGAATGAAATGTTTGTCATAATCAAAACAAAGGGATTTATAGATGTCCATTTAGCCAACAATCTCCCCCTTTTTGAAGATGACAAACATTTCCAAAAATATAAATAAAGGAAATATAAACCAAATGAGTTTCATACCTTTAGATTACCTTTTGTAGCTTTTCCTCTTGGTTATAAAATGTGTGCTTATTATTCCCCTTGAATTGTGGAACATGAAATCCAATTCACTAGGGAATATAGCAACTTTCAATGTAAATCCAAGAGTTTATTTATGAAACTCATTGATTGAGTGTTTCTAAGTTTTAGTTTTATATTTATTTCTCCCTCTTTGTCATTTCAAAAAGATATCCGTTTAGAAATAAAAACTCCCCCTTAATCAGATGTCCCATCAAATCTAATGAAAAAGATATCCATTTAAAAGCCAAAATATCATGATATTACTTCTCCCCCTTAATTTTATAATATGATCGCCTTTAGATAGATATCCCAAGGTATAAGTGCTTTGCAATAGATGTCAATTTAGCCATAACTTTAAGTTTTATATCTTTGCAAAGATTTTCATCCTTTTTGATTTATTTGTATTTATTACTCCCCTTGTTTTGTATGCTCTACAATAGTCTCATAATCCAAATTCAAATGATGCCAAAATCCATTATAAAGATAATTGATTTCATTACAAGCATGAAAAGATAGCCAAATCATGGAAAGATAACCCATTTATTACAATTTTGCAAAGATTCCATTACAACTAATACAACTCCACATCTTACTGGAAAGACTTAAGAATTACATCAACATCAGGGTCTTTCCCAAGAAAAGGTTCAGCTCCATAATACTGGACCAATGTTTGCCACTCCAGAGCACCTGTCTTGGTTAAGGCATATGCCTCCAAGAAGGTTGGAACTCGATCAAATCGGAAATGAGCAGCAATATCTTGTAGTTGCATTGATGAAAACTGAGTATGCATGAGATCAGTAGATGGTGGAGGTGGAGGTTGATAGTAGTTGTAAGATGGGTTATATGGATTTAGCATGCCAGGATTTAAAGAGTAGGGATATGCATCTGGTTGGTTTGGAGAAAGAGTTTGCATTCTTTGGTTTAGATAAGTCATGGCATGATGGTTATAATCTAATTGTTTACTAAGATGATATTGTGACCCAGCAACATAGGTTAAAGTGTTTTGGATGGGGTCATAGGGTAGGCTGGTAGGAGGAGGTGGAGGTGGTATATCTTGTGTAGATGTTTCTCCTTCTACCCTAGCTCTCTTATGACCAAAATCAATCCCCATTTTTTCTACAGTATTCTTACTTATTTTTTGTGGTCTACGCTCCCATGTATATCCTATATCCTCAAGTTGGGTCTTAAGGAAATGTTGAGTAATATGGCATACAAAATCAGCATATGGAGGATTGCCAGAAAACTCAAGCATGTTTTTAAGAATGATGCGGATAAAATTTGTAGGAATACGTTGGATAATGGCATATATTAGACACATACGAAAAACAGGAACTTCAGACTTATTGGCTCTAGGATGTATGTTTGTTGAAACAATAAGGTTTACAATCCTAGCAGCTGGTTTGAGATTTATAGCATAGTATGTGCCTCTGTCTTCGTGACAGGTTGTATTGGATTGAAAAATGGTCCTCTTGATGTCACTAAGACTAATGGTATGGTCATCTTGGGTAAATTGATTAAGTGGGTTTCCAGAGGTAAGGTCAAGGGTGTCTTGATATTCATCTATGTCAATATCTAGCATGTTAAGAATATCCCCTTCAGTAAATTGGAAGCTATGCCCATTGGCCATAGTATAGAAGAAGATGGTTTCATTTTCAGAGTGGGAGATGAGGTTAGCATAGAATTCATTCACTACCTTGATGGAATAGGAAGGGAAAGAAGGGTTGATGAATTCTTTTAACTTTTGCACCTCGAAGAGGTCCTCCAAGTCGACGATGTTGAGGAAGTCCATAACTTCAACTGGTCGTCGTGGGAGAGGAGCTTTGGAGGAGAGCCGTAGGTACCGATCACCAGCATCGCCGTCGACGAAGGCAACATCATTGATGATCGTCAATGGTGGAGTAGCCTCCCTTTGTTTCCTGCCAGCGACCTTCTTCTTTCCACGAGCAGAGGATGATGCCATTGTATTGCTTGAAGGTGGAGAAGAAGCAAGGAAGTCTTGGGGATGAGGATGCTAAAGATTTGCACAAGAATTCACTAGGGAGAGCCTATGGAAACAAGAATAAGAAGGTGTGAAGAAATGACCCGTTTTTGCTCCTTTTATAGCAATCCAGTGACCGGGTCGGTCGACAATTTGTCGACCGAGCGTCCGCAACGGTCATATTCCAGACGCGCCACTTCAGTCGTCCAACGGTCGACTTGCAACGGTCGGCCGTTAACGGTAACGTTGGATTGCAACGGTCATTTTCCAACGGCTCTTTCTCGGTCGAGCAATCGTCGACCGACACTGTCTCGGTCGAACAATTGTCGACCGGAAGTGTGTCCGATGCTAGGTCTATCTAGATTCTGTCGGTCGAGAGAGGTGGGAAGACCGAGAGGTTTTCGGTCGAAGATTTGTCGACCGACAGACTTACTGGGTACGAATTTTTAAGCTTATTTTTAATGCAAATGATAGACTGAATTTGTAGAGCATATATATTTTCTAAGGGAGTAACATTGAAACAATTTTGTGATCATACATTGATTTTGCTTTTAATCACAATAAAATGATATTCAAATAATTATTGTGTCAAAACTTATTTTAGGTCGATTTTGACTTCGACCACAACGCCCCTTGGTCAAATTTCATTTTAACCAAGAGGCAAGTTTGTAGATTTTCAACTTGAACATATCGAGTATAATATCTGCATAAAATTTGATTGAGTATCAAGTTGAGGCATACTACTTGATATAAGTCTTAAATGAAGGCTCAATTAATATCTCAATTCTTCAAAGATACTAATTTAGAGATTTTGTCTTATGTGTTGCAAGCAATAGTATATAACCAATAAATCATTTTGCTTGCCGAATATTATCATGGATCCATGCATATAAAATATTGAAAATATATCCATGATGTAATGATAACAGCATATAATTCCATCACATGATCATGTGAAAATAGAAATTTTCTTTTTATTTTAGCTAAGCAGAATTTCAGTTAAATCATTTATGAAATAAACTAATATTAATCTCATTTGTAGGGATGATTTTCCATTCATCAATCACAAATAGATAGCAATTTCATTTATTTTCAAAGAAATTCAGCAATTTTGCAACAGACTGGAAATCAGTGTCATGCTCGGTCGACAATTTCTCGACCGACAGTGTCTCGGTCGACAGTCTCTCGACCGACAATATTTCTGGAACTATTAATTGCTTCCAAATAAAACATAACTATGCAAGTTAAATAATTAGATACTTAAATTTATTTGTTATCCCATTATGTTGAGTTGAGATAGACGTAGAAATATGCAACTAAGGTTCTTGGTCATATCTCAACTTGATTCTGTTCATTTAGTTTGGAGGTTTTGGAACCCAAACTAACTCGACGTCTTTCCTCTTGTAAGGGCATGAAAAAGAATAGTGACCAAGGCGCAAACAATAATGACAACATATCGAGTCAACCTCATATCTTTTTCTATGGTTGTGTTCTGTGTTGTCCTTGGGTGAAGATGTTCCTTTAGGTACATAAATAGAACTCTTTGAGCTTTGTGACTTTCTCCAACTAGGTTGTTGATAAGATTTCCCTTTAGGCTTGTAACCTAGACCTCTTCTCCCAATTTGATGATAGGAATTATCTAAGATTTGATCAAGAATGCCATTATTATTCAAATTACTAACTTTTTGTTGTAACTTGGCAATCTCTTCCATTCTCTTCTTGATATCTAGTTTTGCTTGATATAGATTAGATGACAATGAATTTTTTTCTTTGACAATAGAATCATAATCTAGATGGTTGCATAAAATGGGTTGTTTTTGAAGATCATTTACTTGACATTGCATATTATTCTTCTCTAAAGAAAGTAGATTACAATTTGCCTCTATAGACTTTATCTCAATATCATGATCTTCAATGATCTTTCTAAGATCTTTGTTTTCGGATGTAATAGCAAGAAGCTTAGCATGTAATTCATCATTTGCTTTATTAGATTTCTTTAATTTCTTCTTGCATTCAACATATTTAATATGTGTTTCTTCAAGGCTAGCAACTAGTTCTTCTTTAGATAAATAAAAAAGACTTACCTCTTCTTCTTCTTCCTCGCTAGTTGTAGCAATGAGACAGTCTTTGTTCTCATCTTCTTTCTTTGATCTCCATGTGCATCTAGTTGTTGTGTGGCTTGTTCCTAAGCACCAATTGCAACATGTTGTAGTTTTGTCCAAGCAGCACCTTTTGTTGTGATTGTAATCACCATTTCCCTCCATTCTTCAAGACCTGGTTAGGGTTCCTTGAAGCCTGCTCTGATACCAATTGAAAAACACTAGAGGGGGCGTGAATAGAGTTTTTAAATAATTTTAACAATTTATTGAACTCAAACAACCACAATTGAAATTAGAAGAAGGAGACAGGTTTTTAGAGTGGTTCCAACTTTAGCAACTACTAAAGTTGTCAGTCCACTACCCGGTTGCTTACCCAACCGGGATTTTGAAAGTATTTATTTTATTACCTTCCCAAGGATTTATACAAAATACAATACTTTCCTTTACACCCTTTGAACAGCCTTCACTTGAAGTAGGTGCACCAACTTTGAGGTAGCCTTCTTAAAGTAACTCCAAGCTCCCCCTTGAAGTAGCCTTCCTCTCTAGAAGTAACCTCCCGTTGCACCAGCCTTCTGAAGTAGCTCAAAGTCACCTTCTTCTCCAAGAAGACCTCCACCCTCTCCAATCAGCAGCCTCCAACCTAGGAGTAGCAAGGAGAGTACAAACGGTAATAGAGAACAAGAAAGAAAAAGGAAATTACAACTTATCCTTTGTAGCCCAAGGCTTGATTTGCCTAGATCAAGCGTATAGATCTCCTAACCAAGTGTGTGGACTTGTGATTGTAGTGGGTAGGATATACTAGCCTATAGGACATGAATTATGAGCTAAGGAATGAAATGGCCAATTGTTACAATGCTCAAATTGCTCACAAACAGATTGCTCAAAGTATGCTCAAGGATTTCTCAAGTGTAGCAAGTGTGTTTGAGTGTCCTATGGCTTGTTCTATTTATAGGAATGGCCTAAGGATGCTTAAGGACGTTCTAGACAACTTCTAGGGGTTTCTAAGTGCTTAACTAGCCGTTAGGTACAAAGTTGTTGCTTTAACAACGGCTAATTAATTAATTCTGCAGTTGCTGTCAGAGACCATCTCGGTCGAGGAATGGTCGACCGAGACACCTACTCGGTCGAACTTTTGTCGACCGACAGGCACTCTGGAACAAGTGATTTGCAACGTCTTTCTCCAACTGCCAACTAACTTGTCTGTTGTGTCTAATGGCTACTTTGGATCTTTCTCAGTCGAGAAGATTGTCGACCGAGAGTGTCTCGGTCGAGGAGTTTGTCGACCGAGATTGATCCTGTTTCAATGTTTCAATTTAGGCACTAACTATATGTATGAGTGTGCAAATGTGATCCTATTTGAAGGGAATGACTTATCTAAATGTGGTGTTTAGCTAGGGAGAATCTAACACTTGATTTACATGCAATCTAAGTACTTGTACATTATATATTTGTACAAGTTTTTTACAAATCGATTACATTGCATGAAAACATAAACATGTAAGCATATGGATTTCCCTAGTTGCTTTGTCATCCACCTTAATCCTGCACACTCAAGTAGCTCGTTAGATCAATAAGAATGAAATGTTTATCATAATAAAAACAAAGGGATTTATAGATGTCCATTTAGCCAACAGGATTTCCCATACTATCATACTTCATTAGGGTGAGGTTGGCATAAAACATCACCCTTCGTTAGGATTTCTCATCATATTGCCTAAAATTAGGGTTTACTATTCATCCCAACAAGGGTTCCTCATGGCATCACCCTCAAATAGGGTTTCTCATTTCATATCAATTGTAGATACCCGTCCTAATTAGGGTTTCACTCTCCATTCCCATAATTGGGGTTTTACATTATGTTACCCTGAATTAGGGTTAGGGTTCATTAACCTTTTGGATTAGGGTTTGCTGATCTCTTTATTAAGGATCATAACCTAATCACCACATGATCTATACTCATGTATGAATTCCTTTCCATCATCCCCTCAACTTGATTAGGTTACATCAACCCTTCAATCAAGTACATAGAACTATGGTTAACATAGTGCACTAAGACATTACTCTCATAATCTTTTAGGGTTAATTAATCTATAAGTATTGATCATCTAGGTACTTTGGGTTTCAACCTTTGTACCTAACCTTAATAATCATTATTGGATCAATGGATCAATCATCATCTTAATTCTCAAGAGATTCAATCACATTGGCCCTCCATTACATGAGGTATCCAAATGAATTCACCAATTGGATCTTCAATTACAATAGATGTCCAAGTGGATTAACCAATTGAGTCCTCAATTACATTAGGTTTCCAAAAGGATTAACCATATTGATCCTTAAACCATTTTGATTACTTGGGCCCCAAACGGTCTTGGTCTTTTCAAAGTTCAAATGGTTTGAAACTGTTTAGTAAAGGTGGTGCTTGAAACTATTTGCTAAAGCAAGTACTGGAAACTGTTTGCTAAAGGTGACCCTCAAGATCGCTTGCAAAAGGTGGTCACTTGAAACCGTTTGCTAAAGCACCTTTTTGAAACCGCATTAACTCAATCGGTTTTGGGATCGTTTGGTCCCAAACGGTCTTGAGACCGTTTGGTCCAAACCCCCTCAAAACCGCATGGACCAAATGTGGTCTCAACCAATCGAATTGAATTGGGGTTTCCAATGTTGATTCCTTCAATCATTGGATTTGTGTAACCAATCATCAATTGGACCTACCATCATACTTCAATTGAGTTAATTAGGTCAACCTTCAAATGACGTGACCCTCAATTGACCCTCAATTGATCATCGGATGAAGCTCTTGCAACTCCCCCTAGGCTCGTCCTCAAGCTTTTGGTTGAAAACATTGTCTAGGGTTGAAGAGGAGATCGAAATACACTACAAAAAATTTGGCCTTTGTTGAAGAACATTTGTGAGGAACCAAAAATCGTGAATAATGATGTCTATTTTTGAGGGCTCATCCTTCAAATATGGGACCAAATCCCTCACCCGTTTTTTTAACATCTTTACAAATACTAATCCCTCACAAATACATTACTCACTAATCATCCCTTGAAAAATACCATGATAAATGTTTCCCTCCATCTCATAACCCTTCCCTCCATTCTAATACACAACATTTGTAAATCAAAATTAAAATTAAAATAAAACCCCCTTTCCCTTATCTCCTTCTTCACTCAATCGATTCCTTGCACGAAGCCCAGCACGGCTTCTCAACCGCAGCACCCGACCAACAGCCTAGGGGGAGGAATCGGCGGTCGTTTCTTGTGCTTCTACCTCCTATAGCTGCGCCCACTCTTCCTCTACCCTACCTCCTTCCTGCTTCCTCCTTTCACCTTTCCCTCGCCCTAGTGGCACCCTAGCGCCACACCATCATCTTGGGCGGCCGACCAGCAGGTGCGTTGATGCCCCAGCCAGTAGCTCGCGGCCAAGCAGTTAGCAGCGACAGCTCCCGCTGCACGACGGAGTCTCTACCCCCTTCCTTTTATCCCTTTCTTCTTGCTCCATCCGGTTCCCAACTAGTAGAGGGGTGGCACCCTAGTTGCAACACAAGCGGCAACAAATCCACCCTCGATACTTTCCCCTCTCTCCCACAACTCTTTTTCTCTAACCCCCACCCCCTCTAACCCCACCCGCCTCCCAAATAACCCAATAACCTCATCGCCTCCCTCACGCTCCTATCGCCTTTGGTAAAACCTAACTCACAACTATTTCCTGATCCTTCTCTAATCTTTTCTGCAGACGAAGACGACATTAGGAGCCAAGGTCGACACCTGACTACAAGCGGATCCGAGCCAAAGAAGGAAAGGTACATTAAAGATTGACAAGAAAATTAGGCAAGATGCAGACGACATTGACTAGATTAATCCAGGAAAGGTATCATTTTTAGGTAGACTCTTGTTCCAATAAACTTGCCCGTATTCAGTCATCAAACCGACACGATGCCATTATCGGAAGGATTTTTATCTATATGCACATTTCTTCATCTTTTTCTTTGTTAGGAAGAGCGGTCAGTAGCAATCCATGTTCACCAGGTTGTCCCACGAAACATATACCGGCAACCGAACAATGGTGGTACCAAACATTAATTAATCTGCTCATACCAATATGTCTTCTACGCTGTTCCGCTAAGTGGAAATGCTAGATAGTTAGCTAGGATGGTTTTTGATCAAATATAGTAAACGCATGCTCTGGAGATTATAGGAATTAAATGATGCTTTCAATAGAGAAATCAATAGGAAATTTAAGAAATTATCAGTCCATGTCTTAGTAAGAACGAGAGCAATGATGCCCATTGACCTGTGGGCGTAATGACAATTTATACATCTTCATAGTGTACCACAATAAATTAATTCGTGTAATTGCTAATTGCATCGCCAAATAAGACAACAATAACTAGTATCATCTGAATCTGATCTTTTTTTTAAATGGTCTTCATGCATGTTTCTAACCACGCAACCGAACAACACAATACTAATAACCTCTAGTCTCGTCCCAAAGAAAGCAACAATCTAAAACGAACATCATTTTATATTACATTGTTAGTTTGGCATATAGAATGAAGTTCGGAGAAAGAATATTGGTAGAGAGGCATAATCCACGGTGGGTTCACAACAATGGTATAGATTGACGAATCTATTGTGCAACTAATCTTCCTTATATAAGCTGTTGGTACATCAATGGTCAAGTTTTACTCATATGTTATTAGTAAGTGTCACTTGTGCACTAACATGCAAACATTATGCTATTTGAAAAATCTGAAGTTTAGATACAACTATCATTTAATAGTGCTCAGTTATGTACGATATCCATCAAGATAAGGAGTCAATATCTATTACTTATGTTGGAAATGAATGTCTAAAGTTTATAAATTAGTAAATAATCTATTTATGAAACACACAATGATTTTCTAGGTCTTGAATATATACTTTTAGTAGTTTTCTTTTATAAAGTTCATGTTTTCTCAACATATACTGGGATGATTCTCTTTCTACTACACTCGCACTTGCTTCTCACTAGGACCTTATTAGGATTTCTCGCTATTGGTGAGCGCTTTCTCTCGAGTCTCCTCCCCTATTCCATTTTCCCCCTCACCTAGTACTCTCCCCCTCCCCCTGTTTCTTATCTCTGTTGAGACACTCTCTCTACTATCTACTCACTTGTCATGTGGTTTGTACCTCTTGATATGTTGTGTGGGTTGTGGCCTCCCCTTTGACTATTGTATACCTTGTTGGTTATCTCAGTGCTCCTCCCCCACCTGCTATAGGGTGTCGTAGTTGGCGAATGATAATGATGGGACTATCCTTTATTGTCCTTTTGGTTAGATCTTCAGGATCTGGCTTGGTGAACATTTTGGGGTATATGGGTATTCTTTCGTGTTGTCATTTTATTTGTAGTCTCCTCTAAGCTAGGCGTAGCAAAACCTTCGACTAGGTAACCGACCCGATCAACCCGAGAGCTGAACATACTTGTAAAATGGCTTTATTTTTTTCTTTCATCCAATAGTATTTCTGATAACATACTGGATGTAATGTAAGATTATACATGATTATATTCTTGAAATATTTAAAACCGTTTTCATTTGCAGCCTGTTCCTCAAGTCCCTTGCAATGCTTAATTTGATACCAGCCTATATGCGTCTGTTATGAATTTATATTTTCACTTGAATCTTAATTTTGAGGTAAAAATATGCAATGCTTGCTTGTCATTTTTGTTTGCTATAGCAACAGTTTCTCAACAAGCAATTGAATACTGTTTAGAGTGCAACTTGTTTCTTCGCCTTTTTTGTCTTGTTAGCGTTATCTAATAAAGTTAACATATCTTGTTGGTTCTGAGTTTCTGGCAAAAGAAATTTTCAAAATGCACCTAATACTATATTATTCAAATCTCTAATTGCTGGCAAAGGTGTGAGCACACACACTAAGTAATTGAATATACGTTCCATCTGTGTGTAATACTTTTAATGCTTCTGCAATAACAATGTTCAACACTCACTTCCCATCCACTCCTGCTATCTGTAACAGGGTTCTCCTTTCTAGTAGTGAAGCGAATCCTCAAAACATACCTTATGTCGAACTGTTATCCTCTACCTGATGCAATGCATGCCCTGAATGTTTTGAATTGAGTTGAACATGTAAACGTGGATACAATTAACTACAATTTTTGTCTGATGCAAATATAGTCAAACATGTTGGTTTCAAATTTCAATGTTGGGATTCATTGATGATTCTATTTGCAGTTCTACGATTTATCTCATTTCGTAGAGTAAATATGAAGTGTTTAATACTTTCGTTCTCTTGCGCAGTGATTCTTCAGAAGAGAATTCATCATATCTAAAATATGGTACAACAGAAGCCGATAAAACTGCTATAGTAACGCCTTACAAATCCCAAACTTCAACATTTCAGTTATATAACAAAAATGTGGATCAAGGACTTAAAGTTCATGACATTGAGGTTCATCCTGATATACCTCAGCCAGAAACACCAGCAACACACTCATCTGTCCATCGCCAAAAATGGATCCACGGAAATCATTTTGATGTTAGTGAACAAATTAGCTTTCTTCTTGCTGAATCTACTAAAAGGATGAAGTTACTTCACGAATCAGATGCTGGAGTAAAGGGAGGAAGAACTTCCGATCCGCAACCTGAAACTGGCAGCAACAAATTTGAATGGCTTAATCCTTCCAACATCAAGGATGCTAATGGAAGAAGGCCTTCTCATCCTCAATACGATAAAAGAACTCTCTACATACCCCCTCACGCTTTATCAAAAATGTCAGCAACACAGAGACAATATTGGGATGTGAAGTTCCAATATATGGATATTGTTCTATTCTTTAAAGTGGTAAACCTTAGTTATAAATTCTAAATTTTCTTTTACAATTATTATTATTATTAGTCAGTGTGTTTCAAACCTGCAATCTCTGATTTCACATCATCACGTTCTCTACTTATGTAGTCTTTTCCATGGCACCCAAACCTGATAAATGTTTCTTATTACTATATTGTGCCAAAAATTGTCTTGAACAACAATTCAGAGAACTAGTGACTTACATGTTTAAATCTTGAATTGGTTGTTGTATCTGATTAAAATGGATACAGAAAAATGAAGTACATTCAGATCTAACAATAAGATTTATGTTAGTTTAAGATGCTACAAATCCAGTCTCCCTGTCCATTTCCTTTAAGATCTAACAATTCTGACATTAACTCCTTTGCAATGAATCTTTCAGCCCACTATGGGTGTAGTGGATTAAATGACTTGATTTGTCAAATATGGTGTTAAGAAGGGCTATTTCAGAGCCTACTACCATCCATGGGTGAAGAATGTATAGTTAAAAAAGAATGTCGTTGATGATATAATACTTAGACATTAGAGTTTCTTCTTGTCTTTTCACATTCTTTCTCTTAATGAAATTGAAATCTTTTGTATCGTCGAAAAAGTACACCATATATGCAAATTTTATCCCAAACTTAAACTACAAGAGTCAATTTCAGGCCGTATAGATTCTAATTGAACCTAAATCCATTCGAGGGAATTTTTCTTGCTTGTGCGATTTGCGGAAAGGGTGTCTCAATCTTTTAAGGTATGAGTCCTTTGACGAATTCCGAGTATTATATATTAGTGATAATAAACTATACAATATTTTCTAAAGAAAAATTCTAAGGGAAGTGTGTATAGTTACCTTGAAGGCTCAAAACTCAATGCTTCAGCTTGCACATCAGTGCATTGAGGGTGAGTCTCGGATTGTAGTGTAAGTGTCAATCTAGGACACAAGTTTAAGCCTTAAAGCACAAGCAGGACAACTTGTCTTGAGGTGGGATCTTTAAAACCACAATTCCATCTTGAGCACCTATTTTTGAATTCTAACTTTGGAGATCCATTAAATGAATATGAAAGTATCTGCATTAAATTAATGTATGTATTGGTACAATAGGGTCGTGGACCATGCTTTTAGTTCTTTGTTTAGTGTATTGCTATAAAAGCAGCCTCCATGATGAGCATTGTCATAATTTAATGACTGCACAACCGAACAACTGTATTTTCTACATTATTTCTAAATTCACACTTAGAAGTGATTTTAAGACGATTAATGATTATCATTTTCACAATTAATGATGAAATCCTATAGTTAAAGAAAGCATGCCTCTCTTGCGTTTGTGTTTAAGAATGTAATATCTGTAATGTATCTTCGTTTTAGTGCTGACAAATCTATGACAAACAAAATTAAATTAAATTTGTTGTGGCTATAGATGATAGTGGTGCTGGAGGTTGAAATTGTCCAAAGGCAGAACTCAAGAAGTGACCTATTATATAATATCATGCCTTATAACCAGTACACTATAATGATATTACATCTTATCACAACTCTATTTGATTTAACCTATCAACAAGCATATGTATAAAATTATCTTATTAACATTAATACCTTACTTCTTATAGAACATCCAGGGTGCACTAGTTAATAAACCATTTTCTTCTTTCTAAAATTCATATACCAAATTCAACTGTTGATGAGGTTGTTTCAAGATGGAAAATCAAACACTACATTTTTGAAAAGTTTATCTATCTGATAATTAACAGTTTTGGTAAGTCAATTCCTAAAGATTTTGTTTTGAAAACACTGATACATTCCTTTCCTCATATAATTTGGAAAGAAATTGATTTGAATGACATTTTTTTCTTAAATCCATTCAGACTCCATTTTTCATAATGTTGGAATGAAATCATACAAATATCAAATGGTATGTATATTTGAACTAAAATACTACATCTGAATTTGTTTGCTACTATTCTAGGGGAACCTGCTATAGAAACAATATACTGCCATGTGTTTGTATGAATACATCATTTAGAACTATAATTTTAACCATTCTAGACATCGAACTTCCAGAATTCAACTGCCAAATGATAGATTAAATCACTGCTCCTCTCATATTGAACTAATGGAGCATCACAGTTGTGGGGGATGGCTGTCGATGTTTGTTACCTGCCATCCCAATGGATAACGGTAAACTCCATAGTGAACCGAGGGTAGGGTTCTTTTCTAATGAGTGTTTATTTACAACCATTAGATTTATATGCTCATTTATATTCTGGAGTGATAAGTGAATGTTGTATTCTGAATGCAAAAAACTTCATTCTTCTATCAGGATTCTAGGATGCATTACAGTCCTTCAAGTTTAAGTTTCCAATAGTTTGACTAACTACTTGATCTCTTCTACATATGAGTGTCTCTATAGTTCATGGTGAAACCTTGATTGAATATAGTGTCCTATCATCCATAATGGATGCAAGTGTTTTCCAGTGTAGATTTGTTTAGGTTTGCAGTATGTCCCTTGCTTCTCGTAGAGCACTTCATTTGAAGTCAGAATTACCTGGGTGGGCACTAAGAAATTGACAACTAGAGTTGGAACATGTTCTGTTCGTCTCCCATTAGTGTAGCAGTAGTGACAATGTATGTAGTGGAATTAAGAGCTCATTTGGTGGATTATGAGTTACTAAAATTGTATAGCTTTCTATGTCCTTTTGACACATGTGTCGACACTTTCCATTGGTTTGAAATGGTAAGTAGACTTCTATGTAACTTTGCATCGTACAACCTTCATAGTCAAAAGATCCTTCTACAACTTTCAGACAGGGCCTGAACGTCATCCATATAGTAATGCAGAAATAACCTTGTACATTTATTACAAACAACACTAACCATATTTCTCATGTGTTAGGTCTGTAAATATTGACATAAGTCATACTATGTGCTAGTGCAGAAATATTAGTTTCATTGTTTCCAGATCTTAGAAGGAAATTGGTTCTCGATTAGTTCAACCTGTGAAGTTAACAATGTTTTGTTCATGGTTCAAATATGATAGCAGCATGACATAGTTTATAAGGCTGCTTCACTACTCTCTCACATCATCGTAATAATTGTGTATTATTCTATTTGATCAGGTGCATGGTCTTCAACTGTGTCATGTTTCAATTTTCTATTGTAGCATGACATCTAAGTCACGTTCTATTTTATAAAGAGCTTTGTATACTTCAAACCATGTTACTTTTAGTTCTCTCATGCATTTTAACATCAGTGTCCTATTTTGTTTCGTTAGCTACCTAGTCTTTAGCCTTTTTAGTTTCATTTCCCTCCTCCATTTTGACATTAGTGACCTATTCAATATTCTCAATTGCAGACTTTCCATCCTCTGCTTGATCCAAAAAGATAGAACATGACTAACTTTTGATTAGATCAAGGGAAACAATGGCAAACAACTGATTAATTTCCAAATATAAGCTATAAACTTAGAATCCTAAACAGAGTCACGATCCTTGGCGGTAATCAGCCTATTTGTAGCTTAGCACTTTTTAGAAAGGTGAAGTTTTATAACTTGACCCTACTCATTACACTTTATATAACAGTCAAGATAGACCCATGTATTGGTTTATATATAGTGTGAATACAGACACGGTAGACCATGTATTGGCCTATAGTCAACATGACACAAATCCATCTTCATATGTGTCTCTCTTATGCTGAAAAGTTTCAAGAACCACCCCTAAATTTGTTGGGATAGAACCATCTGTTGAAGTTCTTCTTCTTCATCTTGCTTTATGGACATAATAAAATTAAGCTTGGACTCTTAAGCGAGACTTCTGCTGGCATGAATAGGTTAAATCAACATTGGCATTACTATATTTGTTTTATCCATTTTGCAGTTGATAACAAAATAACTGTATGGTCGAGAAAGAACACCCATCATAATATCATAAGGTATCAACCATGTGCCATACGTGAAGTTCATTTTTTTGTATCTATTCCTGCTATCACGCTGCTCTTAGTTTAGCTTATTTTTACTTAAAAGTAAGCTGCTCAATCATTGCACATAATATGTAGAAGCCCAATATAGACATGATGTCAGAGTTCAATGTGGTTTTCAAACTTTCATTTGTGAGAACCTTCTTTGCAATCACTTGGAGTGTAACTGTAAATACTGAAACAAAATATTAATAATAATAGTTAACATCATATCACATCATGTGAGGCATCAAGCTATATATTGTTTGAGGTCCTCTTATCAACCTTCTATTTTATATTTTACAACATTCACAGGTCACACCTATATATATATATGGAGTTGGGCGGTGGCCAATAACCCAATTACAGAGTGTGGGACTAATCCCATATATACAAAGGAATAGAATAAAAGAATAATGAATAATAAATACTTACCATTCTAACAATACCCAAGCGGTATTGTTTGACAAATCGATAAGAAGAATACTGAATTGTGTCTTTGCAACTTTGCTTGCAGTAGTGTGACCTCTTGCATCAGTATAACACATTGTATGTTTCTTAGTCAATATTTTGATCTTGATTGATGAGCCTAATTATATGAAATCTTGATTTTATCAGTGATATTATCTGAATCTGCTGTGATTTTTGGAATGAGGCCACATTGGGGACGGGGTTGAAACCTTTGTCCATATTTGTACAAACTAGTGTATTGTAAGATGGCTACTGACAATGCAGGTTTGCCGATTTCCTTTTTTTAAGTCACGAGTATCAAAAAAACTGACTGGAGTAAATTTGCAGCTAGAACCATTGTTCGCATGCTTGAGAGTTTGATTCGGCTCGCCCAAGGTATGTGGTATCTGTTGCCACCTTGTTGCTGCAGTTTTCCTATTACAGATCGATGTCAAAACTTTGTAAGTTATACTGAAAGTTTATCGGTTTGTGATTCCTGATCATATTTCATCCAGCACATGCTAGGCTCATGTTCAGAAATGAAGTTACTAGGCTGGACGCAATCACAGCTATACTTTGTATTGAATCTTCAATGACGACATCTGCTATAGTGGATAGTGTCGGAAATGCTCTACATTCCAACTTCACAGATGAAATGAGTACCCAACCATATGAGGCCTGGCATTGATGAAGAGCACCACACCATTTGAAGGAATATGGAGACATTACAGATCTTAAGAGTTTCTAGCATGATATGTTGATTGTCATCAATCTCAAATTTTAGAATCATATGTATTCGTTATTTATATCAACGTTGAGCACGCAATGTATGGATAATATTTTGCTTCATTAATAGAAATTTGTTTGAGTTCATTTAACATTTTATGTGTCATTTTGGTGTTGAAATTTCTTATGATGTCATGTGACTCTTATAAAAATATTGCTTGAGGTTATGTATACAAAGTTTTCATTTAAAATTTGATATTCACTATAGTAAAAATTAATTATCATTTAACAATAATCAATAACCAAATCATTTACAGTAGTCCCTCATAAATATATTGATGAAGCTCCAGATTGGCCATCAAAATTGCATTGATGACGACCACATAGCCCCTCAAAAATAATATTAATGAAGGCATTATCCCTTCAAAAATATATTCTCCAGGACCATCCAAGTCCCTCAAAAATGTATTTATGAGAACTAAATAGTCCCTCAAAAATGTATTTATGAAGGCTAAATAGTCCCTCAAAAATGTATTTATGAAGGCTAAATAGTCCCTCAAAAATGTATTTATGAAGGCTAAATAGTCCCTCAATATAACATTCTTGATGGTCAGTTGGTCTGTGACAATTGTATTCGTGAGGGCCACTGGTATTTGTCACGTGAGTTCTCTTCATGGACCATTTGTGAGGGCCAGACCCTCAACCATCCCTATTTGTGAGGGCCTATAGAGAGGGATTTGTGACAGGACTCACTCGTGAATAATGGCCCAATTTTTACTAGTGATAAGAAAAAAATCCATAATTTATTTTCGATTTCCACCATGGAATCAAGGTGAAATGGATCAAGAACCTTACCAACAGGTTGGGGGTCGTCCTCCAGGTCCTCCCTAGCTCCCTTGGTCGGTTTCCAAGCAAGGATAAGAAGTGCAAATAAAAAAGCCTTTCATTTGGCTTGTAAAGGGTCTTTTTATAAGAAATTCAAGGAGAGAGAAAGTGCCTTATAAAAATTCATTTAATCCCAAAAATGGTGCCGCCTCTTCCCCCTAAACTCCTTGGCCACGAATCCATCTTGTTTTCCTATTATTCCTCTCAATTATCCATGATTTAAAGAAAAGAAAATTAAGCACCTCAAATCATATTATACTAATATCCATATGTGAGTGGATATTTCTTTTTCTTATAATAATGTGAGTGAGTTATCCACTCCCTTGGATATTTTCGTGGCCTAGAAAAGGAACAAAGGTGTTCACACTTGAGCAAATTCAACCACCTCATTTTGGATTGAAGGCCCTTCAATTATTTTATTTATTTTTGCACTAAATTGAATTAGGGTTTCAATTAGGATTAAATCTTGATTATTTTAATATCAAGATTCTCTCCCCTCCAACTAAATTCAAATGAGGCGCCCCTCACATTTTATTTTCTCTACATGATGCCAAGAAACATTAGGGACTTTTTTGAAGTGGTAATTTGCATATTGAACCCTAGGTTTTGGGTAAATTGTACCTTACACCAAAACTAGGTTTTAATGCACAAGGACTGCTCTACAAGCTTTATCTTGGTGCCCAGGCTTGTAGAAACATACCACTACATAATATTCATGCTCATGATGTCTCAACATCAGAGTAACATTTTATCATGTGCAATTTGCAAGTTAGCCCCTCAATTTGGGTAATTTGCACTTTAGTCCAAAATTAACAAAACAATGTTCCAACATTATACAAGAAGGGATGAAAAAGAAGTATAAGTTCCTCAAGAGCCTTAATTACTTCTCAAAAAGATAAGAGCAAGCATCTAATCAACTTTATTAAGAAAAATACCTAGGGTTAAAACATAACTCAGGTGAGGGATGTTACAATACTGATCCAGAAAAGGTTGAAAGATTCTATTCATGAGTTCCATAAATGCAGTTGGTGCATTAGTTAGTCCAAATGACATAACTGTGAACTCATACTGACCATACCTTGTCCTAAAGGCAGACTTAGGTATGTCACCCTCCTTGATACATAATTGATGATATCCCGACCTCAGATCTATCTTAGAAAAGACAGTCGCACCACACAACTGATCAAACAAGTCATCAATCCTTAGTGGATGATACTTGTTCTTTATATTGACTTTGTTTAACTGTCTATAGTCAATGCATAACCACATCGTCCCATCCTTTTTCTTAACAAAAAGGACCGGAGCACCCCAGGCTGAAGTGCTCGGTCGGATAAAACCCTTCTCAAGCAACTCTTGCAGTTGTTTCTTGAGCTCTACCATTTCAGCAGGCGCCATCCTATACGGCGTTTGTGCTATTGGTTGTGTGCCCGAAACTAGATTTATTTCAAAATCTATCTCTTGGGGTGGCGAAACACCTGGAAGTTCTTCAGGAAATACATCTTCAAATTCCCTGACTACAAGAACTTTAGAAGGCTGAGGATTCTCCACGGTGGTATCAACTACATGGGCTAAGAATGCAAAGCATCCTTGTCTCATCAACCTCTCAGCTACCATAGCTGACACAAGACATGTGGGACGAATCTTTCTATCTCCCTGAAAGATCCATGTTTCACCACCATCTATGAACACAGCTTGCTTGGAACTACAATCCAAGACAACCTTATACTTCTCTAAGGTGTCCATCCCAAGGATTATATCAAACCCATGCATCTCAAGTGGTATAAAATCCACTTGAATGCGGTGGTTAGAAAAGAAAATCATGTGGTTAAAAGGATTATATCACACACTTCCCGCAATACTACAGATCCCATCAAAGGTGTCTCTAACAACAAGCCATCTGCTCTATGACTGACAATCATGTTGCAGTCATCAATCACTTCTCGAGTGATAAAAGAGTGTGTAGCACCCGGTTCAATTAACACAGATATGAAATAGGATAAAGACATATCAGAATAAAGCAGTTCCATCTGACCTATCACAACCTGAGGGTTGTGTCACAGAACCGTTCTTACCCCAATCCCAATCCTACTGTCGAAATAGTAGAAAAAGGATTGAAGCGTCTGTCCCTGAGTGGCCCGTAGGATCTAACACACTGGCATATACAATAATAAATAAAACTCAAAAACTGGATATTTAAATAAACAAACTAACCCAATATGGAGATATATCCAATTTATCTTTGTCATCAAAGTGTATGAGTGCAGAAGCGATCTTATTCAATATTCCATTTCTATTGCCTAAAATCAAGAAAATCAAGACACAATCATGCAGTTGCACGGTACACTATCAAAATTAAGAAAAACAGTTTATAAGAAAATAAGTATACTTGGCAGGACTTATATTTCAAAGAATAATAAGCAATTTGCAAATCCAACATTTATTTGACAAGTTTTTCAAGCAATTCAACTTTTATTACGAGTTCCGATTATGCTGTAATTCGAGAAGCATGCTTATATATATTTTGTGTGACTCTATTACCCCAACACGATGGGGAAGGTCACTAGGCTCCTTCTCACCATAGGAACATAGGAGGCCAATGTACAAGTCCCACCTCCAAATGAGGGGGTTGTTGCACTCAATATCAACATTATCAACATTATCAATATCATCATCATTATCAATATACGGGTAGTCATAATGGGCATGCAATTTATGTTTTCATGTTTTTCAAAATATAATATAGAAAAATAGAAGACTAATCATAGGGAACAGTAGCTCATCCAAATAAATAGCCAAGTATACAATCAAGAGATACATAAAAGCATCTTCAATACAATCAAGGAGGAGTCATATCATAGCGTACCTTTCACCAAAGATTTCGAGTATGATCAATATTTGAATCAATATGTCAACCCTTCGAGTCAGATCCTAAATCATCAAGATTGGATCAAAGTTCAAGATCATGATGTTCAGAAAATCATGTTTTAATATTTGGGATTAGGGTTACACTTTTCCTATGTCAACCTTAGGGTTGGGTCATTCACTTATAATCAATATTTCAACATGTCCAACATTATTTCAAGTATACAATATATTCGAGTCTGAATGACTTACCTAGGTTTTCTAGGATCATATGTGTTAACCCTAATTTATGATCATTATCCAAGTCATCATCAAATTTCTAAATCATCATCATGATACTTAGTATAGTTGGAATTCATGATCATATTGATGGTTCAAGAATATACCAAGTTTTGCAAGATTTAGATCAATATAAAGATTACTCATTATTCGTTATAATCAAGATTGAATCAAATAAAAAGATCTATATCACTAATGATTCATTTTCAAGAGTAGATGATTCAAATATATCAGATATAGGTTACAAAATAATCATTAGAGTCCAAATTTAAGGTTTCCAAAGATTAATCATGATTACGAGTCATTTGACAATTTAAATATGCAAAGCATCAAAGATCTAGATATATCAGTGAGAAACATTTGGAATAAGGTTTCAAAAGTAATTTTAATTGTTTCACTGGATTTTTCTGATCAAGATTGACTATTTATTTGTAAAATTTGGAGCTAGGATGTATTTTCTACAATTAAAACAAGATCTGATCATTTGTTGCAATTTCGAGCAGAGAGGAGGCAAAATACCTTAATATGGAAAAACGAGGGTCGTCGGATGTGCAAGGAAAGGCCCAAATCGAGCCACATGATCTAGGTGGCTCACTTGATCAAAAATTTGGTTAAGGCCTTTGATTTGGCCGGTTCACTCCTATAAGCTGGTTCAAGGTTTGATTGATTGGTTTATTTGGGCTGGCTGCAACTAGCTGGACCGGCAGTTCATGGTGTCTGGCTCCCATCTGCGCAGGCCTCACGCAAGACACGAAGCAAGGTAGCAGGTCTCACCATAGTAGATAGCTCCAGGGGCAGGAGGGCACACGGGAAGCTATGAGTAGGCCGATCAGATTCACCTCGGCCTCGAGGAGGCAACGGTGGCCAGAAAGGATGAAAAGGGGGTGAGGTCCCCAATCGCCCAACTAGGCTGGTGCGGCGGTGCCGCCGAGGGAGCAGGGAGAAGGGGCAAGGTTTAGGGGTGGTTGAGACCATGAAACAACATGAAAAGTGGTGGGCTTGGTTGGAGGAGTGATGACGGATCTAGAGGGGGTATTTTTATAGAGTTTTAGGCTAGGTTTAGGGTCAGATCGACCTATGGTGGCAGCCATAGCCGCCGGGGTGAGAGGGGAGAGCAAAGAGCTCATTTTGACGGCTGGATAGAGCACGGAAGATGGTCAAAATGGGTATGGTTGAGTTCAAAAATACAAGCCAGGAAGTTTTGTTCGTTTTGATTTTCAAAACACAGTCTTAATTGGCTGATTGACCGTTTCAGTTCTATTATCTCCTCCCCACAATCAGCGGGAGGTAGAAGACAATGAACTGGCCATTCGATTGGGCCCTGGTCTGTGGGAGGGTGAATCCAAGGGCTGGGACTCACCCCGATCCCTTGCCATGGATCAGTGACATGGAAAAGCCAAATAAAAGAGTAAATAAAGAGCAAATAAAGGGGGTTTTAACCCATTAACTTCAAGAAATCGTAGTAACTTGTAGGAATGTCCAATTGTTCTCAAATTTGGACCACAACTTCACAAAAATGTGGAGAACATTTACAAAAAGTTTAATAACCAAAATATGAATTTTGATGTATCAATTTGATTCTTTGGACAAAGTGATGAATGAATCCAATTTGAAGTGTTATAATATGTATAAAAACTACATTAGTCACCATATCTTGGATTTGAGTCTCAATAATGATTATGATGACAAGAAAAATAATTTGGGACCATTAGTAGGTATAATGAGGGCAAAAGAGTAATTATCTCATTATTTTGCTAAAATCCAATTTGTCACATCCTTCCCTCCTTAAAAAGGAAATTTGTCCCCAAAATTCAAAACATCCTAAAAATTTGGGACTTCCTAAGATCCAGCTCATATCCTCAAGTATTACAATATTTTCAACTGTATAATCAAAATTATATCCTCAAAGTTTAAATAATCGAATAATCATAATTGGGATTCCGTGTTCCATACCATAATCAACTTGGTACTACCACCATTTCATCATCAAGCAATTGAGTATCAGAATCAGCACATATATTGTCCAAAGTCATTATATGAGTCACAATTATAGAAGGCATCCTATTGATCACAAATTTGGAGAGATCATATTTTAGGTCAATCAAATAGAGTCCTTGAATCAAGTGTACAAGGTGACTTTCAATTCCAAAATCTCAGGGTCTTAGCTTCTACGTTGGCCTAGGTGGGGTTATACATCCATGATTTGAGATTTCATATTTCAACATTTTGAGACAACATCATACTTTCAATATCATTATTTTGAGCTCAAAATCAATGGGAAGGTCCCACCCTAGTCCTAATGAGAGCTAAGCCCTAAGTCATAAATCGAGAGAGTCAATATAGTCATCATTTCAAAATTTCAAGATTTGGGATTTGGAAGTCATTAGTCATATATCTCAATGCCCAAATAGTGTGGTCATAGGATTTGTATCATTATTGAGATTTGATAATCGTGAGTCACAATATTATATATCAGTATCAAGAGTCGAGATTTTTAAGCATCAAACGTTATAGGTCCAAAATTTTGAAGCTAGGGTTTAGATTCCTATTTAGACCTTAGGGGAGATCACTCATCTATATCCAATTTTGAGCAACAATATTCAAGCAATATTCGAGTAACATATCAAATTTCATTATCATTGTATCCAAGGTTGATGAATGATCTAAACCTAGGTATGTCTAGGAAGTCAACCACAAGCTATAGTCAACATTGTCATACATCAAGATCATTATCAAATCACTATTCAAGATCGAGTACCAACCATGGGTTCAACCTATTAGGCTTAGGTATACCAGTCAAAATAGGGTGGAAAGAAATACCTTTCCAAATTCTAAACAATCAACAATACGAAAATTTAGAGGTAGTCAAAATAGGGATGTGACCTAGGTTAGGGGAGTCATGAGTCAACTACCACCCTAATCTGGCACATTACCAACATTAGTCATTATCGATTGAGCTTATTCAAATAGGGAGAGTATCAATGATTAAATCGTATATATCAAAGTCATAAGATCAAAATTCAAGATAATAGGGCAATAATGTCAAGATTTGCATTCCTTCCTTTCACGATCAAGGTAGTGATATAATTTGAAATGTGGTGCAAGATTTAGGTCTATGCTCATCATATCAAAATCGAGATTACAAAAGGCATCAATGGTCAATAGGAAAACTACTTTTTGCATCATAGTCTTATATCATGATTTTGGGAGTCTTAAACTTAGTCATTTGATAGCATGGTCAAGGTGTGTATAAAATAGGATACAAGTTTTCTTAACTATGTTTGAGGTTTTATCAACAATAGGGAAACATGGGCTTTAATCAAATAGGGACCTTATTAAAAATAAGGTACACGGTATAAGTCATCTTTATTTCACCATATCATAATTCATATCATTCACCTCAAACTAAGAAAGCATATAGTCAAATTTTAGCTAAATTAGGTGTTCATGATATTAGGGGTCATATATGAGTATTTTATTTCAAGATTCATGGATCAAAATCGACTTTTCAAACTAAGGTCAGATCATGGTATCAACTTTCAAGATTTAACAATGTTCATTATTCCCATTCATAAGCTACCCATAATCGAGACATCATGTGGTAAAAAGTTACAAGAAAGGACCACATGATGAGATGAGAAGACTACCTAATCTTCATCTACATGGGTGGCTTAGGATAGTACTTAAAGAAGAGATGAGATGCTAGAAGACTCTCTAGGGTTTTACAAGAGAACCTTTAGGTTTAGTTTTAGATCAATTAAGGCCAGGTAGAGTGGGCGATCTCAACCATCGTGAAGACGGATAGGAGAAATTATGCCAGGACCCCAAGCCTCGACACCTCAATTTTCACCATTATGGACTTTAGGGTTTCTTGGGTGTAAGAGACTTGATAAATTATTTACTTAAAGTATATGGGAGTGTGTAAACTCTGATACCAACTGTCACGGAACCGTTCTTACCCCAATCTCAATCCTACTGTCGAAACAGTAGAAAAAGGATTGAAGCGTACGTCCCTGAGTGGCCCGTAGTATCTAACACACTGGCATATACAATAATAAATAAAACTCAAAAACTGGATATTTAAATAAGCAAACTAACCCAATATGGAGATATATCTGATTTATCTTTGTCATCAGAGTGTATGAGTGCGGAAGCGATCTTATTCAATATTCCATTTGTATTTCCTAAAATCAAGAAAATCAAGAAACAATCATGCAATTGCATGGTACGCTATCAAAATCAAGAAAAATAGTTTATAAGAAAATAAGTATACTTAGCAGGACTTACATTTCAAATAATAATAAGCAATTTGCAAATCCAACATTTATTCGACAAGTTTTTCAAGCAATTCAACTTTTATTACGAGTTCCCATTATGCTGTAATTCAAGAAGCATGCTTATATATATTTTGTGTGACACTATTACCCCAACGTGATGGGGAAGGTCACTAGGATCCTTCTCACCATAGGAACATAGGAGGCCAATGTACAAGTCCCACCTCCAAATGAGGGGGTTGTTGCACTTAATATCAACATTATCAACATTATCAATATCATCATCATTATCAATATACGGGCAGTCATAATGGGCATGCAATTTATGTTTTCATGTTTTTCAAAATATAATATAGAAAAACAGAAGACTAATCATAGGGAACAGTAGCTCATCCAAATAAATAGCCAAGTATACAATCAAGAGATACATAAAAGTATCTTCAATACTGTTGGTATGTATGCCCATAGAGCAAGTCATATCATGATTGTAATGGGATACTTTATAAATGATTTGAATAATAATAAAGGGAATTTCCGATCTATATGTTTAAACTGTTTCTGAGATGATGGTGTAACATGATAGATGTCTAAAGAATTGTTTTACTCAATGACGTATGCTTTTGGGTTGAGGACCTAAATGATGAGATCATATGGATGTTAAGAGTATGCATTCTTTTTTGGTCCCTAGTCGGTTGTTATTGTGGAAATAACCATAGACATCAATAATGCTAAAGACTAGATTGTGTGTTGGTTGATGACAGAATCTCATTAGTCATGATATAGTGATATCAAACCAAGCACATAGGTACTTGTTAGAGAACAAGGTACCAGACAGACCCACCATGGGAGTGACACATGGAACCTTGACTTGGTAGTCACAGTCATCTCTCACAGTGATGGTTGTGTGTGTGATTCTTAGACCTAAAATCACTACACTCAACACATGTCGTTGGGTATACTTTGACATCATCAAACGCAGTCCTGAAACATGGGTTGTTATAAAGGTGATGATTGGGTGGCTTTGACACATGGGGCTTTTGAGGGGTGAGTGATAGATATGGGATCTGTCCCTCCTGAGGGAGTTTGATATCCTTGGCCACTTGATGAGTAGGATTGAGAAAGGCATGTGCATGCACGTGTGAATCAATATGTGATATTGATGTCACACACATCTCACTCAGTCTGCTCTGAGATCAAGGAAATGAATGAACATTGATAGGATGATTGTTCCATGCCTCGAGTTCATTCAAGATATCAGTGACAAAGGAATTATACATTCACTATAACACCATTCACGGATTGTAGGATTGAAAGTTGTTCTCCAACTTTCTATTTCACTTGGGTAGCACAGATGTGTGACTAGGCACCGCTCTTTGCTTGTGAAGTCATACGTGTTATGGACTTTCACTACCAACGTGAAATGGACCTGCAGGGTCACACACATAGGATTTAACTTGGAAGAGGAGTTTTGTCCACAAATAATGTTTAGATTCATTACTAAAGGAGTTTAGTAGTTCAATTAAACACTCAATCAATTGATAGCTCAATGTCATAATGCTCAAGGAGTTGGACACATTGATTGGAGTATCATATTGATTGATATCGCAATTGACTGATTCTGCACAATCTGCACTCCCAACTGATTGGCTCAAGTGATGAACCGATCGACTGAGCTTGGTGAACCGATCGGCTCAAGTGTTGAGTCGATCGGCTCATGGACAGGGTGAACGATTGCTTCAAGTGTTGAAACGATCGGTTCAACTGTTGCAACCGGGCAAGTTGGGAAAGTAAAATTGGTGAGAATTTTCCTTGCGTTTCACTTGCCCAATTTGATTGGAACAAGGATTGGTATTCGATACCAATTAGAAACAAAAGAAGGAAAGTCAATCGGGAACTGATCAGGACCACGAACCGATCGATTCAGAAGTGAACCGACCGATTCATGGGTCCCAACCGATCGGTTGAGGTGTCAACTGACCGGCTCAGCTCCCCAACGGACCGTTTCAGTTGTGAAATGATCGGTTCAGGTTGCGAGTTGGTTTTTTTGTGGAAAATCTTGAACCCTTCTACTCCTGCTTTAGTCCCACATTGCCCGGGATGGAGAACCCTGTCCCATGACTCTCCTATATATATAGGGGTATTGGGGGTTTCTCAAAGTACAACTCAGTGCAAACCAGTTGCTTTGCAAAGTTTTCGTTCTCTCTGGTTTTGGTAACCGAGAGAGCCCGAGCAAGTGCTACCCGAAAAGGGAGGCACAACAAGGGAAAGACAACTGCAATTGTGATTGGTGGCAGGAGAGTGTGTTGGCGATGAGTACGTCAACATGAGGGTGTGACTCATTCCGATTCCTTATGCGACAAGGAGATCAGAGTTCCAGGCGGTCCGTGTGGACGACTGCAGAGGCGGGAGACCTCTGTCGCTTGGAGGACAACTGTCAATCCTGATAGTCCCGGTGAGACCAGGAGTCTTCAGTCCCAGTGCGACCAGGAGCTACACAGACACTGTCCAAGACCGGAGGTGAAGACCGCGCAAGGCGCGAGGTATTGTCGTCGAGCAAGCCTCGGGGCAAGGTATGAATTCACAAACCATCTTTCCTATTGTATAAATTTTGACGTGATTCCTTTTGTTCTGGGTTTTGGGAGAAAAGTTTTGTTTCCGCTGCTTCTCTGCCTCCCCTAAAACCAAACAGTGGTATCAGAGCCACGTCAACTGCTCTATATTTTAGGATTATCGATATGATCGATTTTGGTTTGTCACCTTTATTTATTGCATATGATGCGAATAAAATTGGCTTTATGCATGTCGAATCCACAAATCCCAAATATACATATATGATATGTAATATTAATGCACTCGATATGCATCTCCCTTAAATGAGTTTTGTGGTAGATGTGTAGCACGGTTATGGCCTATAAACCCCTATATCTGTGTGTGGTTGTTTGTAGTTGCTTGCATATCGGTTTGCGCACCAATTCCCTTTCTCCTATTCCCGATGTAACTCGAAATAATTTGAGATTTCTATTCCTACCTTTGCTTCCCCCGAATGTAACTCGGGGTTTCACAATTCAATTGTAAATAGGATAGATTTTATTTCCTGTTATGTCAAAGAACGGCGGACGACCTGATGACCCTTGAGACGATCGGTTGGTGATCCAGACTCCAGTTCGAGGAGCGAGACGAGCGGGTGGCGACCTGAGGAGATGCACGACGACCGGTGAACTGATCGGCTGGAGGCACCAGTCGATCGGCTGGTGGCACCCGAACAACCAACTTGATGGCGAGCCGATCAGTCATGGATATGAGCTGATCAAACCCAGAAAGGCAGGCATAGATTTCATCTTGTATAGGTTGCATGTGATGTAGACCTAGATGATCGTGATTCCTCTTGGCTCGAGGAATCACAATAGGATGGCCATACTCATTGCTTTTTATCATTTTGCATGTTTTTTTGTGGGATATAGCATGTATATGATATGTACTATATATTGTGGTGATTGGATATGTATATGTATATAAAAACCAAATCCCTCATTAAATATTAAGTTTTAGATGCCTTCCAAATGTGACACATGTGAAAATCTTGATCGACCAAGTGTGGGCACGCCCAAGCATGGTGCACCGTCTATCTCGTGGAAGTGTGAAGGATGAATGTGTGGGTCTGCCCAAGCAGGGTGCATGTTCATCGTGTTGGCTTTGGGTCGGACTTAACAAGGTGACCTAGATAGGATCTAGCACCTTAAGGCATGGAGATGATCATGGCAAGGAGTTGTGTATGACATCTTTCAAGAGTTTCATATACTGCAATTGGCAAGAGTTGCCTACAGGGAAGATCTGAGTTGTGGGTGACATCCCAAGCTGGTCCATGGCTCAGAGGATTTTAGGATCTTGACCCACTAGAAGATTGTAGGCTGCAATCTTCTAAATTGATGGTGAGGGCTGTCAATTTGAGTCAAAATAGTGGGAGCGGTAATTAATTAAAGGCCTAATTAACTATCGTCAAATTTTATTCAAATCAAATCAAAAGGAGTTTTGACAAATGCAATTTTCTCTTGTAGAATGGCAAAGGAATCATCTTTTAAAATGGGCAAATTAATTGAGAATAAATTCCATAACTGGTTGAGGACTGTGAGAAGTGTTCTGCACAATCCAGATATACCAGGAGCCTTTGAATCCACTCTATGTATGCTTAATGTGTTAGTGAAGAAGAAAGAAAGTTCATTGATAGAGATCAATGGAACGATGGGTAAGGGAGAGAAGGGTTCTCTCGCCAAACCAATTTCTTCTACATGGAGAGGATGGAAGGAACGATCGAAGAAGAAGTCGGAGATAGAGATCTCTACTTTTAGTGTATATGTAATAGAGATTAACTTTACTACTTCTTCGTCATGGGTACTTGATACCGGATGCGGATCTCACATTTGTTCAAATGTGAAGGATCTTAAGAGAAGTAGGCCTTTGGGGAAAGGCCAGGTTGAACTACGTGTAGCCAATGGGGCAAGAGTTACCGCCAGTGCCATAGGAACCTATGAGTTAACTCTACCCAGTGGGCTAATAATAGAGTTGAAGAACTACTATTATGTACCTGCCATAAATAGGAGTATCATTTCCGTCTCTTGTTTGGACAAAGATGGATTTGAATTTCTTATTAAGAATGGAAATTGTTCCATTTCTAAAGATGGGATCTTTTATGGAAGTGCCCCAATGTCTTATGGTCTATATTTGATAGATCTAGAGACAAGTGTATAAAATGTAAACACCAAAAGGCAAAAACTCAACAACTCAAACAAAACATATCTTTGGCATTGTCGTCTAGGGCACATAAATGAGAAGCGCATTTCTAGACTCCATAAAGATGGTTATGTAGACTCTTTTGATTGTGAATCAATAGAGACATGTGAATCTTGTTTATTGGGCAAGATGACCAAGACTCCCTTTTCAGGTAAAGGTGAGAGAGCTAGTGATCTATTAGGACTCATACATACTGATGTATGTGGGCCTTTTAGAACTAATGCCAGAGGTGGGTATCAGTACTTCATTACCTTTACTGATGATTTCAGTAGGTATGGCTATGTGTACCTGATGAAGCATAAGTCAGAAACCCTTGAAAGGTTCAAGGATTTCATGAATGAAGTACAGAACCAACTTGGTAAAAGTATTAAGGCACTTCGATCCGATCGAGGTGGAGAATACTTAAGCCAGGAGTTTGAGGACCTTCTGCGAGCTCGTGGTATTATATCACAATGGACTCCGCCTGGAACACCATAGCATAATGGTGTGTCTGAAAGAAGGAATCGCACATTGTTGGATATGGTGCGATCAATGATGAGTTTTGCTAATCTTCCAATTTCTTTCTGGGGTTATGCTCTAGAAACTGCCGCATTTACAGTTAATCGTGTACCATCTAAATCGGTTCAAAAGACACCATATGAGATATGGACTGGGAAGCATCCCGATTTGTCTTTTCTGAAGATTTGGGGTTGTGAGGCTTACGTTAGGAAAATGTTTTCTGATAAGCTTGGACCCAAATTCGATAAATGTTATTTTGTTGGATACCCCAAGGAAACGAGGGGATATTATCTATACCACCCTACTGACAACAAAATGTTTGTTGCCAGGACAGCTGTGTTCCTAGAGAAGGAATTTATTTCCAAAGGAAGCAGTGGGAGGAAAATAGAGCTTGAAGAGGTTCAAGCCCAACAAGGAAACATAGAACCGGTAGATGTACAAGAGGAAAATGGAGATTCACAAGGTGTTGTGGAATCTCAGTCTCCTCAGGTAACACAAGGACCTCGTAGATCTAGTAGGACCCGCCTTGAACCTGAGAGGTTTGGATACCTTGTGACTCAGGAAGGTGGAGAGTTGATCATAGATGATGATCCAACTACCTACGTAGATGCTATGGAGGGACCAGATTCTGAGAAATGGCTTGAAGCCATGAGATCTGAGATGGAATCCATGTACTCCAACAAAGTATGGACTTTGGTGGAACCACCCGAAGGGGTAAAACCCATAGGGTGCAAATGGGTCTTTAAGAAAAAGACCGACATGGATGGAAATGTGCAAACTTATAAAGGCAGATTAGTTGTGAAGGGATTTCGACAAGTTCAAGGTGTTGACTATGACAAAACCTTTTCTCCAGTTGCCATGATTAAGTCCATCAGGATCATGCTTGCTATTGCAGCTTATTATGACTATGAGATTTGGCAGATGGATGTTAAAACCACATTCCTTAATGGGAATATAAATGAGGATGTGTACATGACACAACCTGAAGGTTTTGTAGATATAAAAATTGCCAATAAAGTTTGTAAGCTGCAAAGGTCAATCTATGGATTGAAACAAACATCTCGGAGTTGGAATCTTTGATTTGATGAGGAAGTCAAAGTGTTTGGCTTTATTCAAAATGAAGATGAACCTTGTGTGTACAAGAAGGTTAGTGGGAGCTCGACCAAATTCCTCATATTGTATGTGGATGACATACTTTTGATGGGGAATGATGTCTTAGCCTTAGAGAAGGTAAAGACTTGGCTTGGAAATACTTTCTCAATGAAGGACTTAGGATAAGCATCCTACATTCTAGGAATTAAGATCTATAGAGATAGATCTAGAAAGCTTCTTGGACTAAGTCAGAGCACGTACATTGACAAAGTGTTGAAGCGGTTCAGCATCGAGAACTCAAAGAGAGGCAACATCCCCATGCTACATGGAGTCACCGTCTCTAGAGCTCAGTGTCCCCAATCTTGTGAAGAGAGGGAGTGTATGAATGGGATCCCATATGCATCAGCCATCGGATCCATCAGGTACGCTATGTTGTGCACATGCCCATATGTCTCATATTCTCTCAGCATGATGAGAAGGTACCAGTCAGATCCTGAGGATGCTCATTGGACAGCCGTAAAGAACATCCTCAAGTACTTGTGAAGGACTAAGGATTAATTTCTCATTTACGGTGGTGAGGAAGAGCTGATTGTAAAGGGTTACACCGATGCAAGATTCCAAACCGATAAACATGATTATAGATCGTAGTCAGGATTTGTATATTGCCTTAATAATGGAGTTGTGAGCTGGAAGAGTTCCAAGCAAGAAATAGTTGTCGATTCTACTACAGAGGCCGAGTTTATTGCTGCTTCACATGCAGCAAAGGAGGTTGTGTGGATCAGGAAGTTCATTTCTGAACTTGGTGTAGTTCCTAGTAGCTGTGATGCAACTGAGCTTTATTGTGACAATAATGGAGCTATTGCATAAGCTAAGGAACCCAGATCACATCCGTGGTCCAAGCACATACTGCGGCGCTTCCATCTCATACGAGAGATCGTACATCGAGGAGATTTGAAGATTTGCAAAGTACCAACTGAAGACAACATAGCTGATCCACTGACTAAGGCCCTTTCTCAACAGAAGCATGATGGTCATGCTAGGTCACAAGGACTGAGGTTCCTTGGTGACTGGCTCTAAGTGCAAGTGGGAGTCTACTGGTATGTATGCCCATAGAGCAAGTCATATGATGATTGTAATGGCATACTTTGTAAATGATTTGAATAATAATAATAAAGGCAATTTCTGATCTATATGTTTAAACTGTTTCTGAGATGATGGTGTAACATGATAGATGTCTAAAGAATTGTTTTACTCAATGCCGTATGCTTTTGGGTTGAGGACCTAAACGATGAGATCATACGGATGTTAAGAGTATACATTCTTGTTTGGTCCCTAGTCGGTTGTTATTGTGGAAATAACCATAGACATCAATAACACTAAAGACTAGATTGTGTGTTGGTTGATGACCGAATCTCATTAGTCATGATATAGTGATATCAAACTAAGCACATAGGTACTTTTTAGAGAACAAGGTACCAGACAGACCCACCGTGGGAGTGACACATGGAACCATGACTTGGTAGTCACAGCACAGTGATGGTGGTGAGTGTGATTCTTAGACCTAAAATCACTACACTCAACACATGTCTTTGGGTACACTTTGACATCATCAAACGCAGTCCTGAAACATGGGTTGTTATAAAGGTGATGATTGGGTGGCTTTGACACATGGGGCTTTTGAGGGGTGAGTGATAGATATGGGATTTGTCCCTCCTGAGGGAGTTGATATCCTTGGCCACTTGATGAGTAGGATTGAGAAAGGGATGTGCATGCATGTGTGAATCAATATGTGATATTGATGTCAAACACATCTCACTCAGTCTGCTCTGAGATCAAGGAAATGAATGAACATTGACAGGATGATTGTTTCATGCCTCGAGTTCATTCAGGATATCAGTGACAAAGGAATTATACATTTACTGTAACACCATTCACGGATTGTAGGATTGAAAGTTGTTCTCCAACTTTCTATTTCACTTGGGTAGCACTGATGTGTGACTAGGCACCGCTCTTTGCTTGTGAAGTCATAAGTGTTATGGACTTTCACTGCCAACGTGAAATGGACCTGCAGGGTCACACACATAGGATTTAACCTGGAAGAGGAGTTTTGTCCACAAATAATGTTTAGATTGATTACTAAAGGAGTTTAGTAGTTCAATTAAACATTCAATCAATTGATAGCTCAATGTCATAATGTTCAAGGAGTTGGACACATGGATTGGAGTATCGGATTGATTGAAATTGCAATTGACTGATTATGCACAATCTGCACTCCCAACCGATCAGCTCATGTTATGAACCGATCGGCTGAGCTTGGTGAACCGATCGGCTCAAGTGTTGAGTCGATCGGCTCATGGACAAGGTGAACGATTGCTTCAAGTGTTGAAACGATTGGTTCAACTGTTGCAACCGGGCAAGTTGGGAAAGTAAGATTGGTGAGAATTTTCCTTGCGTTTCACTTGCCCAATTTGATTGGATCAAGGATTGGTATTCGATACCAATTAGAAACAAAAGAAGGAAAGTCAATCGGGAACTGATCAGGACCACGAACCGACCGGTTCAGAAGTGAACCGACTGGTTCATGGGTCCCAACCGATCGGTTGAGGTGTCAACCGACCGACTCAGCTCCCCAACCGACTGTTTCAGTTGTGAAACGATCAGTTCAGGTTGTGAGTTGGTTGTTTTTGTGGAAAATCTCGAACCCTTCTACTCCTGCTTTAGTCCCGCATTGCCCGGGATGGAGAACCCTGTCCCATGACTCTCATATATATATAGGGGTATTGGGGGCTTCTCAAAGTACAACTCAGTTCAAACCAGTTGCTTTGCAAAGTTGTCGTTCTCTCTGGTTTTGGTAACTGAGAGAGCCCGAGCAAGTGCTACCCGAAAAGGGAGGCACAACAAGGGAAAGACAACTGCAGTTGTGACTGGTGGCAGCAGAGTGTGTTGGCGACTAGTACGTCAACATGAGGGTGCGTCTCTTTCTGATTCCTTGTGTGACAAGGAGATTGGAGTTCCAGGCGGTCCGTGTGGATGACTGCATAGATGGGAGACCTCTGTCGCTCGGAGGACAACTGTCAATCCTGATAGTCTTGGTAAGACCAGGAGTCTTCAGTCCCAATGCGACTAGGAGCTGCATAGACACCGTCCAAGACCGGAGGTGAAGACTGCGCAAGGCGCGAGGTACTATCACTGAGCAAGCCTCGGGACAAGGTATGAAATCACAAACTATCTTTCCTATTGTATAGACATTGACGCGATTCCTTTTGTTTTGGGTTTTGGGAGAAAATTTTTGTTTCTGCTGCTTCTCTGCCTCCCCTAAAACCCAACAGTGGTATCAGAGCCACGTCAACTACTCTATATTATAGGATTATCGATATGATCGATTTTGGTTTGTCACCTTTATTTATTGCATACGATGTGAATAAAATTGGCTTTATGCATGTCCAATCCACAAATCCCAAATATACATATATGATATGTAATATTAATGCACTCGATACGCGTCGCCCTTAAACGAGTTTTGTGGTGTATGTGTAGCATGGTTATGGCCTATAAATCCTTATATCTATGTGTGGTTGTTTGTGGTTGCTTACATATCGGTCTGCGCACCGATTCCCTTTCTCCTATTCCTAATGTAACTCGAAATAATTCGAGATTTCTATTCCTACCTTTGCTCCCCCCGAATATAACTTGGGGTTTCACAATTCAATTGTAAATAGGATAGATTTTATTTCCTGTTATGTCAGAGAACGGCGTACGACCTGATGACCCCTGAGACGGTCGGTTCAAGGAGTGAACCGATCGGTTGGTGATCCAGATGACCAGTTCGAGGAGCGAGACGAGCGGGTGGTGACCTGAGGAGATGCACGATGACCGGTGAACCGATCGGCAGGAGGCGCCAGTCGATCGGCTGGTGGCACCCGAACAACCAACTTGATGGCGAGCCGATCAGTCATGGAGATGAGCTGATCAAACCCAAAAAGGCAGGCACAAATTTCATCTTGTACAGGTTGCATGTGATGTAGACCTAGATGACCGTGATTCCTCTTGGCTTGAGGAATCACAATAGGATGGCCATAATCATTGCTTTTTATCATTTTTCATGTTTTTCTGTGGGATATAGCATGTATATGATACGTACTATATATTGTGCTGATTGGATATGTATATGTATACAAAAACCAAATCCCTCATTAAATATTAAGTTTTAGATGCCTTCCAAATGCGACACATGTGAAAAGCTTGATCGACCAAGTGTGGGCATGCCCAAGCGTGGTGCACCGTCTATCTCGTGGAAGCGTGAAGGATGAATGTGTGGGTCTACCCAAGCAGGGTGCATGTTCATCATGTTGGCTTTGGGTTGGACTTAACAAGGTGACCTAGATAGGATCTAGCACCTTGAGGCATGGAGATGATCATGGCAAGGAGTTGCGTATGACATATTTTAAGAGTTGCATATGATGCAATTGGCAAGAGTTTCCTACCTGGAAGATCTGAGTTGTGGGTGACAGCCCAAGTTGGTCCATGGCTCAGAGGATTTTAGGATCTTGACCCACTAGAAGATTGTACGCTGCAATCTTCCGAATTGATGGTGAGGGCTGTCAATTTGAGTCAAAATAGTGGGAGCAGTAATTAATTAAAGGCCTAATTAACTATCGTCAAATTTTATTCAAATCAAATCAAAAGGAGTTTTGACAAATGCAATTTTCTCTTGTAGAATGGCAAAGGAATCATCTTTTAAAATGGGCAAATTAATTGAGAATAAATTCCATAACTGGTTGAGGACTCTGAGAAGTCTTCTGCAAAATCCAGATATACCAGGAGCCTTTGAATCCACTCTATGTACGCTTAATGTGTTAGTGAAGAAGAAAGAAAGTTCATTGATAGAGATCAATGGAACGATGGGTAAGGGAGAGAAGGGTTCTCTCGCCAAACCAATTTCTTCTACATGGAGAGGATGGAAGGAATGATGGAAGAAGAAGTCGGAGATAGAGATCTCTACTTTTGGTGTATATGTAATAGAGATTAACTTTACTACTTCTTCGTCATGGGTACTTGATACCAGATGCAGATCTCACATTTGTTCAAATGTGAAGGATCTTAAGAGAAGTAGGCCTTTGGGGAAAGGCGAGGTTGAATTACTTGTAGCCAATGGGGCAAGAGTTACTGCCAGTGCCGTAGGAACCTATGAGTTAACTCTACCTAGTGGGCTAATAATAGAGTTGAAGAACTGCTATTATGTACCTGCCATAAATAGGAGTATCATTTCCGTCTCTTGTTTGGACAAAGATGGATTTGAATTTCTTATTAAGAATGGAAATTGTTCCATTTCTAAAGATGGGATCTTTTATGGCAGTGCCCCAATGTCTTATGGTCTATATTTGATAGATCTAGAGACAAGTGTATACAATGTAAACACCAAAAGGCAAAAACTCAACAACTCAAACGAAATGTATCTTTGGCATTGTCGTCTAGGGCACATAAATGAGAAGCGCATTTCTAGACTCCATAAAGATGGTTATCTAGACTCTTTTGATTGTGAATCAATAGAGACATGTAAATCTTGTTTATTGGGCAAGATGACGAAGAGTCCCTTTTCAGGTAAAGGTGAGAGAGCTAGTGATCTATTAGGACTCATACATACTGATGTATGTGGGCCTTTTAGAACTAATGCCAGAGGTGGGTATCAGTACTTCATTACCTTTACTGATGATTTCAGTAGGTATGGCTATGTGTACCTGATGAAGCATAAGTCAGAAACCCTTGAAAGGTTCAAGGATTTCATGAATGAAGTACATAACCAACTTGGTAAAAGTATTAAGGCACTTCGATCCGATCGAGGTGGAGAATACTTTAGCCAGGAGTTTGAGGACCTTCTACGAGCCCGTGGTATTGTATCACAATGGACTCCACCTGGAACACCACATCATAATGGTGTGTCTGAAAGAAGGAATCGCACGTTGTTGGATATGGTGTGATCAATGATGAGTTTTGCTAATCTTCCAATTTCTTTCTGGGGTTATGCTCTTGAAACCGCCGCGTTTACACTTAACCGTGTACCATCTAAATCGGTTCAAAAGACACCATATGAGATATGGACTGGGAAGCGTCCTGATTTGTCTTTTCTGAAGATTTGGGGTTGTGAGGCTTACGTTAGGAAAATGTTTCCTGATAAGCTTGGACCCAAATCCGATAAATGTTATTTTGTTGGATACCCCAAGGAAACGAGGGGATATTATCTATACCACCCTACTGACAACAAAATGTTTGTTGCTAGGACAGCTGTGTTCCTAGAGAAGGAATTTATTTCCAAAGGAAGCAGTGGGAGGAAAATAGAGCTTGAAGAGGTTCAAGCCCAACAAGGAAACATAGAACCGGAAGATGTACAAGAGGAAAATGGAGATTCACAAGGTGTTGTGGAATCTCAGTCTCCTTAGGTAACACAAGGACCTCGTAGATCTAGTAGGACCCACTTTGAACCTGAGAGGTTTGGATACCTTGTGACTCAGGAAGGTGGAGAGTCGATCATAGATGATGATCCAACTACCTACGTAGAGGCTATGGAGGGACCAGATTCTGAGAAATGGCTTGAATCCATGAGATCCGAGATGGAATCCATGTACTCCAACAAAGTATGGACTTTGGTGGAACCACCCGAAGGGGTAAAACCCATAGGGTGCAAATGGGTCTTTAAGAAAAAGACCGACATGGATGGCAATGTGCAAACTTATAAAGGCAGATTGGTTGTGAAGGGATTTCGACAAGTTCAAGGTGTTGACTATGATGAAACCTTTTCTCTAGTTGCCATGATTAAGTCCATCAGGATCATGCTTGCTATTGCAGCTTATTATGACTATGAGATTTGGCAGATGGATGTTAAAACCACATTCCTTAACGAGAATATAAATGAGGATGTGTACATGATACAGCCTGAAGGTTTTGTAGATCCAAAGAATGCCAATAAAGTCTGTAAGCTGCAAAGGTCAATCTATGGATTGAAGCAAGCATCTCGGAGTTGGAATCTTCGATTTGATGAGGAAGTCAAAGTGTTTGGCTTTATTCAAAATGAAGATGAACCTTGTGTGTATAAGAAGGTTAGTGGGAGATCGACCACATTCCTCATATTGGATGTGGATGACATACTTTTGATGGGGAATGATGTCTTAGCCTTAGAGAAGGTAAAGACTTGGCTTGGAAATACTTTCTCAATGAAGGACTTAGGAGAAGCATCCTACATTCTAGGAATTAAGATCTATAGAGATAGATCTAGAAAGCTTCTCGGACTAAGTCAGAGCACGTACATTGACAAAATGTTGAAGCGGTTCAGCATGGAGAACTCAAAGAGAGGCAACATCCCCATGCTACATGGAGTCACCGTCTCTAGAGCTCAGTGTCCCCAATCTTGTGAAGAGAGGGAGCGTATGAATGGGATCGCATATGCATCAGCCATCAGATCCATCATGTACGCTATGTTGTGCACATGCCCAGATGTCTCGTATGCTCTCAGCATGATGAGCAGGTACCAGTCAGATCCTGGGGATGCTCACTGGACAGCTGTAAAGAACATCCTCAAGTACTTGCGAAGGACTAACGATCAGTTTCTCGTTTACGGTGGTGAGGAAGAGCTGGTTGTAAAGGGTTACACCGATGCAATCTTCCAAACCGATAAAGATGATTACAGATCGCAGTCAGGATTTGTATTTTGCCTTAATAATGGAGTTGTGAGCTGGAAGAGTTCTAAGAAAGAAACAGTTGCCGATTCTACTACAGAGGCTGAGTATATTGCTTCTTCACATGCAGCAAAGGAGGCTTTGTGGATTAGGAAGTTCATTTCTGAACTTGGTGTAGTTCCCAGTAGCTGTGATGCAATTGAGATTTATTGTGACAATAATGGAGCTATTGCACAAGCTAAGGAACCCAGATCACATCAGCGGTCCAGGCACATACTGCGGCGCTTCCATCTCATACGAGAGATTGTACAACGAGGAGATGTGAAGATTTGCAAAGTACCAACTGAAGACAACATAGTTGATCCACTGACTAAGACCCTTTCTCAGCAGATGCATGATGGTCATGCTAGGTCACAAGGATTGAGGTTCCTTGATGACTGGCTCTAAGTGCAAGTGGGAGTCTGTTGGTATGTATGCCCATAGAGCAAGTCATATGATGATTGTAATGGGATACTTTGTAAATGATTTGAATAATAATAAAGGCACTTTCCGATCTATATGTTTAAACTGTTTCTGAGATGATGGTGTAACATGATAGATGTCTAAAGAATTGTTTTACTCAATGACATACATACGGATGTTAAGAGTATACATTCTTGTTTGGTCCCTAGTCAGTTGTTATTGTGGAAATAACCATAGACATCAATAACACTAAAGACTAGATTGTGTGTTGGTTGATGACAGAATCTCATTAGTCATGATATAGTGATATCAAACCAAACACGTAGGTACTTGTTAGAGAACAAGGTACCAGACAGACCCACTGTGGGAGTGACACATGGAACCATGACTTGGTAGTCACAGTCAGCTCTCACAGTGATGGTGGTGAGTGTAATTCTTAGACCTGAAATCACTACACTCAACACATGTCGTTGGGTACACTTTGACATCATCAAATGCAGTCCTGAAACATGGGTTGTTATAAAGGTGATGATTGGGTGGCTTTGACACATGGGGCTTTTGAGGGGTGAGTGATAGATATGGGATTTGTCCCTCCTGAGGGAGTTTGATATCCTTGGCCTCTTGATGAGTAGGATTGAGAAAGGCATGTGCATGCACGTGTGAATCAATATGTGATATTGATGTCACACACATCTCACTCAGACTACTCTGAGATCAAGGAAATGAATGAACATTGACAAGATGACTGTTCCATACCTCGAGTTCATTCAGGATATTAGTGACAAAGGAATTATACATTTACTGTAACACCATTCACGGATTGTAGGATTGAAAGTTGTTCTCCAACTTTCTATTTCACTTGGGTAGCACTGATGTGTGACTAGGCACCGCTCTTTGCTTGTGAAGTCATAAGTGTTATGGACTTTCACTGCCAATGTGAAATGGACCTGTAGGGTCACACACATAGGATTTAACCTGGAAGAGGAGTTTTGTCCACAAACAATGTTTAGATTGATTACTAAAGGAGTTTAGTAGTTCAATTAAACATTAAATCAATTGATAGCTCAATGTCATATTGTTCAAGGAGTTGGACACATTGATTGGAGTATCAGATTGATTGAAATCGCAATTGACTGATTCTACACAATCTGCACTCCCAACCGATCGGCTCATGTGATGAACCGGTCGGCTGAGCTTGGTGAACCGATCGGCTTAAGTGTTGAGTCGATCTGCTCATGGACAGGGTGAACAATTGCTTCAAGTGTTGAAATGATCAGTTCAACTGTTGCAACCAGGCAAGTTGGGAAAGTAAGATTGGTGAGAATTTTTCTTGCGTTTCACTTGCCCAATTTGATTGGAACAAGGATTGGTATTCGATACCAATTAGAAACAAAAGAAGGAAAGTCAATCAGGAACTGATCAGGACCACAAACCGACCGGTTCAGATGTGAACCGACCGGTTCATGGGTCCCAACCGATCGGTTGAGGTGTCAACCGACCGGCTCAGCTCCCCAACCGACCGTTTCAGTTGTGAAACGATCGGTTCAGGTTGTGAGTTGGTTGATTTTGTGGAAAATCTCGAACCCTTCTACTCCTGCTTTAGTCCCGCATTGCCCGGGATGGAGAACCCTATCCCATGACTCTCCTATATATAGGGGTATTGGGGGCTTCTCAAAGTACAACTCAGTGCAAACCTGTTGCTTTGCAAAGTTGTCGTTCTCTCAAGTTTTGGTAACCGAGAGAGCCCGAGCAAGTGCTACCCGAAAAGGGAGGCACAACAAGGGAAAGAAAACTGCAGTTGTGACTGGTGGCAGGAGAGTGTGTTGGCGACTAGTACGTCAACAGGAGGGTGCGACTCCTTCCGATTCCTTGTGCGACAAGGAGATCGGAGTTCCAGGCGGTCCGTGTGGACGACTGCAGAGGCGGGAGACCTCTGTCGCTCGGAGGACAACTGTCAATCCCGACAGTCCCAGTGAGACTAGAAGTCTTCAGTCCCAGTGTGACCAGGAGCTTCATAGACACCATCCAAGACCGGAGGTGAAGACCGCGCAAGGCGCGAGGTACTGTCGCCGAGCAAGCCTCAGGACAAGGTATGAATTCACAAACATCTTTCCTATTGTATAGATGTTGACGCGATTCCTTTTGTTCAGGGTTTTGGGAGAAAATTTTTGTTTCCGCTGCTTCTCTACCTCCCCTAAAACCCAAGAAATACAATCAAGGAGGAGTCATATAATAGTGTACCTTTCACCAAAGATTTTGAGTATGATCAATATTTGAATCAATATGTCAACCCTTCGAGTCAGATCCTAAATCATCAAGATTGGATCAAAGTTCAAGATCATGATGTTCAAAAAATCATGTTTTAATATTTGGGATTAGGGTTACACTTTTCCTATTTCAACCTTAGGGTTGGGTCATTCACTTATAATCAATATTTCAACATGTCCAACATTATTTCAAGTATACAATATATTCGAGTGTGAATGACTTACCTAGGTTTTCTAGGATCATATAAGCTAACCCTAATTTATGATCATTATCCAAGTCATCATCAAATTTCTAAATCATCATCATGATACTTAGTATAGTTGGAATTCAGGATCATATTGATGGTTCAAGAATATACCAAGTTTTGCAAGATTTAGATCAATATCAAGATTACTCATTATTCGTTATAATCAAGATTGAATCAAATAAAAAGATCTAGATCACTAATGATTCATTTTCAAGAGTAGATGATTCAAATATATCAGATATAGGTTACAAAATAATCATTAGAGTCCAAATTTAAGGTTTCCAAAGATTAATCATGATTATGAGTCATTTGACAATTTAAATATGCAAAGGATCACAGATCTAGATATATCAGTGAGAAACATTTGGAATCAGGTTTCAAAAGTAATTTTAATTGTTTCACTGGATTTTTTTTATCAAGATTGACTATTTATTCGTAAAATTTGGAGCTAGGATGTATTTTCTACAATTAAAACAAGATTTGATCATTTGTTGCAATTTTGAGCAGAGAGGAGGCAAAATACCTTAATATGTAAAAACGAGGGTCGTCGGATGTGCAAGGAAAGGCCCAGATCGAGCCACATGATCTAGGTGGCTCACTTGATCAAAAATTTGTTTTAGGCCTTTGATTTGGCCGGTTCACTCCTCTAAGCTGGTTCAACGTTTGATTGATCGGTTTATTTGGGCTGGCTGCAACTAGCTGGATCGGTGGTTCACGGTGTCTGGCTCCCATCTGCGCAGGCCTAACGCAAGACATGAAGCAAGGTAGCAGTTCTCGCTGGAGTAGATAGCTCCAGGGGTAGGAGGGAACAAGGGAAGCTGTGAGTAGGCCGATCGGATTCACCTCGGCCTCGAGGAGGCAACGGTGGCCAGAAAGGATGAAAAGGGGGTGAGGTCCCCAATCGCCCAACTGGGCTGGTGCGGCGGTGCCGCCGAGGGAGCAGGGAGAAGGGGCAAGGTTTAGGGGTGGTCAAGACCATGAAACAACATGAAAAGTGGTGGGCTTGGTTGGAGGAGTGACGACGGATCTAGAGGGGGTATTTTTATAGAGTTTTGGGCTAGGTTTAGGGTTAGATCGACCTATGGTGGCAGCCATAGCCGCCGGGGTGAGAGGGGAGAGCAAAGAGCTCATTTTGATGGCTGGATAGAGCACGAAAGATGGTCAAAATGGGTATGGTCGAGTTCGAAAATACGATCCGGGAAGTTTTGTTCGTTTTGATTTTCAAAACACGGTCTTAATTGGTTGATTGACCGTTTCAGTTTTGTTGTCTCCTCCCCGCAATCAGCGGGAGGTAGAAGACAATGAACTGGCCATTCGATTGGGCCCGGGTCCATTGGAGGGTGAATCCAAGGGCTGGGACTCACCCCGATCCCTTGCCATGGATCAGTGACATGGAAAATCCAAATAAAAGAGTAAATAAAGAGCAAATAAAGGGGTTTTTAACCCATTAACTTCAAGAAATCGTAGTAACTTGTAGGAATGTCCAATTGTTCTAAAATTTGGACCACAGCTTCACAAAAATGTGGAGAACATTTACAAAAAGTTTAATAACCAAAATATGAAGTTTGATGTATCAATTTGATTCTTTGGACAAAGTGATGAATGAATCCAATTTGAAGTGTTATAATGTGTATAAAAACTACATTAGTCACCATATCTTGGATTTGAGTCTCAATAATGATTATGATGACAAGAAAAATAATTTGGGACCATTAGTAGGTATAATGAGGGCAAAAGAGTAATTATCTCATTATTTTGCAAAAATCCACTTTGTCACAGGTTGACTACTGCTTCAGGCTGGTTCATAGCATAGAACCTAACCGTCGCTTGTTGTTGACCCGGTGCTCGATTATTGGATGTCAAAGAACCGGCTTGGGATGCTGGCCCATGTCCTCTAGCACCACTGCTAGGTTGTTGCCTCTGAGAGCCCTGCTGACTCTGCCTCGGTTGTTGGGTCATGCTTCTGACTTTCTCAAGACATTCTCTCACCACATGGCCTACCTTTCCACATCTATAACATGTTATATCCACCCTTGGTGGTTTGGGTGGTCCTGTTACTGACATAGAGGTTGAGATTTGAGCTCCCTTCAGTGGTAAACTATGATTTCTACCCTTATTTGACGTCCACTGCGTGTGGGTATTGAACCTTGGTGGCGGTGTAGGCACAAAATACCTTGGTTTCTTGAAACTTCCAGTACTCTATCCTTGAAACTGTGGGTATTCTTTCTTGCTCTTGGTCTGTCACTTCTCAACTACAGGCCTCTCAATGCGTCTTACAGACTCCACAAAAGTTTCAAACCTCTCTCGATTCTCCGGAGCAGACACCGGAGTGGTCAATTCAGCGTTCAACCCTTTCTCGAACCGCCGAATTCTCTCCTCATCATTGGATGCCATGTGCGGACAGAACCGCAACAACTCCATGAACCTAGCTTCATACTCGCTAATGTTCATAGGTCCTTATTTAATCCTCTCAAACTGAGAGATCTTCTCATCTAGATACGTCTTGGGAAAGTATCTAGCGACGAATTCACATCTGAATTCATCCCATCCAATCACAACTCCATGTCTTTTGCCTTCCTCAATGGTCCACCAATGACCACCACTCCCCTTGAGGAGATACACAGCATGTCTGACCCTCTCATCATCAGGAATCATGAGGATCTTGAAGGCTTTTTCTAGCTCAGTCAACCAAAGATCGGCATCTGCTGGATCAGCTGTACCAGCATACTCCAAGGCTCCTACCCTCTTAAACCTTTCAAAAGTCTTGCCGGCACCATGTCTTTCATCATGGGGTGCTGTCCTGGGTGCAGGTATTGGAATTCTATCCGTCATGTGGGTCATAGCTGCCATAAACTGCCCAAACATCGCATGGAAGACTGGGTTCCCCATATCAGCTAGGTTGAATTGGGGTTGTTTAGGTACAGGTTCCTCCCTGTCCTAGTCTCTTACACCATTTCTCGGTGCAGCAACACTTCTCTCAGTAGCGTGTTCTTCGTGTGATCCAGACATCCTTAGTTCTTCTTCTCCTATATGAGCAGAAGACACTATCAGAAAAACTGGAAGTCACTAGAACAGACTCAACTACCTTAATCCTATGTCTGTGTAGACTCAACAAACCTAGAGCTCTGATACCACTAAATTTTGGCATCTGACTCGCGAAAACAAGATTAACTAATGCGGAAGCGATTGCTAACAGCGGATTACTGAAAATTGCTAAAAATTAAAACCATTTATGAAGAGATTCATTCACAGGAAAACTCTTTCGTTCAGAACCAAAGTAAAACATTACATCTTAGTTCATATATACATTACATGCATCCTTGCACCTCGAGGAATACATGTACAAAATCTCAGATCGAAGTATCAAAACACTAACTCCTAGGACCCGAGAGTACAGAGACGACTATAAGACTATCTACACGAAGACCAGACAGCCAATGTCTCCACCTGATGGATCACTACTGTCCCTGTGTCTGCTGCTGGTGCTGCTCTTCTCCTATAGAAGAGTTTCTGCCTTGATGTCTGTGTCTACCTAAAAACATTGAATCCCATGGGGTGAGACAATTATAAAAATTGCCCCAGCGGGAGATATAACTCTCCGCCAAAACATTGTCATTGCAGTTTAATAGAAATAAATTGTACAGTGGGATAATATAAATCAATAGCAGGTGAATCACATCTATGCAGACTAGAGAAACATTCTTATGCAATATTAAAGCTATAACTTGATTAAGCAGCATGTATCATACTCAATATGAATTAAAGGAATATAAATACATTCCTGTATCAAGGTCATGCTAAGCAGTATATCAACAATCAGTGTTCCTCGTATTTCAATTTTATGCAAATATGCTACACGACTTATTATATTTTACAAACAGATTTAAGTTCTGAGGAAATGAGGTATACCGATCATACTCCAACCGACCATTTCTAGAATCGAAATCGGTACCATAAATAGGTCAATGGAAGAGCTGGATTCCCATGACCTCCCACATCCTGGTCAGCACAGGACTACAAGCAGGACTGTGTCGACTGCTCAAATAGCTTTCTAGGGTATACTGGAACTTCGCTATAGAGTTACAACATCAACTACACTCTCATCGGAAATCGAGAGCATTGATGTTTATCTCTATCGACCCGACATAAAATGACATTCACTAGTACAAGAATGGTTTGTAGCTTTGGTTTTTTTAGCCTATAGCGTCACTTTATAACCGACGCCTAAGTGGTTGTCGCTATAGAATTTTCTCTATAGCGTATGTTTATTTGACCAAATAAAACCGACCTTACAGAGTAAACACCGACGTAAAAGGTTGTAAAAAATCCGACCCATGCGAGAAAAAAGAGCCTGTAAGGTCGGTTATTCCAAAAAAACTGACCCTGTAAACGATCTCAGTCGAGAAAATTGTCGACCGAAAATATTTCGGTCGAAATTTTTTTTGCCCGATATCATTTAAGGGTTGGTTTTTTTGGAATAACCGACGCTAAACATTGAATAAACGTTTCAGTGAACCACTCGGTCGAGAAAATTGTCGACTAAAAATATTTTTGGATGACAATTTTCTCGACCGAGAGAGTTTACAGGGTCGGTTATTTTGGAATAACTGACACTAAAAATTTAATAAACATTTCAGTGTACCCCTCGATCGACAAAATTGTCGACCGAGGGGTACACTGAAATGTTTATTGAATCTTTAGGGTCGGTTATTCTAAAAAAACCGACCCTGTAAACTCTCTCGGTCGAGAAAATTGTCGACCGAAAATATTTTCGGTCGACAATTTTCTCGACTGAGTGGTTCACTGAAATGTTTATTCAATGTTTAGCGTTGGTTATTCCAAAAACCGATGCTAGAATTTATGATTTTTTTTAATTTCTGCAAAAAATGAAATAGAACAAAAGAACAAGAAGATTCATATATTCTGGGAGAGGGGAGCATTGATGCTCAACCGTCACCATTCAAAACCACACATTCATGACAAAAATGATTCATAATCACATAAAAATTTACAAAATGATAGATTCCAAGTCTGAGATGATATTAATTACATACAAAAGTAAATATGAAAGAGTACTCAAACCACATACATAAATGGAGCTGACATATTTAATCCAATGCTATATTGACTTCATTTAGAAAAGAACCTGACCACTCTTCTCGGAATTCATTCAAGTCCACAAGTATGTAAGGCTGAGTTGTAAAGATCTGTAATAGAAAATGCACATGATAATATTTTATAAAATGACTACAATCACTTGTAAATTTATGATGTTATTCTTTATTACCTGACTTATAGTCTGAATGTCATGTGATGCTTGTTTGACAATAGCTTGCATATATTTCATTACATAGTAGCCACAAGCCCAGTCATTATTTTGCATAGGACACTACAAATAACGAATTATACTTAATGTTAGTAAACTACTATAAATAACAGTTGCGATAAGACTATAAGAATTGACATATTAAAATTGAAAAATTAATACATATAAGACTAAGAAGTTGTCAAAGTAGCTACCCTGACATTTTTCAAAGTCAATGGCTTTAATTTTGTGGGTATTTGTCCTCCAACATCACAAAAAGCCTTTATACCCCTATCAATTAAATGATAGTTGGTAAAATAGAAATTCTAAATAGAAATATCATGTTGAACCATTGACTAAATTTATACTTACTCCATAGCTGACAATTTCAGTTTGTGACTCCTTGTTGTTTTACCCATTGGGTCAAGATAATAAAGAGTCATCAATTTAGGGGCAATCACCACTAATTCCCAATGTTTAGCTCTGAGTAAGAATAAAACAAACATTAAAGTAAATAATTTTATTCATTATTAAAATTATATTGAATAATTATACTTACTGGACGTTAAAAGGAATTAGGATAATTTCCTTCCCCTCACTAGAAAAATATTTGAATGCAGTAGAGAAGTACTCATTCACATCCTCAAAATTTGTCTCCACTTGACTAGTGATTGAAGGAACTAAGAATCCAACATTCCTTATATCAAGGTTTGTGATCTTAGTATATAAATGGCTGTAAAACATTTGTAATTATTTCCATATATAGAACTAAGCTAAAAATGTGTATTGGAATTTGATATTATATATTGATAGATTCTTACCTTATCCATACTTCTATTATCAAAGTATTTAGCCAATCATACCGGAACAACTCTATAATATCATCAAGAAAAATAAAATTCTCAAAGTCCCTCCCAGCTGCATCTTCTGTTAAATTGACCAACATATGTGATCCCGAGCTTTGGTTGGCTAAGTATCGACACAAACATTTACATTTGCTTCCCAATTTATCAAATGTAGCTTCAGGAATGAAATATGGCTTGGGCATAGGAGGACGACTAGTAGAATTTTTACTTTTTGGTTTACAAAACTGTTAATTAAATTACATATATTACACGAGTTCATATATGCAGTCAAATATGAAAAATATGGTAGAAATAAGGTATACCTTGTCATTGATAACCAAGTGTCTAGGCCAACCCACCATAGCACCCTCGGCTTCTTCAACTGTACTATATTCAGGATTAGGTATGGGTAGTGGTTTGTCCCCCATTCCGTCATACACAAGATGGATGGACACACGACAAATGTCATCAGTAATTTGTTGGCAATGCAATGTACCACCAAGGTTGTACACCTCGCCCGCTGCCACAACATTATATTATGGAACCTCCACTGCAAGTTTACAGTTCATACCAACCCAGATTGAAATAATATAAGTTATATAAGAAGTAGTAGAATAGATACCTGTTACAACTATATATATTATCATATATATCATACTAATAACACAACATATAGAACAAAAACTTACTGCAGATTGTTGTGGTGGGTCATTGGGAGTGCTCCCATGACCTTCTACAACTGGAGCATGGGCTTGTACCTCATCACTTGAGAGACGCACAGTATGAATAGGTTGAGAAGGTTGAGTAGGCTGAAATGAAGACATTATTTCTTTTACTTTCTGTGCTACTAATGCTTCAACCTCCTCTTGTGTAAGACCTCCTGCACGACCTCTTTTAGATTGCGAAGGGCCAAAATAAGACTTGAATCCTATGCCAGCTCCTAATCCCCTAACACGGCCAGGATGCTCCTTCGTACCAAGAGAAACTGATAGTTCATCCATGTGGCCAGTTGAGATGAACTTTCCTTCCTTCCTTTGCTCGTGGAGATCAATCTATTCATAGTTAATAAAAATATTAAATCATAATATCAATTAGATATAAATAAATCTAAGTTTGTGGGAGTTACTCTTTACTTAGTTGGGATAAACCAACCATCTTTTGTGCCACCTCCTTAGTTGTAGGGTTGACAATTTCACCTGCTCGATTCTTTCTAGCATCAATCCATGTCAAGTGTCGGGGTGGACGCTCAACTTGAGTTGTACTAGATTCTTCTCCAGAAGAGGATTGCTTCTCTTATAGTTGGCGGCTGAAGGCATAACCACTGGGCCCCAAGCGATGGTCATGCACATTTTTGGCCCGTCTTTCCTTTTGAGTCTGGTGGATAGCCTGATCATTTAAAATGAGGTATTACAATTTAGACTTGGCAAACATGTGTAAAAAGATTCACCTCCTTAATTGTATAAAATTAAAGATTCATACAATACATCACAATCTTTATTACTTAAAACGCTTTCGATCTCCTAGCTACAACAAATCTTTCCCACTCCTCAGGATCTATAGAAATATATACATATGTTGCTTTCTTCTTTTGTTTAGGATTATCTATAAATTCCCTTGCGAGATATGTCTTAAAACCCCTCCATCTTACACCACAACGTTTTAGCACTCTTTTCTTGTGATCTTTTTCATTTAGATGAAAAACACCCTATACATACAAAAGAAGCAATTAATAATGTTGTTTTGAAAAGGAATTAGTTCCAAGCAAACTAAATTAGAATCAATAGATAAAAAACATATTAAAATAATATCACTTCCACTCACAGATATATCTTTCCATATGAGGTCTTTTTTGGCATTAGGAACATCATGCTAATTTTCTATATCTATTGGCACCTTACTACGTGCGGTTGCCCCTACGTAATGCTTGAAAGCACTAGCATGTTCCCCAACAGGTGCTCCTGTGATATCAAATTGGATTGGCAATTTGTCCTCTTTAGCCCTGAGCTCCTGCTGCCTACGCATTAGTGTGGGACCTCTACTTTTCTTAGCATCACCACTACCATCCTCATGGTGCTCATGCTCATGCTCAAAATGTTCATCTTCACTCGCCATTTTAGAACCTGCAAGTATACATGATAAAAAAAAATAAGTGATAATAAAAGCACAAGTGATAAGGTATACATGATATATATATGTGTATATTAAAAAGATTACTTTCTTGAATGATAATAAAATAAATAATTCAAAGAATACATGCCTTTAGTATTGGTTGAGTTGTTAGTCAAGTAAAATTCCTTCAGCATGGTCATGACGTTTATAATATTCATCACTGTTATCTTCAACATTTACACTTGGCAAACCAACTGAGAATGGACTGGAATCATCATACTTTTCGTAGTATTCTTCTTCATTTATAGGATCTACAGTAAACTGTCTTTTTCCATGAAGAACGACAGACCAATTTTTATTTGCAGGGTCATCAATATAGAATACTTGTTTTGCTTGGTCTGCCATGATGAATGGCTCATCTTTCTCACCAATTTTTTCAAAATTCACCAATTTGAAACCCAACTCATCCACTAAAACTCCTTTATTGTTGTCAACCCAATTACACCTAAAGATAGGAACTCTGAAATTTGTATAGTCCATTCCCATATGTCCTCAATGACGTCGTAATATGACATCTCAGCTTCACGTGGTCTTTTATCTTTGGCACTAGTAAAATATAATGAATAAGCTTGAACAGTAACCCCACTATTTTGGACTACATTACTTTCGTCTTGACGCTTTGTGTAGTATGAAAATCCATTTATGTCATAACCTTCATATGACATGACATCCATTTTTGGCTTAAAGGCGAGCCATTTTATGTTCTCAGCAACATTATTCGGTGATTCAGATAGTTGATTAAATACTTTCTCTTCAAACCACCTAATAAATGTTCGATTATGCTCTCTTGCAAGCCACATTGAACTGGATCGCAGATGATTTCTCTTGATAAGATCATTGTGTTCTTTGATGTAGCTACTAACTTCATCGATGTTGTGTAAAATATACACATGCACTTCTTCCCACAACTCACGACTGATTCCTTTCACTCGTCCTCCCAGAGTTCCTTTGCCACAATAAGATCAAGTGTGATGGGAATTTTTTAGATCGCTATTGCAATTCAAAAAATCATTACAAAAGTCCATCACCTCCCTAGCCACGTAACCCTCAACAATACTCCCTTCAAGACGATAACGATTCCGAACATCACCTTTAAAAACACTCATGTAGCGTTCAAATGGATACATACAATGTAAGAAAATTGGACCCAACATCTTCACCTCCCTTGTAATATGTACTACAAGATGAACCATGATATCAAAAAATGAAGGAGGAAAGTACATTTCAAGCTGACACATGGTAACAATTACATCTTTCTGTAATTTATCGAGAGTATCAGGATGTATCACTTTGTTGCATATTTCATTGAAGAAGAAATAGAGTCTTGTGATTGCAAAGCTTACATGCTTCGAAAATATAGATCGAATAGCCACAGGTAAAATTGGTTGCATTAAGGTGTGAAAATCATGAGATTTGAGACCTATCAACTTCAGATCCTTCATTGATACCAATTTATGAATATTAGAAGAGTATCTTTGTGGAACCTTAATATTATACAAGCACTCACATAAAGTTTTTTTCTCCTTCTTTGACAAAGTGTAACAAGCTGGTGGTAAATATGTGCGACGACCCCTGATCTCCACTGATAATTCTTTTCTTATACCCATTAATTCTAAATCTTTTCTAGATTTGATGCCATCTTTAGTCTTTCTTGGTATGTTCAATAGCGTACCAATGATGATATCACAAATATTTTTTTCAACATGCATGACGTCAATGCAATGTCTAATTTTCAAAGATCTCCAATAAGGAAGGTCCCAGAATATTGACCTTTTCTTGTATAGAGATTTTTCACATGCGAGTGGATGACTACTTGAACTCTTTCCAAATTCATTAACAATATGTTTCACCCTATCATATACAACATTTCCTGGTATAGGTTTAGGAGCACTTCGTTCCTTAGTTGACCCATTAAAGGTTTTGTGTTGCCTTCGATAAGGATGCACTGGTGGGAGAAATCTCGGATGACCAAGATATATGATTTTACCACCATGTTTCAGTTTGATTGAATCAGTATTTTCCTCACAAACATGACATGCTTTGTATCCTTTTATGCTATATCCAGACAAATTTCCATAAGCTGGAAAGTCATTAATCGTGCAAAATAACATAGCATGCAAACTGAAGATCTCTTTACGTGAAGCATCATATGTCATAATACCTTCTTCCCATAGTTTCATTAGGTCATCAATTAGAGGTTGAAGGTAAACATCAATATCATTTCTAGGTTGCTTGGGCCCTGATATCAATATTGACAACATCACATACTTATTTTTCATACACAACCAAGGAGGAAGATTGTATATAACAATCATAACAGGCCCTGTGCTATGTTGGCTGCTTAATGTACCATAGGGATTCATTCCATTTGTACAGAGTCCAAGTCTTAATTTTCTTGGTTCTTTACCAAATTGAGGGTATAATAAATCAATTTTCTTCCATTGTGGTGAATCAGATGCATGTCGTAGGATGCCATCATCATTGGCCTTTAACTCCCCATGCCAAGACAAATTTTGCGCATCTTCTGTATTAGCAAATAAGCGTTGAAATCGTGGTATTATTGGTAAATACCACATCACCAAGGCAGGAGAGCCATTTTTAGCCTTAGCTGAATTTGTGGTCTTATACCTTGACGCACCACATTTTGGACAATTTATCAAATTACTATAGTACTTCTGAAATAACACACAATCATTTGGACATGCATGAATCTTCTTAGCCTCCATTCCCATTGGGCACATTATTTTCTTTGCTTGATATGTTGAAATTGGAAGCTCGTTGCCTTCAGGAAGAATTTCCTTTAACAAAGACAATAGTGAAGTGAAACTCTTATCGCTCCACCGGCTTTGAGCTTTAAGAGTATATAATCGCATCACAACACTCAACCTCGTGAACTTAGTACAGCCCTTACATAATGGTTTTTCAGCATCATGGACAATGTTTGCAAATAAAGAAGGTGGATCAATGACATTGTCCCGACAACTACGTAGCATCTCATCAACCATGTCATCCTGAATCCGGTCATCTTGAATCAGTTCATCATTAACATTATCATCATTATCTATATCTTCTATGCCACAACTATTAGTATCGACATTTTCTGATCCATAATTCAATTTCTCTCCATGCCAATACCAATCATTATAACCTTGTATGATCCCATTGCATATGACATGATTCTTAATTTCCTCACCAGTATCAACTTTCAATTTGTTACAACAATTTCTACATTGACAATATAGCCTATCTGTAGGTAGTTTCCTATGTTCCTCAGCAAATCTGATAAATTCATCAAGACCTTTGGCAAACTCTGGACTGCAACAGTTCTTGATAGACATCCAACTTCGATCCATTTTCTATATCACATTAAAGTTAATTATCAAACTAACCATTTAATATTGATACTATAATCTATAAGTTTTTATTGATAGGAAGTTAATTACTTATATACTAAAGTGTACCACCTATCCCATTTTTGAATATTTAATCTCACTAGTAACTGTATAATGTATGTTTAGTTTTAAAGAAAATTTCAGCAGCATTTCCCCTAAGTTCTCCAAGTACACCGATGTAAATGGCAAATAACCACTCACATATGTACCTAGAGAACAAATTAAGAAATCCTACTAAAATTTTCTACAAAACTAAACATACATTATATAGGTACATCCTAAGTGAGATTAAATATCCAAAAACAGTCCCAAACCTGGGACTATCCAAAGTTTACTCCTAATCAGTAAATTTTGAACGGGTTTCTAAGTTAATATATAAATGCATTATTTTCATATTTATATATTAAGTTAAACATCATGAATCGATGATCTCATATATAAACCCTAAAGTGTCAATCTAAGACTACACATTGTATACCCTAATATTTATGGAATGTCTACCAAGCGCTACCGTATGTATTAAATATTTGAATCAAAATGAAGCCTAATGGAACATTGGGAGAGTGAGAATATCATTCCTCACTTGAAGGCAGAAGAAGAAATATATGCAAGTCAACAACACCTACAACATCACAAATGCACGATTCAATTCTCTTATAATGTAAGGCATTAGGGTCAATATCAATATTAGAGGAGCAGGAAGATTTTAACAAATGCAGTTCAGCAACTCAGCCACCACGGTCGTGCTACCCAGCACGGCCGTGCTACCTAACAAATATATTTACTCAGCCACAGCCACCACGGCCATGCTACCCAGCACGACCGTGCTACCCAGCACGGTCGTGCTACCTAACAAATATATTCACTCAGCCACTGCCACCACGGCCGTGCTACCTGTGTGAACGTCCAGACCAACTCTCGGTCGATGAATTCTCGACCAAGAGTGGACTTGGATGTTGTGCGTAGGTGGACTCTCAGTCGACAATATTGTCGACCGAGAGTGGACCTGGACACTACCATTGTGGCAGGAATGAGGGAAGTGGCGGGAACGAACTCAGGAACAAGGGAAGCGACGACCTTACTTGAAAATGGCGACAACCTTTGTGGAGGATGAGACAACCTTCACGGAGAGGCGGTGACCTTCATGGAAGTGTGGAGAGGCGGAGACGACGATCTCTATTGCGGAGAGGAAGGAAAAGATTTGACGGCGCGGAGAGGTGGCAAAGCTTCACGGACACCACGATCCTCTTCGAGCACGACGACTAGCTTCTTGGCAATGGCTTTGGTGACGTGGGAGAGAAGCAGAGAAGGAATCTGCGGTAGAAAGACACAAAGAGTTAAGGTATCGGTGCCGCAGGAGACAAAAATGAAGGAAATTTTTGTTTTGCGGGAGAGAAAGACTAGGTTTCAGCTATTTCACGGATAGACACGACCTATAGCGTCAGTTAATACAAACAAACCAACACTAGAGATAAGCGGTGCCCGTGTCGGGTTATTTAAAAACACTCAAACTCATTTTCTGTCGACTAATTTGTCGACCGAAAGGTTATCGGTCGACAAATTCATCGACCAAGAAGAGCTCTAAGGTCGGGTAAAAGTAAGAAACCAACGCTAGAAGTGCTTATACATATGTGAAATAAACTGGATTCAAAATTCATGTCGGTCGACAATATTGTCGACCGAAGAGCCCTTTAGGGTCGGTTATAAAGAAAAAACCGACCCTAGAGGTGCTTATACACGTGAAATCTGGCTCCTTCTCGGTCAATGAATTTGTCGACCGAAACGTTATCGTTCGATAAATGCATTGACCGAAGAGAGCTCTAAGGTCGGTTAAAAGTAAAAAACTGACGCTAGAAGTGCTTATACATGCGTGAACTAAACTGGATCCAAAATTAATGTCGATCGACAATATTGTCGACCGAGTTTCCCTTTAGGGTCGGTTATAAGGAAAAAACCGACCCTAGAGGTGCTTATACATGTGAAATCTGGCTCCTTCTCAGTCGATGAATTTGTCGACCGAAAGGTTATCGGTCGACAAATTCGTCGACCGAGGAGAGCTCTAAGGTCGGGTAAGAGTAAAAACCCGACACTAGAAGTGCTTATACATGCGTGAAATAAACTGGATTCAAAATTAATGTCAGTCGACAATATTGTCGACCGAAGAGCCCTTTAGGGTCGGTTATAAGGAAAAAACCGACCCTACAGGTGCTTATACACGTGAAATATGGCTCCTTCTTGGTCGATGAATTTGTCGACCGAAACGTTATCGTTCGACAAATGCGTCGACCGAAGAGAGCTCTAAGGTCGGTTAAAAGTAAAAAACCGACGCTAGAAGTGCTTATACATGCGTGAACTAAACTGGATCCAAAATTAATGTCGGTCGACAATATTGTCGACCGAGGTTCCATTTAGGGTCGGTTATAAGGAAAAAACTGACCCTAGAGGTGCTTATACACGTGAAATCTGGCTCCTTCTCGGTCGATGAATTTTTCGACCGAGGAGAGCTATAAGGTCAGTTAAGAGTAAAAAACCGACGTTAGAGGTGCTTATACATGTGTGAACTTAACTAGATCCAAAGTTAATTTCGGTCGACAATATTGTCGACCGAAGGGACTTTTAGGGTCGGTTATAAGGACAAAACCAACCCTAGAGGTGCTTATACATGTGTGAAGGCATACTGGATTCAAGATGTCTCCCGCATTTTTTGTATACATATAAGGTCGGTTATTTGGAAAAACTGACCCTATAGATCGAGGCACAAAGCCAAAATTAAGAAATTTTTTGCCACGGGAAACTGTAATTGGCTTTCTAATCCAATTGTCTATAAGGTCGCTTATTTTATGAAACCCGACCCTATAGAGATACACTACAAGGGTTATTTTAAGAAAAACGACCCAACATGTATAAAGTGGTGCCCACATTTTTTATAGACATATAAGGTCGGTTATTTGGAAAACCGACCCTATAGAGTTACACTACAAGGTCAGTTTTTGTAAGAAAACCGACCCAAGAGGTCTTAAGTGGTGCCTGTGTTTTTTTTAGACATATAAGGTCAGTTATTTGAAAAAACTGACCCTACATGTAGTGACGTTATAACCCATTTCTGTACTAGTGATTGGGGGATTAATGATTCATCCATCCCAACCATCGGGAGATTTATGATACATCTATCCCAATACATGAAGGATTGACAGGTTTAGGGTTTACCCTTCCTCAATCTCATCACCCGGACGTAAGGATATTTTCACCTATTTACCCCCACATAACCATCACCAATTGCTGACGATGATGGATCTATGGTCAGAGCACTACATGAACAGATTTCACTTGATTAATTAAGTACATTTTCATTTTTTTTAGCATCAGGAAAGTTCTTAGACAAAATTCATTATGACATGCTATAAGGAAACATGTACTAATTTGATCAATTACTTATCAATCTTAAAAGATATTGGGAACTCAATCCCTTCTCAATTTCATCACCATAATCATATGGCCCTGGGTAACTAAACCTTTGATTCATCATAAAGCATTGTTACCACTTTTCCAGGTAACCATCACCTTTAGGTCAATTGACCAAGGCAAACATGATACTTTGCTATTACAAGCATCACACATGGTACTTGATGTCCATTAACTCTCTTGATACCTCTTACCAGACAGCAAGGTATATTATGGCACTCAAGGTACAATCAAAATAATGAATTAAACATCATAGTTCATACCTGGCCATGATCATCAATTCAAGATACATGCATGGTTAGCACAGATGATATAGTGATATCAATAGCATATCAGAACCATGTTCAACAAATATGAATTCACTACTCATGGGTAACACCACTATTACCTTACCAGGGTTAGGGTTTCCCATTTCATGTCATTTAAGGATAGTCATCCCCTTATCACATCAAAGATATGGTTTATCACCATATTGCCCAAGATTAGGGTTCATTGAGCAATACATAGCATTACCATGGGTTTGGGCTTCACAATACATCAAACATCAGGGTTTCTTATAAAACCATTCTTAGTTAGAGTTTCACATCAAATTCACCCTATAAAAGGATTCTATTCATTATTCCACAATTAGGGTTTACTATTCATCCCAATTAGGGTTTCATAAACCATTACCCATAATTAGGGTTTATTATTCATCCCAATTAGGGTTTCATGGTCCATTACCCATAATTAGGGTTTTAGATCACATCACTCTTAATTAGGTCTATACACCTCATTATTTTAAATTAGGGTTTAGCTTGGATTAGGGTTTCAATCATAATCACCCTGGATTAGGGTTAAGGTTCAATGACCTTGTCAATTTAGGGTTTAGGTCCATGATTAGGGTTTCATTATCTCTTTACTTAAGGATCATACCCTAATTCACCATAAGAATTAACTCATGAATCAAATCCATGCTATTATCCTCTCAACTTGCTTAGGTTATATCAACCCTTCAATCAAGTTCATACAACTATGGATGCCATAGTGTACCAAGCCATTGATCTTATGACAATTAGGGTTTCTTCCTTAATTGGCACAAATCCCTAGGTACTATTAGGGTTTCAACCTTTGTACCTTTATTGACTAACCATCATTGGATAATTGGAACCATCATTGCCTTCAATATCCAAATGATTGAACCATTAACAACCTCCAAGTGGTTTTGAAGTTTCAACACCAAACAGTTTTGAAATCGTTTTCCACCAAACAGTTTTGAAACCATTTGACGCCAAACGGTTTTGAAACCGTTTTGCCCCAAACGGTTTCAAGACCGTTTGGTATCAAAAGGTCTCAAGACCGTTTGGGCCAAATCAGTCCCAAAACCGCACGGGCTCATTAGGTCAACCATCAATTCCATTGATCTCCAGTTGCATCATTGAATTGACTATTAGTTATTCAATTGAAGGGTTCATCAATCTAAACCATTAGATCATCATCCATGGGTCAAGGATCAACCTTCAATACACCAAATGGTTTTGAAACCATTTGGTCCCAAACGGTTTCAAGACCATTTGGGATCAAACGGTCTCAAGACCGTTTGCCCCAAAAAGTCTTGAAATCATTAGGACCAATCAAGGGTTTCTCCAATCAACTTAATTAGAGCTTCCACTTTAAGGATCGTGCACACATTGGATCAATCAATTGAGTCCATTGGATCATCATCCAACCTATGATTAAGTTCAGACCCCAAATGGTCAACCATACCAAACAGTCAACCATGCCATGCGGTTTGGAGTCCAAATGGTCAACTAAACCAAACGATCAACCATTCCATGCGGTTTGGAATTCAACTTTACCAAATGGTTTGCAAAATTGTTTGGACCAAAAGTCCAAGACCGTTTGCTATTGTTTTTTTATTAAGGTGTGTTCTTATGAACAGGTTATCATCTTCAACCTTTAAACTCACAGAACTACTGCCATTTTCCATGGCAACTCCATCAATTAAGCAAGGCTATTGCAATAATGACAATTAAATCAATTGCAAGTAGAAATCGAATTCAATGACAAAGATTAAGGGTTAAAGTTATATAACCCACCTTCAAATCTGATCCCAAGCTACAAGCTTCACGGCTCCAATGGTGGTTGAAGCTCTAGCAACCTGCCCAGGTCGTTTCTCAAGCTTTTGGAGTGAAAGGGTCGGCTAGGGTTGAAGATGGAGTGAAGAAACAAAGGAATTACACATTGTTTTATGATTTTCACCATGAAATCATGAAGAACGAAGATCAAAGGCTTACCAACAGGTTGGGGACGTGCTCCCTATTGTTCTTAGCCTTCTTGGTCGATTTTGCAAGCAAGGGGAAGAAAGAAATCCGAAAAGGTCCTTAGGTGGGTTGGAAAAGGCTCTTTTATAAGAAAATTGATGTAAGAGAAAATGTTTTATTAAAATTCAATTAATTCCAAAAATGGTGCCACCTCTTCCTCCTTGGTTTGATTGCATTAAAAGAAAACTCAAACACACCGAACTCCCCTTCATTATCCATGGATTAAGGGAAAAGAAATTAAGCACCTTAATCCATTATAATACTAATATATATTTTTGAGTGGGAATGCTTTTCCTTATAATAAGGTGAGTGGAATTTCACCTCCTTAAGATATTTTAGGCCCTTGCAAACCTCAAGGACGTCCACTCATGCATCTTAATTCCACCTGATTAATTTTGGTTGAAGCCCCTTGAATTATTTTATTTATATTTGCATTAATATATCCATTAAGCTTAAATCTTGATTATTTTAATATCAAGATTCTCTCTCCTTCAAATTAATTAAAATGAGGCTCCCCTCTAAATTTCTTTGCTCCACGTGATTCCAAGAAACATTAGGGACCTTATTGAAGTGGTAATTTGCATATTGAACCCTAGGTTTGGGTAAATTGCACATTACACCAAAACTAGGTTTTCATGCACAAACATTGCTTTATAAGCTCTTTCTTGGAATTCAGGCTATCATAAGCCATACGTCTACATCATATTCACTCTCATGATGCTTCAACACATGAGTAACATATTATCATGCACAATTTGCAAATAAACCCCTCAACTTGGGTAATTTGCAAATAAAACAAGCAAAATATTGATTTCAACAATATTAAAAAAGGACTAAAATTGTAATATAAATTCCTCTTGAGCCCTAATTACTTTTTAAAGACAAAAGCATGTATATAATTACTCTCATTATGCAAAACACCTAGGGTTACTTCATAACCCAGGTCAGGGATGTTACACCTTAACCCGAGATGAGACCATATTATTGATAATGGTTGAATAATTCAAATGAGTGACTTATGTCCAATATATTATATGATAAATGTGATCAACTGGTGCATAAAGTATTAGGATGGGAAATACCCTAATACAAGATAAGTTGATGAACTTAAGTAAGTTACAAGTGATGAGGGAAGTGATACATCAAGACATGATAGATATCACATTCAGCATCTCAAGGTTGATACACCTTAATGTACCCTAAATCCAATATACTTGGATAAGTAACACATGAAGTGTGTCATGACAATTATTACATCGATATGTAATGTACTTTGATAAGTGTAGGCTAACATACCTTGAGAAAGGGTTAAGCCAAGATAAAAAAGTATGATGTAATCAATATCCTAGAGAAGATGAGAGAGAAACTCATACTTTGTGTTGATTAACATTTAATGATAAAAGATGAGAATAAATAAGTATAATTGAATACTTATGTTATCAATGTATGCTCCTAGATGTGTGGAGCAATGAATTAGGGTTTGAATTAATAATATGAACTTTAAACCCTATTCAACTATAGAGGGAAACCCTAACCCTAATAGTTGTTGCCTAGTGAGAGGTGACAAGATGTTTAATGGGCCTTGTGAGCCATGTGAATAGTTGTTGCCTAGTGAACGGTGACAAGATGTTTAATGGGCCTTGTGAGCCATGTGAATAGTTGTTTCCTAGTGAAAGGTGACAAGATGTTTAATGGGCCTTGTGATCCATGTGAATAGTTGTTTCCTAGTAAGAGGTAACAAGATGTTTATAAAAGTTTCATGTAAGCAATGATAATGTTCAAGTAAACTAGCTAGGAAATGGAAACTTAGTAACATAATAATAATAATAATAATTGGATACAATATTAATAATGAAATCTTAATCATGCATGCTTTATAATTATAGCCAAATAAGGGCTATAGTGTTTTGAATAAGCTTAAAGGAGATAAGAGGAATACTTGAATTACATAAAGGATGTGAAAAAGTATGATGGCTTGGCCAAGGTTTAATACCTACACTACTACAGAAGTGCCTTTTAGTGTCGGTTGTTTAACCCCCTTTGGCGTCGGTTTCTGAACGACGCCTATGTGGGCGCCGCTAAAAGGGTGGACACTTCAGCGTCGGTTAAAAAACCGACGCCTATTTAATATAAAGGCGTCGGTGTTTTATAAAACACCGACGCCAAAAGGGTTCCCGCCACAGAAAACGGCGTCATCTAGGACGCTTTCTGCGTCGGTTATATACTAAACAACCGACGCAGAAAAGTGTCCTAGATGACTCCCATTTCCTGTAGCGCAAACACTTTTGGCGTCGGTGTTTTATAAAACACCAACGCTGTAAGTCTGTGCTGACGGTTATCGGTAAATAACCGACGCCTATATCTATTTTTTTTTTTATAAATCTGTTTGCAGGCCTGCTGTGGCTGGTCAGCAGGATGAGAACCTGCAGTTCAGTTTTCTGAACTGCAGGTTTACGACATCCATTGATATCAGCCTACAAACAGGCCACAAACCTGCAAAATTAACATAAAAAGATTCACACAAGTAGATACATTCAGACATCAATTCAATTGTCACGTTCACACATATAGAATCATTCAAATACATGTTTTAACATTCAGAAACATTCATTTACAAAGTATCATTCATCATCACTATCAACATCCCAATTATATCTTACAGTTGCCACTGTTTGTACAGCTATTGCCCATTCTTCTCTTACTTCATTTAATGATTCCCTCGTATATGGAGCATGTACATTTTTTAAGCGTTTGCCTATAGTGTGGTCAGTTTTAAACACCTGCAAAGAGAATGATGTATATATATAAGTAATAATATAAAAATAAGATTGATATATTTCATACTAACTAATGAGACTATATATAATACCTCATGTATGGTATCGATGTCCAATGCGGCATGTTTGATAATCATCTGCATAAATCGCATCACATAGTATGCGCATGACCAGCCATTGTCTTGTGTAGCGCACTATAAATTGAAACATACAAATTAATACAACTAAGCACAATTCACATCAATAATATATACATTGGAGTCGGGGAGTCGGGAACTTACTTTTACGTTCTCCCAAGACAATGGCTGGTTCTTTTTCCTTGGGACCTTTCCTCCAGCATTTTTGAATGCATCTAAACCCCTACATGTTAATATAACACACTAAGTTGCATAAGTAAATAGTAATGTAATAAAAGATGTTAACGGATATAAAAAATGAAATATTTCTCACCAGAATAATGCCATTCTCATTACGTGTCCAATTTTAGTGTTTAATGTACTTCCTGCGGGATCTAGATAATAAACAGTGAACGTCCCGGGGACAATAACTAGTAACTCCCAATGTCTACCACTAGAGGTAAAAAGTTACCAATTAATAACTCAAAATGCAAAATAATAATGGAATTTTCTTAAGTCCAAATTATAAATAAAGCAAACTTACTTGACATTGAATGGAGCTATTATTATCGTCTTCATTTGATGACCAAAAATTGTAAAAGCATCTATACAGTATTGTTGAACACTATCAGGGTCTTTAGCTACCATACTAATCAATGATGGAATCAAAAATCCCACATGATCATATGCAAATTGTTTGCAATGATCTTCGATTAAGTAGCTGCAAAACATATAGACGTATGCATTAATATATAAGAAACTAGATCACCGGATCTTACACAAGGTATATGGATGTATAAACAAGATCTCACCTTATCCATGTCTCTATCATTGATGTATTCAACCATTCATACATAAACAGCTCAATAATATCTTGTATAAATAAAGAGCTGTCGTATGATTGACCTGCATAATCTGCATCTAAAGAAACAATTATAGGGCAAAGTATATTATGTGCCCGTAGCCAACATGCCATTCCCCTACAAGCAGGACCTAACGGGTATTGTAGGTCAGTTGGAACCCAAGTTGGTAATGCGGGAATTGGAGGTGGAGGCCTAGGTGCTCCTGGTGTCTTCTTTTTAACCTGTATATATAATTTCAGATCAGTTGACATCATATATACACATTAACAGTCTAAATCTATGTAAATTTATCTTACAATTTCAGTCGTGTAGAGGACATCTGCTTTGGGCCACAATATGACCCCGCTTTCTGCATCACCAAGTGTATCAATATCTGGGTGGGCATATGGCAACGCAACTTCCCTCCAATCGGGTAATACATGTATCGGGCTCACACGAATGTAGCCCTGCGGCATTGGACTCCCATGAAACGTTGCCCCAGGAAGGGACTGGTAAGCTTGCGCCTCTGCAACAACATAGTTTTCCATTCTTAAGCGGCATGGCTTCAATGCCTACAAATTTACGTAAAGAATGTTATACATATATACATATCATCTTGAAAACATATCATCTTGAAAAGACTAGCTACAATGTCATAAACAATACTTACAGCAGATGTGTTAGGCGATGGGTCTCCAGGATTACTTGCAGTCTGTGCACCAGGAGAAGAGTGGGTCGGCATAGGCTGATTGGAAGCCTGAGATGTCTGCCACCGCAGCAATTCTTCCTTGACCTTCTCAGCAACCACATCGTTGAGCTTCTTAGCAACTATATCCTCGACTCTCTTATTCTCCTATACATGGATAAAACAAATATTAGCTTTTTATTAATGAATTTCCTTTTGCAGTAACATTATAAAAATAGAATATATATGTTACCTCTTCTTGAGAAAGTCCCGCTCTGGGTTTGCGCTGGGATGGCCCAAAGAATGCTTTGATGCCCACACCAGCGCCGGCACCTCTAACACGTCCAGGATGCTCTGGGTTACCCAGAGCAACTGTCAATTCATCCCTTGTGCCCTGAGGGATGAACGTGCCTTGTTTTCTCTGCTCGTGCAGCTCCCGCTAATCACCATAAACAAAAATTGGTAAGTTAACACCACAAATAATCAATATTCAAATGATTGCTCTAAGAGTTGTATTTTACCATTTTTGCAGCCGCCTCAGCAGTTTCGGGCTTCTTTATTTCACCCTTCTTGTTTTTCCTGCCAGCTATCCAGATATCATGGCGAGGGAAGGGTGTGGCTGCAGACTCCTGAGTAGTCGCAGACTCCTGAGTAGCCGCAGACTCCGCCTGTAGTCTTTGGCGAACGCTTGCATAGCCTTTTGGACCCATAGTATGGTCATGTACATTCAGTGCACGCCTTGCTTTTTGTGCGTCACTGAGGGCCTAGTTAGTATGCACATTTATAATTACGTTAGTAGCACTAAATCTTAATCTTGAATAGGTGAATACAATGTATATTAATTAAAATGGGAGTGACGCCTAATACCTTGAATTCTTCAGATTTTCTTGAAGCAACAAAATTGTCCCAATCTTCTTTTTCCAAGAAGTTCCATTGTTCAAGGGCTGACTTCTTCTTCTTATCACCCTGTCTTATGTATTCTCTGTTCAGATTTGTCCTGTAATTCCTAAGCATCTTTCCAGCGCGTTGCATCACACTTTTACGATGCAACATCTCATCCAATGCAAACAGATTCTGTAAAATAGAAATGTTATTAACTAGTACCAAAAATATAATTGCAAATAATAGAATTTGTAATCTACAAAAAAGAATTGCAAATAATAATAACTCACGCATAAATCTTTCCATATCAAGTCTTTCTTCGCCTGAGGAACTTTATGCCAATTATCATATTTAACACCACAATGGCTTCGAGTGACAACCCCAAGATAGTTTATAAAATTATTGCGGTTCACTCCAATTGCATTCCCTCCATTATCAAACTCCACAACCAATTTGGATCCACTGCCACTCAGCGCAAGTAACTTTTTCAACAGAGTGATACCCCTTTTCTTGTTAAGTTTTTGTTGCTGCGCATCAAGTTGCTCAATTGCTTCAGTGGGTAGCTGTGCATCATCAACCTAAAATTTGACAAAAATAAACACACAGAATTAAGCCAATATAGAAATACAGGATATATGACATAACTAGAAGATAATGAATTTTATAGAAATACGGGATATGTTTTTAGAACTTACGTTGGTATCCTCGTCATGCTCGTCATGGACAGCATGCTCATCATGGACTTCATGCTCATCATGGACATCATTCTCATCATGGTGAGCCATCTGAAAATTTCATTAAAAAGGAAAACATTTAGCATTTGTATCAACTAGAATAAGGAAAACATTTAGCATTTGTATAAACATACATGTCTCTAAAATTGTGATCTTTTATCAATTAGCAATCCTTCAATGTACAAGTAATATAAAAAACAATGATTGTTCACATTCTAGGCCAACAAACACATTTCATGTCATTCTTATATGTAATAAATGTGTACCACCTATCCCATCCTTGAACACCTAATCTCACTAGTAAGTGTATAATGTGTATTGGGTTTTCAAGAAAATTTCGGCAGCATTTCCCCACTGTTCTCTAAGTACATATGTACTTAGAGAACAAACGGGGAAATGCTACTGAAATTTTCTCGAAAACCCAATACACATTATACACTTACATCCTAAGTGAGATTAGGTGTTCAAGAACAGTCCCAAACCGGGGACTATCCAAGATTTACTCCTAATGAGTAAATTTTGGACGGGTTTCTAGGCCAACAAACACAATAATATATATCTACAATGAAGCCGGACTCCATACAAACAGTATATAATTTAGTGATTGTTCATTCTAATTTATATCAATGTACAAGTAATATAAAAAACAATGATTGTTCACATTCTAGGCCAACAAACACATTTCATGTCATTCTTATATATAATAAATGTGTACCACCTATCCCATCCTTGAACACCTAATCTCACTAGTAAGTGTATAATGTGTATTGGGTTTTCAAGAAAATTTCGGCAGCATTTCCCCGCTGTTCTCTAAGTACATATGTACTTAGAGAACAAACGGGGAAATGCTACTGAAATTTTCTCGAAAACCCAATACACATTATACACTTACATCCTAAGTGAGATTAGGTGTTCAAGAACAGTCCCAAACCGGGGACTATCCAAGATTTACTCCTAATGAGCCAATCTTGGACGGGTTTCTAGGCCAACAAATACATGTGTTGTCATTCTTATATATAATAAATGTCTATAAAGTACAGGCAACATGGTTAATCCTAATCAATAGAGCATTATTAAATAATAAATCAAGAAATCAATAGTTTCAAACAAAAGGTCTAGGAATCTTTACTAGACATTATATGTATCCCTAATCATCATATTTAACATACTACATTATTATGAACATCCAGATCAGATTAAGATCATACTATGTTATAACCATTGGTTTAATAACCCTATTTCTGCATGTACATGTTTATCAACTTTAAAACCCTATAATTCATGAAATCATTCTAATTCAATTTAATATGTTGGGATCACATAATTATATAATGACATCAGAATATATAGAAGAATCATAATTAACATGATTAACAACATGCTCATCAAACTAGGGTTTTCTTGAATATCATCTAATATTTGTGTACTAGACATTATATTTATCCCTAATCATCATATTTAACATACCATTATTATGAACATCCAGATTAGATTAACTCTAATCAAATACATTACATGCATTTTTATCACAACAATTTGATCGATGCATAAAAAAGCAGAGCAGCTAGCAGCGGGAAGACCAACCTTGTCAGAGGGAAGAAGGCAGAGGCTCCGGTGGCTCTGGCTGGAGAAGTAGCTAGCAGCGACGGCGGTGGAGGAGCAGCTAGCAGCTCCGGTGGCTCTGGCGGTGGTTGCGGCGGCGCGACGACCGTGGAAAAGCACCAGGCGGCGCCGAAGAGTCAGGCGTGGCGGCGGCCTCAGGCGCTTGGAGCAGCAGGGGCAGGCAGCAAGGGCGGGCAGTAGGGGCGGCGGAGAAGGGGGCGCGGAGAAGGAGGAGTGGTGGTGGAGAAGGGGGCGCCGGAGAAGGGGGCGCCGGAGAAGAAATAGCCGGAGAAATGGCACTGGAGAAGAAATCGCCGGAGAGAAATCGCCGGCAGCAGAGAAATAGGGTAATTGCTCGCAATGAAATAGAAGAAAGGGGAAGAGTCGGGCGATCGCGGAGTATTAGTTCCCATATAGCGTCGGTTGTTTGCATCCACCGACGCCTAAACATCTTTAGCGTCGGTTGTTTGCAACAACCGACGTCCAATTGGACGATATTTTCATGAAATTGTTTGGCGGGAACAACCTTCCGCGTCGGTTATAAAAGGATAACCGACGCTGAAAGTGACACTTTTTGCGCAAATTTTCATCGCACATAGGCGTCGGTGTATACCTACATGACCGACGCTGACAATGACACTATTTTTTTTTTATCTAAATTTGGATTTCGCGGCCGACTTTCAGCGTCAGTTTGTTATAAACCACCGACGCTGAATACAAAGCGGTACCCGTGTCTGGCTGGTCTTTGAATATAGACGTCGGTTTGCTTAAAAAACTGATGCCTAACATATAAGGCGTCGGTTTTTCTTAATAACCGACGCCCAGAAAAGTGACATTGAATGCTATTTCTGTAGTAGTGCTAGTAAAGGTGATGTGGTATTCAGTGATGATGCACATGATTGACATAGTTCAATACCTGGAATAATTGCACATGATTGGTAATAACCCAATACCTGGAATAATGTCACAGGATTGGTAATAACCCCATACCTGGAATAATGTCACAGGATTGGTAATAACCCAATACCTGGAATAATGTCACAGGATTGGTAATAACCTAATACCTGGAATAATGTCATAGGATTGGTCATAACCCAATACCTGGATTAATTACACAGGATTGGTAATAACCCAATACCTGGAATAATGTCACATGATTGGTCATAACCCAATACCTAGAATAATGTCACAGGATTGGTAATAACCCAATACTTGGAATAATGTCACAGGATTGGTCATAACCCAATACCTGGAATAATTGCACAGGATTGGTAATAACCCAATACTTGGAATAATGTCATAGGATTGGTCATAACCCAATACCTGGAATAATTTCACAGGATTGGTAATAACCCAATACCTGGAATAATGTCACTGGATTGGTCATAACCCAATACCTGGAATAATGTCACATGATTGGTGATAACCCAATACCTAGAATAATGTCACAGGATTGGTCATAACCCAATACCTGGAATAATTGCACAGGATTGGTAATAACCCAATACCTGGAATAATGTCACAGGATTGGTCATAACCCAATACCTGGAATAATTGCACAAGATTGGTAATAACCCAATACTTGGAATAATGTCACAGGATTGGTCATAACCCAATACCTGGAATAATGTCATAGGATTGGCCTTAACCCAATGCCTAGAATGGTTGCACAGGATTGGCATAGTCCAATGCCTGGAATGGTTGCACAGGATTGGCATAGTCCAATGCCTGGAATGTTTGCATATAATTGGCATAGTCCAATGCCTGGATAGAATATGATGATGTATACTCACATGACTAGTATAATTCAATATCTGGCTAACAGATTAGCTAAGGTCAACAGACAGAAATGAGAATGATTCATGGATGACATACCATGATAATGAGTATCTCATTATAAGCTTGAGATGTTGATATAGTAAGATGGATAAATGATATACATGTTCACCATATTCCTTATAAAGTGAATAGATGATTTACTACTCTATCATAGATAGTTGCAATGCTTTAAAAGAAGAGAATGTTCTGAACTGCTTATCCTCTGCTCAGTTTTATAATGTTTATCTGCAATAATAAAGTTTCTGGTGGAGAGTTATATCTCTCACTGGGACAATTTCAATTGTCTCACCCCCGTGGGATCCAACATTTTTAGTTGGACGTAGATGAGGAGGTAGAAATCATACAGTAGGGAAAGAACAGCAGCATCAGGGATACCATTAACATCTCAGGTGGAGATACTGGTTGTTGTGTCTTATAGATATGAGTCCTATGTGTCGTCTCTATACTCTCATGTCCTAGGAATCAATACTTAGTGTTTTTATAATCGATCTAAGATTTTGGCTTGAATGTCTCGAGGTTTTGTGTTGCTCATGTGTAGACTTAATAGAGAAATTGATGTATATAATCCTCAAGAAGAGATGGTACATGGTATGTACTTATGGACCAGTTTGTACATGTAACACTTTGGTTCTTGTTATTAAGAGTTTCCTAGAATTGGATCTCTTTGCAAAAGGTTTTAATTTTTAGTGATTTTTGTTAATCTGTTGTTAATAATCGCTTCCGCTTAGTTAATGGCATTTTGTTTGAATGGTGTATCACAATAAGCATCAAAGGCAAGCTTCCAATTCTTTTTGGTTTAGTCATATGAGATAATGATAGAACAGATTGAATGTCTAGAGAATGATAGTACTCAATGACGTATGCTTTTAGGTTCAGGACCTGAATGATGAGATCATACGGATGCTAAGAGTTTGTACATTCTTATTATGTCCCTAGTCGGATGTCATTGTGGAAGGTGGATAGACAACAATGACACACAAGACTAGATTGTGGTGTTGGTTTATGACAAAATCTCGTTAGTCATGATATGGAGATATCAAACCAAACACATAGGTACTTGTTAGAGAACAAGTGTATCGGACAGTCACACCGTGAGTTTGACACATGGAACCATGACATGGTAGTCACAGTCAGTTCTCACAGTGATGGTGGTGAGTGTGATTCTTTGACCTGAAATCACTACACTCAACACATGTCGTTGGGTACACTTTTACATCATCAAACATAGTCTTGAAACATGGGTTGTTATAAAGGTGATGATTGGGTGGCTTTGACACATGGGGCTTTTGAGGGGTGAGTTATAGATATGGGATTTGTCCCTCCTGAGGGAGTTTGATATCCATGGCCACTTGATGAGTTGGATTGAGATAGGCGTGCACGCATGTGTGAATCAGTATGTGATATTGATGTCATACATATCTCCTCCAATCTACTCTAAGATCAAGAAAGTGAATGAATGTTGACAGGATGATTGTTCCATGCCTTGAGTTCATTCGGGATAACAGAGACAAAGGAATTATACATTCACTGTAACACCATTCACGGATTGTAGGATTGAAAGTTGTTCTCCAAATTTCATTTTTTACTTGGGTAGCACTGATGTGCGACTAGGCACCGCTCTTTGCTTGTGAAGTCATAAGTGTTATGGACTTTCACTTCCAACGTGAAATGGGCATGTAGGGTCACACACATAGTATTTAACCTGGATGAGGAATTTATCCACAAATGATGTTTAGATTGATTACTAAAGGAGTTTAGTAGTTCAATTAAACACTTAATCAATTGATGGCTCAAAATCATAGTGTTCAAGGTGTTGGACCAGATGATTAAGAGTATCGGAATGATTGGAACTGCAATTGACTGATTTGCATAGTCTACTTCCCCAACCGATCGACTCACAGGCTTGAACCGATCGACTCAGGTTGATGAACCGATCGGCTCAAGTGGTGAGTCCATCGGCTCACGTTTCAATGAAACGATTGGCTCAATTGTTGAACTGTTCGATTTGTGTGACCAACTGAGATCGTTTGGAAAGTCAGAAGACACTTTTTGCAAATACATATTTGTTTCACTTGTACAAATTTGATTTGGACAAGGACTAATATTTGATTAGTTGGAAACAAACATGAAAGTCAATTCGAATTGGACCAAGACAATGAATCGATCGGCTCATGCTTGAACCAATCGGCTCAGGTATCCCAACCGATCGGTTCAAGTGTGAACCAATCGGCTCAGGTCCCCAACCTACCGTTTCATGCTTGAAACGATCGGTTCAGCTGGCGCAGTTGGTTGTTTTTGTGGAAAATATTGAACCCTTCTACTCCTTCTTTAATCCCACATTGCCCGGGGTAGAGAACCCTGTCCCATGACCCTCCTATATATAGGGGTATTGGGGGCTTCTCAGGAACAACAACTCAGAACACCAGTTGCTCTGCAAAATTGTCGTTCTCTCTGGTTGTGGTAACCGAGAGAGCCCGAGCAAGTGCTAACTGATAAGGGAGGCACAGTAAGGGAAAGACAACTGCAGAAAAGCAACTAGTTACAGGAGAGTGTGTCGATGACTAGTATGCTGATAGGAGGGTGCGACTCCTTCTGATTCCTTCTACAAAAAGGAGACCGGAGTTCCAGGTGGTCCGTGTGGACTACTTAAGAGGTGGGAGACTTCTACCGCTTAGAGGACAACTATCAATCCCGACAATCCCGGTGAGATCAGGAGTTGCACAGACACCGTCCAAGACCGGAGGTGAAGACCGCGCAAGCCGTGAGGTAACGTCGCCGAGAAAGCCTCAGGATAAGGTATGTCTCTACAAACCATCCTTCATATTGTATAAACGTTGATGCGATTCCTTTATTCTGGGTTCGGGAGATGAAATTTTTTTGTTTTTGCTGCCTTCTTTGTCTCCCCTGAAACCCAACAGTGGTATCAGAGCCACGCCAACTACTTTATACTTTAGGATTATCGATATGATTGATTTTAGTTTGTCGGCTTTATTTATTGCATACGATGTGAATAAAATTGGCTTTTTGCATGTCCAATCCTAAATCCACAAATCCCAATATACATATATCATATGTAATATGAATGCACTCGATACGCGTCACCCTTAAACGAGTTTTGTCGTGGATGTATAGCGTGGTTATGGCCAATAAACCCTATATGTGTGCTTGGTTGTATGCAGTTGCTTGCATCTCGGTCTGTGCACTGATTCCCTACCTCTTTATTCCTGATGTAACTCAAGATAACTCGAGATTTCTTTCCTACCTTTGCTCTCCCCGAATGTAACTCGGGGTTTCCCAATTTAAATGTAAATAGGATAGATTTTTTTAATATTTCCTGTTATATCAAAGAACGGAGGACAATCTGACGACTATTGAGATGATCGATTCAAGGCATGAACCGATCGGTTGGCGATCCAGACGAGCGGGCGGCGACCTAAGGAGATGCACAATGACCAGGCGAACTGATCGGTTGGAGGAGCCAATCGATCGGCTGGTGGCACCCTAACGACTGGCCAGGGCGAGCAGGTCATTCATGTGATGAGTTGATCAACTCGGATGGCTATAGCACTTCATCATGGAAAGGTTGCATGTGATGTAAATCTAGATGACAGTGATTCCTCTTGGCTCGAGGAATCACATTAGGATGGCCAAAATCATCGCTTTTATCGTTTCACCTGTTTTTATGGGATATAGCATGTATATGATATGTACTATGTATTTTGGTGATTGGATATGTATATGTACCTATAAAACCAAATCCCTCATCTAAATATTAAATCTTTTACGCCTTCCATTAGTGGCACACTTGAAAAACTTGATCTACCAAGCGTAGGTTATACCAAAGTGTGGTGCGTCGTCTATCTCGTGGAAGTGTGAAGGGTAAACATGTAGGTTTTGCCAAAGCAGGGTGCATGTTTACCGTGTCATCTTTTGGGTTAGACTTAACTAGTGATTCTTAGAGAATCTAAGCCCAGAGGCACGGAATGTTCATGGCAAGGTGTTGTGCATGTTCATTCATCAAGAGTTGCATATGATGCAATTGGCATGATGGCCTACCTAAATAGTCAAGATTGTGGGCAATCAGCCAAAGCTGACTCATGACTTGATGAAATATGGATCTTGACCCACTAGAAGATTGTACGCTGCAATCTTCCGAATTGATGGTGAAGGCTATCAATTTGAACAAAATAGTGGGAGTGATAATTAACTAAAGTCATAATTATATCATCAACCTTTCAAGACAATCAAATAAGTCAAAATTGAGTTTTGGACTAAATTGCATATGTTTCCCTTTTTAGTACAAATGACAATAAACAACAATCACTTTTCATTGCGATCGGTCCTTGAAAAGGACAAGTGTAACATACTCAAATCTAGACACATAGTTGTAGCCTCCCTTTTTCTAGGCCCTAGTCTATTATATTTACAATGAATACCCGATCTACCTAATTCACCATGCATTAGAGATAATCAGAGCTAATCATTATCAAAAATGCATTAATATCCTTTATGTATGATAAAATAACCATAATACACTCAATAACAAGACTTAAGGAACAAATATATCGAATACCCAAACTCGACCCTAGAGTTAATACTTACCCTTTTTGTATGATATTTCCCTTAAAATAATATTAGGCACATATGACTTGGTGAGATAAAGTTAACCTCTCTATTTGAGGTTTGAGGGTAGATGAAATAATCAGAAATATACCAATTGTTGAGCTTTTTCTTAAGTTGAGCCTTATATAAACTTTCTTAGTGATTAGTTGAGGAAACTAGAGAAATACAATTTTCAATGATTACCTTGGGTGAAGGAATGTAAGGGATACACAAAATAAACATATAACATACAACTAATTAAATTGAACACTTAATAACAACAAAAGCCAAATTTTATTCAAGAATCATGTACCTTACACCTTATTTAGCTTCCATGCAAAATCTCAAGTTAATCAAATAATGTTTGCACCCCCTACTAAATTAAGAACACATAAATTCTATATCACCTAAGTTTTTAGATCAAATTATATTTACATTTTGTTGCCACTCATTTATTGCTAGCCTCACAGTCTCACGATTAAAGACCACTGTGACTGTGTCATCCGCATACATATCTGTGATCTCGCGCTGACCTAGCCCCCCCCACAATGAACGGAAACTCGGCAACCAAAGACCTCTTCCCCCGCCTTCTCCTCGCTTGAGCCTATTTACTATCTCCTCTCTTCTCCTTTTCCCCTTCCTAACCTTCCTCTCTCTTTCTCTCCACGCATAGGGTGAACTATGGCCTCTGCCCACTGTTCTTCTTCTTCTTCTTTTTCCTCCGACTGCTCCCTCATTTACCCTCACGCTAAAATGCAGTCACCACTAACCTTCTTCTTCTCCTTCCTCTTCTCCCTTGCCGCCACCTGCAGGGACTGTCGCAGGTCATCTCCTCGTTCCCACCTGCAACTGCCCGTCGCCTCTATGCTCCGCCATCGGGTCAGCCGCCACCAGATCTGGTGATCACCAACCGCCAATGCAAGGTTCCCAGCCTCCCTAACCATGGCGTTGTAGCAGCTAAAAGCCTGGCAACCAGCACCACCGACTCCAGCGGCCGGCACCAGGCCTCTAAACCTCCACATTCCCCCTGAAACCCATCGTCCCTACAGTCAACGTCTGACCCAGCGGTGCCCTTCTTCTCCAGCGCCACCTCCTTCCTTACCCGTCGTCGACCCTATCTCACACCATCAAAAACATCACCATCATCACCGCCCTCTTCATGTATCCGGACTGTATCAGACCCCACCACCAGTTACCATCTGGTTCAACCTGATCGCCACCAGCTCCGATCATCTCCCTACCCACCAAAGCACCCACCTTCGTCTGAAGACGCAGACTCCCACAGATTATTTGTTTGAAACCAATCGACGTCGTCGGCCCTCTCCTCTGTCTCCACGACAGCCAGCTTCCTCACTGGTACCACCACCATCCATCGCTGCGGCGGCTTGCACTACCGGCGGACTGCAGACCTGACTGCACCGCTTACAGACCATATCCCAACCCCCGCCAGCCTAGACATCACCTCCTCCTCCGTCTTGACACCAAGCGGCGGTCTGCAACTCAGACTTGGGTGCCTTTGCCTTGACCCCAAGCGGCCTGCAGCCACCTCGGCGTTTCAGACTCGAAGCCGCCTACCTCCCTCGCCAGCAACGAATCCTGATGACCTGCAACCCATCCGCAAACAACAGCACCACCACCGGTGGTCGTGATCTACTTGCCTTTACCACCGCCTCCAAGGTCACCCCCTCCACTTCGTGTGCATCAGATGCCTGGCCGCGGAATCTGTCTCCTCCGTTCGGCAGCTGTACAGAAACACAAACAAGCAGTGCGGAGGCCCACTAGCGAGAAACATGGAGGTCACTGTTGCGGCAGCACAACCTTCTCTCACGCCAACATGATTGTTTCCACCACTGAAAGTCGAGCACCATCCATCTTCCACCGTCATCACCCTAGGCCCCGTCGCCCACTCCCTTCTTCCTTCACCCGCCGTCATCACTGCAAGGGTCGTGGTTGCCTATTGACGGTACTGATGACCGATCTGGTGGGTGCTAGACACCACTGCCTCCTCCTGTGCACCACTCCAGTAGACCATGATGATCATTTTTTTCAACCATCACATCTAGCTCGAGCCTTGGTTGTGAGCTCAAAGCATGCAACGTCAAGCAAGTGCTATATACATGTTGAATATGCCTCGGATCTGGTAGCCACTTGAAGACTCAACCTGCTCATTTGTCTTACAGGTTAGGAATCTCTTATGTGCTGATTATGATTCTATAAAATAAAGAAACTAAGTATAATATGTTTCTAGATTAGATACTATGTTATTATGACTTAATCATACGTATGCATTCAGAATAATAATCAACTATTGCCATATATACCACCCTAGCATGCAAACAGATTGGTGTATAGGTAAGACAAGTATACACACGTCAATAAATCAGATTCCTATGTTCAAAATGTTATGAACTTGATTAGTAGTAGTAAAATATTAGGGAATACATTCAACCATAATATATATCTTTCATTTGGCTATCCTAATAATTATCACACTAGTATATACATGTTGGATCTTTGATATATAGTTACGTTATGCAATTGTTAAGTTCTTACATTCAAAACCTTATATAGCCATTGGAGAATCAAGATTCCGAATACGCATATAGATATATTTGATGATAATTTGACATATAATATGGACTGTGATGCTTATTTATATAGGTTGGTCTAATCGTAATAGAATGTTATATAGGAGAAATCATACATATAACATGAACATTTTTATTACCGATGCATAGTATAATGATGTATGCATGTTGGTTTACCTATATTTAAATAAGAGGTTTGTGTACTCTTATGTGAGTGCATGAGACACTTCAAACCTAAAATCTTCAATAAGATCATTTTAATAAAAAAATACCTAATGTGCAGTGCATGCCGAAGCCTAGTTGACTAAATATGAGTCGCATGATAGTCATAGAAAGAATAAACTACAAGGCCTAAACCAAAAGAATGTGAATTACCCTCAAATACATATATGTACCCTAGATATATTTAAACATATGTATCTAGGAATGGATATTTGAACTAAAACAAGTACCTAAAGAATCATATATCTACTTAATATGACTAAACCTCCATTATGTCATTAGGTGATTGGTACTAGGATAAGAACAATATGAAAATCTATACTAGGAACATATACACAAGTTTTCATGAGTTCGTCTGACATAGCTAATGTGTTCTTAGGGTGGAATCTTGAATTTATGGACAAAGTATACCTATTGAGTTAACCTTTAGCCATGAAGATCAGGTATGTACACTCTCTATTTTTATTTTGGGCATTAAATGACTGAAATCCATATATCTTTTAATGTGGCATCTCTTGAATTGTAAATCCTTTTTAAAATCCAAATACTTGGACATTTATTGCTCCTGATATGAATTCCTTTTGTTTCTGTGATATTTAAATTGCTATGTTCCTATGGGTCTTTGGGCCCCTCCTGCCTTGTTGTCTTTTATTTGAAATTGACTAAAATGATAGTCTTGCCACTCTATTTTATGCATGCTACATGTTTGACTAGAATATCTAGAATAGCGGTACTTATGTACAACCATATTTATTTAGGGCATGCGTATTCCGCACGGGGTGTGCGTTTCCACCCTTGTTTATTTTTAGGCCATGATCCTATGGTGTTATGGCCCTGTTTTAGGTATATTTAGTCTACATTGTTATGCATGCAAATATTTGTTGTTTTAATGTGATTCTGTGGATGATTGTTATGGAAAGACACTATTTTATTACCATGTTTGTAATCTGAAATTTAATATGCCTAGTTTCTTTTGTTACTTTTCTCTTGAACATACCTAATTGCAAATAGCCCCCTTTTCTTGTGGGAACATCTCTTTTTATACTTTTAACCCTATATAATGCCCAGAATGTTTTATATATGTACATACTCAGCCTTTGCTGACCTCTATGTTGTTTCCTATGTTCTGGGTGATGTTCGTTTCCACCCAGGTTTAGGTACATTAAAGATCAAGATTGCTCGAAGATCATATAAAGAGAATTATACCTAAGGATAGCTTGGAATGGCTAGGTTACCCTCTGCTACTGGGCTTATTTGTAGATAGTTCAAGTTTTTTGTAAATTCACCTTTTATGGCGATGAGCTTTTGTATAAATGAATCATGAGGTGACTTTGTAATTGTTTTGTTTCTGCTGCTTTATTATTACATGGCTCTTGTATTATATCATTTGAGTGGATCCCCTTTCAGGTCTCACTCTTTACAAAATGGTATCAGAGCCAAAGCAGTCGGTAACTTGACTATTTCAAGTTATCCTTGGTTAACCCTTAATTACATAGGTGACCCTTAGAGGTTATTGATAAACCTATTTCCTAGTAATAAATACCAATGAGGGTTTTCAACCCCTGACTAATTTGGTCACTTGCACTCCTCGAATCACCTATCTATGTGAACGTGAGTTAGTCTTTAGTAACCTGTAGCACCCACCCCTTCTTTATAGAGGTGGGATGAAGCTAAATCAAACTGATTCTTGTAGTGTTTGGTTTACATCTCATAATTTTCTAGGATATTAGCCTAAGAGCTATGAAGTGTGGGTTGATTTAACAGTCATAGATAGGGATCATCCTAGTCCTCACCCTAACTCCCTTTCTTTGTTGTTATCTAGTACGTCTCACGTACATACTTTTTGGGTTGAGCATGGGTGAAAAACAACATAAAACCCTGATGTAATTTCTAGAGTTGAGATTAATTCCTTGACACCATGTGATAATTAGGATTAGCTCTTTTATGGTTAGGCATGACATGTTGGTATGTATGCCCTGAGAGCCAATCATAGGATGATTGGTGGGATACATTAAGATTGATTTGATAAACATAAAAGGCAAGCTTCCAATTCTTTCTGGTTCAGTCATATGAGATAGTGATAGAACAGATTGAATGTCTAGAGAATGACAGTACTCAATGACGTATGCTTTCAGGTTGAGGACCTGAACGATGAGATCATACAGATGCTAAGAGTTTGTACATTCTTGTTATGTCCCTAGTCGGATGTCATTGTGGAAGGTAGATAGACAACAATGACACACAAGACTAGATTGTGGTGTTGGTTGATGACAGAATCTCATTAGTCATGATATAGAGATATCAAACCAAACACATAGGTACTTGTTAGAGAACAAGTGTACCGGACAGACCCACCATGAGTTTGACACATGGAACCATGAGATGGTAGTCACAGTCAGTACTCACAGTGATGGTGGTGAGTGTGATTCTTAGACCTGAAATCACTGCACTCAACACATGTCGTTGGGCACACTTTGACATCATCAAACGCAGTCCTGAAACATGGGTTGTTATAAAGGTGATGATTGGGTGGCTTTGACACATGGGGCTTTTGAGGGGTGAGTGATAGATATGGGATTTGTCCCTCCTGAGGGAGTATGATATCCATGGCCACTTGATGAGTAGGATTGAGAAAGGCGTGCACGCATGTGTGAATCAGTATGTGATACTGATGTCATACATATCTCTTCCAGTCTACTCTGAGATCAAGGAAGTGAATGAACGTTGACAGGATGACTGTTCCATGCCTCGAGTTCATTTGGGATATCAGTGACAAAGGAATTATACATTCGTTGTAACACCATTCACAGATTGTAGGATGAAAGTTGTTCTCCAACTTTCTACTTTCACTTGGGTAGCACTGATGTGTGACTAGGCACCGCTCTTTGCTTGTGAAGTCATAAGTGTTATGGACTTTCACTACCAATGTGAAATGGACCTGCAGGGTCACACACATAGGATTTAACCTGGAAGAGGAGTTTTGTCCACAAAGCAATGTTTAGATTGATTACTAAAGGAGTTTAGTAGTTCAATTAAACACTCAATCAGTCGATGGCTCATTATCGTATGGTTCACGGTGTTGGACGCATTGATTGGAGTATCGGATTGATTGAAATCGCATTTGACTGATTTTGCCCAACCTGTGCTCCCAACCGATCGGCTCATGTGATGAACCGGTCGGCGGAGGTTGCTGAACCGGTCGGCCGGAGTGTCCAGGCCGATTGGCTCATGCTCAGGTTGAAACGACCGGTTCAATGGTTGAACCGATCGGCTCAACTGGTGCAACCGACCAGTTGGGAAAGTCATGTCGGCAAGAATTTTCCTTTCGTTTCAAATTTCCCAATTCGATTGGGAATAATATTGGTATTCGATACCAATTGGGAAAGAAACAAGGAAAGTCTTTTTGAGCTGGATTAGGACCATCAACTGATCGGTTCAGGGCACCAACCGATCGGTTGGAGTGCCCCAAACGATCGGCTCAGGTCCAACCGATCGGCTCAATGGCCGAACCGATCGGTTCAGTTGTGAACCGATCATTTCAAGTTGCGAACCGGTTGCTTTTTGTGGAAAATTCTCGAACCCTTCTACTCCTGCTTTAGTCCTGCATTGCCCGGGATGGAGAACCCTGTCCCATGACTCTCCTATATATAGGGGTATTGGGGGGCTTCTAAAAGTACAGCTCAGTGCAACCAGTTGCTCTGCAAGTTGTCGTTCTCTCTGGTTTTGGTAACCGTGAGAGAGCCCGAGCAAGTGCTTCCCGCAAAAGGGAGGTGCAGCAAGGGAAGGACAACTGTAGTTGCAACAGGAGGCAGGAGAGCGTGTTGGCGACTAGTACGTCAACAGGAGGGTGCGACTCCTTCCACTTCCTTGTCGGACAAGGAGTGTGGAGTTCCAGGTGGTCCGTGTGGACTACTACAGAGGCGGGAGGACACTGCCGCTTAGGAGGACAACTGTCATCCGACAGTCCGGTTCGAGTAGGAGTTGTCAGTCCTGGTGCGACCAGGAGCGGCACAGACATCGTCGAAGTCCAGAGTTGAAGACCGCGCATTGCGCGAGGTATTGTCGCCGAGCAAGTCTCGGGACAAGGTATGATTCCGCAAACCATCCTTACCTATTATATAGACGTTGACGCGTTTCCTCGGTATGGGTTGGGGAGAAATTTTTTTGTTTCCGCTGCCTTCTCTGTCTCCCCTAAAACCCAACAGTGGTATCAGAGCCACGTCAGCTGTTCTATATTTTAGGAATATCGATATGATTGATTTTGGTTTGTCGCCTTTATTTATTGCATACGATGCGAATAATATTGGCTTTATGCATGTCTAATCCTAAATCCACAAATCCCTAATTAAATATATGATATGTATTATTAATGCACTCGATACGCGTCGCCCTTAAACGAGTTTTGTGGTGGATATGTGTAGCATGATTATGGCCTATAAACCCCTATCTGTGATTGGTTGTGTGTGGTTGTTTGCATCTCGGTCTGTGCACCGATCTTCCCTCTCTTATTCCTGATGTAACTTGAAATAATTCGAGATTCTTTCCTACCTTTGCTCCCCCCGAATGTAAATCGGGGTTTCCCCTTTTAAATCAATGTAATTAATAGAATAGGATTTTATTTCCTGTTATGTCAAAGACCGGCGGACATCAAGACGACAGCTGAAACGATCGGTTCAAGGTGTGAACCGATCGGTTGACGTTCCATACGATCGGTTCAAGGAGTGAACCGATTGGTTGATGACCGGTTCAAGGAGCGAGACGAGCGGGTGGCGGACATGACGAGATGCACGACGACCAGGCGAACCGATCGGTTGGAGGAGCCAACCGATCGGCTGGTGGCACCCAGACGACCGGCTGGAGAGTACAGATCATTCATGTGATGAGTTGATCTACTCAGATGGCAAGGCACAGAGTTCATCTTGTACAGGTTGCATGTGATGTAGACCTAGATGACCGTGATTCCTCTTGGCTCGAGGAATCACATTAGGATGGCCATAATCATCGCTTTTATCGTTTTGTGCATGTTTTCTGTGGGATACAGCTTGAATATGATACGTACTATGTATTGTGGTGATTGGATATGTATATGTATATAAAATCAAATCCCTCATTAAAATATTAATTTTTAGATGCCTTCCAAATGCGACACACGTGAAAAGCTTGATCGACCAAGTGTGGGCACGCCCAAGCGTGGTGCACCGTCTATCTCGTGGAAGCGTGAAGGATGAATGTGTGGGTCTGCCCAAGCAGGGTGCATGTTCATCGTGTTTGCTTTGGGTCGGACTTAACAAGGTGACCTAGATAGGATCTAGCGCCTTGAGGCATGGAGATGATCATTGCAAGGAGTTGTGGATGACATCTTATCAAGAGTTGCATATGATGCAATCGGCAATAGTTGCCTACCTGAGAGATCTATGTTGTGGGTGACAGCCCAAGCTGGTCCATGACTTAGAGGATTTTAGGATCTTGCCCACTAGAAGGTTGTACGCTGCAATCTTCCGAATTGATGGTGAGGGCTATCAATTTGAAGTAAAATAGTGGGAGCGATAATTAATTAAAGGCCTAATTATATCGTCAAATTCTCAAATCAATCAAATAAGTCAAAAATGAGTTTTGGACTAAAATTGCATATTTTCTTTTTGTAGTTCAAATGGCAACAAACAACAACAACTTTTCTTTGCGATTGGTCCTTGACAAGGGCAAGCTAAATGGGACAAACTTCCACGACTGGTATCGGACATTGAGAATTGTTCTCACTCAAGAGCGCAAGCTCTATGTCCTGGATACTCCAATTCCAGAGGAACCCGCTCCTAATGCACCAAAGGCAGAAAGGGATGCTTACAAGAAGCATTCTGATGATGCCATTGATGCAAAGTGCTTGATGCTATGTTCAATGAACCATGAGTTGCAGAGGCAACATGAGAACATGGGTGTCATAGAGATGATTCTGCATCTCAGGAACATGTATGAAGATCAGGCACGGCAAGAGAGGTACAATGTTTCTAGGGCGTTGTTCAAGTGCGTCATGATAGAAGGAGATCCAGTTGGTCCTCACACACTCAAGATGAGTATGTGGAGAACCTGCAGAGACTGGGATTTCCACTGAGCCAAGAGTTGGCTACTGACGTGATCGTTGCCAGAATCTTACAGTCAGTTTGTGATGAACTACAACATGAACAACTTTGATAGGCCATTGTCAGAGTTGTTGGGCATGTTGAGGACAGCCGAGTTACAGATGAAGAAGGACAAGCCTAAATCCGTGATGGTGATCACGAGCAAGAAAGGCAAGTCCAAGCGCAAGGGCAAGGGCAAAGCTAAGAAAGGTTCTGAAGCTAGCCAGGAGTCCAAGCCATCTTCAGCTCTCAAGGCCAAGGGAGGCGTGACCAAGAAAGGAAATTGCCACCATTGTCAAAAGTCAGGACATTGGAAAAGGAATTGTCCTCTCTACTTGGAAGAACAAAAGAAGAAGGAGGCGACTGAAACCTCTACTTAAAGGTGTCATGAAAGTAAACTTGTAACACTTTTGAGATATATTATATCAAGATGTAAAGTCTAAAGCATTCTTACTTGTGGCAAGTGTTGCCTTTATAGATAGGAATACTTTAGTTTATTTTCAACCAATAAGGCATGTAATACAGTTATGAACTGCTATTTCATACTTTCCAATAGATAGAAACACTTTATTTTTTCATATTGTATGACAATGATGGCAATTAATAAAGAGATGTTTCAATTTATAAAGATGTGATCTTTGTGGCAATGCCTTATTTATCTTGTGATATTTGATATGCATAAGATAAGACGATACCTAAAAGTTATAGATAACTCAAACAATTTAATTAGCATTAATCATGAGAAATTCATTTCTAGTTTCCATGTGATGGATAAATCTAGACTCTTTTGGTTATAGAACCAGTAAGAGACATGAATATCTTGGACATGATTAATCAATCTTCACTAATGTAGTGGGAGAGTGATTATCCTATTAGGTATAATACATGTGATGTATTTACATACCTATTGGAATAAATGCTAATACTTCAAATGGTGTTTAGAAAAATACCAATATGAATATCTTGAAGTGTTCAAGATTATCATAAATGAAGTACAAATTTGGTAAAGTATTAATTCTTGATGAAATCAATGAATGAAATACTTGGACCAAATGTTTGAGATCCTTATGAGTGATTATGATAGTGTATCATAGTGAACTCATGATTAAGGCATGGTGATGTCTGAATCAAGAAGGAATCATACTCTAAGGAGTTACAGAATGATTATCAAATAACAGAATTCTTCTTAAGAAAAGAATACCCCACACTAATAAAAGAAATTCATAATCACATGGGTTGTGAGTTCTTATATCTTTAACATATACACCTCAATTATCTATGTGATGAGTTGTTCATATGATGAGTCAACTATCAAGATGAATATGAGGAACCGAATCTTGAGTTATGGTTTAAAACCATTACATCCTAAATGAATTCCATGTGAACCATAAGGTATGACCTTGATGGTAGCACTCATTGGATCATATCCATAAGTGCAGATGAGTCTTAAGTGTTAAGACACATGGATAACATTTTGAGAAGGATGATGCTTGTTGATTGCAACTTAATGGCTAAGACATTTGGCATATGGATACTAAAAACGCATTCCTATGAGGAATAAAACCAGGATGTGTATGTGACACAGCCTATAAGGTTTATGAATCCACTAATGCAAATGAAGTCTATAAGTTACAATGGACTAATCAATGTGATTGATTGAGTACAACCAACTCAAAATTGGATCTTTATTTTGATGATATAGTCAAAGGGTTTGACTGATATGTCAAAGATAAAGAAGGGATCTGTGATTTAGTGGGAGCGTGTTCACATTCCACATATTGATGTGAAATGGAAATGTTCTAGATTGGAAATCTGAATGTGGAAATTATCTTTAAGGAAGATAGAGATGTTTCCTATGTGATAGGAATAGAGATCTATAGAGATAGTTGTCGAAAATCTCTTGACCTGGAAAGAGAGAGCATACATTGGCAATCTGTACTGAAGTGTTCAGTATGCACAGATTCAGTGGGAGAAAACTTGTCCATGTTACATGGAGTTAGTATCCCAAGGCCAAGTGTCCAATTCTTATTAAGAATGGGAACACTAAGAATAGATATAGATCTATCATGTATGTAATCATCCCATTATCTTGCATGTATGACATGGCAAGAATAAAATGCATTCATCATCTTGTATGTACGACATGGCAATATGATGTGCTCATCCTGATAACTCGCATGTGTGACATGACGAGTGGATGGTTGTCTATTTCCAGTAAGGATTACTGGAATACCATGAGAACTTGATAAGTACTTGGGAAGTACTAGTTCTATGGAGATAAGGAAGAGTTTGATGTAAAGAGTTACATTGATGCGAACTTCCGAAAGGACAGAAAATTAATCGCAATGTATATACATGAGATGTATAAAAGTGAATGTTTGTTGATAATTGGAAGTGTTCCAAAAAAGCCATTTAAAAGGGAAAAGCCGAGTATCTATGTGTTAGTGAACAGCAGTGGATACTATATGGATCTGAAAGTTCATGAGATGAACTTATATTCCACTCATTGATGACAAGTCTGGAATCCTTGATCATGCAATGTGGCTAAAGGTTAGCAAATGGAATGCTAGATCGCATATTATGGCAACTCCATCTCCTACGTGTGACGTACAGCGAAGAGATGCGAGACATGCAATTTGTACAGACTTTGGCAAGGTGTTGACATTACTCACTTTGTTGGCACTAAAGCACTGTAACATGTGGGACATGTTTGAAGATCACTATGAATATGATTCAAGGGTGATTGGCTCACAGTGCAAGTGGGAGTCTGTTGGTATATATGCCCTGAGAGCCAATCATAGGATGATTGGTGGGATACATTAAGATTGATTTGATAAACATCAAAGGCAAGCTTCCAATTCTTTCTGGTTCAGTCATATGAGATAGTGATAGAATAGATTGAATGTCTAGAGAATGACAGTACTCAATGACGTATGCTTTCAGGTTGAGGACCTGAACGATGAGATCATACGGATGCTAAGAGTTTGTACATTCTTGTTATGTCCCTAGTCAGATGTCATTGTGGAAGGTAGATAGACAACAATGACACACAAGACTAGATTGTGGTGTTGGTTGATGACAGAATCTCATTAGTCATGATATAGAGATATCAAACCAAAAACATAGGTACTTGTTAGAGAACAAGTGTACCGGACAGACCCACCGTGAGTTTGACACATGGAACCATGAGATGGTAGTCACAGTCAGTACTCACAGTGATGGTGGTGAGTGTGATTCTTTGAATTGAAATCACTGCACTCAACACATGTCGTTGGGCATACTTTGACATCATCAAACGCAGTCCTGAAACATGGGTTGTTATAAAGGTGATGATTGGGTGGCTTTGACACATGGGGCTTTTGAGGGGTGAGTGATAGATATGGGATTTGTCCCTCCTGAGGGAGTATGATATCCATGGCCACTTGATGAGTAGGATTGAGAAAGGCGTGCACGCATGTGTGAATCAGTATGTGATACTGATGTCATACATATCTCTTCCAGTCTACTCTGAGATCAAGGAAGTGAATGAACGTTGACAGGATGACTGTTCCATGCCTCGAGTTCATTCGGTATATCAGTGACAAAGGAATTATACATTCGATGTAACACCATTCACGGATTGTAGGATGAAAGTTGTTCTCCAACTTTCTACTTTCACTTGGGTAGCACTGATGTGTGACTAGGCACCGCTCTTTGCTTGTGAAGTCATAAGTGTTATGGACTTTCACTGCCAACGTGAAATGGACCTGCAGGGTCACACACATAGGATTTAACCTGGAAGAGGAGTTTTGTCCACAAAGCAATGTTTAGATTGATTACTAAAGGAGTTTAGTAGTTCAATTAAACACTCAATCAGTCGATGGCTCATTATCGTATGGTTCAAGGTGTTGGACGCATTGATTGGAGTATCAGATTGATTGAAATCGCATTTGACTGATTTTGCCCAACCTGTGCTCCCAACCGATCGGCTCATGTGATGAACCGGTCGGCTGAGGTTGCTGAACCGGTCGGGTGGAATGTCCAGGCCGATCGGCTCATGCCCAGGTTGAAACGACCGGTTCAAGGGTTGAACCGATCGGCTCAACTGGTGCAACCGACCAGTTGGGAAAGTCATGTCGGCAAGAATTTTCCTTTCGTTTCAAATTGCCCAATTCGATTGGGAATAATATTGGTATTCGATACCAATTGGGAAAGAAATAAGGAAAGTCTTTTTGAGCCGGATTAGGACCATGAACCGATCGGTTCAGGGCACCAACCGATCGGTTGGAGTGCCCCAAACGATCGGCTCAGGTCCAACCGATCGGCTCAATGGCCGAACCGATCGGTTCAGTTGTGAACCGATCATTTCAAGTTGCGAACCGGTTGCTTTTTGTGGAAAATTCTCAAACCCTTCTACTCCTGCTTTAGTCCCGCATTGCCCGGGATGGAGAACCCTGTCCCATGACTCTCCTATATATATAGGGGTATTGGGGGCTTCTATAAGTACAGCTCAGTGCAACCAGTTGCTCTGCAAGTTGTCATTCTCTCTGGTTTTGGTAACCGTGAGAGAGCCCGAGCAAGTGTTTCCCGCAAAAGGGAGGTGCAGCAAGGGAAGGACAACTGCAGTTGCAACAGGAGGCAAGAGAGCGTGTTGGCGACTAGTACGTCAACAGGAGGGTGCGACTCCTTCCACTTCCTTGTCGGACAAGGAGTGTGGAGTTCTAGGTGGTCCGTGTGGACTACTATAGAGGCGGGAGGACACTGCCGCTTAGGAGGACAACTGTCATCCGACAGTCCGGTTCGAGTAGGAGTTGTCAGTCCCGGTGCGACCAGGAGCTGCACAGACGCCGTCGAAGTCCGGAGTTGAAGACTGCGCAATGCGCGAGGTATTGTCGCCGAGCAAGCCTCGGGACAAGGTATGATTCTGCAAACCATCTTTACCTATTATATAGACGTTGACGCGTTTCCTCGGTATGGGTTGGGGTGAAATTTTTTTGTTTCCGCTGCCTTCTCTGTCTCCCCTAAAACCCAACATGACATTCCCTCAACATGGAGTACCTCATCATAGCTATGCCCCATGGCCATTTATCTAATGACAGGGTACCGATCTCATTGAGCTTGTTATGTCTCATACATGAGAATTGTTTGGTGAAAGTTGTAACTTTTGATAAATATCCTTAAGTGTTCACCTTTCTAACCCAAATAGTGCACTTAGTTTACCTAGTAATCGATATGAGTAGGTTGACTATATAGGTTACCTTATCATGGGAAAAACAATGGTTGTAAACCAACTAGTGATGGGAATAAATTCATCCTATAACATTGGATAATCTTATGACTTCATTAGGTCCTGAGATGAGGCATTTTGAATTATGATTAAGAGTGTCATGGGTAATGGTGTATTTCATGCATTATTAGGATTTTATAGAAGTTGATTGTGTGTAATAAGAAGTTTTTACCCTCGTATGCCTTCGAATTAGAGATGTAGACATATTCCCTTTTAGGTGATAGAAGGAGTAGACCCCTTTTGTAGAATGAAATGATGACAGAATAATACTATAGGTATCATCTGGTGGATAAGTGGTGGACTTGGTTCTCGAATTGATTTTTGGCGCCAATTTTGGATTTTTCATCGTAAGATTTTTTTTTCTTTTTCTTTCTGTCAAACTTATTTTCATTATTAATTTATATGTACAAAGGAAAAGTTTTCATATTTTATCGAAGGTTTTAGAACCAAGTCATTGCCACAAGGAAGTTGATTTGTAGAGGAACCCTTTGAATGAAGAAGTACTTGAATGGAATGATGGACATGAAACCCTAGGACTAAGTGTTGTGTAGAGAGTACGAAGAAGCCTTGGATGCTTAAGGCATTAGTTCACCCTCTTTGCCCCTCTAAGTGATAATGTTGATGATATTGATGATGATTATGGTGATGATAATGATGATGACGATGATGATCATGATGATGATGATAATGAGTACATGAGAATATGGTGACCATAATGATGTGGATGATGAGGGTTTGTAAAAAAAAAACTAGCACTCAGGTCTAGCAGTGGATGGATTTCGGGGACAAAATCCTTTTTAAGGGGTGGAGTGTTGTAACATACTCAAATCTAGACACATAGTTGTAGCCTCCCTTTTTCTAGGCCCTAGTCGATTATATTTACAATGAATACCCGATCTACCTAATTCACCATGCATTAGAGATAATCAGAGCTAATCATTATCAAAAATTCATTAATATCCCTTATATATGATAAAATAACCATAATACACTCAATAACAAGACTTAAGGAACAAATATACCGAATACCCAAACTTGACCCTAGAGTTAATACTTACCCTTTTTGTATGATATTTCCCTTAAAATAATATTAGGCACATATGACTTGGTGAGATAAAGTTAACCTCTCTATTTGAGGTTTGAGGGTAGATGAAATAATCAGAAATATACCAATTGTTGAGCTTTTTCTTAAGTTGAGCCTTATATAAACTTTCTTAGTGATTAGTTGAGGAAACTAGAGAAATACAATTTTCAATGATTACCTTGGGTGAAGGAATGTAAGGGATACACAAAATAAACATATAACATACAACTAATTAAATTGAACACTTAATAACAACAAAAGCCAAATTTTATTCAAGAATCATGTACCTTGCACCTTATTTAGCTTCCATGCAAAATCTCAAGTTAATCAAATAATGTTTGCACCCCCTACTAAATAAAGAACACATAAATTCTATATCACCTAAGTTTTTAGATCAAATTATATTTACATTTTGTTGCCACTCGTTTATTGCTTGCCTCACAGTCTCACGATTAAAGACCAGTGTGACTGTGTCTTCCGCATACCTATCTGCGATCTCACGCTGACCTAGCCCCCCCCCCCCACAATGAACGGAAACTCAGCAACCAAAGACCGCTTCCCCCACCTTCTCCTCGCTTGAGCCTATTTACTATCTCCTCTCTTCTCCTTTTCCCCTTCCTAACCTTCCTCTCTCTTTCTCTCCAGGCATAGGGTGAACTCTGGCCTCCGCCCACTGTTCTTCTTCTTCTTCTTTTTCCTCCGACTGCTCCCTCGTTTACCCTCACGCTAAAACGCAGTCACCACTAACCTTCTTCTTCTCCTTCCTCTTCTCCCTTGCCGCCACCTGCAGGGACTGTCACAGGTCATCTCCTCGTTCCCACCTGCAACTGCCCGTCGCCTCTATGCTCCACCATCGGGTCAGCAGCCACCAGATCTGGTGATCACCAGCCGCCAATGCAAGGTTCCCAGCCTCCCTAACCATGGCGTTGTATCAGCTAAAAGCCTGGCAACCAGCACCACCGACTCCAGCGGCCGGCACCAGGCCTCTAAACCTCCACATTCCCCCTGAAACCCATCGTCCCTACAGTCAACGTCCGACCCAGCGGTGCCCTTCTTCTCCAGCGCCACCTCCTTCCTTACCCATCGTCAACCCTATCTCGCACCATCAAAAACATCACCATCATCACCGCCCTCTTCATGTATCCGGACTGTATCAGACCCCACCACCAGTTACCATCTGGTTCAACCTGATCGCCACCAGCTTCGATCATCTCCCTACCCGCCAAAGCACCCACCTTCGTCTGAAGACGCAGACTCCCACAAATTATTTGTTTGAAACCAATCGACGTCGTCGGCCCTCTCCTCTATCTCCACGACAGCCAGCTTCCTCACTGGTACCACCACCATCCATCGCTGCGGCGGCTTGCACTACCGGCGGACTGCAGACCTGACTGCACCACTTACAGACCATATCCCAACCCCCGCCAGCCTAGACATCACCTCCTCCTCTGTCTTGACACCAAGCGGCGGTCTGCAACTCAGACTTGGGCGCCTTTGCCTTGACCCCAAGCAGCCTGCAGCCACCTCGGCGTTTCAGACTCAAAGCCGCCTACCTCCCTCGCCAGCAACGAATCCTGATGACCTGCAACCCATCCGCAAACAACAGCGCCACCACCGGTGGTCGTGATCTACTTGCCTTTACCACCGCCTCCAAGGTCACCCCCTCCACTTCGTGTGCATCAGATGCCTGGCCGCGGAATCTGTCTCCTCCGTTCGGCAGCTGTACAGAAACACAAACAAGCAGTGCGGAGGCCCACTGGCGAGAAACATGGAGGTCACTATTGCGGAAGCACAACCTTCTCTCACGCCAACATGATTGTTTCCACCACTGAAAGTCGAGCACCATCCATCTTCCACCGTCATCACCCTAGGCCCCGTCGCCCACTCCCTTCTTCCTTCACCCGTCGTCATCACTGCAAGGGTCGTGGTTGCCTATTGACGGTACTGATGACCGATCTGGTGGGTGCTAGACACCACTGCCTCCTCCTGTGCACCACTCCAGTAGACCATGATGATCATTTTTTTCAACCATCACATCTAGCTCGAGCCTTGGTTGTGAGCTCAAAGCATGCAACGTCGAGCAAGTGCTATATACATGTTGAATATGCCTCGGATCTGGTAGCCACTTGAAGTCTCAACCTGCTCATTTGTCTTACAGGTTAGGAATCTCTTATGTGTTGATTATGATTCTATAAAATAAAGAAACTAAGTATAATATGTTGCTAGATTAGATACTATGTTATTATGACTTAATCATTCCGCCGTCATCACTGCAAGGGTCGTGGTTGCCTATTGACGATACTGATGACCGATCTGGTGGGTGCTAGACACCACTGCCTCCTCCTATGCACCACTCCAGTAGACCATGATGATCATTTTTTTCAACCATCACATCTAGCTCGAGCCTTGGTTGTGAGCTCAAAGCATGCAACGTCAAGCAAGTGCTATATACATGTTGAATATGCCTCGGATCTGGTAGCCACTTGAAGACTCAACCTGCTCATTTGTCTTACAGGTTAGGAATATCTTATGTGCTGATTATGATTCTATAAAATAAAGAAACTAAGTATAATATGTTGCTAGATTAGATACTATGTTATTCTGACTTAATCATACGTATGCATTCAGAATAATAATCAACTACTGCCATATATACCACCCTAGCATGTAAACAGATTGGCGTATAGGTAAGACAAGTATACACACGTCAATAAATCAGATTCCTATGTTCAAAATGTTATGAACTTGATTAGTAGTAGTAAAATATTAGGGAATACATTCAACCATAATATATATCTTTCATTTGGCTATCCTAATAATTATCACACTAGTATATACATGTTGGATCTTTGATATATAGTTACGTTATGCAATTGTTAAGTTCTTACATTCAAAACCTTATATAGCCATTGGAGAATCAAGATTCCGAATACGCATATAGATATATTTGATGATAATTTGACATATAATACGGACCGTGATGCTTATTTATATAGGTTGGTCTAATCGTAATAGAATGTTATACAGGAGAAATCATACATATAATATGAACATTTTTATTACCGATGCATAGTATAATGATGTATGCATGTTGGTTTACCTATATTTAAATAAGAGGTTTGTGTACTCTTATGTGAGTGCATGAGACACTTCAAACCTAAAATCTTCAATAAGATCATTTTAATAAAAAATACCTAATGTGCAGTGCATGCCGAAGCCTAGTTGACTAAATATGAGTCGCATGATAGTCATAGAAAGAATAAACTACAAGGCCTAATCCAAAAGAATGTGAATTACCCTCAAATACATATATGTACCCTAGATATATTTAAACATATGTATCTAGGAATGGATATTTGAACTAAAACAAGTACCTAAAGAATCATATATCTACTTAATATGACTAAACCTCCATTATGTCATTAGGTGATTGGGACTAGGATAAGAACAATATGAAAATCTATACTAGGAACATATACACAAGTTTTCATGAGCTCGTCTGACATAGCTAATGTGTTCTTAGGGTGGAATCTTGAATTTATGGACAAAGTATACCTATTGAGTTAACCTTTAGCCATGAAGATCAGGTATGTACACTCTCTATTTTTATTTTGGGCATTAAATGACTGAAATCCATATATCTTTTAATGAGGCATCTCTTGAATTGTAAATCCTTTTTAAAATCCAAATACTTGGACATTTATTGCTCCTGATATGAATTCCTTTTGTTTCTGTGATATTTAAATTGCTATGTTCCTATGGGTCTTTGGTCCCCTCCTGCCTTGTTGTCTTTTATTTGAAATTGACTAAAATGATAGTCTTGCCACTCTATTTTATGCATGCTACATGTTTGACTAGAATATCTATAATAGCGGTACTTATGTACAACCATATTTATTTAGGGCGTGCGTATTCTGCCTGGGGTGTGCGTTTCCACCCTTGTTTATTTTTAGGCCATGATCCTATGGTGTTATGGCCCTGTTTTAGGTATATTTAGTCTACATTGTTATGCATGCAAATATTTGTTGTTTTAATGTGATTCTGTGGATGATTGTTATGGCAAGACACTCTTTTATTACCATGTTTGTAATCTGAAATTTAATATGCCTCATTTCTTTTGTTACTTTTCTCTTGAACATACCTAATTGCAAATAGCCCCCTTTTCTTGTGGGAACATCTCTTTTTATACTTTTAACCCTATATAATGCCCAGAATGTTTTATATATGTACATACTCAGCCTTTGCTGACCTCTGTGTTGTTTCCTATGTTCTGGGTGATGTTCCTTTCCACCCAGGTTTAGGTACATTAAAGATCAAGGTTGCTCGAAGATCATATAAAGAGAATTATACCTAAGGATAGCTTGGAATGGCTAGGTTACCCTCTGCTACTGGGCTTATTTGTAGATAGTTCAAGTTTTTTGTAAATTCACCTTTTATGGCGATGAGCTTTTTTATAAATGAATCATGAGGTGACTTTGTAATAGTTTTGTTTCCGCTGCTTTATTATTACATGGCTCTTGTATTATATCATTTGAGTGGATCCCCTTTCAGGTCTCACTCTTTACAACAAGCTGAATGGGACTAACTTCCACGACTGGTTTAGGACATTGAGAATTGTTCTCACTCAAGAGAGAAAGCTCTATGTCCTGGATACTCCAGCTCTAGAGGAACCTGCTCCTACTGCACCAAAGGTAGAAAGAGATGCTTATAAGAAGCATTCAGAAGATGCCATTGATGCAAAGTGCTTGATGTTGTACTCAATGAACCACGAGTTGCAGAGACAACATGAGAACATGGGTTTCATTGAGATGATTTAGCATCTCAAGAACATGTATGAAGATCAAGCACAACAAGAGAGATATGATGTCTCCAAGGCACTGTTCAAGTGTGTCATGACAGAAGGAGATCCAGTTGGTCCTCACACGCTCAAGATGATTGGGTATGTGGAGAACCTGACGAGACTAGGATTTCCCCTTAGCCAAGAGTTGGCTACTGACGTGATACTGCAATCATTGCCAAAATCCTACAGTCAGTTTGTGATGAACTACAACATGAACAACTTTGACAAGCCATTGACAGAGTTGTTGGGAATGTTGAGGATAGTCGAGGCACTGATGAAGAAGGACAAGCCTAAGTCTATGATGATGATCAGCAACAAGAAAGGCAAGTCCAAGCACAAGGGCCAGGGAAAGGCTAAGAAAGGTTATGATGCTAGCCAGCAGCCCAAGTCGTATTCAACTCTCAAGGCTGAGGGAGGCATGACCAAGAGAGGCAATTTCCACCATTGTCAAAAGCTAGGACATTAGAAAATGAATTGTCCACTCTATCTGGAAGAACTAAAGAAGAAGGAGGCGATAGATGTCTCCACCTGAAGGTGTCATGAAATAAACTTATAACACTATTAAGGTATATGATACCAAGATATAAAGTGTAAAGCACCCAATAAATGGGGCAAGTGTTGTCACCATAGATAGGAGTACTTTAGTTTATTTTCAGCCTTGAAGGCATGTAATAGAGTTATGAACTGCTATTTCATATTTGCCAATAGATAGAAACACATTATTTTTGCATATTGTATGACAATGATGGCAATTAATAAAGTTGATTTTCAATCTTTGTGGCAATGACTTGTTTATCTTTTGGTACTTGGTATGTATAAGATAAAATGATACCTAAAAGTTATTGATAACTCAAACAATCAAATTAACATAAATCATGAGAAATTCATTTCTAGTTTCCATATGATGGATAAATCTAGACTCTTTTGGTTAGAGAACCACTAAGAGACATGAATCTCTTAGACATAATTAATCAATCTTCACTAGTGGTAGTGGGAGAATGATTATCCTATTAGGTATAATACATGTGACGTATTTACATACCTATTGGAACAAATGCTAATACGGTTGGGTTTTAGGGGAGGCAGAGAAGGCAGCGGAAACAAAAATTTTCCTCCCCAAACTCAAAACAAGGAAACGCGTCAACATCTATACAATAGCAAAGGATGGTTTGTGGAATCATACCTTGTCCTGAGGCTTACTCGGCGACAATACCTCACGGCTTGTATTGTGATGACCATCTCGTGAAAATAAGATTAACTAATGCGGAAGCATTCATCAAGCAGCGGATTAGCGAAAATTACTAAAAATTTAAAACTTTTTGCAAAGGGATCCATTCATAGGAAAACTCTTTCATTCAGAACCAAAGTAAAACTTTACATCTTGGTTCATATATATACATCTCATGTACTTTTGCTTCTCGAGGAATACAAACATTAACTACTCTGTCTTAACTGTACACAGGAAGTATAAAACCCTCGAGGCACTAAGCCAAAATCTCGAAATCACTAACTACTACTACTCCGAGGACCTGAGAGTACAGAGACGACACATAGGACTTCTATATACATCTGAACATGACATGACAGTCAATGTCTCCACCTGAGACTTTACTGTTGTCCCTGCTACTGCTGATGTCCTTCACATCCTGAAGGATTCCTGTCTCCTCGTCCGCATCCACCTAAAAATGTGGTTCCCACGGGGGTGAGACAATTATAAAAATTGCCCCAGCGAGAGATATAACTCTCCGCCAGAAACATTATTATTGCAACTTAATACGATAATTATGAATAGGGAAATCATATTTATTTGACAGCAGATATTTTAATGTTTAACAGATTAAATCATTATTCTATATCAAAAGCATTGCAACTGTAACTTGATAGAATCAACATGTCACTTATCCTTTAATGAATAGGAAGAACATGTATAACATTTATTCAAACAACAGAATCATTACCACTGCATTAACTTTCTTCAAGCTTAGATCATATATCTAAAGCCTGACATTTTCAATGTGGAGTCATGGCCCATAGCCATACTCTTTTCATAAGTGTTGGGATCTTAATCCCTCACTTCATCACTGGGTTTTTCTCATCCTTTCACAATTTCAATACCATAACCATGAAATCCTAGGTATTCAAACCCTTTGTTCATCACTTGAGCACGGTTACCTCTTTCTCAGGTAACTAACACCTTTAGGTCATTTGACCAAGGTAAGTATGATACTTGCTACACAAGCATCCATCATGGCACTTGATGCACATTAACTCTCTTTCCACCTCTTACCAGGCACAAGGTATATTATGGCACACAAGGCCCAATTAACAATTCAAACTAATAATACATCATAGCTCATACCTGGCTATGCTCATCATCTCATAATACCTGCATGGTTAGCACATATAATAGTAGTACATCAATTATCTATCAATACCATGCAAAACAATGTATTAATAATTCAAGGGTATTACCCTTAATCCTTTACTAGGATTTGGATTTCCATCACACATAGCTCATCAGAACACTGTACATCTTGTCACCTTTCACTAGGCAACAACTTTATTCACATGGCTCACAAAACCATTCACATCTTGTCACCTCTCACTAGGCAACAACTTTATTCACATGGCGCACAAGGCCATTCACATCTTGTCACCTCTCACTAGGAAACAACTTTATTCATATGGCGCACAAGGCCATTCACATCTTGTCACCTCTCACTAGGCAACAACTTAAAACAAAGGCTTACAAGCCCAACTCATCTTGTTACTTCTTTCTCAGTAACAAAACATAATGGCACATATGGCCAATCAATTCTTATCAAATAAACATCAACTCATGAGACTTGCATGATTGTCACACATGATAATATACTTATCAAGTTCACAACACATCATGCAATATAGGGTAACACCACTATTCCCTTACCAGGGTTAGGGTTTACCATCAATTAGGGCTTATCATTCCCTTTCCCCAAATTAGGGTTAGGGTTCCCCATTTCTCATTAATTCAGACCCTCTTGAGTTAACCAACTTTGTCTTGTATTAAGGTATTTCCCCTCTTAATACATTCCATCACAAAATACTCACCCTTAGCATATAATGCATAGGCCACACATTAGAATTGTCCAGCTATCTCACATGATATGGACTTATCTTAGTTTAAGGCATAGCTTTATTATAAAGTTACCTATAAACAATCACAATGATACACCCTCAACTAGGGTTTATAAGGATACACCCTCAACCAGGTTTCACAATGATACACCCTCCACTAGGGTTTCACAATGATACACCCTCAACTAGGGTTTACAATGATACACCCTCAACTAGGGTTTCAACTCAATAACCCTGACGATTAGGGTTTATGTTCATGATTAGGGTTTCATGATCTCTCTACTTTAAGGATCATGCCCTTAATCACCACATGAATCATATTCATATATGAATTCATGCTATCATCATCTCAACTTGATTAGGTCATATCAACCCTTCAATCAAGTACATACAACTATGATTTACATAGTGTACCAAGTCATTGATCTTATCAGCAATTAGGGTTCATCCCTTAATTGACACTAATCACTTAGGTACTATTAGGGTTTTAACCTTTGTTCCTTCATTGGTTAACATTACTAACCATCATTGGATCAATAGTACATTCATCATCACATTGGACCTCCATTACATAAGGTATCCAAAGGAATTAGGGTTTACTATTCATCCTAATTAGTGATTTCACATGTAGGCAACCTCTTAATAGGGTTATACATGAAATCGGCCTCAATTAGGGTTTACATCATGTATTGGATCCATGCATTTGTTATGCATTAATGACTAGTACCATTAAAGGTATCTCCCACCTAATCACATTAGGTTTTCAAAAAGGTTTGATCCATTGGACCCTCAATGACATAAGGTATCCAATTGAATTAGGGTTTTCAATGTTGATTCCTTCAATCATTGAATTCATGGAACCAATCATCAATTGGACCTATACCCATACTTCAATTGAGTTTAAATAGGTCAACCTTCAACTTATTTGACCCTTAATTAACCCTCAATTGGTCATCAATTAGGGTTTGATTCAATTGAATTAGGGTTTGGAATCGATGATTCAACAACACTAATCAATGTAAGACTAGTTGCTTTGAAACCATTGAACCATCATCCAAGTTGGGTATGACCTGACCCCAAACGGTCTTGAGGTCATTTGGATGACCTCCAAACGGTATTGAGACCGTTTTCCCATCATATCACTCAAATCCAAGCCATCCAATTAAGGTTTGGATCATTGGATTGATCACCAAATCAGCATTGCATTGTATAACAGCTTGGTACCTTTAGACCTTCAAACACCTAACCATACTCAACCCTAGACCTCCAAAAGGTCTTGGGTGACCACCAAACGGTCTTGAGACCGTTTGGATGAGCTCCAAACGGTCTTGAGACCGTTTGTCCATCATATCACTCCAATCCAAGCAATCTAATTAGGGTTTGGTTCATTGAAGTGCTCACCAAATCAGCAATCTATTGCAGATCAACTTGATATCTTTAGACCTTCAACCACTGAACTATACTCAACCCTAGACCTCCAAACGGTCTTGGGTGACCACCAAACGGTCTTGAGACCGTTTGGATGAGCTCCAAACGGTCTTGAGACCGTTTGCCCATCCAACCTTTGGACTCTAGTGAAAATTCATCATGGATTGGTCTATCGAGTTGATCAACAAATCAGCATTTAGTTGCAGTATGATTTGGTACCTTTGGACCTTCCATTGGTCAACTATACTTGACCCCAGACCTCCAAACGGTCTCGAGGTGACCCCAAACGGTCTTGAGACCGTTTGGAGGATCCCCCAAACGGTCTTGAGACCGTTTGGGCTAATCAACCCAAAATCTCAAATTAGCTCATTGTGATTTCAGCACTGATTTCAATTAGGGTTAGCCCAATTGATTAGCCTTCAACTCATGACTCGTTTGGAATTAATCCATCAAATTTGGTGAGTCATTAGATCACATCATAAGGAACAGTAATCCCAAACGGTCAACGCTTGTTCAACGCACTCAAACGGTCTTGAGACCGTTTGCCCAAAAAGTTCAATTAAACCTGATTGAAAATCAGCACTTAATCCAATTAGGTTTCCCTAATGGATTAGGCTTCAACTCACGATTCCTTTAGAGTTAATCCCTCAAACTTGGAGGGTTATCATCCTACATAATTAGGAACAAATTTCCCAAACGGTCAACGCTTGGTCAACCATATCAAACGGTCTTGAAACCGTTTTCTCAACCAGGTCAAATTAATCAGGTTGAAAAATCAGCACATAATTCAATTCGATCGCCTAATTGATTGGCCTTCAACTCTCGATTCCTTTAGAGTTAATCCCTCAAATTTGGAGGGTTATCAGCCTACATAATTAGGAACAAAATTCCCAAACGGTCAACGCTTGGTCAACCATCTCAAACGGTCTTGAAACCGTTTTCTCCCAAACGGTCTCAAACCGTTTTCCCTTAAACGGTTTGCTGAAACCGCATAGCCAATCAAATTAAAACGATTTGGAGTAGCTATCAAAACGGTTTTGCTTGGTAATTTTCTTTGGATAAGCATCTAGGATGATGTCATCATCCCCTTCCTTCGAACAACCAAGAACAGCAACCGTTCTTGATGGAAATTGCAGCAAAGAAACAAGAGTGTATCAAATTGAAGAAATCAATCAACAAAGCATAGAGAATTGATGCAATAGCAATGTTTAAGGGTTTGAGTTATAAAACCCGCCTCCAATTGAGCTCCAAAGATCCAAGCTCACGCCATTAATGGTGGATGAAGCTCTTGCAACTCCCCGTAGGCTCGTCCTCAAGCTTTTGATTGCAAAAGTTGGCTAGGGTTGAAGAGGAGATCGAAATAAGAAGGAATCCATAATTTATTTTTGATTTCCACCATGAAATCAAGGAAAACGAAGGTCAAGAGCTTACCAACAGGTTGGGAGGCGTCCTCCTACTCCTCCCTAGCTCCTTGGTCGGTTTTTCAAGCAAGGGAAAGAAGAAAATCCGAAATAGCCTTTCATTTGGCTTGAAAAAGGCACTTTTATAAGGAAATTGATGAGAGAGAAAATGCATTATTAAAATGCATTAAATTCCAAAAATATGGCCGCCTCTTCCCCCTCAAATCCCTTAAGGACGAGGCACCTTCCTTTGCCTTTAATTCTCCTTCATTATCCTTGATTTAAAGAAAATCAAATTAAGCACCTTAATGCTTATTATATTAATATTCATATGTGAGTGGGTTTTCTTTTTCTTATAATAAGGTGAGTGGAATTTCACCTACTTAGGATATTTTCGTTCCTTATCTTGGCAAAGGAACTTCCATCCTTATTCAAAATCAACCCAAAACATTTTGGTTGAAAGCCCTTCAATTATTTTTATTCATTTTTTCCCTAAATCAAATTAGGGTTTCAATTAGGCATTAATCTTGATTATTTTAATATCAAGATTCTCTCTCCTCCAACTTAATTCGAATGAGGTGCCCTTCTCATTTTATTTTCTCTACATGATGCCAAATATTATTAGGGACCATATTTAAGTGGTAATTTGCATATTGAACCCTAGGTTTTGGGTAAATTGCACTTTATACCAAAACTAGGTTTTAATGCACAACATTGTCAATCAAGCTCTATCTTGGTGTCCAGGCTTGTAGAAACCTTACCACTTCATCAAATTCATTATTATGATATCTCAACATCGAAGGAACATCTTATCATGCAACATTTGCAATTTAACCCCTCAACTTGGGTAATTTGCACTTTAGTCCAAAATAAGCAAACATTACTTCAACATTGTCCAAACAGGACCAAAATTGAAACATAGGTTCCTCATGAGACCTAATTACTTTTCACAAGATAATATTAAGCATATAATCAACCTTATTAGGAAAAACATCTAGGGTTAACTCATAACCCAGGTCAGGGATGTTACATGTATGGTCTTCACCTCCGGTCTTGGACGGTGTCTGTGCAGCTCCTGGTCACACCGGGACTGATGACTCCTGGTCTCACAGGGACTGTCGGGATTGACAGTTGTCCTCCGAGCGGCAGAAACCTCCTGCCTATGAAGTAATCCACACAGACCACCTGGAACTCCAATCTCCTTGTCCCACAAGGAATTGGAAGGATTCGCACCCTCCTGTCAGCGTACTAGTCATTGACACACTCTCCTGCCACCAATCACTTTCTGCAGTTGTCTTTCCCTTGCTGTGCCTCCCTTATCGGGTAGCACTTTCTTAGGCTCTCGCGGTTACCAAAACCAGAGAGAACGACAACTTCATAGAGCAACTGGTTGCAATGTGTTGTTCTTTGAGAATCCCCCAATACCCCTATATATATAGGAGGGTCATGGTACAGGGTTCTCTATCCCGGGCAATGCGGGACTAAAGCAGGAGTAGAAGGGTTCGAGATTTTTACAAAAACAACCAACTCGCCACCTGAACCGATCATTTCATTTCTGAAACAGTCGGTTGGGGACCTAAACCGATCGGTTGACATCTCAACCGATCGGTTGGGACACCTCAACCGTTCGGTTCACTTCTGAACCAGTCGGTTCGTGGTCCTGGTCAATTCTCGATTGACTTTCCATATTTTGTTTCTAATTGGCATCAAATACCAATCCTTATTCCAATCAAATTGGGCAAGTGAAATGAAAAGAAATTTCTCACCAATCCTACTTTCCCAACTTGCTCGGTTGCACCGGTTGAATCGATCGTTTCAACACTTGAAGCAATCGTTTCATCCTATCCTTGAACCAATCGACTCACCACCTGAGCCGATCGGTTCACTAGGCTGAGCCAATCGGTTCATCACGTGAGCCGGTCGGTTGGGAGTGCAGATTGTGCAGAAACAGTCCATTGCAGTTTCAATCAATCTGATACTCTAATCAATCATTGCAACACCTTGAACATTATGATATTGAGGTATCAATTAATTGAGTGTTTAATTGAACTACTAAACTCCTTTACAATCAATCTAAACATCATTTGTGGACAAAACTTCTCTTCCAAGTTACATCCTATGTGTGTGACCCTGCAGGTCCATTTCACGTTGGCAGTGAAAGTCCATAACACTTATGACTTCACAAGCAAAGAGCAGTGCCTAGTCACACATCAGTGCTACCCAAGTGAAAGTAGAAAGTTGGAGAACAACTTTCAATCCTACAATCCGTGAATGGTGTTACAGTGAATATATAATTCCCTAATCACTGATATCCCGAATGAACTCAGGGCATGGAATAGTCATCCTGTCAACGTTCATTCACTTTCTTGATCTCAGAGTAGATTGGAAGAGATATGTATGACATCAATATCACATACTAATTCACACATGCATGCACGCCTTTCTCAATCCTACTCATCAAGTGGCCATGGATATCAAACTCCCTCAGGAGGGACAAATCCCATATCTATAACTCACCCCTCAAAAGCCCCATGTGTCAAAGCCACCCAATCATCACCTTTATAACAACCCATGTTTCAGGAGTGCATTTGATGATGTCAAAGTGTGCCCAATGACATGTGTTCAGTGTAGTGATTTCAGGTCAAAGAATCACAATCACCACCATCACTGTGAGTATTGACTGTGACTACCATGTCATGGTTCCATGTGTCAAACTCACGGTGGGTCTGTTCGGTACACTTGTTCTCTAACAAGTAACTATGTGTTTGGTTTGATATCTCTATATCATGACTAATGAGATTCTGTCATCAACCAACACCACAATCTAGTCTTGTGTGTCATTGCTGTCTATCTACCTTCCACAATGACATCCGACTAGGGACATAACAAGAATGTACAAACTCTTAGCATTCGTATGATCTCATCGTTCAGGTCCTTAACCTAAAAGCATACGTCATTGAGCATTATCATTCTCTAGACATTCAATCTGTTCTATCACTATCTCATATGACTGAACCAGAAAGAATTGGAAGCTTGCCTTTGATGTTTATCAAATAAATCTTAATGTATCCCACCAATCATCCCATGATTGGCTCTCAGGGCATACATACCAACAGACTCCCACTTGCACTGCGAGCCAATCACCCTTGAATCATATTCATAGTGATCTTTAAACATGTCCCACATGTTACTCTAGTTTAGTGCGATCATAGTGAGTAATGGAAACACTTTGCCAAAGTCAGTCTTAAATTGCATGTCTCACATATCTTCGATGTACGTCACACGTATGAGATGGAGTTGCCATAATATGTGATCTAGTATTCCTTTGCTAACCTTTATCCACATTGCATGATCAAGGATTCCATACTTGTCATCAATGAGTGGAATATCTATAAGTTCATCTCATGAACTTCCAGATCCATATAGTATCCTTTTTTGTTCTCCAACACATAGATACTCGGCATTTCCTTTTAAATGGTTTTATTGGAACACTTCCAATTATCAACAAACTTTCACTTTTATATATCCTATATATATTTTGCGATTAATATTCTGTCTTTTCAGAAGTTCGCATCAATATAACTCTTTGCATTGAACTCTTCCTTATCTCCATAGAACTAGTACTTCTCAAGTACTTATCAAGTTCTCATGGTATTCCATTAACCCTTACTGGAATTAGACAGACATCCACTCGTCATGTCTCACATACGAGTTATCAGAATGAGCACATCATATTTCCATGTCCCACATACAAGTTGATGAATGCATTTTGTTCTTGCCATGTCAATGCATGCAAGATAATGGGATGATTACATACATGATAGATCCACATCTATTCTTAGTGTTCACATTCTTCATAAGAATTGGACACTTGGCCTTGCGATACTAACTCCATGTAACATGGAGAGGTTTTCTCCCACTGAATCTATGCATACTGAACCCTTCAGTACAGATTGCCAATGTATGCTTTCTCTTTTTAGGTCAAGAGGTTTTCGAGAACTATCTCTATAGATCTCTATTCCTATCACATAGGAAACATCTCTATCTTTCTTAAAGATAATTTCCACTTTTGGATTTCCATTCTAGAACATTTCCATTTCACATCAACATGTGGAATGTGAAAACGCTCCCACTAAATCACATATCCCTTCTTTATCTTTGACATATCATTCAAACCCTTTGACTATATCATCAAAGTAAAGATCCAATTCTGAGTTGCTTGTACTCAATCAATCACATTGATTAGTCCATTGTAACTTATAGACTTCATTTGCATTAGTGGATTCATAAACCTTATAGGTTGTGTCACGTACACATCCTTGTTTTATTCCTGATAGGAATGCGGTTTAATATCCATATGCCAAATGTCTTAGTCATTAAGTTGCAATCAACAAACATCATCCTTCTCAAAATGTTATCCATGTGTCTTAACACTTAAGACTTATTTGCACTTATGGATTTCATCCAATGGGTGCTACCATCAAGGTCATACCTTATGGTTCACATGGATGTCATTTAGGATGTAATGGTCATAAACCATAACTCAAAATTTGGTTCCTCATATTCATCTAGATAGTTGACTCATCACATGAACAACTCATCACATAGATAAACGAGGTGTATCCGTCAAGGATATAAGAACTCACAACTCCTTATGATTCTTAATGTCCTTTATTAGTGTGGGGTATTCATTTAAGAAGAATTCAGTTATTTGATAATCATTCTCTAACTCCTTAGAGTATGATTCCTTCTTGATTTAGACATCACCATGCCTTAATCATGAGTTCACTATGATACTCTATCATAATCACTCATAAGGATCTCAAACATTTGGTCCAAGTATTTCATTCATTGATCTCATCAAGAATTAACGCTTTACCAAATTTGCACTTGATATATGATAATCTTGAACACTTCAAGATATTCATATTGGTATTTCTCTAAACACCATTTGAAGTATTAGCATTTGTTCAAATAGGTATGTAAACACATCACATGTATCATACCTAATAGGATAATCATTCTCCCACTACCATTAGTGAAGATTGATTAATCATGTCCAAGATATTCATGTCTCTTACTGGTTCTCTAACCAAAAAGTCTAGATTTATCCATCACATGGAAACTAGAAATGAATTTCTCATGATTGATGCTAATTTGTTTGCTTGAGTTATCTATAACTTTTAGGTATCATTTTATCTTATGCATATCAAATACCACCAGATAAACAAGGCATTGCCACAAAGATCATATCTTTAGAAATTGAAACATCTCTTTATTGATTGCCATCATTGTCATACAATATGAAAAAATAAAGTGTTTCTAACTATTGGAAAATATAAAATAGCAGTTCATAACTGTATTACATGCCTTTTAGGATGAAAATAAACGAAAGTACTCCTATCTATGGCAGCAACACTTGCCCCATTTATTGAGTGATTTACACTTTACATCTTGGTATCATATACCTCAAAAGTGTTACAAGTTAACTTTCATGACACCTTTAAGTGGAGACGTCTGTCACATCCTTCTTCATTTGTTCTTCCAGATAGAGAGTACAATTCCTTTTTCAATGTCCTAGATTTTGACAATGGTAGAAATTTCCTTTCTTGGTCACGCCTCCCTTGGCCTTGAGAGTTAAAGACGACTTGGGCTCCTGGCTAGCATCAGAACCTTTCTTAGCTTTGCCCTTGCCCTTGCACTTGGACTTGCCTTTCTTTCTCATGATCACCATCACAAACTCAGGCTTATCCTTCTTCATCTTTGTCTCGGCTGTCCTCAACATGCCCAACAACTCTGAAAGTGGCCTATCAAAGTTGTTCATGTTGTAGTTCATCACAAACTGACTGTAGGATTCTGGCAACGATTGCAGTAACACGTCAGTAGCCAACTCTTGGCTCAGTGGAAATCCCAGTCTTTGCAGGTTCTCCACATACCCAATCATCTTGAGTGTGTGAGGACCAACTGGATCTCCTTCTGTCATGATGCACTTGAATAGTGCCCTTGAGACATCGTATCTCTCTTGCCGTGCTTGATCTTCATACATGTTCCTGAGATGTTGAATCATCTCAATGACACCCATGTTCTCATGTTGTCTCTGCAACTCGTGGTTCATAGAGCACAACATCAAGCACTTTGCATCAATGGCATCATCAGAATGCTTCTTGTAAGCGTCCCTTTCTGCCTTTGGTGCATTAGGAGCATGTTCCTCTGGAGTTGGAGTATCCAGGACATAGAGCTTTCGCTCTTGAGTGAGAACAATTCTCAATGTCCTATACCAACCGTGGAAGTTTGTCCCATTTAGCTTGTCCTTTTCAAGGACCGATAGCAAAGAAAAGTGATTGTTGTTTGTTGTCATTTGTACTACAAAAGGAAATATGCAATTTTAGTCCAAAAACTCAAATTTGACTTATTTCATTGATTTGACAAGTTTGACTATATAATTAGGCCTTTAATTAATTATCGCTCCCACTATTTTAGTTCAAATTGATAGCCCTCACCATCAATTCAGAAGATTGCAGCGTACAACCTTCTAGTGGGCAAGATCCTGAAATCCTCTAAGTCATGGACCAGCTAGGGTTGTCACCCACAACTTAGATCTCTCAGGTAGGCAACTCTTGCCAATTGCATCATATGCAACTCTTGATAAGATGTCATATGAAACTCCTTGCCATGATCATCTCCATGCCTCAAGGTGCTAGATCCTATCTAGGTCACCTTGTTAAGTCCAACCCAAAGCCAACACGATGAATATGCACCCTGCTTGGGCAGACCCACACATTCATCCTTCATGCTTCCATGAGATAGACGATGCACCACACTTGGGTGTGCCCACACTTGGTCGATCAAGCTTTTCACATGTGTCTCATTGGAAGGCATCTAAAACTTAATATTTAATGAGGGATTTGGTTTTTATATACATATACATATCCAATCACCACAATACATAGTATGTATCATACACATGCTATATCCCACAGAAAACATGAAAAACGATAAAAGCGATGATTATGGCCATCCTAATGTGATTCCTCGAGCCAAGAGGAATCACGTCATCTAGGTCTACATCACATGCAACATGTACAAGATGAACTATGTGCTTTGCCTTTCTGGGTTTGATCAACTCATCACATGACTGATCGACTCACCATCAGGCCGGTCGGCTGGGTGCCACCAGCCGATCGGTTGGCTCCTCCAACCGATCGGTTCGCTTGGTCGTCGTGCATCTCATCATGGCCGCCACCTACTCGTCTCCCTCCTCGAACCGGTAATCAACCGATTGGCTCACTCCTTGAACCGATCATCTCGAACGTCAACCGATCAGTTCACGCCTTGAACCGATCGTCTCAGCTGTCGTCAGGATGTCCTCCGTTCTTTGACATAACAGGAAATAAAATTCTATCCTATTTTACATTGTAAAAAGAGAAACCTCGAGTTACATTCAAGGGGAGAAAAGGTAGGAAAGAAATCTAGAATTATTTCGAGTTACATCAGGAATAGGAGAAGGAAGATCGATGCGCAGACCGAGATGCAAGCAACCACATACAACCATACATAGCTAGGGTTTATTGGCCATAACCACACTATACATCCACCACAAAACTTGTTTCAGGGCGACGCGTATCGAGTGCATTAATATTACATACCATATATGTATATTGGGATTTGTGGATTTAGGATTGGACATGCATAAAGCCAATATTATTCACATCGTATGCAATAAATAAAGGCGACAAACCAAAATTGATCATATCGATAATCCCAAAGTTTAGAGAAGTTGACGTGGCTCTGATACCACTGTTGGGTTTTAGGGGAGGCAGAGAAGGCAGCGGAAATAAAAATTTTCCTCCCCAAACCCAGAACAAGGAAATGCGTCAACGTCTATACAATAGGAAAGGATGGTTTGTGGAATCATACCTTGTCCCGAGGCTTGCTCGGCGACAATACCTAACAGCTTGCACGGTCTTCACCTCCGGTCTTGGACGGTGTCTGTGCAGCTCCTGGTCTCACCGGGACTGTCGGGATTGAAAGTTGTCCTCCGAGCGGCAAAAACCTCCCCCCTCTGAAGTAGTCCACACGGACTACCTGGAACTCCAATCTCCTTGTCCCACAAGGAATTGGAAGGAGTCGCACCCTCATGTCAGCGTACTAGTCACTGACACACTCTCCTGCCACCAATCGCTTTCTACAGTTGTCTTTCCCTTACTAAGCCTCCCTTATCGGGTAGCACTTTCTCGGGCTCTCTCGATTACCAAAACCAGAGAGAACGACAACTTCACAGAGCAACTGGTTGCACTGTGTTGTTCTTTGAGAAGCCCCAAATACCCCTATATATAGGAGGGTCATGGGATAGGGTTCTCTATCCCGGGCAATGCGGGACTAAAGCAGGAGTAGAAGGGTTCGAGATTTTCACAAAAACAACCAACTCGCAACCTGAACCGATCGTTTCATTTCTAAAATGGTCGGTTGGGGACCTGAGCCGGTCGGTTGATAGCTCAACCGATCGGTTGGGACACCTCAACCGGTCAGTTCACTTCTGAACCGGTTGGTTCGTGGTCCTGGTCAATTCCCGATTGACTTTCCATCTTTTGTTTCTAATTGGTATCAAATACCAATCCTTGTTCCAATCAAATTGGGCAAGTGAAACGAAAAGAAATTTCTCACCAATCCTACTTTCCCAACTTTCTCGATTGCACCAGTTGAATCGATCTTTTCAACACTTGAAGCAATTGTTTCATCCTGTCCTTGAGTCGATTGACTCACCACCTGAGCCGATCAGTTCACCAAGCTAATTCGATCGGTTCATCACATGAGCTGATCGTTTGGGAGTGCAGATTGTGCAGAATTAGTCAATTGCAGTTTCAATCAATCCGATACTCTAATCAATCAGTCCAACACCTTGAACATTATGATATTGAGCTATCAATTAATTGAGTGTTTAATTGAACTACTAAACTCCTTTAGCAATCAATCTAAACATTATTTGTGGACAAAACTCCTCTTCCAGGTTAAATCCTATGTGTGTGACCATGTAGGTCCATTTCACATTGGCAGTGAAAGTCCATAACACTTATGACTTCACAAGCAAAGAGTGGTGCCTAGTCACACATCAGTGCTACCCAAGTGAAAGTAGAAAGTTGGAGAACAACTTTCAATCCTACAATCCGTGAATGGTGTTACAGTGAATGTATAATTCCTTTGTCACTGATATCCCGAATGAACTTGAGGCATGGAACATTCATCCTGTCAACGTTCATTCACTTTCTTGATTTCAGAGTAGATTGGAAGAGATATGTATGACATAAATATCACATATTGATTCACACATGTGTGCACGCCTTTCTCAATCCTACTCATCAAGTTGCCATGGATATCAAACTCCCTCAGGAGGGACAAATCCCATATCTATCACTCACCCCTCAAAAGCCCCATGTGTCAAAGCCACCCAATCATCACCTTTATAACAACCCATGTTTTAGGACTATGTTTGATGATGTCAAAGTGTGCCCAACGACATGTGTTCAGTGTAGTAATTTCAGGTCAAAGAATCACAATCACCATCATCACTGTGAGTACTGACTGTGACTACCATGTCATGGTTCCATGTGCCAAACTCACAGTGGGTCTTTCCGATACACTTGTTCTCTAACAAGTACCTATGTGTTTGGTTTGATATTTCTATATCATGACTAATGAGATTTTGTCATCAACCAACACCACAATCTAGTCTTATGTGTCATTGCTGTCTATCTACCTTCCACAATGACATCCGACTAGGGACATAACAAGAATGTACAAACTCTTAGCATCTGTATGATCTCATCATTCAGGTCCTTAACCTTAAAGCATACGTCATTGAGCATTGTCATTCTCTAGACATTCAATCTGTTCTATCACTATCTCATATGACTGAACCAGAAAGAATTGGAAGCTTTCCTGCGATGTTTATCAAATCAATCTTAATGTATCCCACCAATCATCCCATGATTGGCTCTCAGGGCATACATACCAACAAATACTTCAAATGGTGTTTAGAGAAATACCAATATGAATATCTTGAAGTGTTCAAGAATATCATATATGAAGTATGAATTTGGTAAAGTGTTAATTCTTGATGAGATCAATGAATGAAATACTTGAACCAAATGTTTGAGAACCTTGTGAGTGATTATGATAGTGTATCATAGTAAACTCGTGATTAAGGCATGGTGATGTTTAAATCAAAAGGAGTCATACTCTAAGGATTTAGAGGATGATTATCAAATAACTAAGTTCTTCTTAAATAAAGAATACCCCACACTAATAAAAGGACATTAAGAATCACAAGGAGTTGTGAGTTCTTATATCCTTGACAGATACACCTTATTTATCTATGTGATGAGTTGGTCATGTGATGAGTCAACTATCTATATGAATATGAGGAACCGGATTTTGAGTTATGGTTCATGACCATTACATCCTATATGACTTCCATGTGAACCATAAGGTATGACCTTGATGGTAGCACCCATTGGGATGAAGTCCATAAGTGCAAATAAGTCTTAAGCGTTAAGACACATGGATACCATTTTGAGAAGGATGATGCTTGTTGATTGCAACATAATGACTAAGAGATTTGGCATACGGATACTGAAACTGCATTCCTATAAGGAATAAAACAAGGATGTGTACATGACACAACCTACAAGCTTTATGAATCCATTAATGCAAATGAAGTCTATAAGTTACAATGGACTAATCAATGTGATTGATTGAGTACAAGCAACTCAGAACTGTGATCTTTATTTTGATAATATGGTCAAAAGGTTTGATTGATATGTCAAATATAAAGACAGATCTGTGATTTAGTGGGAGCGTATTCACATTCCACATGTTGATGTGAAATGAAAATGTTCTAGAATGGAAATCCAAAGTGGAAATTATCTTTAAGGAAGATAGAGACGTTTCCTATGATACTATGATAGGAATAGAGATCTATAGAGATAGTTTTTGAAAAACCTCTTAACCTGAAAAGATAAAGCATACATTGGCAATCTGTATTGAAAGGTTCAGTATATACATATTCAATGGGAGAAAACTTGTCCATATTACATGGAGTTAGTATCCCAAGGCCAAGTGTCCAATTCTTATGAAGAATGGGAACACTAAGAATAGATATGGATCTATCATGTATGTAATCATTTCATTATCTTTCATGTATGGACATAGCAAGAATAAAATGCATTCATCATCTTGTATGTAGGACATGACAATATGATGTGCTCATCACTCGTATGTGGGACATAACGAGTGGATGTCTGTCTAGTTCCAGTAAGGGTTACTGGAGTACCAAAAGAACTTGATAAGTACTTGAGAAGTACTAGTTCTATGGAGATAAGGAAGGGTTCACTGTAAACAATTACACTGATGCAAACTTCCGAAAAGGACTAAAAATTAATCACAATATATATATATATATATATATAAGTGAATGTATATTGATAAATGGAAATGTTCCAATAAATCCATTTTAAAGGGAAATGTCGAGTATCCGTGTGTTAGAGAACAATAGTGGATACTATATGGATCTAGGAGTTCATAGAGATGAACTTATAGTTATTCCAGTCATTGATGACAAGTTAGGAGTGCTTGGTCATGAAATGTGGCTAAAGATAAGCAAAGGAATACTAGATCGCATATTACAACAACTCCATCTCATACGTGTGACATACAATGAAAAGATGAGAGACATGCAATTAATACCGACTTTGGCAAGGTGTTGCCATAACTCACTATGTTAGCACTAGAGCACAGTAACATATGGAACATGTTTGAAGATCACTATGAATATGATTCACGGGTGATTGGCTCTCAATGCAAGTGGGAGTCTGTTGGTATGTATGCCCTGAGAGCCAATCATGGGATGATTGGTGGGATACATTAAGATTGATTTGATAAGCATTAATAGAAAGCTTCCAATTCTTTCTGGTTCAGTCATATGAGATAATGATAGAACATATTGAATGTCTAGAGAATGACAGTACTCAATGATGTATACTTTTAGGTTCAGGACCTGAATGATGAGATCATACAGATGCTAAGAGTTTGTACATTCTTATTATGTCCCTAGTCGGATGTCATTGTGGAAGGTGAATAGGCAACAATGACACACAAGACTAGATTGTGGTGTTGGTTGATGATAGAATCTCATTAGTCATGATATGGAGATATCAAACCAAACACATAGGTACTTGTTAGAGAACAAGTGTACCAGACAAACCCACCGTGAGTTTGACACATGGAACCATGACATGGTAGTCACAGTCAGTACTCACAGTGATGGTGGTGAGTGTGATTCTTTAACCTGAAATCACTACACTCAACACATGTCATTGGGTACACTTTGACATCATCAAACACAGTCCTGAAACATGGGTTGTTATAAAGGTGATGATTGGGTGCCTTTGATACATGGGGCTTTTGAGGAGTGAGTGAAATATATGGGATTTGTCCCTCCTAAGGGAGTTTGATATCCATAGCCACTTGATGAGTAGGATTGAGATAGGCGTGCACACATGTGTGAATCAGTATGTGATATTGATGTCATACATATCTCCTCCAATCTACTCTGAGATCAAGAAAGTGAATGAACGTTGACAGGATGACTGTTCCATGCCTTGAGTTCATTCGGGATAACAGATACAAAGGAATTATACATTCGCTGAAACACCATTCACGGATTGTAGGATTGAAAGTTTTTCTCCAACTTTCCTTTTTTACTTGGGTAGCACTGATGTGCGACTAGGCACCGCTCTTTGCTTGTGAAGTCATAAGTGTTATGGACTTTCACTGCCAACGTGAAATGGGCCTATAGGGTCACACACATAGGATTTAACTTGGAAGAGGAGTTTATCAACAAATGATGTTGAGATTGATTACTAAAGGAGTTTAATAGTTCAATTAAACACTTAATCAATTGATAGCTCAAAATCATAGTGTTCAAGGTGTTGGACCAGATGATTAAGAGTATCAAATTGATTGGAACTGTAATTGACTGGTTTGCATAGTCTACTGCCCCAACCGATCGGCTCACAGGCTTGAACCGATCGGATCAGGTTGATGAACTGATCGGATCAGGTTGATGAACCGATCAACTCAAGTGGTGAGTCGATCGGCTCATGTATCAATGAAACGATCGGCTCAATTATTGAACCGGTCGATTTGTGTGACCAACCGAGATCGTTTGGAAAGTCAGAAGACACTTTTTGCAAATACATATTTGTTTCACTTGTACAAATTTGATTTGGACAAGGACTAATATTTAATTAGTTGAAAACAAACATGAAAGTCAATTCGAGTTGGACCAGGACCACGAACTGATCGGCTCATGCTTGAACTGACTGGCTCAGGTGTCCCAACCGATCGGTTCAAGTGTGAACCGATCGGCTCAGGTCCCCAACCGACTGTTTCATGCTTGAAACGATCGGTTCAGCTGCCGCAGTTGGTTGTTTTTTTGGAAAATCTCGAACCCTTCTACTCCTGCTTTAATTCTACATTGCCCGTGGTAGAGAACCATGTCCCATGACCCTCCTATATATAGGGGTATTGGGGGCTTCTCAGGAACAACAACTCAGAACACCAGTTGCTCTGCAAAGTTGTCGTTCTCTCTGGTTGTGGTAACCGAGAGAGCCCGAGAAAGTGCTACCCGATAAGGGAGGTACAGTAAAGGAAAGACAACTACAGAAAGTCAACTGGTTGTAGGAGAGTGTGTCGGTGACTAGTACACTGATAGGAGGGTGCGACTCCTTCTAATTCCTTTTACGACAAGGAGATCGGAGTTCCAGGTGATCCGTGTGGACTACTTCAGAGGCGGGAGACTTCTGCCGCTCGGAGGACAACTGTCAATCCCGACAATCCCAGTGAGATCAGGAGCTGCACAGACACCATCCAAGATCAGAGGTGAAGACCACGCAAGCCGCGAGGTAACGTCACCGAGCAAGCCTCGGGACAAGGTATGTCTCTATAAACCATCCTTCCTATTGTATAGACATTGACGTAATTCCTTTATTCTGGGTTCGGGAGAAGAAATTTTTTTGTTTCCGCTACCTTCTCTATCTCCCCTAAAACCCAACACAAAATTGGGGAGAAAAGAGGCACAAAATGTGCCTTAGAACCAGACCAAAATAAGGAGTTACCCCCAAAAGAAAAATGAATAGATAAGGAAAAGGGGAGTGGAAAAACTAAGAAAAGACACATGCACAACTTCAACCTTGGCGGTCATCACTCATTCAAGGGGAGCACCCAAAAAGTGAGGAGCTTCAGAAACTCGAGGACTTAAAAGATCATAAAGGCAATATTCAACACATACGAAGGGCACCATCACCTCCCTCAGGTCCTCACATTCTCAGAAAGCCCGAGCAAGAGCAAGGGGATGATCAGTTCATCTTACATGCTACTTCACCATGGAAAATAGAAGGATCCTTTGGAACTCGATCATGGAGAGAAAACCAACTGAAAAGAAGGTTTGGCATGAGCATGCGAAGGTCGTATGGATGCAAGAAACCAAAAATAACTAGCAAAGCACGGACGCAATAATGAATTAGAATTCTGACCGAACCACAATGAGAAAGAGAAAAACGTTACACCTGTATTGGTGTCAAACTAACCATTGTACAACCTTCATAGAAGGCTTTGAGAGGCTATGCACAGTTTTTGTGAGGAGAGGTGGCCAGAATCACCATGGCGAGAACCAGGTAACAACCAACCACATATCAAGATTGGGAGCAACACCAAAGGGTGTAGAGGGGGTTCTCAAAGGTTTAAAGATGCTGGCAGGAGTCCATGGTTTATACTATATACTTTCCCAGATATGTGAAAGCCTAGATCATGATGTAGAGGTGGAGACAGGAGAAAAACAAGGGAGAAAGGGAGGCACATATGGTCTGGGACTTACAGGGGATGAAACCCTAAAAAAGTAGGGATCAACCTGCACAGAAAGGCAATAGGAATATGTTAGAGAAATAATCTTAGCTAGAGATGAAGAGATGAGAGCGATAGAGACCTGAGAAGAAATCGAGTACTGTTGCATCCAAAAGGGAAGTTTATGGTGGAGGATATAGTGTCGCGACCCTAGGATCTGTCTGGGTTCAGTGAAAATTCGTTGGGGAAGAGACAGCCGTTTGATGGGTGTACCCAACAACAAGATGTATGGGAATAAGGTGTGACATCAATAAATTAGTGAACAATAGGGGATTGGGTGCATCAAATGCTTTAATTGACATATTCAAGGTTATATAGTGTATTCTCTTTCCTAATTCATTTGAGAGAGCAGACATTGTCTAATTGATATGAAATTCAACAACTAAGATAAATAAGACATGTAGATGCTAAATATAGGCTTAGTTTCTTCTTTTGGAATTGTATTCTATTTTATTTAATATTTTAGACCTCAAGTCATATTCTCTCTCCTAAATAAATTTATGATAGTTAGGATTGTTAAATTAATGTGAGAATTCATACATAGACTAATTTTAGTATGTAAAGTATAATTTTAGGATTGTTTCCACTTTTAAACGCATTTAATAATTTATTTAACACATTTGGCACTAAATAAAAATAGGATAGTTATTATGGTTCAAATATAGTAAAACTTGGCACCCAATCTAATTGGGACTCAAGAAACTCAGTTTTATCATTATATTTGGATTTTGAGATTTATTTTTATGAGTTATAGTATTATTAGGATTTGTTGCTCATTTCCATGATATTTATCAAAATAATCCATCATTGTTATCAACATCCATTGAATTGGGCCTTATTATCTTTAATTTATTAGCAAAAGATTTAAATTATATTGTTATGCATAGAATTCCATATTTTTTGCATACTCTATTAAGTCCATGAAATATTTTTTCAGATAACAAAATATAGTACATGGAAATTCACATTGTTATTCCAAGGAACATTCCACCTCTTTTTAAACATATTTTATCCATGATTTTCATTTTGATTAATATAAGAAACATATGTGGATTTAATTACATAATTAAGTTATTATGTAAATATGAGTGTATTATGATGTATATTACCACTTAATATGTTATGTGTATTTAGTATTATCCTTTAAGGTATAACTTTATTCTGGTTTGGTCAAATATAGGGAACCAAACATTCTAATATCCTAATCATGGGAATGGGATAAGATTCTATTTTTTGAGATGTTACAATATCTAAAAAAAATACTTTTGGGATAAAACATGATAATCTATATAATGGTACAAGTTCCATCGATAAATTCCAATTTATTATGTATTGATTATTCAATGATTTTTTGAATTGGTTAGATTTTCTGAAATTCATAATAACAATTTGTAAGTTAGAAAAATAGAATAAAATATGTTATGAACTCAATATAATATGATCTATAGGATGATGTGGTTTCCATAGCCTAATTCATCGATAACAAAAAGGCAACTTTTAGGGTTTATGTAATTAATGTAAACCTGACCCTAACTTTATATATGCCTTTAATAGATTGCTTGTGGACTGAGATGGAATTAAGATTTTGACCTTAGACATATGTACACTTCATGTGAGGTGTGTTGCATGACCTTATTCAAATTGAACAAATAATCTAATTTCTCTCTCTCTCTTGATGTATGTTGCATCCCTATTACTCATATTGCGCAATCACCTATGTTTTCTCCCTTTTGGTCTTTTGTATACCATTATTTGAGAAATGAAAAAATACACTTATTCCAGCATACCTTTTTATGTGTATTTGAATTAGATGGGTTTATTCTTCAAATTTAGTAGGGAATGGATCCCCTCTTAGGTCCCACTCCTTACAAGGATCATGTGGCCCACCTTTTTAAAAGTTAATTATAATTATAAAGAAATAATATTATGGTAAAGTAGAATGGGGTTGGATGAGACATTCTTGTCCAACCAAAGGCAACTTGCCATGCACGTACGTACGTACCCTTTCAGAAGAACAGGAGAATGCACACAGTCCAGCATTAATTCGATGTGAGTTTGCACGACAGTTAGCAAGCAGCAAGAAATGTGGTTCTCGTTCAGTTATATAACCAACTACCTTCAATAGAAGTGGTACAACGATCTCACGATGATACCTTTGCTCAACTATAATTAAGAAGACGAACAAAACTGCTGGCATATATATCCAGAGAGAGATTAGATCAGCCAACGAGCTTGTATATGGCCAGAAGACGAAGCCACTAGCGAAAGACCATATACAAACGGCATTGGAGCGCCTATATCTACCTATATAGCAGAGCTGGCGATCACCTTACTGTGATTGATCGACATATACATAATCGTCGATCATCCACAGACTATCCCCGCCTAATGAAAATTTCGTCAAAGATAATCACTCGCCCGCCTGCAACGCGGCCAATGAATCGATCAACTTTCACAGCCAAAGCGCGCCGGCTTGTTTGAGGAGCGGGACGAGCGTGCCGCTGATATGGCACGCCATGACGTCCTCCAGCCCACCGAGCAGCCTTCCCCCGACGAACACGGCAGGCACTGGAGGCGGCGGCACTTCCTGCTGCAGGTTCCCGCCGCCGGATCCACCCAGCTGAAGCTGGAGGAGGCGGGACAGCACCGTCTGGACGTCCCTTGCCGCGCGTGGGTCGCACAACTGGATCAGGTGGTCGAGCTCGTATACGGCCGGGCCGACACCGAGGCCCAGTAGGAGTGTCTTGACGACGTGGCACATGCAGCATCCGCTGTGGCTGAACATCACCACCGCGTTGCCCTCCGCGAGGCGGCGCACCCAGTCGTACGCCGATGCGGCGCCCTGTAAGGTAGTCGATACACCTTCGTCTGCTGGGGTGGTCATCATCATCTCCGACGTACCCGATGCCACCGCCCGCGTCCTCCGGCTCCTGAGCATCGGCATGATCGATGGAGTTGTTGTCGGTAGGTCGAGCTGGTCAACTGGAATTGATTCGCTGGCTGGCTAGTTAGCTGGTTGGAATTGAAGCAAGCAGCTATTGAAACCAAGGCGGTTCGAGTTGAGAAGAATGAAGGATGTATATTGTTCGTTGGGAGCTTATCTGGATGGTCCTAGACGGAGTTGGGCATTAGTATATATAAGGAGCTGGGACGAAAGGAATCAAAATTTAGCTGCCTACAAAAAAGGAGATAGATAGGACGAGTACAGTAGAGGGGATTTCCGCATGCATTCCTTGCCGGCGCCGCGATGATACGTTTGCGGCCAACCGATCAGTACCGCAGATGGTTGTACAGCTCTATGGAAGAGAAGAAAAGGGTTATGGAGTGAAGGAATACATGATGTGGAATAAGTGAGCTAAGCTGCCGTTAAGCTCTCTCCACGCAAGGCAACACGCCGATAGATGATGATGCTGCCCTCTCTAGCCGCAGCAGCTAGCTGAAGGATCGGATAAGATGCCCCTGGCGCCGTACCGTCCCTTTATATAGTTGTAGTACCACTACTGCGCCGCATCCTCTCCTTGCCTTACTTTTGCTTATGCCAGCAGTAACGATATGAGGGAAACAAAAAAGCAGTAACGATATGAGGACAGAGATAGGTCACGAACATATGCATGGGAAGCACGCGAAACATAGTCATGGCGCTGTCGTGTTGTTGGCTAGGATCAACTCAGCTACCGTTGGGCTGTTGGCTCTTAATTTCGCCGTACGGCGTTCAACCGGCGCCATGACCTGGTGCAGCAGCAGTGGAGAGCCGGTGGCTGGCGAGATACGCGTGCATGAGAGGAGGAGGAGGAGGAGGAGGAAGAGGAAGAGGAAGGGAGTGAGAACCCGGCGGACTCCCGACAGGCCGACAGGAGCAACCCGGAACTGCGTGGTCGGACCGGATTATTTCATTGTGGGTCCTTTGTGTAGCCGTCCCGCACCCGGCCATTCATGACAACTTTTTCTTCGTGTTTTGTGACTCCTATAGTGCTGACTAGAATCTCGATCCCAACCCCCGTTTCCTGCTGCCTATGGAGCAGCTGTAAGGAGGAGATGTTCAAATCTGTCTAATGTTCATCTGGCCCAACGGCCAGTGTCAGGTCGTCTCACGCTGAGCGGCACCGACGTTCGCCGGCGCGAGCAGTAGGTTGATATATTCCGACACCGGTAGGCACACGTAACTACATGACCAGACGACCATGGTGCCTGGTGGCGCATGCTACTAGCTGATGCATAGGAGCCGGCAGAGGGCAGGCACGTACGTCGGGCATCCGACCACAAGGTCGGCCACCACCACCACCATGGACTTCTACTACTACCGACAGGCAACCACGCCACACCTATGGCCTATAGGCCTCCCACGGGACCGTCTCAGAGGTTCTTGGGGACAAGAGGGGGCTTCTGCCTGCTCTTCTTGGTTAGCGCTTTGCCTTTGGTAGCTTCCTGGGGATTGGGAGCCAGGTGATCACGCCTGTCGGGGATTTTCAGGGCGACACCGCTTCACTTTTGTAGGGAAGTCTAGCTGCATGCCATCGACTGAGTGTTGCCGAGGGTATAGCTGCTTCTGCTCGTATCTACTAACCTAGCTATCTGTCGACGTCATCACCAAAAGTCAAAAGTCAAGAGGGCGTGCTTTCTTGTTTGGAAAGTGGTATATAATTAGAGGGAAAAAAAATTGAAATAGACGAGTTCGTCGGAGTTAATGACCAAACTAGACGAGTTTGGAACAAAATGACCGGGATACACGAGTTTGGGAGAGAGAAAACCCCAAAAACGCCAATCGCAGTGGCGTCTTTAACCTGGTTCCTCCACGTAGCCGCAGCCGGCCCCGCGACAACGGTCGCCTGGGGTGGCAGTGCCACGTGGCGACCCCAGGCTGAAGACGTCAGCCTGGGGTCGCCACGTGGCGCTGCCACCCCAGACTACCGTTGTCGCGGGCGCGGGCTGTGCTATGCTAACGGTCGTTTTTTTTTACCATTTTCTCCTATATAAACAACACTTTGTTCTCATTTTCACACACCAATCTTCTTATCATTCCACTCACCAATTCTATCATTTTCTTCTCCATTCCTCCCCCCAACAAGATTTTTTATTTTCTTCTTCAATCAACAAAATTGTATTGAGCTTGGGAGGGGATCTTGATTAACAATATTTCTTCTATTTAGTGTCCAATTCCCATCACTTCTCAACTAAGTAACTTTTCTTTCTTTATTATTATTTTGTATTATTTACTGTAAAAAATGATTTAGTAATATTTTGAACTACATTTGTTAATCACACATTGCCTATGTTAATACAATTTTATTATTATTTCACCAATGCACGTAACAAGAAGAAACATAATAAATTATGAATTAAATATGTTTGTGAAACACCCTGATATAGAGCTTCACTTACATAGCTAAGGAAGTAGACAATCTGTACCAATTGAGTTACAACTCATGGACAAAATTTATCTATACCTTTTGTGTTGTTTTGTCTCACATGGCGGATCGTTTCTAGTAGTATAGATTATTGATAAAAATGAATTTTGAATTCAATATTATAATGGTTAACTTTAACTATTCTGTGACACTTATTTGTAAATTATTATTTGTTATTTTTTATAGATGGCTCATCGACAGACATGGACATTTCACATGTCTGTAGAGTTAATCCAAATAATAGCTACGAAGTGCCTACAGGGAAAAATGGCTCATCAGACTCTACTAGATGATGACTGGAATGACGTACTAGATTTGTTGCACAACAAACTAGGGTTTACGGTGACAAAAGAACAAACAAAATGTCATTGGCAGTTTTTAAAGCAAATGTTTCACATGTACGAAGAGCTTGAGCTACCTGGTTGGTATTGGGATCACAGCAAACAGAAAGCAATGCCAATCAATGAACAAGTTAAAAACCAGTTAGTTGTATCACATCCAGAGATACATCGAGTTGTACATCAAATGTGGCTATTTTATGAACCTCTAGATGAGATATTGAATCAAATACAGTAAGTAATTTGTAATATTTCTATTCTAGTAGCTCATGTATTTGAATCAATTTCATGAAGATAAAATTACATGACATTGTGCAATTACATGAAGATAAAATTACATGACAAACATAATGAACTATCCTTGGTAGTCTGGCGGAGGTGGAAACAGATATGAAAATAGGTCTGTAAAGAAAGTATCACTCGATGTGGTACTGGATAACAACTGAGCATACTGGCTCAAAAAGTCTGGCTGGTTGTATTCTGTCTGGCTAGGCCCCTCCTGAGTGCCTGGTTGAGTGAAGCCATGTTGCGTGAAACCTGAATACATACATTAACTCAACATTAGCTATATCAACTCATAATTATTTTTAGAAATAAAAATCAAGACTGAATTTGTAAATAAAAGATTTGTGTTACCTTGTGAAGTCGAAGGAGGATGACAAGTTGATGGTGCAACTGAAGTCATTGGGGTGTCCGTATGTGTAGTAAGAAATTGTGCTTGTTGATGAGGGGGAAGTTGTTGAATATATGCCATCTGTATATCCAACATGCCATCACGTGCCCTTTCCCAGCTATCACTATCTCTTTGTTGCAATAGGACCTCTCCAATTTGTAGTTGTGTCTGGATCTATTCAAATCAACAACTTCATAATAAGTAAACATACACTTCATTTAATATAATAAAAGTTGGAAAGAACATGCATTACTCACATTTTCTCGTTCAACATAACCTCTAGGATAATATTGTGATGGAGGTTCTATAGGACGATCAACAAGATATTGTGGTTGATACTAGGAATATCTTTGCTGTGTACCAGATGCGCCAGGTAACTGAACTAAGTCTGAATGTCTATCATTCCAAAGTTGCACTTCCGCTGAGTAGAAACTCAACCAGTCTACTGTAGGGCGTCCCCTCCCATCAACTCTATCATATTCTAGAACTGGTTGTGGTGGTGGTTGATCGTGAACTCCAAATTGGGAAAAAAACTCTATCAGGTAAATGCCACTCAATAATATTGTAACAGATCATTGGAACACGTGCCAACGACAATGGTCTTCCTTCAGTACAAATTGGAGGAAACATTGACAATATACTATCATTGTACGACCTCCAAATCACCTATAACAAAAGAATGATTATTAAATAAATAAAATATGAAAACATAGCTCAAATATGGTAGTATATATATTAAATATGTTAATTACCTGATTTGGTTGTTATACATCAATTTCATTATCATATGTTCTGACATCAGATGTCAGAATAGATTCGTGTATCATCAAGTGGTTCCACCTAGTTGATTGATAAAAAAAATATGATTATCATCATGGAGATGTAAGTCTCATATGAAATAATAATAACACTTCATTTAGTTACTACCTGTAGCCTAACGGAACTCCTTGTGGCCACATGAAACCCTCTGGAATTATAGCTTGTCCAGGACAACCTACATGAATGTGTTCCCATGACCATAGTTGTAACAACACTAGACAACCAGCTATACGAGAGTCTGACTCAGATATACGAGTGGTTGCCTTATACAACTTATACAACCATGCTAGGACTGCACTACCCCAAGAGAGGTGCCCACATTTCTCAAAATCTGCTACAAGAGGTAAGAATCGTAGATGGACATCATTCCCAGTATTGTTGGGAAGAAGGAATGACCCCACAAAATATAGCAAATAAGCAGCAGTACATCTACATCTTACTTGTTCATTGGCATGCTCTAAGTTAATAGTTGAGAATGTTGATCGTAACCATCCCAAGGATACTTGTCCAGTTATCCTCCCACCTGGATGAGTACCTAAATAGTAATCACAAAGATTGCTCCAAGATGTAAATTGACCATCATGTGTACCTATCTAATTGTGTCCTATGACGGATCCACCATCTACCCGTAAACCCAAAAGAACTACTACATATTGTAATGTAATTGTCATTTCACCAATTGGAAAATGAAATGTGTTTGTGGAAGGATTTCAACGGTGCACAAGTGAAGTTATCAAAGATGCATCTAGACGTATAGATGTAAGGGTAGTGACATGACCAAAACTAGCTAAACCAATGTAATGTTTGGCTCTTTCATCCTGAACATGCCACATTTCCAACTCTCTTATATGCTGAGAAGGTCGCAAAGGGAACATCCTTCTTTGTGCCATGTCAACTAAATTTCAAAAGACAACAAAGTATATTACACATTGGTCAAAGTAAACTATTTTATTGAGGAAAACAAACTATTACATTGAGGAAAATAAACCATTACTGAAACGTCTATTTCGAGAAAACAAGATTAACGAATGCGGAAGCGTTCACTAAGCATCGGATTACCAGAAATCACTAAAAATTTTAAACTTTTTACAAAGAAATCCTTTAAAGGTAAAGCTTTCTCATAAGGCAACATGATAAGTTGTTTACAACTGATCCATCAGTAAAACTCTGTAAGGCAAGATACAAAAGTCTCTAAGGAATGGACCAAAAACTCGAAAGCACTAACTATTACTCTGAGGACCTGAGAGTACAGAGACGACATATAGGACTCTAACACTATCTACACATGACATAGCAGCCAATGCCTCCACCTGAAGCTTCACTACTGTCCTTGGTACTGCTGATGCTGCCCTTCACCTATTGAAGGATTTCTGCCTTCTCGCCCACGTCCACCTAAAGGTTGAAATCTACGGGGTGAGACAATTATAAAAATCGTCCCAGCGAGAGATATAACTCTTCGCCAGAAGCATAATTATTGCAGCATAAGAGAATAAATGTACACAAAGAAGTTATGTATATTTGAGAGTAGTTAAAACAATGTTTAACAGATTAAACTATTCTTTCTACTAAAAGCAATGCAACTATAAATTGATAAAATCACATGTCACTTATCACATCACTAACTCCCTTCAGACTTGGATCATATATCCATTGTCTGGCATTATTATTTGGGAAAGGATGGCCTGTAGCCATACTCCTTCTCCCAAAGTGTTAGGATTCCAACTCCACAACATATTTGCATAACTTGTACATATGATATCAGACTTAACATTACTTATGTAATACAAGGGTTATTTACATTCATAACCCATTAGTCTGTAGTTAAGCTTTTCATAGGATTATTCCGTAATAGAATTTCATATAGAAACACTTTGGTTTAGGTCATACCGCATATTTTTAATATTGGGATATCAATCCCTAACCATCTTATTAATATGAAATCCGGAATGTGGGAGTTCAAACCCCTGGACTAATCATAGCATTTGTAACCAAGTAACATCTCATTTTATCTGGTTATCTAAATAATATGACCTTTGAAGATCAACAAATCATATTACTCGTGGCTCATTCAACCTATCAAGCTCATATGTTATCACTTACCAGATAACATGACATTTAGTTATACTCTTGAATTATAGGTAACAAGTGTTCTTAATGCAATTAGCATTATAAATCTTACCTGGATCTGATCACCTCTATATGAAACCTGTCAAGCTTAACTTTTATCAGCTATTCCATATACTCCCACATACTCTAAAGTATGTGATCCAGGAGTTCCCTTTGTAAAACCTATTTCACTATTATTTAAATTCTGACAATGATGGATCTATGATCAGGGCTCTACATGGTATGATTATACTTGATTATTAGGTACATATCAGTATTCTTTTAGCATCATACATGTTTCCAAACATTCAAGTACTAAACATGGCTATAACAGAAGAATACTAAATGTACAAGTATAACTCATATCAGTTATCAATTGGATATCAATTCTTAATCATCTTATCACTATGATTCAAGAACATGGGTGCTCACACCCTTATATCATCATAACACTTGCTATCAAGTGCCATATCAGCATCAAGTCATCTATTAGCATGACCTTGATTGAAGCAATGTATATACTTTTCACATATCATTACTCTAAAAGCTTATAATTGTTTTCAAGGAATATGACATCATAACTCATACCTGGCTATGATTACCTCATAATATCAACTTGTGTGACTTATACAAATAAGGACATACATATATAACAATGTCAGCACAACACCAAAACTTCTCAATTTCTATATAGGACACCATGGCCGTGCCACCTTGCACGGTCGTGCAAAGTAAGGCTACCACGTCCGTGCTCCCTTGCATGGTCGTGCAAGCTAAGGCTACCACGGCCGTGCTCCCTTGCATGGTCGTGCAAGCTAAGGCTACCACGGCCGTGCTCCCTTGCACGGTCGTGCTACAGCAGATCATTACATGATTCATATTTCTATCTATCTATATATATGTGTATTCTAATTTCTCATTCTTTCAAATTGATTAGGTCACATCGACCCTTCAATCAAGTACATACTACCATGGTTAACATAGTGTATCAAGCTATTAATCCTATAAACAATTAAGAATTCTCCCTTTAATTGGTTCTTAATCACTTAGGTATTATTAGGGTTTCAACCTTCACACCTTCATTGATTATCATTACTAATCATTATTGGATCAATAGAGCATTCATCATCTTAATTCTCAAAGATTCAATCACATTGGACCTCCACTTCATAAGGTATCCAATTGAATTAGGGTTTCCAATGTTGATTCCTTCAATCTTTGAAAATATGGAACCAATCATCAATTGGGCCTATACTCATACCTTAATTGAGTTTAATAGGTCAACCTTCAACTGATTTTTCCCTCACTTGACCCTCAATTGACCATCAATTAGGGTTTAACTCAATTGAATTAGGGATTGGAATCAATAACCCCTCAACATATTTCAATGTGGGACTAATTGATTTGAACCTATTGAACCATCATTACATTGGGACATGACCTGACCCCAAACGGTCTTGAGGTCGTTTGGATGACCTCCAAACGGTCTTGAGACCGTTTGCCCATCATATCATCAAAATATAAGTCAACCAATTAAGGTTTGGATCATTGGATTGATCACCAAAACAACAATTGATTACATTCCAACTTAGTATCATTGTATCATCAATTACTTAACCATAGTCACCCCTAGACCTCCAAACGGTCTTGGGTGACCTCCAAACGGTCTTGAGACCATTTTTATGAGTTCCAAACGGTCTTGAGACCGTTTGGCTCACCCAACCCTTGGATTCTAGTGAAAAATCATTAGGGTTTGAGCTATTGAGTTGATCATCAAATCAGCAATTGATTGCTTTGTAATTGTGTACCTTTGGACCTTCAATTGGTCAACTATACTTGACCCCAGACCTAAAAACGGTCTTGGGTGACCTCCAAACGGTCTTGAGACCATTTGGGTGATCCCCAAACGGTCTCGAGACCGTTTGGATCAATCAACCCAAAACAATCAACTCAATTCAATGCAAATCCAACACTTAGCCGATTAGGTTTCACACCACATCTTTGGATCTTCAAACACCTATCCATACTTGACCCTAGACCTTCAAACGGTCTTGGGTGACCCCCAAACGGTCTTGAGACCGTTTGGATGATCCCCCAAACGGTCTTGAGACCGTTTGGGCAAGAAAACCCAAAACGTCAAATCAATCAAGTTGAAAGTCAGCACTTAATCCAAATAGGGTTTACATAATTAATTAGCCTTCAACTCACGATTCCTTTGGAGTTAATCCCTCAAATTTGGAGGGTCATTAACCAACATGATTATGAACAGGAAACCCAAACGGTCAATGCTTGGTAAACTCACTCAAACGGTTTGAAACCGTTTTCCCAAAAAGTTCAAGTTAATCAGATTGGAAAATCAGCACTTAATCCAATTAGGTTACCTAATTGTTTAGCCTTTAACTCATGATTCCTTGGGAGTTAACCTATAAAATTTGGTGGGTTATTATACCACATCATTCGGAACAGTAATCCCAAACGGTCCACGCTTGGTCAACGCACTCAAACGGTTTGAGACCGTTTACCCAAAAAGTTCAAGTTAAATAGATTGGAAAAACAGCACTTAATTCAATTTGATTTGCCTAATTGATTGGCCTTTAACCTACAATTCCTTTGGAGTTAACCCCTCAAATTGGGTGGGTCATTAGCCTACATAATTATGAACAGAAATAACAAACGGTCCACACTTGGTCAACGCCCTCAAATGGTCTTGGAGACCGTTTGCTCCAACCGACCATGTGAAACCGTTTGCCCCTGAAACGGTTTTGCAAAACCCCCAAACGGTTTTGCAAACCGTTTGGCCAAGGGTGCAAGACCGTTTGCTAAAGTGACATAGGTATTCACGCCCCCCTTCTTCTACCTCCAGATCCAGATCTGTTCCTCATGGTTTTTAGATGCAAGAAAGCAAGGAAGGATGGGGGAAAGAAGAACAAGCTACTTTTGCAAGTACAAAGATATGCATAAGAAAGCAAAAGGTTTAGAGTTATAAAACCTGCCTTAAGGTCGTTCCTTGAGCTCCAAGCTTCCAAGCTTCCAGTCTTTAATGGTGTCTTGAGCTCCACAGGTCGGCCAAGGGTGTTTCTCCAAGGAAAGGTTGGGAAAAGATGGCTAGAAAGAAGAAACAAGTAAGGAAGACCATAAAACCAACCTTGCACCATGAATTCCTCCATGAATACGAGCAAGATGATGATCAAAGCTTACCTAGAACTGCTTGGCCGTTCTCCTCTTCCCCAGAGCTCTGTCCTAAGTCAGTCTAAGCAAGGGGATAAGAAAGGAAGTGAAGGAAACGATCCTTGCTAAGTGAGAAAAGGTGTATATATACTTTAGGTGAAATTTCAACATAAGGACAACTTGTTTCTCCATTTCTCCTCTAGGTCCTTCCCTTATTATAAACCACGTTTCTCCCTTCCATACTTAAGCAAAACTCATCTTAAACCCAAGGTCTAAAGGTGAAGAAAGCCAACTTCTTACTAAGTTGCACATATAGAAGGGTTATTAGACTTATAACTTGATCATTTAATTTATAAGGGTTATCATTCTTATTTAATTATTCCATTGAAGTGACCTCTTCATCATTCTTACTCTTAATGATGCCAAGAGTCATAAAAGATACTCTAGAGGGTGTATTTTACAATTTGCACCCCATATTTTGGGTAAATTGCACTTTACACCAAAACTAGAGTTTTAAGTACAAGGATTGCTCCACAAGCTGCATCTTGGTGCCCAAGCTTGGAGAATCCATCATACTTTATCATATTCATTCTTATGATGTCTCAACACCAAAGGAACATCTTAACATGTGCAATTTGTAAGTTAACCCCTTTTAATTGGGTAATTTGCACATAGGTCCCTGTATTACAAAACAATATTACAACATTGTTCAAAAGGGACAGAAATGGAAATGTATGTTCCTTAGGAGATTTATTTACATACCAAAAGATAATCACAAGTATCTAATTACATAATTAAGCAAAACACCTAGGGTTAGTTCATAACCCAGGTCAGGGATGTTACAACAACATTGTTTTAAAAGGACAGAAATGAAATTATAGATTCTTCTAAAGCTTAATGACATATCAAGGGGTAATCACAAGCCTCTAATCATATTTTAAGAAAAACATCTAGGGTTAGTTTATAACCCAGGTCAGGGATGTTACAAATTATATCCCCCTAACAAGGATTTCGTCCTCGAAATCTCAGATAAAAGGAAGCAGATATTATTTAAGTATCATATCTTGCTAATCAATTAATTTGGAAACATTCACTGAGAAGGTTCACTAAGCAATTTGTCTTGGAGGATTTCACTAAGTAAATTTACTAAGTGTATTGTTTCAAAGGCTTTTACTGAAAGAGTTCGTTAAGTATATTCACTAAGTATATTCACTAAGTTTGCTCACTAAGTATTCACTGAGTAAGTTTACTGAGTATATTCACTAAGTATGTTCACTAAGTATTCACTGAGTATATTCACTGAGTATATTCACTAAGTATGTTCACTAAGTTTGCTCACTAAGTATTCACTGAGTAAGTTCACTGAGTATATTCACTAAGTACATTCACTAAGTTTGCTCACTAAGTATTCATTGAGTAAGTTCACTGAGTATATTCACTAAGTATGTTCACTGAGTATTCACTGAGTATATTCACTAAGTATGTTCACTGAGTATTCACTGAGTATATTCACTGAGTATGTTCACTAAGTATGTTCACTGAGTATTCACTGAGTATATTCACTGAGTATGTTCACTGAGTATTCACTGAGTATATTCAATGAGTATATTCACTAAGTATGTTCACTGAGTATTCACTAAGTATATTCACTAAGTATGTTCACTGAGTATTCACTGAGTATATTCACTGAGTATGTTCACTAAGTATGTTCACTAAGTATTCACTGAGTATATTCACTGAGTATGTTCACTGAGTATTCATTGAGTATATTCACTAAGTATGTTCATTGAGTATTCACTGAGTATATTCACTGAGTATGTTCACTAAGTATGTTCACTAAGTATTCACTGAGTAGATTCACTGAGTATGTTCACTGAGTATTCACTGAGTATATTCACTAAGTATGTTCACTGAGTATTCACTGAGTATATTCACTGAGTATGTTCACTAAGTATGTTCACTAAGTATTCACCGAGTATATTCACTGAGTATGATCACTAAGTATTCACTGAGGAAGTTCACTAAGTATATTCACTAAGTATGTTTACAAAGTATGTTCACTAAGTATTCACTGAGTATGATCACTAAGTATTCACTGAGGAAATTCACTAAGTAGATTCACTAAGTATGTTCACAAAGTATGTTCACAAAGTATTCACTGAGGAAATTCACTGAGTATGATCACTAAGTATTCACTGAGTATATTCACTAAATATGTTCACAAAGTATGTTCACTAAGTATTCACTAAGATCCTCTCATTTAATTTTTCTTATACTCCTTAGATTGTTTCAAAATAATTACTTGATCAGAGTAATCAAAAGATAACAATCTAAGAGTTTCATACTTGCCTTATCTACAATAACCATATACCTGGCCAGGGTATATAAGTATTGAGATTAGGTAGTATGTATTTTACTTATCATCCTATTCTTTGCTTTTCATATCATTATACACGCAGAATTTATCACTCTAGGTTATTCTTCAGGTATCACATCTATATCTCATCCTTTTAATACACAGTTAAGGGAGATTATAAATTGTTTTAAAGAATATTGAGTAAGATATGAATTCTTATCTTTCTTGTGTCCTTCTAGGACTTAGTCAAGAAATTCAAAAGCAGCTAACTTCCATATTTTTAACACATAGAATCCTAATATGTAATAATAAAACAATACTTATTTCATCTGACCTGTATGGGATGTTTGTCCACGTCCTCTATTATTATATTGCCTCCCTTGTGGGCCTTGCAGACTCTGTCCTTGAGGTCGAGACATTATTGCATTCCTGTCTGGACAATCCCTTGCCAGATGTCCCGGTTGTCTACATAAGTAACAGATCCTGGGTGCAAGGTGTCTATACGATCCAGTTACCGATGCTGAGGCTATGTCGGAGGGTCTTCTTGGAATACTACTATGGTCCCTATTTCCACTTGACACCCATTGTGTCCGGGTAGGGAATTCTGATATTGCCGTTGGTGTAGAAAATCTTGGCTTCTTAAAACTTTCAGGCCTTTGTTCTTAAGGCTGGGTGTACATCTTCTTACTACTTATCTGTTGTTTCACGGTTTCCGACCTCTCTATCCTTCTTACTGACTCCACAAAGGTGGAAAACCTTTCTCTATTCTCCAAGGCAGACACAGGAGTGGCTAGTTCAACATTCAATCCTTTCTCAAAACGCCGAATTCTTTCTTCATCACTAACTGCCATCTGTGGACAAAACCGTAGTAACTCCATGAACTTAGCTTCATATTCGCTAACGTTCATCAGTCCTTGTGTGATCTTCTCAAATTGAGAGATCTTCTCATCTAGATACGTCTTAGGGAAGTATCTATTGACGAATTCTCGTCGGAAAACCTCCCATCCTATTTCTTCACCTGGTCTCTTATCTTCCTCTATCATCCACCAATTACCAGCACTTCCTTTTAGGAGGTATACCGCATGCTTAACCTTTTCAGCTTCAGGAATATCAAGGATCCTGAAAGCCTTTTCCAGCTCTGTCAACTATAGATCAGCATCTGCTGGATCAGATGTACCAGCATAGTCTATGGCTCCCACCCGGCGAAGTCTCTCAAAAGTCTTGCCGATTCCATAACCTTCCTGATGGGCTGGTGCCCTAGATGCAGATGGTGGCACCCTATCTGCTATGTGTGTTATGGCTGCCAGAAACTTATCAAATAAAGCACAAGTAGCTGGATTTTCTATCTCAGCTGGGTCAAACTGGGGCTGTTCAGGTACAGGCCCTTCCCTATTCTGGTCTCCTGCACCTCCTCTTGGTGCAGCAGAACTGCCCGCATCGGCATGCTCTTCACGTGGTCCAAACATCTTCAAGTTCTTCTCCTCCTATGTGAGCAGAAGATACTATCAGATAATCTGGAAAACACTTAGAACAGACTCTACAATCGTAGTCCTATGTCTCTGTAGACTCAGCGAACCTAGAGCTCTGATACCACTGATTGAAACATCTATATCGAGAAAACAAGATTAACTAATGCGGAAGCGTTCACTAAGCATCGGATTACCAGAAATCACTAAAAATTTTAAACTTTTTACAAAGAGATCCTTTAAAGGTAAAGCTTTCTCATAAGGCAACATGATAAGTTGTTTACAACTGATCCATCAGTAAAACTCTGTAAGGCAAGATACAAAAGTCTCTAAGGACTGGACCAAAAACTCGAAAGCACTAACTATTACTCCGAGGACCTGAGAGTACAGAGACGACATATAGGACTCTAACACTATCTACACATGACATAGCAGCCAATGCCTCCACCTAAAGCTTCACTGCTGTCCTTGGTACTGCTGATGCTGCCCTTCACCTATTGAAGGATTTCTGCCTCCTCGCCCACGTCCACCTAAAGGTTGAAATCTACGGGGTGAGACAATTATAAAAATCATCCCAGCGAGAGATATAACTCTTCTCCAGAAGCATAATTATTGTAGCATAAGAGAATAAATGTACACAAAGAAGTTATGTATATTTGAGAGTAGTTAAAATAATGTTTAACAGATTAAACTATTCTTTCTACTAAAAGCAATGCAACTATAAATTGATGAAATCACATGTCACTTATCACATCACTAACTCCCTTCAGACTTGGATCATATATCCATTGCCTGGCATTATTATTTGGGAAAGGATGTCCTGTAGACATACTCCTTCTCCCAAAGTGTTAGGATTCCAACTCCACAACATATCTGCATAACTAGTACATATGATATCAGACTTAACATTACTTATGTAATACAAGGGTTATTTACATTCATAACCCATTAGTCTATAGTTAATCTTTTCATAGGATTATTCCGTAATAGAATTTCACATAGAAACACTTTGGTTTAGGTCATACCTCATATTTTTAATATTGGGATATCAATCCCTAACCATCTTATTAATATGAAATCCGGAATGTGGGAGTCAAACCCCTGGACTAATCATAGCATTTGTTACCAAGTAACATCTCATTTTATCTGGTTGTCTAAATAATATGACCTTTTAAGATCAACAAATCATATTACTCGTGGCTCATTCAACCTATCAAGCTCATATGCTATCACTTACCAGATAACATGACATTTAGTTATACTCTTGAATTATAGGTAACAAGTGTTCTTAATGCAATTAGCATTATAAATCTTACCTGGATCTGATCACCTCTATATGAAACCTGTCAAGCTTAACTTTTATCAGTTATTCCATATACTCCCACATACTCTAAAGTATGTGATCCAGGAGTTCCCTTTGTAAAACCTATTTCACTATTATTTAAATTCTGACAATGATGGATCTATGATCAGGGCTCTACATGGTATGATTATACTTGATTATTAGGTACATATCAATATTCTTTTAGAATCATACATGTTTCCAAACATTCAAGTACTAAACATGGCTATAACAGAAGAATACTAAATGTACAAGTATAACTCATATCAGTTATCAACTGGATATCAATTCTTAATCATCTTATCACTATGATTCAAGAACATGGGTGCTCACACCCTTATATCATCATAACACTTGCTATCAAGTGCCATATCAGCATCAAGTCATCTATTAGCATGACCTTGATTGAAGCAATGTATATACTTTTCACATATCATTACTCTAAAAGCTTATAATTGTTTTCAAGGAATATGACATCATAACTCATACCTGGCTATGATTACCTCATAATATCAACCTGTATGACTTATACAAATAAGGACATGCATATATAACAATGTCAGCACAACACCAAAACTTCTCAATTTCTATATAGGACACCACGGCCGTGCCACCTTGCACAGTCGTGCAAAGTAAGGCTACCACGGCCGTGCTCCCTTGCTTGGTCGTGCAAGCTAAGGCTACCACGGCCGTTCTCCCTTGCATGGTCGTGCAAGCTAAGGCTACCACGGTCGTGCTCCCTTGCACGTTTGTGCTACAGCAGATCATTACATGATTCATATTTCTATCTATCTATATATATGTGTATTCTAATTTCTCATTCTTTCAAATTGATTAGGTCACATCGACCCTTCAATCAAGTACATACTACCATGGTTAACATAGTGTATCAAGCTATTAATCCTATAAACAATTAAGAATTCTCCCTTTAATTGGTTCTTAATCACTTAGGTATTATTAGGGTTTCAACCTTCACACCTTCATTGATTATCATTACTAATCATTATTGGATCAATAGAACATTCATCATCTTAATTCTCAAAGATTCAATCACATTGGACCTCCACTTCATAAGGTATCCAATTGAATTAGGGTTTCCAATGTTGATTCCTTCAATCTTTGAATTCATGGAACCAATCATCAATTGGGCCTATACTCATACCTTAATTGAGTTTAATAGGTCAACCTTCAACTGATTTGTCCCTCACTTGACCCTCAATTGACCATCAATTAGGGTTTAACTCAATTGAATTAGGGATTGGAATCAATAACCCCTCAACATATTTCAATGTGGGACTAATTGATTTGAACCTATTGAACCATCATTACATTGGGACATGACCTGACCCCAAACGGTCTTGAGGTCGTTTGGATGACCTCCAAACGGTCTTGAGACCGTTTGCCCATCATATCATCAAAATCTAAGTCAACCAATTAAGGTTTGGATCATTGGATTGATCACCAAAACAACAATTGATTACATTCCAACTTAGTATCATTGTATCATCAATTGCTTAACCATACTCACCCCTAGACCTCCAAACGGTCTTGGGTGACCTCCAAAAGGTCTTGATACCATTTGGATGAGTTCCAAACGGTCTTGAGACCATTTGGCTCACCCAACCCTTGGATTCTAGTGAAAAATCATTAGGGTTTGAGCTATTGAGTTGATCATCAAATCAGCAATTGATTGCTTTGTAATTGTGTACCTTTGGACCTTCAATTGGTCAACTATACTTCACTCCAGACCTACAAACGGTCTTGTGTGACCTCCAAACGGTCTTGAGACCGTTTGGGTGATCCCCAAACGGTCTTGAGACCGTTTGGGTCAATAAACCCAAAACAATCAACTCAATTCAATGCAAATCCAACACTTAGCCGATTAGGTTTCACACCACATCTTTGGATCTTCAAACACCTATCCATACTTGACCCTAGACCTTCAAACGGTTTTGGGTGACCCCCAAACGGTCTTGAGACCGTTTGGATGATCCCCCAAATGGTCTTGAGACCGTTTGGGCAAGAAAACCCAAAAAGTCAAATCAATCAAGTTGAAAGTCAGCACTTAATCCAAATAGGGTTTACATAATTAATTAGCCTTCAACTTACTATTACTTTGGAGTTAATCCCTCAAATTTGGAGGGTCATTAACCAACATGATTATGAACAGGAAACCCAAACGGTCAACGCTTGGTCAACTCACTCAAACGGTTTGAAACCGTTTTCCCAAAAAGTTCAAGTTAATCAGATTGGAAAATCAGCACTTAATCCAATTAGGTTACCTAATTGTTTAGCCTTTAAATCATGATTCCTTGGGAGTTAACCTATAAAATTTGGTGGGTTATTATACCACATCATTTGGAACAATAATCCCAAACGGTCCACGCTTGGTCAACGCACTCAAACGGTTTGAGACCGTTTACCCAAGAAGTTCAAGTTAAACAGATTGGAAAAACAGCACTTAATTCAATTTGATTTGCCTAATTGATTGGCCTTTAACCTACGATTCCTGTGGAGTTAACCCCTAAAATTTGGTGGGTCATTAGACTACATAATTATGAACAGAAATCCCAAACAGTCCACGCTTGGTCAACGCCCTCAAACGGTCTTGGAGACCGTTTTCTCCAACCAACCATGTGAAACTGTTTGCCCCTCAAACGGTTTTGCAAAACCCCCAAACGGTTTTGCAAACCGTTTGGCCAAGGGTGCAAGACCGTTTTCTAAAGTGACATAGGTATTCACGCCCCCCTTCTTCTACCTCCAGATCCAGGTCTGTTCCTCATGGTTTTTAGATGCAAGAAAGCAAGGAAGGATGGGGGAAAGAAGAACAATCTACTTTTGCAAGTACAAAGATATGCATAAGAAAGCAAAAGGTTTAGAGTTATAAAACCCGCCGTAAGGTCATTCCTTGAGCTCCAAGGTTCCAAGATTCCAGTCTTTAATGGTGTCTTGAGCTCCACAGGTCGGCCAAGGGTGTTTCTCCAAGGAAAGGTTGGGAAAAGATGGCTAGAAAGAAGAAACAAGTAAGGAAGACCATAAAACCAACCTTGCACCATGAATTCGTCCATGAATTCGAGCAAGATGATGATCAAAGCTTACCTAGAACTGCTTGGCCGTTCTCCTCTTCCCCAGAGATCTGTCCTAAGTCGGTATAAGCATGGGGATAAGAAAGGAAGTGAAGGAAATGATCCTTGCTAAGTGAGAAAAGGTGTATATATACTTTAGGTGAAATTTCAACATAAGGACAACTTGTTTCTCCATTTCTCCTCTAGGTCCTTCCCTTATTATAAACCACGTTTCTCCCTTCCATACTTAAGCAAAACTCATCTTAAACCCAAGGTCTAAAGGTGAAGAAAGCCAACTTCTTACTAAGTTGCACATATAGAAGGGTTATTAGACTTATAACTTGATCATTTAATTTATAAGGGTTATCATTCTTATTTAATTATTCCATTGAAGTGACCTCTTCATCATTCTTACTCTTAATGATGCCAAGAATCATAAAAGATACTCTAGAAGGTGTATTTTACAAGTTGCACCCCATATTTTGGGTAAATTGCACTTTACACCAAAACTAGAGTTTTAAGTACAAGGATTGCTCCACAAGCTGCATCTTGGTGCCAAAGCTTGGAGAATCCATCATACTTTATCATATTCATTCTTATGATATCTCAACACTAAAGGAACATCTTAACATGTGCAATTTGTAAGTTAACCCCTTTTAATTGGGTAATTTGCACATAGGTCCCTGTATTACAAAACAATATTACAACATTGTTCAAAAGGGACAGAAATGGAAATGTATGTTCCTTAGGAGATTTATTTACATACCAAAAGATAATCACAAGTATCTAATTACATAATTAAGCAAAACACCTAGGGTTAGTTCATAACCCAGGTCAGGGATGTTACAACAACATTGTTTTAAAAGGACAGAAATGAAATTATAGATTCTTCTAAAGCTTAATGACATATCAAGGGGTAATCACAAGCCTCTAATCATATTTTAAGAAAAACATCTAGGGTTAGTTCATAACCCAGGTTAGGGATGTTACAATTACATTGAGGAAAATAAACCATTACATTGAGTGAAACAAACTATTAGATTGAGGATAGCAAACTATTACATTGAGGAAAACTGTCCACATGTTGTGTCCAAACTACTACACTAATTCTAAATTCTTCTAGCACAAGATCGACGATTGTGTCCAAACTGTCCACATGTTGTGCATTTGTATGAGACATGATTAGGATCAAGATCCATATTATTTTTTCGCCTCTTAATTTTTGGTCTACCTCGAGGTCTCGACTCTTTTGGTGGTAAAAGAGGGACAATGCCTACATTTTCATCAAATTGCGGCCAATATCTCCTGTCTCATATACCACTACAAGTTTCTTTGTATTCCCCAAGGTAACTCTCAGTGTAAAACCACTTGCTCACAAGATTATGATATTTCAATCGAATTGTACGAATAACTGCAATCACATGGGAACATGGCACATAATATAGTTGAGGAATTCCACAAGTACATCTGATTCGTGTGTCGTTACGTATCTCACAAGTGTAACTATTTCCTTCAATATCATTAACGACAAATTCATAATTTTTTACTTGTATTCTAACTCATAAAGAAGGTGCTTTATTTCCAAATTCTTTAACTTGTCCTTGCAACTCGTAACGAAACGTTGATTCTTTTGTTTCCACGCTTCAGCTATGTTACGCCTGTTCAAGAACATAGTGACCACCCAATAATAAGTGCATAAAATCCAGGCTTGTATTGGAAGGTTCCTTGCATTTTTTAAGACCCCATTAATGCACTCTGCATGGTTATTTGTCATAATCCCACGTCTATATCCTCGATCACAAGAAAGTGCCCATCTGATAGGATTTGCATCTACTAGCCAATTATAAGCAGTTGGATATAATTCCTTGATTTTTTCCATGTGTCCATTAGATATGATTTCTTCAGTGGCATAAGCTGCAAAACCCATAATATTATATAATTCCTTGCATTTAAATTTGGTATGAAAGTTGGCACAAAGATGGCGAAAACAATGTCGTCGAACTGCAAGTGGTAGAATTTTTTTAACAGCCCTGGTGATGGCACACATCCTATCTGAAATAATGCACAAGTTAAGACATCCAATCACACTTGGGATCCTCTCAGAAAAGGTTTGGAAGAACCACTCCCATGAATCAAGATTTTCCTTCTCAATAACAGCATAGGCCAGAGGATATATTCCACCTTCGACATCATATCCAGTTGCAATTAGAAGAGTGCCCTTGTATTTTCCAGTAAGAAATGTACCATCAACACTAAGAATTGGATGACAATGTGCCCATCCTGAAATGCAAGGTCCAAAAGCCCAGAACACCCGAAAGAATCTAGTGCCATCATCACAATGCTGGTATGTGTATATTGAGCCAGGGATATATTGGATCATGCAACTCAAGAAGCAAAGTAAATCATAATAAGATTCCTCCCAGTCACCAAAGATTTTAGAGATTACTTTCCTCTGTGCATGCCATGCCTTTCTATATGAAATACCCAAGTGTAGTTCTGCATTCACCTTGTCACGCATTTCTCTAGTGCTCATATCCAATCTCGTAGATAATATTGGCATAATCATCTTGGCAATAAAAGTTGAGGTGCATTGGTGATGATCCTCATTCAATATTGGATTGCAGCAAATGTGTTCACCATGATATTTTGTGATCTTCCACAAACCACCTTCCCTTTTAGAGGCACAAGCACTCAACTTCCAAGAACACTCATCCATAAGTAGACATACAACAACAAGTTCTGTTTTAGTAGCGCTTAGTACGATATTGTACATCGTTCTTCATGGACCACTTTTGAATTTTTTCAATTAAGCATGATTTTGATTCAAAATGGCACCCGTATGAAGTTCATGTGTTGATGTAGGGTCGTTTTGTCTCATGAATGGTTGGTTAAATTCATCAACCCAATCATCATCCTGAAAAGCTTGGTAACTATGATCAGTGCTATTGGCAACCCAGTCATCTTCAAAAAATCTTGGCATTGGATTTACATGTTGATCCAGGGCAGGATCATTCACACCATCATCATCCACCAATTCATCATCAGATTCAACGCCAGGAAAATTAGGGTCTTCCATTTCCGATTCAGTACTTTTATCAGACTCGACACTAGGATTTGACTCTGATGAAGAATCTAAACGCTCGGATGGTCCAGCTTCATCTACCACTGGAAATGAGTTTACATTGGTAGATTGAACTTGGCTCACTGGGTTGGCCTGATATCCACTCACTAGGTTGGTCTGATATCCACTACCAGTTGAGAAGGGCATATTTGAAGGAAACTCTACTTGACTGTGTACAGAAATTGTTTCAAGATAGACATCCATGTGACGCCCATAAAAAAACTCAACATGGTTTTATAGCTTTCCTCATCCATCAGTTGAATAGGCATAAATTGATTTGTAGGAAATAGATAGGTCAAGCATATAGAGAATCTCATCGAATCAATTTGTAGTAGGCTGTGAATGTAAGATTTCAATTCGGCTAAGGTATGCAAATTAGACAATATGATAGGTCTATATGATCCACCACAATAAGAGCCACCATTCAAGAACTGTCCATTGTAATGAAGCATCATAGTAGGAGGATAAGAGGCCATTTTCCTATTTATAAAATATTTAGAGATACATCAGATTTTTGAATAAAATCAACAAATAAATTTGTAACTATATTAAATGAGTAACTAATGTACTTTTTACAAAATGTGAAGCAAAAATGATTTATTATTTTTAATTATGGTATATTTTAGTTGTACCCTTTTGTCCTAATAACCCAAAATGAATAGAGAAAGTAATAATAGTTCTTGATCACACAAAGAAAGAATATAGATGAGAAGCTTATGTGTCTTTTTCTCAATATTGGTGAGTTCCTAATAATAAAAAGATGAGAAGATAGAATTCCTCTAACGTGTTTTCTTTTTTACATTCGTATTGATGATTTAAGATAATCCTTATAACGAAAAGATAAGATGATAGGATTTCTCTAAGGTGTCCTTATTATATTGATATTAGAAACTTTTTTAATCCTTAATAATGACAAGATGAGAAGATAGACTGTTTCTAAGGTTAGGCTGCTCTTATTCACATCATTTCACTTCGGCCATGTAGAAGATAACTTTGTAGTGAGGGGATTCCAACCACCGTTGCGTCTGAATGCGGATCGTGAAAAATTATGTCAGGACCCTCACAATTATCGGCCTAGACACCTTAGTGAAATAATTGTAAAATAAGAGTAACCCAAATATTAATTATTTAATATGGTTATTCAATGCAAGATATTTTCACTTATGAGATATTTTCACTTATGTGTAACCAACCGTCACAGGTTAACATCTGATCCCAAATCACATGTTAAACCCTAAAAAGAGTCATGAGATAGAGGATTCAAGATGCCCGTCCCTGGGTGGATCACACACAAATTAATTTTTTATGAAGAGCACGTTTCTATAGAAGAAATAATAGATGAGAACTATGTAATGAAGAAAGTGAAGACATAGTCTAAGATTCCCAAATTAGTTAAATTTAACCCATTATAATCTTGATTTTTAAATTTATTCTTATCAATAATATTACAATTAATTACATTAACTTGGGCAATTGTGTGAATTAACAAATTTAGTTCAAAATACTAATCATTTTTTGCATTATAATAGATCGAATTATGTTATTATGAGTACACAATATAAAATAATAATAAAGAAAGAAAACTTACTTAGTTGAGAAAAGATGTACACTTAATAAAAGAAAGAAGAGATTAAATATTGATAATAAAGCTCCACTCTCAAGCTCAATTCCCTTTTGTTGATTGAAGAAGAAAATACCAATAGGTTTGTTGATGTGAGAATGTGAAAGAAAATAAGAGAATTGGTATGTAGAATGAGAGAATTGATATGTAGAATGAGAAGAGAATGAGAGAATTGGTGTGTACAAATGAGAAGAGAATGGGGGTTTATATAGGAGAAAGTAGGGTGGTAGAAGGGAAAAATGGTAAAAAAAACAACCGTTACCGTAGCACAGCCCGCGCCCGTGACAACGGTCTCCTGGGGTGGTTGCACCACGTGGCGGCCCCAGGATGAAGATGTCGGTGCGCGGCCACCCCAGGCGACCGTTGTCGCGGGGCCGGCTGCGGCTACGTGGAGGAACCAGGTTAAAGATGCCACTGCGATTGGCGTTTTTTGTGTTTTCTCTCTCCCAAACTCGTGTATCCCGGTCATTTTGTTCCAAACTCGTCTAGTTTGGTCATTAACTCCGATTAACTCGTCTATTTCAATTTTTTTTCCTAATTAGAGTAACGATACCCGCACTAACCTCTACACCTATCCACATATCCGATTCTCGAGACTCCACAAAAGGCTGATCTCAACCATTATCTCTCATGCAGATTAACTCAACTACTCCATACAGAAATTAAAGAGTCTTAAAGTTCTTGAGAGCATGCAAAAGTATAGTTTTCTCTCATGCGCATTAACTACACACCAATTAGCTCCATGCAGAAGTTGAAAAATCTCAAAGTTCTCTCTCCAGTCCTCTCTCTCCAGTCTTAATTTTTTAAAATTTGTTTTTTCTCTCTTACAACTCCGATCTCCAGCTTCATTCCACCCCATCAACATTCTCACACTAGTACAGTACGTACATTTACAATATATAGTTGAAAGTATTGTACTTTTTGTATACACTTTTGTCAAATTCTAGCCAAAAGTACGTACATTTTCAGTACGTCAAATGTTGCATTTTGAATGTATACAAAATGTAGAGGTGAATATTGTATTTTTGTACAATGTGGTTGTTAGTATTGTGCTTCTTGTGTACAATTTTTACAAACTCTACATTCTAATGTATGCAAAATGTAGTATTGTAATGTTACATGCTCATATTGTACGTCTTGTATATGTATTGTTAAATGATATTAATATTGTACTTTCATATTGTACATCTTGTACCATACCTATTAAAGATACAAATATGTGATTAGATAGTGGTAACAAGATTTGAGAGCTAGACAAAATATATTGTTGTTAGTATTGTACGTCTTGTACTGTACATATTTTACTGTAAATCGTGTATTGTACGTAAAAATTAAGGTTAAATGATAATCATTATGCATGAATAAATATAATAAAATGTAACATTGTGTAAAGTATTGTATCTAAGATTAAAATTTAAAAATTATATTAGTGTATATATAACATTATTAGACGCACCATATGAAATAAGTTACAACAAAAAGTATAAATAAATATTTGTACAGTACATGCATTTATAGTACATGATTACAGTACGTGAGTTGGAAAAATTACAAACGAACAGAAAATTATTCTAAATACTTTTCGTAATCTGTAGTGGAGTTAAGATATTACATGTGTAATTATTTAAGAAATGAATACAATAACTATACTTTTCATACACTTTGTATGACTGTTGCATGGACAATAATGGTAGCATGTGCAATAACTCTCTGATACATTAAACCATTACATGGACAATAACGACTGCAGATGGAATAACTCTGTGATGCATTAAATTTCATCTTTCCCCATATTCCGGGTATACCAGCAGGTGGACAACTGAATGTGGCTAGAATTTTCCTATAATTATCAGAAATTGGTTGTAAAACACAACATAAATCCTTGGTTGTCTTGGGAAGTAGTATTCAATTATCTAAAATAAATAAATGATACAAGGTGGCGAGCCCGTAGAAACTATGAATCTCATAAATTGTCTTGGGCTCAACTCAGACTTTATCTGTAACTAACTGAAGGATAGATGCTAAGAATGTGTAACACAATTAATTAGTTTAACATACAATTACACAAATTTGATTTCTAGCGAGATCACGACCAATACTACATATATAAATTACTAAAAGTATATGTGTTCTACTTCTTGTACATGTGTTGATTGGCTTTAGTTAGTAATCAAAAAAATTTACTTATAATCAACTAAAATGAATGCTAGATTACTTTTTGATCGAGTCTGTACGACTTGTACTATATGACTAACAAAATTGTCTCTATTATAAAAAGTATAGATAGTCCTAACAATTATTGACATACAACTCTTTTAAAAACAACCCCATAAATTCTAAGCTGACTCCAACATGTAGTATGTCATTACAAAGATGCATGTTCTCTCTTTTTTGGGCATGTAGATGTCAAAGGATAATAATTGTTATTGAAAAATACATAAAACCAGCTAAAATAACTCGTCATTACAAAGATACACACGCTCTCTATTTTGGGCATGTGTCTATTGAGGACTAATATGTAATTATTACTTAAAAGATGCATGTGCTCTCTTTTTTGGGCGTGTAGATGTCAAAGGATAATTATTGTTATTTAAAAATACATAAAACCAGCTAAAATAACTCGTCATTACAAAGATACACATGCTCTCTATTTTGGGCATGTGTCTGTTGAGGGCTAATATGTAATTATTGCTTAAAAATGTACAACTAACTAAAAATTAACCTGATTAACTGTCACCGACTCGCTCCCATATGTATGTATGATTACCAAATTAAGTATGCTCTGAAAATTTATATAATTAGGATGTAGACTAATTTACATATAACTTGCTAAAATAACAACTCAGTTAATTTTTAGGTGACATCAACTGTCTCATTAAATTACTTCTACATTGTTAAAATTGGATCCTAAAATTTATATATTTCTTAGATCCATAATAATTCTACCTATAATCTACATACGACGTGTTAAAAGATAACATTTGGATTGAATGCCAGTGACTCCATCAGACACCAAACACACACCAAACACGTCTTTACAAAATGTAAATGCCAAAAGATTCCTTCCAACATGAAAGATGTCAATATAAAAATTATCTCTACCCTTTATATTTTGTTGATTGTATAAGATGCAAAACATACATGTCATTTCAAATATTACGGTTGATGTTCTTTTGTGCAAAAAAATTGGCAAGAAAAGAAAATAATCTACATAAAATGCACTACAACCAATATTGTAAGTGAGCAGACAAAGTAATAGAAGATAAAGTAACAGTTGATCCATGTCGACATAATTTTCAATGCAAAATTGATATTTTTACTGACTGCATAATTTTTACTCACATTACTTTGCATACAACCTGTTAAAAATCTCTGCTCACAATACTTCAACCTGCTAAAAGAAAAAAACTTGATTAAATGCCTCCTAATTTCTCAACATCTAACTTGTCATTATCAATATTATATATGTACTACAAATATACATAGCCATGCCAGATGTATAAGATTACAGACATGACACTAACATGTAGAGAGATTACATCAATGAGCTGGTAGAAACACTTTTGAAAATAAATCAAACCAAAAAGCTCATAGACATGTTGCTCAGACTCACACGCATGTTGAAGTATGAAAAATAATATATATATTTGTTAACTTTAAAAATTAACTGAGGAAAATAATATAAAAATTGTCATAAAAGTAGATACAAACCCTACAATAATGAACACATAGATTGCAAAAACAATGATACAAAACATGTTGGGAACAAACGAAGACACACCCAACACTTAGAATGAATATATACGCAATCGAGGTCTAGTTTACTAATATCCATCGTGTAAAAGGAAAATAAAAAGTAAATTTAAAATATGTGTCGAGCACCTAGTTTGCTGTGACCATAATCCACATAAAAAGAGTCGAACATAAAAAGTAAATAGTACACGCCCCGATCAGAAATACAGAAGACTTGAAATTTGCAGTTGTTGGGTAGATAAACACAAACCAAAAAGCTAGCAAACAAACAGGTACGAAGAGAACACATGAGACTTCCTCTTTTTTATAGGGTAGAAAGATATAGGGTAGATAAAATTTTCCTATAATTATTGAAAATTGGTTGTAAAACACAACACAAATCCTTGGTTGTCTTGGGAAGTGGTATTTAATTATCTAAAATAAATAAATGATACAAGGTGACGAGCCCATAGAAACTATGAAGCTCATAAATTGTCTTGGGCTCAACTCGTATTTTTTCTTCAACTAACTGAAGGACACATGCTAAGCACGTGTAACACAATTAATTAGTTTAACATACAATCACACAAAGTTGATTTTTATCGAGATCACGACCAATACTACATATATAAATTACTAAAATTATATGTGTTCTACTTCTTGTACATGTGTTGATTGGCTTTAGTTAGTAATCAAAATAATTTACATGTAATTGACCAAAATAAATGCTTGATTAATTTTTTATCGCGTCCCTACGACTTGTACTATATGATTAACAAAATTGTCTCTATTATAAAAAGTATAGATAGTCCTAACAATTATTGACATACAACTCTTTAAAAAACAACCCCATAAGTTCTAAGCTGACTCCAACATGTAGTATATCATTACAAAGATGCATGTGCTCTCTTTTTTGGGCATGTAGATGTCAAAGGATAATCATTATTATTGAAAAATATATAAAACCAACTAAAATAACTCATCATTACAAAGATACACACGCTCTCTATTTTGGGCATGTGTCTATTGAGGGCTAATATGTAATTATTACTTAAAAGATGCATGTGCTCTCTTTTTTGGGCATGTAGATGTCAAAGGATAATAATTGTTATTGAAAAATACTTAAAACCAGCTAAAATAACTCGTCATTACAAAGATACACATGCTCTCTATTTTGGGCATGTGTCTGTTGAGGGCTAATATGTAATTATTACTTAAAAATGTACAACTAACTAAAAATTAACCTAATTATCTCTCACCGAATCTCTCCAATATGTATGTATGATTACCAAATTAAGTATGCTCTGAAAATTTATATAATTAGGATGTAGACTAATTTACATATAACTTGCTAAAATAACAACTCAGTTAATTTTTAGGAGACATCAACAGTCTCATTAAATTACTTCTACAATATTAAAATTGAATCCTAAAATTTATATATTTCTTAGATCCATAATAATTCTACCTATAATCTACAAATGGCGCGTTAAAAGATAACATTTGGATTGAATGCCAATGACTCCATCAGACACCAAACATGTCTTTACAAAAAGTAAATGCCAACAGATTCCTTCCAACATGAATGATGTCAATATAAAGATTATCTCTACCTTTATATTTTGTTGAATGTATAAGATGCAAAACATACATGTCATTTCAAATATTACAGTTGATGTTCTTTTGTGCAGAAAAATTGGCAAGAAAAGAAAATAATCAACATAAAATGCACTACAACCAATATTGTAAGAAAGCAGACAAAGTAACCGAATATAAAGTAACAGTTGATCCATGTCGACATAATTTTCAATGCAAAATTGATATTTTTACTGACTGCATAATTTTTACTCACATTACTTTGCATACAACATGTTGAAAATCTCTACTCACAATACTTCAACCTGCTAAAAGTGAAAAACTTGATTAACTGCCTCTTAATTTCTCAACATCTAACTTGTCATTATCAATATTATATATGTACTACAAATATACATAGCCATGCCAGATGTATAAGCTTATATACATGACACTAACATGTAGAGAGATTACATCAATGAGCTGGTAGAAACACTACTGAAAACAAACCGAACCAAAAAGCTCATAGACATGTTGCTCAGACTCACACGCATGTTGAAGTATGAAAAATAATATATATATTTATTAACTTTAAACATTAACTGATGAAAATAATATAAAAATTGTCATAAAATCATATACAAACCCTACAACAATGAACACGCAGATTGCAAAAAGAACGATACAAAACCTATTGGGAACAAACGAAGACATACCCAATACTTAGAATGAATATATACGCAGTTGAGGTTTATTTTACTAATATCCATCGTGTAAAAGGAAAATAAAAGGTAAATTTAAAATATGTGTCGAGCACCTAGTTTGTTGTGACCGTAATCCATATAAAAAGAGTCAAACATAAAAAGTAAACAGTATGCACCCTGATCAGAAATACAGAAGACTTGAAATTTGCAGCTGTTGGGTAGATAAACACAAACCAAAAAGCTAGCAAACAAATAGGTATGAAGAGAACACATGAGACTTACTCTTTTTTATAGGGTAGAAAGATATAGGATAGATAGACAATGCCATCGAGAGATATAAAGAATCCAACAAAGACAATCTTGTCTCGAAGGAAAGGAACACTTCTTTAACCTGATGTATATTTCTTTGAATGAAGTTCTTAAAGACAAGATGAAGATGTGGAAGATATTCTTCCTTGGTCTTTCCAAAGAGAAACATGTCATCAAAGTAAACCATAAAAAGTCCCAATGAATGGTTGTAGGATATAGTTCAAGACCGTCATTGTAACATCCCATGATTTGAGGCCTCAAATAAAATAATCTTAAAAGGAATGATTGGACTGCCCATCTCACCAAGGTGCACCTTACTAAAAAACTCAATAGTTAAGTGTGCTCAGCTTGAAGTAGTACTAGGATGGGTGACCAGTCGGAAAGTTGATCCTGGCTTGCACGTGAGTGAGATTAAAGCATACAGTTGAGACTAGTGGTGGTATGTGGGGCCAGTCGTCATTCCTGAAACTCTACTAAAGCCTTGGGTTGTGGGACCAGGCGTTACAAATGGTATTAGAGCCATATACTCTCTAATAGGTGGGATCCCACATGGGCATGTGGCATGCTAGTCTTAAGTCATGCGGTCCAGGCAAGTTGGAAAGGGCTATCCGCAGAAACGAGATGGAGCCACCCTTATGCTGGTAGTCGTAGATGGGAGCTGGGTGTCCATGGACCATTCTGGTTCTGCACTAAAATGGGGAAGAGGTAATGAGGCCGTATATTGAAACTTGACGAGGACGTCAAGAGTCTAAGTGGGGGAGATTGTAACGTCCCAGAATTTGAGGCCCTAACAATCTATCCATATCAAGTAGTTGTCAACAATGCAAAGTTTACATTTTCAATATCACTTCTCAACTGTTTTTACACATACTATGGGATACCCTCTCTTAGGGTTTAGTCCTTGTAAGGGACTTAAGGCCACCTTCTCCATCCTGAGCTTGGTGCCTGGGGTCACCTCTCTGGGTGCCCAGTGGTCTTCCCTCTGGGGCTTGACCACTTCAGACCTTCCCTCCAGGGCTTGGTCTTGCATCATACATCTAGAGATGGTATGTAGGTTCGAGACAGTCACACATATACTTAAATTATTATACACATAGTCACTTCAAAGATTGCAGTAATGAAACATCCAAATAGTTTAATTTCATTGTAATCGATAAATCCTCGAGAAATGTTGGGAAACATAATGTGTGTACTCATAATTAACCACATACTTGATCAGTATATTTCACAAGCAATAAGCAATTCCAATCGAGCAATCCAATCAAAGCAAGCAATTCAACCACACTATCACAGAATCTTGAAAAGCATATGTAACCTATTTACTACATACTTATCAAGAATCTATCTAACTAACTTGAAATTGGTTCTTAGGGTTTCTAATCCAGATTAGGGTTTATCTACAACTTTTCATCATTAAACTACTAAAACCCTAAAACAACAAAACTAGGTGCAAACCCTAATTATCTCATTTATTCATATCAAAGCATTCTTTTCATCAATTTGGCTTAGGATTATCTCATTTATTCATATCAAAGCATTCGTTTCATCAATTTTGTATCTACATTTATATCTCACCATGTCTCCCCCCTTTTTGATCTCAGGTTGGTACCATGTTCTTATTTTCATGGTGTAGAGGACACTCCCACTTTTCAACACATCAAATTTTGCTTATTTCTGATCTAGTATGGGGAAAATATGAGCTTTTAAAGTGTATAACTATGTGTAACACACGGGCCCAATGCCCATGGCTCTAGTAGAGTTTCAGGAATGACGATTGGCCCCACAGACTACCACTAGCCTTAACTACATGCATTATCATCACTCAAATGCAAGCCATGATCAACTTCCCGACCGGTCACCCATCCTAGTACTACTCCAAACTGAGCACACTTAACTATGGAGTTCTTTATTGATGGGCTCCCAGAAAAGGATGTGCACCTTGGTCAGACCTTTTTAAGTGTAGATCTTCAAAACCTAATTTTTAATAAATTTTAACTATTTTCCTCTTTGTGGGCTGACTTTTGGGGCCCAGGTTTGGGGAATGTGGCCCATCCGCGTCCCTTGCTCCCCCCTTTTTAACCAAGCACGATCCAACTCTTCTCCCATCGACCAATCAAAAGCTTAAATCCAAAGAGAAGCAATTTTTGGCCTTTTGATCTCCATGCCTCAGATCCAAGACACCATCGATATCTAGGATTATTTCCTCTACCTCTGTACAAGCCACCGTCACAATGGTCGTTGGCTGCCACCTACCATGACTGAGCTTCACCAATACCACCACTGGAGCCCTCTTTTCATCATCTAACCCTAGCTTTGCCTATAAAACTCCTCCCCAAACCCATTCCCTCTCTTATCTTCACATTTCGTGCACCACAATCCTAGTTCCAACATCATCTTCTACCTTGGAACCCTACCCGTCACCATGATAATCAGCTCAAAACCTCACATCCCAACCACAAATTGGACTATTTCTAACACCCCTCTGTTGGGTTTTGTGGAGAAAATATGTGTGGCGGAAGAAATAAAATCCGCGTAACCCAAAACAGGATCTCTCGACAACAACGTATTTAGAAGGAGTGTTTGCGAGATGTACTTTATCGCGGAGCAAGTCCGGCGATATCTCGTTGCACGACAGTGCAACACTGCTAACCTACACGGACGGAACTTCTCTCTCGTCGCTGTCGCAGGTTGATCCGACGGTGCTCCTTTACGATAGTGATGTACCCCACTCGTAGCACGTACAGGTGGTGGTCGTCAACGTCCTCCGAACGCAAGCGTCAAGGCATTTGCGTCTCTACTTCTTCCACGCGGATGGATGGAACTCCACGTCGCGCTTTCCAAGCCGACGGGAAGGAGTCGTGTCTCTACGGGGGCGTGCTAGCGACGCATTTCTCTCCTTTCTCTCCTAAGGACGATGACGGCTAGGGTTTACGTGTGTGAGCGTAAACGGAAAAGCCTCTCTCTATCTTATATAGATATCGACCGTCAATCCTCCTTTAAATAGGATACAAAGGGAAATAGGGTTTCCTAAACCCATCGGTAAACAGAAACGTTGCGTTAATTAAAATGCTCGTGGATTAATTAGAATATTCCGAAATTCATTAATTAACCAAATAATCACATTAATCGATTAATTAATATCTGACTCCATGCAATCGCCTGGGATGGCTCTACGGGCATACATATACCAACAGACTCCCACTTGCACTTAGAGTCAGTCACTCCAATATTATTCTAATCCATTACATAAACATTTTAGTAATCAATGTGATTCGGAGCAATTCCAATCAAATCCACAATTATACTCCTATTCCAACACATCCTATGTGTGTAACCCGGTAGGCTCCAAATTACATTAGCAGTGATATCCATAATTATATTATGATTTCACAAGTAATGATTGGTATCTAGCAAGACTTCATTGCTACCCAAGTAATTGGAAAAGTTGGAGAACAACTTAACCTATCATTCATGACTGGTCTTACAGTGATTGTACAGTTCCTTTGTCGCTGATATCCGGATTGAACTCGAGTCATGGAATTGTTATCCTTTTCAATGTTTAATCCATGTTCCTTAAACTAGAGTAGATTGTCTGAGATATATGTAAGCTCAATATCACATATTGACTCACATCAGCATGGCCATGCATTTCTCAGTCTCTCTTATCAAATGGTCGGAATATCAAACTCCCGTAGGAAGGACAAATTCCATCTACATCACTCACAGTCATCCCCATGTGTCACAGTGCACCCAAGCACCATCTTTATGGCAATCCTTATTCAGGACCACGGTGGCTGATGTCAAAGTACACCAAACGATATGTGATAAGTGTAGTGACTTCAGGTCTAAGAACCACAATCACCACCATCATTATGAGATGTGACTCTAACTACCAATCATGGTATCCATGTGTCACTCTCAAGATGGGTCTATCCAATACACTGTTCTCTAACAAGTATCTATGTATTTGGTTTGATATCTCCATATCATGGATAATGAGATTCTTCCATCAACCAACATACATTCTAATCTTATGTGTTATTTATGTCTATGGATATTTCCACAATAACAACCGATTAGGGACAAAACAAGAATACATACTCTTAGCATACATATGATCTCACTGTTCAGGTCATCAACCCAAAGACATATGTCATTGAGTATATCATTCTATAGACATCTATAAGTTTTATGGTCATCTCACAATATAAAACACAAACATATAGATTGGAAACCACTACAAAAAATTTGGCCTTTTTTGAAGAACATTTATGAGGAACCAAAAATCGTGAATAATGATGTCTATTTGTGAGGGCTCATCCTTCGAACATGGGACCAAATCCCTCAACCGTGTTTTTAACATCATTAGACCTTTTATGTGAACACTAATCCCTCACAAATGCATTACTCACTAATCACCCCGTGAAAAATGCCACATCAAATATTTCCCTCCATCTCATAACCCTTCCCTCCATTCTAAAAAGCAACAATTGTAAATAAAAAAAAAAGATAAGCCCTCCCCCTTGTTCTGTGAGAACTGTTTCTTTGTGTTTCATCGTTGCGTTCTCCCCTCTTGGCGTCGGTCCTCCCCTCTCCGCCCTCTGTTGCTCCGCGTGCAAGCCCTCGGCCAGCACTCTGATGCCCTCGCAAGCCCGATGCCCTCGGCCGGCACTCCGATGCAAGCCCTCGACCGGAAATCCAATATCATCTCAAGCGAGCCTGGAGCAGGAATGCCGCTGTGGTTGATCTCTGGAAAATTGAAGGTACTGGCACAATCTCAGATCTTTAAACCTTCTTTCTATGATTCAGTTTTTCACTGATTTTACTCAAATCCTTGCGCTGTGGAGGCGTATAAAGATCTTGCGTTGTAGAGATGCACAAAGATATGGCATTACCCTTGTACCACTCATTTCCGTCCAAACCCCCCATACCACCTATTTCTGTATTACCATGTACCACCGCCTACATCCAAACCTAGGTTGTCCACGATCCACGTATACCTAGAAATCTGACGTTTGTCTTCGCGTCTTCCTACGGCCTCCTAATTTCCGTGTGACTGTTCATTGGGTGGTCCTATCGTGTCGGTCAAACATATCTCCCGTTCGTCTGGTTTTACCACCAGATAAGAAATAGTGCTTAGGTTCCTTAGATCAGGAATTTCCATTTGTATATTGCTTCTCGATTCTTGGATGCAATGTTGTCGGATGGTCAAGGCAGTCGGTGGTACACGATGATGTCGTTGTTTGGAATACGGGCGAAATATTTTATACTTTCAAAGTCTATAATGTAGGAAGATGGTGCCAGGCGGTAATTAGTGACATGCCGCTATTGGGATTCTTGCTGGACCAGAACTGAAGAATGTGTTGCTTCCCCTGATAAGGTGACATTGTGTTCCTACCGAGGATCCCCATTGTTAGCTTTCCTCCCTTCCACATGCAGAGTGATGGTGCAAGGCTGTGATACATTATTGTCTGATGCTGCTACTTGATGTGTTGCTTCATATCTTGGAGAGTGGATGTTGACTGTTGTTTCTGGCATTTTCAAGGGGACGTAATCAGGATCTGAAGGTGAACAAAGAGACAAAGTTAGAAGGAGAGATCAAATCATGAAAACCACCGACTGGGATGGTTTCCTTAGTTTACGGATGATTTCTCCAATGTCTCCAACGGTGAGTGTAGAATTAATATACAATTCTTGCTGTTAGAAGTTCTTTCATCAGTTTTCTAGAGAATCATGTATGTAGATAGTTCTCAAGGTTTGTTTAAAATCAGGATTTTCTCCAGCAAAAAAATCATGTTTCATATTAACTGATTTTAGCTATTTAAGCATCCAAATAGAAATTATTGATATTACTTTTTCCATTTCATTTGCTCTATGCAGCAGTAAATATAAAATAGCAAACAGTGCAATTATTCAAATTATATGCATAGTTTGTTCAAATATCAAGAATTACAATATCTGACGCCACTATCCATGCATAAGGATATCTACTGTATCAGTTACTTTGCATGTGTTTTGGTCCTCTATGAACATCCTCCTCCTTTAGAACTATACATTATGTACTCGAAGTCATCATCAGTCTGACCTTATACAACAAGACTAATTCTATATTCTATTTAAAACCAATCAGATAACCTTTCTCCCTTTCTTAGCAGCCATCGTTACTTAAAACTCTTAAGTGACTCCTTTATCAGGATGTTAACTATACATTGAATGTCAAGGATGCATCATAAACAATTCAACTGATATCATCTCATTTAAACATTGCATACATTCAACTTTTTTGTTACTGTATTGTCACTACATAATGAGTTCATTATAAATCGACATTTGACTAATGTTTTTAATTGAGTTTCAAGTTCAAACATTTTTGTAGATATGATGCATGTAGGAGTTATTTTCTTAAGTTGGTCTGTCCAAACTCGAGCTGGTAAACTCATGTTATCTCACACGGTGCAGTCAGTCGTCAATATTAACAAGGGAAAAATAGCTTTGCATCAACCAACATTATTGAATCTATACCTCTTCTTAATAGATCTTTCTTCACTTTTCTATTTTAATTCTACATATAAATTCACATTTGCAAACTCATCTATTTATATTATATACCATTAAGAACCATTTATTTGCATGAAAAGTATCACAAAGGTGTTCTTTATCGACTTGTTGGATCTCTGTTTTTTTTCATGTGAGGTGTATACACATATACACACATAATTGCAGATCTTATGGAAAAATGCTAGCTAAAGTAATTATTGGGGTCTAAAAGACCAGTAAATTTCTGAAAGGACAATTAAATTACTGATAAAAAATGAGTTTCAGTTAACAATGTCGATCTTGTAGTTCTGTGTCTTGCAACCACACTGTACTGCGTACAAAATTTTATTTTATTAATTAGTCTAATATATATACACATAAGTAGTTTCCAGTTCCTACTTAAATAATCTACAAATCGGTCACAAAAAGTTGTTATGGAGTAATGTGCTAGCATGTAAAATCATCTATATTTGGTTGTCTGTGTCCTACATTGTTGATAAATATGTCATGCATTCCGTACTCTTATGTCCTATATTGTTGATAAATATGTAATGCATTTCGTACTTTTATGTATATATCTACTGAAATTAACTATGTAGATTTTCATAGTCATTATAATATTCAATAAGTCACTGTCATAGTTCTTTATTACTTCTAATGTACGTTATGACATAACTAAAACTCGATTTGATTCACTTAATAATATTATAGATATGACCAAATTATCTATACTATTATAGAAAAAATGGATGCATCGATTACGGTTTTTTCATAAAGTGCTAAGGTATATGTTTAGGAAACATGTTTCCTTTCAGGATATAAAAAAGCAATCTCAGGCATTGTTCTTGCCCAGTAGGAGCTAACGACTCAGGATTTCCCCTTCCACTTCTTTAGGTCTTTTTTCTTTCTTTCTGGTCACAAGTTATGGTGGTGGCGGTGGTTTGGCCTTTGCCAGAGCCGTTTGTTTAGCTAGTGCAGGGGACCGTTGGGGGTTCTCGTTCTGGTAATGGAAGCGTCTACCTATCCAGTATGGTCCTTGTGCTTCTTGAGTTTAGGCTCGAGTCAAGCGAGGAAAGTCATGAAGGTTTGGGTGTGGTGATGGGGATTCCCCAAGCAGTTCCTCCCATGGTTTCCTTTTACTAGCTACTTTGTGCACAGTCTGAACAATGGAGGTAGTACTTTCCAGGTTTCATCCTTCTGTCCCTTTGCTACTTGTAACCTGTTTGTAGTTTTCTCCTTATGGTGTTGTGTTAGTTTGTGATGGTAAAAAAAATAGCTACTGGTCTATTTCCTCAAACCATCTTTCATACATACTAGTCATTCCATCCAACCCCAAGTTGGATCAGGATCTGAATCAAACTGGACAAAAGTCACAATAAGGAAAGAAATTTGATCACAAACCAAAACAATCCCCTGTTCCAGTCTGGTTTGTAGATCGAGACATGTTTCTAAGAAGCCCTAGGCAACAATAAGGCAGTGGTAGGGTTGCTAGGCACACCCCACGTCCATTTAGAGCAAAGGTGCAATAGATGTAGGTTATTGGCTTCATCTAGAAGCAGGAGTCTCATGGATTCTTAGGAATAAATAAGGGAAATTCATAGATACAAGGTGGTGAGAGGATAGAGGATTAGAAGCAAGGGAAAATTAAAAGGAGACGATATAAACTCTATTGGGAAGAGCTTATAAGGAGAGGATATAAACTCTTTACATCTTACTGAGAATATGACCCATAACTATATTGGGAAGAGCTTATAAGGAGAGGATATAAACTCTTTACATCTTACCGATCATTTTGAAGCTCTTGGGTGTCAATCTCCACACGCAAAAAATACCTAAATCTCCTATTTCCTTCTCAAAATTCGTTCCTCCAGGTATAGACGAAACTCTGAGGTGATTTATAGTGATAATGGCTTATTAAATAATAGTTTACTTGCATTGATTAAGAATATAGTTTTATTTTTATCTTAATTTTTGGTAACATAAATCTCTAGAAATCATGATGCACCGACATATTTTTGTGCAAGTACTATGTATGAAGACCTCTATACATGTAGGTACTAAAACCAATGCATGTGCCAAACTGAGATGATCAGATGTTGTCCACGCTACTTGAAAATGCGGCTATAGCCATGAATTTGGAAGGGGGTAGAAGGATCATGCAAGATAATGCGGCTACATCCATGTACATATCTCTATCTACCAAATGAACATGCATCAATACGAGGATGTTGTTCAGTAGTAACCAATAAATGTGAAGAACAGAGAAGAGAATAGAGAAGATGGGGCAGGGTCGATGGAACTGGGAAAGCAGAGGAAATTGCTTGCTTGCTGTGTGAAATAGGAAAATTGGGTTCGTCAGCAGCGTGGAAGCGGAGAAATGGAAGATATGCCGGGATGGGGGGAGTCCGTCTACACAGACCGCAGACCGCAGGGCATAGTGGATCGTGATCTACTACGTATGGTGATGTTGGACATCATAATTTGAAGCCATTCTCTGGTCTGAAGACTGAAAATACCAAGATCCCACTAAGTGTGCCATTCATATCATAAATAATGATCATTCGTGAAGTATATACAGTCCTTATCTAATTGAGTGAATGACTTCTGATACAAAATATCCAATAAGAAGATCCCATGTCCAATCTTGACACATGAAATAAGGACTTGCTTGATACTTACACATGTCCACACCATCTAGTCATGATGGAAAAATTAAGTTTTTACAGGTCAATTCATTAGCAATGGCCCATAGTAACTAAGTGTTAATCAGAGGTACAAAGTCGTTATACAAGATTGATCAGATATGAAATAGATGCTTTTTTATGAATTCCTCCCCAACTCGCTGAACTAAACAGCTTTCAAATGGAATTCTTCCACGATCATGGGTAGCACTTGCATAGACGAAACCCCAACTACAAAGTCCAAATCTTCCAGAACAAAAGTCCACATAAAAGTTGTCACCTTTCCACAGACGATTCTGCATAACCAAGATACTCACCGGACTCAAGAAGACACAGATAGCTAAATGAGGGTGAACCTCATCTAAAAACAAGAGGAAAAGAAACAAAACAGACTGCAAAACACAACGTAGATAATAGTTGGTGTATGTAATGCCCGGGCCCACTGCCCAAGGCTCTAGTAGAGTTTCAGGAATGACGACTGGCCCCACAGACCACCACTAGCCTTAACTGCACACTTTTTGTCCACTCATGTGCATGCCAGGATCAACTTCCCGATAGGTCACCCATCCCAGTACTACTCCAAGTTGAGCACGCTTAACTATGGAGTTCTTAGTGATGGGCTCTCGGAAAAGGAGGTGCGCCTTGGTGATATGGGTAGTCTAATCATTCCTTTTAAGATCAACTTATCTGATGCCTCAAATCCTGGAATGTTACAATATCCCCCACTTAGACTCTTGACGTCCTCGTCAAGGCTCAACTGTAAGGCCTCATAATCTCTTCCCCATTTCAGTGCAGACCCACAATGGCCCATGGACACCCAGCTCCCGATCACGGAATACCAGCGTAAGGGTGGCTACGTCAACCATGGACAGCCCTTTCCTACATGCCTGGACCGCACGGCTCAAGACTGGCATGTCATGTCTATGTGGGCCCCACCTACTGGAGGGGAATTGGCTCTGATACCATTTGTAACGCCTGCCCAATCATTTATCACCACAAAAATATATGCGGAAGCATTAAATCTCATAATCATTTTTAAACATGGGCAAACGTCACTAATCTGGCATACTTAAGCGTACAATTAACCAAGCCAACATGACTTAAACAGAAAGTCTAACATACAAGAAAAGAAAGTTTGGGAATAACAGTCCCAATAAGAAAACAACTAAAATAAATCTCCAAGCTGGAAGGATCGCCTAGAGTAATGTCCCACCAGTGAAAGATGTCTTCTAAATCTCTGAGTCCTTGAACTAAACCTCAGACAGCTGCTCGCTATCTGCGGACGTCGCGTCCCCAGCCATGCACCAAAAGAGGAAACTAGGAGTTAGAGTAAGTGGCAAGAAATCTATCATAACATATTTAACAAATATGAGAGACTGAAAGATCTACTGAACAAGGAAAAAAAACATCTTTTAATTACTCATTTTATTATGTGGCCACGATTATACGATAAGTCCTCCTCTGTTGACACCGAAGTGTCCTCTATGGTGCAACGCACCCTCTGTTGGCACAACGTGCCCTCTGTTGACACCGAAGTGTCCTCTATGGTGCAGCGCACCCTCTGTTGGCACAACGTGCCCTCTGAAACGGAGTAAACACTCCCAAATGGGCAACAGATGCCTCTAAATCGTCCCGGGACTCTCTGGTGAGGACTTATCATATAATCTATTAATTTTTACTGTTCTTATGTCATTTTCTATTGGTATTCTTATTTTCTTATCTCTGATTCTATATCTGTATCTTTGAGTTTATAACTCTATCTCTAACTCTATGTCCATTATCTTAGCATTATGGACCAACTTTAAATATAATCTAGAGCTACCTTTTTAAAATCTGAAAATCTAGTTTCTGGTGCTAGCTTGACCCAATGTCTGAGTCCATGAGTATAAACTATTAATACTCTTATAATCACTATTCTTAATCTCATGATAAAAACTACCATCTTGCAATGTATCTAAAGTACATAATGGAAAGAACTGTAAAAAGAGATATTATGCATCTGAGAAACATAATTAGACCTATTGTCTAAATATAAGATGCAAAAATAGATTTCTTGGACATGGCCCACTTACCTGTAGTAAGCCAAAATCCTACTCTCACTGCTCCTCAGTAAGATGGGTCTGACTCTCTCCTGAAAATCCAATAGCCTTATCAGATCACATATTCCCTTCAGGTCACATAATTAGGGTCATTAGGGTACTTTTTAGATTATTGTCACAAGTACCTCGCTTACATCGAGGTGTATGAGTATTACGAATTTTATATCCATTTAATGCAGTATAGTTAGGTGTTAAGGTTATTGATATTGAGACGTTATAGTGCCTTAAAAGGAATGATTGGACTACCCATATCACCAAGGCGCACCTTCTTTTCCGGGAGCCCATCACTAAGAACTCCATAGTTAAGCGTGCTCAACTTGGAGTAGTACTGGGATGGGTGACCTGTCGGGAAGTTGATCCTGGCATGCACATGAGTGGACAAAAAGTGTGCAGTTAAGGCTAGTGGTGGTCTGTGGGCCAGTCGTCATTCCTGAAACTCTACTAGAGCCTTGGGCAGTGGGCCCGGGCGTTACAAATGGTATCAGAGCCATAACCCCTCCAGTAGGTGGGGCCCACATGGGCATGTGGCATGCCAGTCTTGAGCTGTGCGGTCCAGGCAAGTTGGAAAGGGCTATCCGTAGAGACGAGATGGAGCCACCCTTGCGCTGGTAGCCGTGGACGGGAGCTGGGTGTCCATGGGCCATTGTGGGTCTGCACTGAAATGGGGTCAGATTATGAGGCCATATAGTGAGCCTTGACGAGGACGTCAAGAGTCTAAGTGGGGGAGATTATAACATCTCAGGAATTGAGGCCTCGGATAATATGATCTTAAAAGGAATGATTGGACTACCCATATCACCAAGGTGCACCTCCTTTTCAGGGAGCCCATCTCTAAAGAACTCCATAGTTAAGCGTGCTCAGCTTGGAGTAATACTAGGATGGGTGACCAGTCGGGAAGTTGATCCTGGCTTGCGCGCCAGTGTGGAAAAAGTGCGCAGTTAAGGCTAGTGGTGGTCTGTGGGGCCAGTCGTCATTCCTGAAACTCTACTAGGGCCTAGGGCAGTGGGCTCAGGCGTTACAGTGTATGCCAAGAATCAGCTTGAGCCCTTAATTGTTTGTCTGTTATGGAGCTTTATAAACATATTCGAGATCATATTCCTGGTTGTATGCTATCTATTAATGAATGACGTCATTGTGTTAATAGATTGAATCGAATGTGTTTGCCAGAAACTAGATTCGTGAGGAATTGAGTATGTGGTGGTTTACGCGTTTTAAGATTAAGCATCATAAGGTATAGTTATATGCCTTTCAGATTTAACCAATCTAAAAGTGTTGCATATGAGATTGGAAGCAGCTGACATTTTAGAATGTGACGAGTCTCATTATTTGAGCCCCATTTTATGAATAGATAGTGGTACATGGTTTATTTCTTATTACATTAAATTAATGTGAGTGAAATGGGGTGTGACGAGTGTTAGGTGATCGTTATATTCCAATCAAGTTGAAAGGTGCAGTGCATAGTATTTACAATAGGAATCTTATGATTTCTCCTTCTACTTCCAGTAATTTTGTATTTAGGTCTATAGGGTTTGCCATTCAGAAAGGATTGACATCTCAATTTGTTTCCCTCTCTTCTGTTAAGGCATTTTTGTAAAAGTTCTTGTCTTTTATTATAATTTTTTTCAAAAAATAAAAAATCATTTACAGAGTTAGCCCTCTCGCCCAAATAGGGATGTTTTCTCCTAAAAATTGTTGAGGTCTCGCTAGGGTCACACGCACGGAGGAAATGGGTCATCCAAGCAGCCAATTGCTAATGCATCACGGCGGAATGAAAGATCGTCGTGTCAGATAGTAGCACTGGAAGAGGACAAAGGAACGAAGTGGTGAGTAGTTGATCCACCACTATGAAGTCATGATCTGACTGAGTCTCCTGTTCCTAGAGTTGATTTATTTTTGTTTAACTGATCTTGTAATCTGAGAGTATTCTTGTTTGAAGGAGCAGGGAATAATACCTGAATCTGTTCATGGAACTCGAAGGTGATTTGTAGCTGACGAGCAGGAAAATACAATTGCGGTAAACATCACTACCTCGTCCCTACTGTCTTTAAATACGTCGCACGTCATTCGAATTTTCTTTATCAAGTAGGTATTTAAAACTCACAGATATTTTGTGCCAGTTTGCGATTCGACTTGAGTTTCTAACATGTATGCATTGGTTTATAATTTTATTTGAAAGTTTCAAACAGTTACAATTATATAGAAGGAAGATGGGCAACAAGTTTTCCCACTAGCTCCTTTTGGATTTGGATGGCGGAGCCAATCTACCGGCATACTTGTTAAGGAACTCGTCTCTGTGATTTTTGCAGAGGTGTTTACTTAAGAAACATCTTTATATCACCTACATGTACCTTGTATTGATTGCAATCGTAAATTAATGGCACTTGTCTGATTACTTTTCTTTGATACTGCTGGAGACTTCCTTATTTTACCCTCTTGTGAACCATGGACAAGACTCTTAATCTGCTTGCAGTTTGGAAACTGGTATTGTGATTTTTTTTTACCAGCATAGGCTAGGAACTGATGTAGCTTTCATTGCTGTATACATGATACAAGGGGCTTTAGTACAGCAGCAATGTAGCCTAAATCCCAACCTAGCGTCAATATCTTTCTAAACTGTTCCTTTTGCATTACTTTAGATTACATCTTCCTCTTTATTCCCCTTGGTTCACATACCACTCATCCTCACAAGCACATTAACTATGCTTCCATTGGTTCTGTCAAGCTGTTCTAGCTAAACATAGTTTCTATAACCTTAAAGTTGCATTTAACTCTAATTAGATGTACCCTACTACTATTTTTGCATCCTTTCCAAGAGTCATGACTTTTCTACAAATGTTCATGGCCATTTTCTCATATTGTAAGCTGCCCTTAAAATTGAGGAAAGATATAATAGGAATACTTTACATTCTAAGTGTGGACGGATCTAATACATCTGTCATGCTTTAGCTAGATGACCTTTATTCTTATCAACTTTTTCTTCTACTTGCATAATTGTCCCTAACTAGCTCTAGTACATTTCAGAACATCAATCCCAGCCAGCCAAAAATGAACGATACTGAATTTTGTGGAGCAGCTACACATGCAGTTGATGTACCCAAGATTGGTCTACAAACTTTAATTATCATCAATTCCAGTGTAGTATCATTGTTTTCATTATGATTAACTCATGTAGCTGCACCCATTGGCATCATGTCATCTTAAGTGATACACAACACAGAGCTAAGCAGCTTGTTTGACCGAGAATGCCTAAATTACTTAATTATTGAATGATTCTATTTAATTGCATCATTTTTTCTTTGATTTGCAAGAAGCACCAGTGGTCTAGTGGTACAATAGTACCCTACCACGGTATAGACCCAGGTTCAATTCCCGGCTGGTGCATATGGATTTTTAGTTTCCTTTTCTATAAGAGTTGTATTCTTGCCTTGTTTCTTTTCCTCTGTATCTTTATATGTAAATGACTTTATATCAGTTTTACATAATAGACAAAGGAGTTTCTGAGTGCTAGTTTTTAAGCTGCTGAAAATCTAAATGGTTTATTGAGACTGATTTGCTATATTAATGTGCTAGTACAGACTATAGAGTTGAACAACTCACTCTAGCTGTAGCCATGATACTAAAATTATATATATTGTGAAACACTCTTGCTGACTGAATCATTTTTGTCCAAATTTAACATGCAACACCAGTGGTCTAGTGTTAGAATAGTACCCTGCCACGGTACAGACCCGGGTTCAATTCCCGGCTGGTGCATATGTATTTTTAGTTTCCTTTTCTATTAGAGCTTTATTCATGCCTTGTTTCTTTTCCTCTGTATCTTTATATGTAAATGACTTTATATCAGTTTTACATAATGGACAAAGGAGTTTCTGAGTGCTAGTTTTTAAGCTACTGATCCATTACTGAGACTGATTTGGTATATTAATTTGCCAATACAGATTATAGAGTTGAACAACTCACTCTAGCTGTAGCCATGATACTAAAACTATATATATTGTCAAACACTCTTGAGAAGAATAATTAATTAATTATTTACCATGTGAGAAGAATTTGTCTAAGCCGCCCAGCCCACGCAGAGAAGACTAACTTTTTGATTTTGTGATACCGTATAGTAGACTAGGTATTAGGTATTATTCTCGTAGCTTCTATGTTACAGAGCATTACTCTTTGAATACAGACACATCATATATTGTGATTAGAAACCAGCATAGACACTTGTTTCTAAATAACCAACAAACCATTATGTCTTCAGCTCCACTAATTAACAAAAGATGATCAAGAAGACAAGTTCAGTAATAATCCTTTTGTATCATGTGAGGATCATCCTCTTTTTGCATCTATAGATGCATCTCGCTGATGACAGCAACTAAGTGCAGTCAACAGAGATATAGGCATATAACCCACTGAGTTTTTTTTAATTATGTACTATTTACTAAGTTCAATCATAATTTTAGTTTACGGGTGCATGTTGCTTCTATGTTGGTTCACTTACATTTATCTCTACTTCGCACTCACTCTGATTCCTTTTTGTATTTATATTGACAGGGTAGAATTACTATTAATGATGGATTTTGACGGACAATGCACCTTGGAGTAGACTAAAACCGAAATATAAGGGTAAGTTGTTTGTTGTACTATGATTTATGTATAAACTTTAAATTCTATTAATATAATGATTTGTCATTTTTAGGAGAAGAATACTCAAGTACCTAACCGTATGAGGCCTGGCATTGATGAAGAGCACCACACCATTTGAAGGAATATGGAGACATTATAGATCTTAAGAGTTTCTAGCATGATATGTTGATTGTCATCAATCTCAAATTTTAGAACCATATGTATTCTTTATTTATATCAACGTTGAGCACGCAATGTATGGATAATATTTTGCTTCAATAATAGAAAGTGGTTTGAGGTGATTTAACATTTTTATGTGTCATTTTGGTGTTGAATCTTCTTATGATGTCATTGAATTAGTATAAAAATATTGCTTGAGGTTATATATACAAAGTTTTCATTTAAAATTTGATATTCGCTATAGTAACAATTAATTAACATTTAATAAATTATTCAATAATCAATAACCAAATAATTTATAGTAGTCCCTCATAAATATATTGATGAAGGTCTTTAGTCCCTCAAAAATGTAGTGTTGAGATCCAGATTGACCATCAAAATTGCATTGATGACGACCATATAGCCCCTCAAAAATAATATTAATGAAGGCATTATCCCTTCAAAAATATATTCTCCAGGACCATCAAGTCCCTCAAAAATGTATTTATGAGAACTAAACATGCCCTCAATAATGTTATTATGAAGGCTAAATAGTCCCTCAAAAATGTATTTATGAAGGCTAAATAGTCCCTCAATATAACATTCTTGAGGGTCAGTTGGTCTGTGACAATTGTATTCGTGAGGGCCACTGGTATTTGTCACGTGAGTTCTCTTCACGGACCATTTGTGAGGGCCAGACTCACAACCGTCCCTATTTGTGAGGGCCTGTAGAGAGGGGTTTGTGACAGGACTCACTCGTGAATAATGGCCCAATTTTACTAGTGAACTTGCCTTTATTGATATGATCAATGTAGTATTACAAATCGTTTACATAGTATCCCATTACAATCATTGAATGATAGTCTCTATGGGCATACATACTAACAGATTCCCACTTACACTTATACCCAATCACTCATGAATCTCAATCCAAGTGATCGAACATGTCCGTCATGTTTCTGCTGTGAAAGTGCTTTTGTGAGCGGGTCAGCCACATTGCTTTCTATAGGTACTCTGCAAATATTCACATCTCCTCATTGTATGATCTCTCGTATGAGATGGAACCGCCATAGAATATGTTTGGAACATTGGTGCGATCTTGGTTCTTTAGCTTATGCAATTGCTCCATTGTTGTCGCAAAACAACTCAATTGCATCACCAGCACTTGGAACCACTCCAAGTTCAGAAATGAACTTCTTGATCCACATAGCTTCCTTCGCAGCATTAGATGTGGCAATATATTCGGCCTCTGTTGTAGAATCCACAACCATCTCTTGCTTGGAACTCTTCCAGCTCACAGCTCCGTTGTTCAGGCAAAACACAAATCCATATTGCGATCTGTAGTCATCTTTGTCAGTTTGGAAACTAGCATCAGTGTAACCCTTTACCACGAGCTCTTCCTCACCACCGTATACCAAGAATTGATCCTTAGTCCTTCTCAAGTACTTTAGGATGTTCTTTACGGCTGTCCAGTGACATTCACCTGGATCTGACTGATACCGGCTCGTCATGCTCAAAGCATATAACACATCAGGACGAGTACATAACATCACGTACATGATAGATCCAATTACGGATGCATATGGAATCTTGCTCATGCGTGCCCGTTCATCACATGAACTAGGACATTGGGATTTAGAGATTGTAACCCCATGGGACATGGGCAAGTTACCTCTCTTAGAACCCTCCATGCTAAACCTCTTTAGCACCTTGTCAATGTATGTGCTCTGGCTTAGGCCTAGAAGCCTTCTAGATCTATCTCTATAGATCTTGATCCCAAGTATATAGGATGCTTCACCTAAATCCTTCATAGAGAAAGTCTTCCCTAGCCGACCTTTTACTGTCTGAAGAGTAGGGATGTCATTTCCCATCAATAGTATGTCATCCACATACAATATGAGAAATATGATTGTGCTCCCACTAACCCTTTTGTAAACACAAGGTTCATCTTCATTTTGACCAGAGCCAAATTTTTTGACTACTTCATCAAAATGTAGATTCCAGCTCCGAGATGCTTGCTTCAACCCATAGATTGACCTTTGTAGCTTACAGACTTTATTAGCTTCCTTTGGATCAATAAAACCCTCAGGTTGTGTCATGTACACATCCTCGAGTAAATTCCCATTAAGGAATGCTATTTTAACATCCATCTGCCAAATCTCATAGTCATGATAGGCTGCAATGGCAAGCATGATCCTGATGGATTTAACCATGGCAATTGGTGAGAAGGTCTTGTCATAATCAACACCTTGAATTTGATACAATCCTTTCGCAACCAATCTACCTTTATAGGTTTGAACATTTCCATCCATGTCAGTCTTCTTCTTAAAGACCCACTTGCACCCTATGGGTCTTACCCCTTCGGGTGGATCCACCAAGGTCCATACCTTGTTGGTGTACATGGATTCCATCTCAGATCTCATGGCTTTGAGCCATTTCTCAGATTCTGGTCCCTTTGTAGCTTCTAGAAAGGAAGTTGTCTCATCTGCTATGCCCAATTCGTCACTGTCTTGAGTCACGAGAAATCCAAATCTCTCAGGCTCAAGTCGTGTCCTACTAGACCTACGAGGTTCCTGTGTTACATTTGGAACTTGAAATTCCACAACAACTTGTGAGTCTTCATGTTCCTTATGTACCTCCTCAGGTTCTCTGCTTTCTTGTTGGTCTCAAACTTCTTCGAGCTCTACATTCCTCCCACTAATTCCTTTTCAAGAAATACAGCAGTCCTAGCAACAAACAATTTGTTGTCAGTTGGTGTGTAGAAGTAGTATCCCCGAGTTTCCTTGGGGTATCCAACAAAATAGCATTTTTCCTATTTGGGTCCAAGCTTTTCAGGAAATTGTTTCCTAACATAAGCTTCACATCCCCAAATCTTTAACATAGACAAATTGGGACGATTCCCATACCATATCTCATATGGTGTCTTTTAAACCGATTTGGAAGGTACACAGTTAAGTGTAAATGCTGCAGTTTCAAGAGCATATCCCCAGAACGATATTGGAAGTTCGGCTGAACTCATCATTGATCGTACCATGTCTAATAATGTACGATTCCTTCTTTCTGACACACCATTATGTTGTGGTGTACCAGGTGGAGTCCATTGTGATACAATACCACGGTCTCTCAGAAGGTCCTCAAACTCTTGGCTTAAGTATTCGCCACCTCGATCTGAACGAAGTGCTTTAATACTCTTACCAAGTTGCTTCTCTACTTCATTCATGAAAGTCTTGAACATTTCAAGAGTTTCTGACTTGTGTTTCATAAGATATACAGAGCCATACCTACTGAGGTCATCAATGAAGGTAATGAAGTATTGATAGCCTCCTCTAGCATTTGATCGAAAAGGTCCACATACACCAGTATGTATGAGCCCTAGCAGATCACTGGCTCTCTCACTGTGTCCAGTGAATGGAGTTTTGGTCATCTTCCCTAATAAACATGCCTCATATGTCTCTAATGATTCAAAATCAAAAGAGTCTAGATAACCATCCTTATGGAGTCTAGATATGCACTTCTCATTTTTGTGACCAAGACGACAATGCCATAAGAATGTTTTGTTTGAGTTTTCAAGTTTTAACCTTTTAGTATTTATGTTATATATGCTAGTCTCAAGTTCTAACAAGTAGATACCATAAGACATAGGGGCATTGCCATAAAAGATCTCATCTTTAGATATAGAAATAATTCCATTCTTAATGTGAAATTCAAATCCACTCTTGTCCATACAAGATACAGAAATAATATTTCTATTAATGGCAGGTACATAATAGCAATTCTCTAATTCTATTACAAGGCCCGTAGGCAAAGATAAACTAATAACTCTAACTGCGGTGGCAACAACTCTTGCTCCATTAGCAACCCGCAACTCGACTTGGCCCTTTCGTAAAGGCTTACTTCTTATCAGATCCTGCATATTAGAACATATGTGAGATCCACATCCGGTATCCAGTACCCATGATGAAGAAGTATTTAAGTTTATCTCAATAACGTATATACCTAAAGTGGAGATCTCTATCCCCTGCTTCTTCTTCCTCAATTCCTCCAGGTAGAGAGGACAGTTTCTTTTCCAATGTCCAGGTTGGTGACAATGGTGACAACTGCCTTCTTTGGAGATCCCACCTTTAGCTTTGAGCGCGGATGACTTTGGCTTCTACCCGACTTTAGAACCTTTCTTAGCCTTGCTTTTGCCTTTTGACTTTCCCTTTGCCTTGTTGATCACCATCACATACTTGGGCTTGTCTTTCTTCATCTGTGCTTCAACTGTCCTCAACATGCCTAACAATTCTGACAACGGCTTGTCAAAATTGTTCATGTTGTAGTTCATGACAAAATGATTATATGATTCAGGAAAGGATTGTAGAATCACATCAGTGGCTAACTCTTGACCTAGGGGAAATCCCAGTTTAGATAGGCTTTCCACGTACCCAATCAAGGTGAGTATATGGGTGCCAACTAAGTCTCCCTCTTTCATCTTGCTTTTGAACAAAGCCTTTGAGACATCATATCTCTCCTGTCTTGCTTGATGTTGATACATGTTCTTGAGATGTGTTACCATCTGCATGACATTCATGTTCTCATGTTGCTATTGCAACTCATAGTTCATTGAGCACAACATCAGGCACTTGACATCCACGACATCATCAAGGTGCTTCTTGTAAGCATCCTTTTCAGCCTTGGGCACATTTACGGCGGGCTCCTCTGGCTCTGGTGTTTCAAGGACATAGAGCTTACGCTCATGTGTGAGAACAATTCTCAGCGTCCTAAACCAGTTTTGAAAGTTGGTTCTGGTAAGTTTGTCCTTCTCAAGGACCGATCGCAATGAGAAAGTGTGAGTGTTGGTTGCCATTTGATTGCTACAAAAGAAAAATTTGCATTTAGTTCAAAACATTTTGACTTGTAAAGATTTGATAAACGAGATTAATTAGGCCTTTAATTAATTACGCTCCCACTATTTTATTCAAATTGATAGCCCTCACTATCAACTCGGAAGATTGCAACGCACAACCTTCTAGTGAGCCAAGACCCAAAATAATTGGATCAATGCCCAGCCAACGCCGGTGTCAAAGACCAAATACTAAGGTAGGCAACTTTTGCCAATTGCATCATATGCAATTCTTGGATAGATGATCATGCACAACTCCTTGGCATGATGCATCTATGTGCCTCTAGGTACTTGATCCTATCAAGGTTCCCTAGTTAAGTCCAACCCATAAGCCAACACGATGAGTGTGCACCCTGCGGAGGCAGACCCACACACCCACCATCACACTTCTACGAGATAGACAGTGTACCACGCGGAGGCGTGCCCACACATAGTCGATCAAGCTTTTCATGTGTGTTGCTTTATGGAAGGCAACGAAAACTTAATATTATTAATTGAGGGGTTTTATTAATACATATACATATCCAAACACCACATACTTATAGTACGTATCATATACTACTATATCCACAACCACAAACGATAGACATGCAATCACAAACACAAATACATTAGTTATGGCCATACTATTGTAATCCTTTGGAGAAACAAAGGATTACGGTCCACCTATGGTCTTATGCATCTCATGCAACACCTGTGAATCAACCTGTAAGCCTATAATGATCAACATTACAAAGAACAACTTCATGGATGCTTCATGAGGTTGGAACTTCAAGTTGCTTCTTGGAATTGGATCTTCTTGTTACTTCTCCATGGACGCTCCTTGGAGTTGGATCTTCAGGTTGCTTCTTGGAATTAGATCTTCATGGTGCTTCTCCATGGACACTCCTTGGAGTTGGATCTTCAAGTGGCCTCCTTACATCAAGTTTACAAAGACTAAAACTAATCCTATCTCTATTACATCATATGAGTGAAAATATAAAAGGAAAGAATTAATTACACTTTGAAATAAGAGATGAGGCTCGGCATGCAAGCCGAATACTTTATACAAAGGATCCATATGTAACCATTATACATCCATAGAATTCATTCACAACATTCACAAAAGGGGATACTAGGCCATAATCGTGCATGCACTCACCACATAAAACCGATTTTAAAGGCGACGTGTATGGTATCATAGGTATATCTACATATACGTATATACATATTAAAATTGCAGTACTTGTAATGCGGGACATTCCCCATAAAAAAAATTTGACTCCCACACAGACAATGCGGGGTACACAAGGGCAGCGCCCCTGTGCGGGGAATTTAGGTTTAGATTTGCACATTAGCAGGTTTAATTCGCATCGTATGCAACATAAAAATAGTATACAACGATTCGATCATATCGAAACTGATCCTAATACGTCGTAGATCGACGCTGCTCTGATACCACTGTTGGGTTTTGTGGAGAAAACATACGCGGCGGAAGCAATAAAATCCACGCAACCCGAAATAGGATCTCGTCGACAACAACGTATTTAGAAGGAGTGTTTGCGGGATATACCTTATCGCGGAGTAAGTCCGGTGATATCTCGTTGCACGACGGTGCAACACTGCTAACCTACACGGATGGAACTTCTCTCCCGTCGTTGTCGCAGGTTGATCTGACGGCATTCCTTTGCGGCAGTGATGTACGCCGCTCATAGTACGTACAGGTGGTGGTCGTCGAAGTCCTCCGAATGTAGGCATCAAGGCGTCTGCGTCTCTACTTCGTCCACACGGATGGACAGAACTCCACGTCGCACTTCCCAAGCCGATGGGAAGGAGTCGTGTCTCTACGACGGCGTGCTAGTGGCACGTTTCTCTCCTTTCTCTCCTAAGGATGATGACGGCTAGGGTTTACGTGCGTGAGCGTAAACGGAAAAGTCTCTCTCTATCTTATATAGATATCGGCCGTCAATCCTCCTTTAAATAGGATACGAAGGGAAATAGGGTTTCCTAAACCCATCGGTAAACAGAAACGTTACGTTAATTAAAACGCTCGTGGATTACTTAGAATATTCCGGAATTCATTAATTAACCAAATAATCGCATTAATTGATTAATTAATATCCGACTCCATGCAATCACTTGGGATGGCTCTACGGGCATACATATACCAACACCCTCCACGTTGCACGAGCTTGGCAAAGGTGGGTGGCCACTTTTGGAGTATGTACGAGCCTCCTCACACCCCCACTTGGCGGCTTCAATGAGACATGCCGCTTCAACAATGCCAATCCACTCGGGTGCACAAGCAGTGACGGGCGGGTCAACGCGGTGGTAACTCCTATCTCACTGCGGTCGAGCGATATGAATATCCACACATTGACCAAGCAACGTCGGCCAGGCCACTAAGTGTGAGCCACCTGGCATGGGGCAAACTCATAGTGGGCATGAGAGGGAGCAGTCGACACAAACGTTAGATGTCCATCTAGCGGGACAGATCATCTACCCCATCAAAAAGATATTAAATGTAATGCCCTAACCTATTTTCTATATATTTCTTATTCATATCTTTGAAAAATTGATACCTTCCTCATCTTTTGGCCAAATATGGCATGTAATATATGAGCATTTATGCTCTCTTCGAGATTTATCTAATGAAATTGGTTTTAAAACTTGAATCTTCTTTGTTTTCTCCTGATATCTTAAAAAGCATGTCTTTCAAGTACTTTATGAATGATTGAAGGTGTACCTTGTTCCAAAATGTTATTGTTGCTTCCTATACCACTCTTAAACTCTGGATCAATAGCTTTTATCCATCTCTTAGCTTGAATCACAAAATGAATCACCTTGATATGCTTGTGTTACTCTTTTGACCCAAAGGTGGCTCCTTTTTGCATGGTAATGATGTTCCTTAACTAATCATATAACTTTGGCCTAATCTATCATTATAAAATTATTGAATTTCGAAAATCAATAACTATGTTGTTCCTTTTTCCCCTTTTTAACCTATATGATGTACTAAATGCCATGTTCACCATGTGAAATATGAAGTACCCATCCTTTATGTATTAATATGTCCTTTTTTCCATTACTACCCTTAATGTAATGTAGCATAATGATTATTACGAATTTGCATGGACCCCTAGTTTGAAATCAATAAACTTTATGGTGTTTGGCACGTTTTATTAACCAAGATCATGTCCTTTCTCCTATATTGGACTAATAAGACAATTTGGTAGACTATAGTGCCCTTTAGTGACTACACCCTGATCTACTATGATGAGACCCTAAATGTAATTTTGAAATTTATGAACTTTGTACTCTAAACCTGAAATGATCTCACTTTTATATCTAATACAATATGGATGGTTCACCTAGATCAATGACTTCATGTGGTACTTGTCAAATGTTGAATAATTTCATTCATGTTTGGGATTTTGGAACAAATATTGAACTATATGATACTAAGGTTTAGGAGAACATTCACATGAAATGTTACATGTTTATCTTAACAAACCTAATGATCCAAGACCCACTATTATGTCTTTTTATATCTTAGGTCCCCTTGGTATTGCACAATTTATAGAATCTACTCATGGATCATAACTTGTACTCTACTCATAAGGTACACTTATTCTCTTGACCCTACTATGATATTGGCTTGTTTGTATGTATGCTCGTATGAATGTCTGGCTAGATAATTACTTGTTTGAACTATTGTTCCTATGATTACTACTTTCATACTTGATTATAATACGTTGACAAACCTTGAACGTAACATAGAGAAATCCATTATATATCCTGGTGCACCTGCCTAAAGTTTGGGGGTAAGGACACTAAGTTGGGTGATGCGATGATTTTGAGTCGCATTTAGAGACCTATTTCATATGTGTTTTGTGCCTTAATTACTCATTTTTTATGGATATTATTGCATAATTCACTTTATTTGGTCTTTGCTATCATTTTATATCAAATCCCCTTTGTTTTACTATTTTGAGCATTATTTATCATCTTATTATAAATTGTGTGGATTTACTTGGTCTTGTTGTGAAATTTCAGGAAAAACAAGTATCTGCTTCCGTCGATACCATCGACCAAGCCACAGGTTGTCAGCCGAGAAGAGCAATACAGAGTCGATACCATCGACACTTAAGTCGATGGTATCGAGATCCCTTCAAGTTGCTGGCGAGGAAACTGTCGATACCATCGGCCCAAGTCGATGCCATCGACACAAGGGGAGCTACAGCGTCGCTAAACGACAACAACTGACGCTAAAGGAGTCGATACCATCGACACACAAGTCAATGGTATCGAGATCACCACAGGCGCTCAGAATAAAAGAAAGGAAAGCTGCCGCTAATCCACCGGGTCGATACCATCGACCCGCGTCGATGGTATCGACGCCGGCAGATATGCGTTGGATTTGTTTTGATCTCGATCGGACGGCTGTTGTTATTTGACGACCTAATTAGGGACTTATACCTAATGATGGCCGCCCGGACGAGAGGATCATCTCATTTTGGATTGCACGAGTGCCGAGGAGGAGAGAAAGGAGAACGGAGGCCGAGAAGCTCATCCCGGGTGATTCGGACGCTGCCGAAGACGATTTCCACCACCGACAGGCGGGGGAAGCTCGTGTTCTACGCCAAGGATCCACCGGTTCTTCTCCGTTCAGGGGTTTTCCCATTTATTTCCCATTTTTCTTATGAATTCCCCAATTTCTACCATGTATTCGTGTGAGATGAACATGAGAGGCTAAAACCCTCAATCTTTAGGACCGGGAGTAGCCCGGGAATGCATTGTATGACATTTTTATATCAATAATTCATATTTTTCTCTCAAATTTGTGGTATAGATTCATTTTCTCCATTTCTATTATTATGCTTGATCACCATAATAATAATTTAACACCCTTAATCACTTCGACAGAAGGATTAACGGTTGAAAAGAGACGAATTCTACATTAATCAATAAAACCCTTGACAAAGGAGTTGTAAAATTAATGGTGGGAACTGAGAGACCGTTTATAATGCACTTAGTTTAGGGGAATGATTACTACGACGGTGGAATTAACCTAAATCTAAGTAGTGAATTACACCACGACAGTGGGTAATTCTGTTTTCAGGCCACTACCCGGATAGAGAGATATGTGTGAGGAATTATATAAAACCTAATACAATGTTGACCCGCGGTGAAACCGCCATCCTAAAGATATCCCTTTGAATTGATTAAATTAACCTTTAATCGATTGTTTTCTTTGTTTGATTTTTATTTTCTTTTTAATTTGAACACAAAACCCTACTTTGTTAATCGGTCTAGCTGATTGCGATTAGTTAGTAGAAGTCTCCAATAATTCAAGTATCCCTGAGTTCGACTCGGGCCTCACAAGGCCTATATTACTCGACGCGTATACTTGTGTATTAGCGCGTAGTAAAATACACGTCAAGTTTTTGGCGCCGTTGCCGGGGATACGGCGAATTATTGGCACTTTGAGTGCTAAGAGCGGCCATTCTAGGCCACATTTTTTATTTATTTTAAAACAATTTCAAAAATTCCTTTATTTCTCTATAATTGTGTTGACTCGTTCAAAGCATTGTACTGAACCCCTATTTCCATATTTCAGGTACTTTGCATGGTGCACACACGTAGTCGAGACTACGTGAATCGCACACCTGAGGTTCCATCTGCGGGACCAGAGGACGAGGACTACTACGAGGAGGAACACTACATTGATATAAATTCTGAATCTGAGCAAGAACAAGAAGAAGTAATGGCTGAAGCACAAACAATATGGGAGAAGATCAAGGCGTCTTCTTCCTCGGCATCAAAGGGGCCTATAAAGAAACAAGGGCTAAACATTCCAACCTACAAGATCGATCCAGCATTGATTAACCTGGTTAAATCAAACGCATTTCACAGATTCAAAAATGAAGATCCAGTGGCCCACATCAGCCAGTTCGTGGAGAACTGCGATATGGTGAAGATAGATCGATTTCCGCAGGATGTGCTCTACCTCAAGTTATTCTCGAGTTCCTTGGCTGGAGTGGCAAGAGAGTGGCTTCATAACCTCGACGACGAGTTTGTTGAATCATGGGATCACATGGTGGAGGTTTTCTTCGAGAGGTTATTTCCTCCTGAGAAGACCAATGATATGATCCGGAAGATCCACAATTTCACCCAACAGGCGGGTGAAACCTATTCTGAGACTTGGGAGCGATTTCAAGTCATGTTGAGGAGATGTCCACACCATGGACTGGACAAGGAAACCCAAGTGAAGATCTTCTACTTTGCTCTCTCCGAGCATGATAGAAGCAATTTGGACTCGGCTGGCTCCGGATTTTTCTTAAATAACACTGATACAAGATGCTGGGAAATACTGAAGAATATGGCACGAAAGCAATCTTGGGGAGAAAGAGAAAGAGGCCCAGTTGAGCAAGCAAGAGTTGCCAGTGAGTCAAAGGCAATGAGAGAGCTGAACGAGAAGATGGATCTTCTCGCAAAGAAGTTGCTGCAGAAGGAAGACAATGAGTCCGAGGATGAGGCTCAGGTCAAGTACATGAGGCAACAGCAAAGGTACAGGAATAACGATTATTCATGGCGGAAGGACAAGAAATTTTCATGGAAGGATCCAAATAACTTTCTGCAGGATCCGGACGCCAAACCTACACCGGTCACGGAGGACAAGAGCACGGAGTTGCTCAATCAAGTCATAAAGCAAAATCAAGAGTTGATGAACACTTTTGGGCAGCAAATAAAGCAGAAGGGTGAATTTATGAACCAGTTTGGGCAGACTTTGCAGAGCCACGGGGCTCAAATGAGAACTATAGAGACTTCCATGGCGCAGATGGCAGCCGAGATTGCAAGCTTGAAGAAGCCGGCACATCCGGGTTTTCCGAGGAACACCAATGTTCCCGGGGGAAACCAACAGGCCAAGGCCATCTTATTGAGGAGCGGTAAGAAAGTGTTAAATCCAAGGGCGGATGACACAAGCACACTGCAAGACACAGTTGAAGAAGCAACAGTCAAAGAGCAGCCCGCACCTGTCATAGAGCAAACTGAGGACATAGCTGAAGATGGTAAGGAAGAACAAGCCACTGAGGAGGAACCACAGAAATTAACTCCCTATGTGCCACCTCATCAAAGGGCACATACCGTTCCGGTCCCCTATCCCAATAGTGCAAAAGCAAGAAAGGTAGATGCACAGTTTAAGAAATTTCTGGACAGCTTTAGGAAGTTATCAGTGAATATTCCTTTGCTAGATGCGATTGAACAAATCCCGTCTTATGGGAAGTTTCTCAAAGATGTAATCACCAAGAAGAGAAAGATACCCGACACTGAGGTCGTGGTATTGAAGGAGCAAGTGAGTGCTTTTATTATGGGCACTTTGCCGCCAAAGAGACAGGATCCCGGTTGTTTCAATATTTCTTGCTTTACCGGGAAGTTCAAATTTGGCGAAGCACTTTGTGATTCTGGGGCAAGCATCAATCTGATGCCCCTTTCTACGTTCAAGAAACTTGGATTGAAGGAGTCGAGACCAAGTAACATGACCATCCAATTGGCCGATAATTCTGTGGTGAAACCGTATGGAATATGTGAGGATGTTTTGGTAAAGGTAGACCGCTTTGTTTTTCCGGCTGATTTCGTCGTTATGGAAATGCAGGACGAGCACGGAAATGAGTTACTACTTGGTCGCCCATCCCAAGCTACAGCTGATATGATCTTGGAGATGGGGAGAGGTCGCTTGACCTTGGGCATTGCGGATGATCGCTTTGAGATGGTCATGCCCAATGGTAATACATCTAATAAAGCAAAAGCACATTGAAACATGGTTAAGCATGTGGAACAAAATATCTCACTTTGTCTTGGGAAGCCATTTTTGGATATGGCTCATGTTATGAGCAGGATAGATAATGGGACCCTAGCAGTGGACCTTATGGAGCAAACTAAAGTTGTCTCTTTATGCAAGGCTGTTGGGTTTCCAAATGATGAGAATGAGGACATTCCATCTTCATGGGAGGATGATGTGATTATTACTTCCGTCTTTGATGCATATCCGGAATTGCCTTTGGAGGCGTGTTTGTTAAATGTCACTTATGATTGGGTGCGGAGTACTTCACTCAAGGAGTGCGCCAAAATGCTTCAAATGCTTTCATGTTTCTACACGAGGCACTATGAAGATTTGGGTACACTTCCCCCACCGCTACAATCATCTCTTATTTGCCCACCGGATCTGGAATTGAAGCCATTGCCCCCGCATCTGAAGTACGTCTTTCTAGCTGATGAGGACAAGTTACCAGTGATTGTTTCTGCATACTTGAGTGCGGATGAGGAGGAGCAACTACTGATAGTGCTCAAGAACCACCGTGGAGCTTTTGGGTGGTCTGTGGCGGATATCAAGGGGATCTCCCCTACACTTTGCCAACACAAGATTCGGCTCGAGGAGGGAGCCAAGCCAGTCATACAGCCTCAAAGACGTCTAAATCCAAGCATGATGGAGGTTGTCAAGAAGGAAGTCATAAAGCTTCTTGCTGCAGGGATCATTTATGCCATATCCGATTCAACGTGGGTGAGTCCCACACAGGTTGTCCCTAAAAAGGGGGGAATCACTGTCACTACTAATCTTTTGAATGAACCTGTCACCACCCGATTGGTAACTGGGTGGCGTGTTTGCATTGACTACCGCCGATTGAATGCCGCAACTCTTAAAGATCATTTTCCATTGCCATTTATCGATCAGATTTTGGAACGTCTAGCTGGTCGGTCGCATTTTTGTTTTCTAGATGGCTATTCGGGGTATAACCAGATTTCTATTGATCATTTGGATCAAGAGAAGTCTACGTTTACATGTCCCTATGGGACGTTTGCTTACCGCCGTATGCCGTTCGGTTTATGCAATGCGCCGGCGACTTTTCAACGCTGCATGCTCGCCATATTCTCTGACATGGTAGAGCGGTGTCTTGAAGTTTTCATGGATGACTTCTCGGTGTATGGAGCGTCTTTTGATGAATGCCTTTATAACTTAGATAAGGTGTTGTAGCGGTGCGAGGACACACACTTGGTCCTCAATTGGGAGAAATGTCACATGATGGTGACGGAAGGAATTGTGCTAGGACACAAGGTGTCTAGCAAGGGTCTTGAGGTAGACCCCGTAAAAATTGAGGTGATTTCTAAGTTACCCCCACCAAATTCTGTTAAAGGGGTGAGAAGCTTTTTGGGACACGTCGGGTTTTATCGGCGATTTATTAAGGATTTTTCGAAAATCGCAAAGCCATTATCGGAATTGTTGGAAAAAGACGCAGTTTTTGATTTCAATAAGAAATGTCTTCACGCATTCGAGGTTTTGAAGGAAAAGTTGATTTCAGCTTCGGTTGTTCAAATGCCGGATTGGACAAAGCCATTCGAGTTGATGTGTGATGCGTCCGATTATGCTGTGGGAGCTGTTTTGGGGCAAAGGGTAGATAACAAGCCTGCTGTGATTTTTTACGCTTCAAAAACGCTTAATGATGCTCAATTGAACTACACAACCACGGAAAAGGAGTTACTGGCCGTCGTGTTCGCCTTTGAAAAATTTTGGCAGTACTTAGTGGGTTCTAAGGTGGTTGTGTGGACTAATCACGCTGCAATAAAGTATTTGATGGAGAAGAAGGATGCGAAGCCTAGACTAATTAGGTGGATTTTGCTCCTACAAGAATTCGATATTGAAATTAAGGACAAGTCGGGAATTGAAAATGTGGTGGCTGACCACTTGTCTAGGTTAGAGAGGGTTGATGAACAAGGTTTGCACATACCCATTACCGAGACCTTTCCCGATGAGCAACTTTTAAAAATTGATTCTAAAGAACCATGGTTTACGGAAATTGTGAATTATTTGGCTTGCGGGATCATCCCGGAGGATTGGTCCTATCAAGAGAAAAAGAAATTCTTTCATTCATTGAGATATTATTTTTGGGATGACCCGATTCTCTTGAAGCAGTGCAGGGATGGTATTCTTCGCAGGTGCGTGCCGGAGGTGGAGTACGAGAGTGTTCTCCACCACTGTCATGCGTCGCCTACAGGAGGACACCATGCTAGCTCACGGACAGCAGCCAAGGTGTTGGAAAGCGGCCTTTATTGGCCCACTTTGTTCCGGGATGCCTATAATTTTGTTAGGCAATGTGACTCGTGCCAGCGCGCAGGTAATATCTCAAGGAGACAGGAAATGCCCCTGAATGTATTTCAGGAAGTTGAGGTATTTGATTTATGGGGCATTGACTTCATGGGACCCTTTGTGTCCTCAAATTCAAATCTTTATATCTTACTTGCTGTAGATTATGTGTCGAAGTGGGTGGAGGCAATCCCCACAAGAACTAATGATTCGAACGTAGTGTGCAGGTTTGTCAAAGAGAACATTTTCTGCAGGTTCGGGATTCCCCGAATGATCATAAGTGACGGAGGCACACATTTTCGAAATCAGAAATTCACGACACTTTTAAAGAAATATGGGGTCAAGCACAACATCGGCACCCCATATCATCCACAGACGCAAGGACAAGTGGAGGTATCAAATAGAGAAATCAAGAAGATTTTAGAAAGGACCGTAGCATCCACAAGGAAGAATTGGAGTGTACTGCTACCAGACGCACTTTGGGCTTATCGAACGGCGTACAAAACACCTATAGGCACCATGCCTTATAGGTTGGTGTACGGCCGGGCTTGCCATCTTCCGGTGGAATTAGAGCACAAGGCCCATTGGGCGCTAAGAAGGCTGAACTTGCGCTATGATGAGGCCGGGAGAAAATGGATGTTTGAATTGAATGAATTGGATGAGCTACGCATGACGGCATATGAGAATGCCCGCATCTACAAAGAGTGCACAAAGCTGATACACGATCGCCATATTGAGATGCGCACGTTCAAGAAGAGAGACAACGTTCTATTGTTTAACTCCCGTCTCAAACTGCATCCCGGGAAGCTGAAATCCCGGTGGAGTGGACCCTTCATTGTGGAGGAGGTGAAACCGCACGGAGCGATTCTCGTGCGTGATGGAGATGCCACGTTCTTGGTGAACGGGCAACGCTTAAAGTTGTATTTTGGTGAGAATTACAAGAGGAAAGTGAATGAGGTCAAACTCATTTCACTTGTGCATGAATGAGATGGAGGGAAGACGTCTAGCCTAAGACGCTAAACAAGGGCGCTTGTTGGGAGGCAACCCAACCATCGGTACACTAGGATAGTTTAATTTTAGTCATAGATTGCTTTTATTTCGTTTGAATTTTAGTTTAAAAATGATACCTTGGTCCGTTTGTTGAATGTGCAGGCACAGGCAGGGTCGATACCATCGACACACCCGTCGATGGTATCGACATGGGTTCAGGTTGACACCAGCAGAAATCGTACTGCGTCGATACTATCGACACCCCCTTCGATGGTATCGACATGGTCACAGACAGATCGCAATAAAAGTGTCGATGGTATCGACACCCCAGTCGATACCATCGAGATCTCTGGAGATATTCAGATGAATTTTGCTCAGTCAACTCGATACCATCGACGGCCTCGTCGATGGTATCGACATCATCACAGGTTGAATGCAACACAACGGCGGTGTCGCAATAAAAGCTAGTCGATACCATCGACACCCGTCGATGGTATCGACGGACATGTCACCAATCCGCACACAGACATCGACGACGATCGCAACAGCCACGTCAGCGATCCGGGTGCTGCGTCGATACCATCGATTTCCGTCGATGGTATCGACCCGTCAGCAATCCGGGTTTCTCGATCCAGCAAACGTCAGCCGTCGATACTCGCGAGGGGAGGCGGATACCCGCGAGATGTGTCGATACCATCGACCCGTGTCGATGGTATCGACGGGTCAACAGGGGCGCCGATCAAGCCTATTTAAGGGGACTTGCAACGTCACTTGACGTCACACCTTCAGAGCAAGTATCCTCCTTTGCGCCGAGCACTCCCCCGAGCCCTCCAAGACTGCAGAGAAGCATCATCGAGCGGAGATCTTCATCGAGCGGAGAATTTCTTCTCCATCTTCACCGAGCTCTTTTCTTCTAATCCCATCTTTTCTCGCAACCATGGTGCACCCCGCCAGAGCGTCGTCCTCAAGCGCTCACCCTATGGAGATCGAGGAGTTTGTTCCTCCCCCACCCGCTTCCATCCCTCGTCCACGCCTAATTCATGCCAACATGGATGTGAAGAAGGTCTACGAGGATATTATGAAGCGAAAGTTCGAGCCCACCCGGTATGTGGACCGGGGCATGATCCATGAGCTGGGGTTCGAGGCCAAATTGGCCTATGTGTTGGCCGGGCAAGCGCGGCACACCAATCGCCTTTATGAGATCGACTGTCATGCGGATGGGCAGCCGTTTTTCGGTGAATGGCCCACATACAAGGAACTGGTGGCTGAGTTCATGGCGTCTCTTGATATCTGCGTCGTACCAAATGACGTGGTACCATCGGACCAGACGTGGATCAGGGGAAGGGTGTCCTTCCGACTCTTCAACAACAATTACAACATCACGTTGAAGCAGTTCAATGACATCTTCAACTGGAACCACAGCCGCAACGATCACTGACGTCCCGACGCCCGCACCGACTACGACCAAATCTTCGCCGAGCTAGTTACAGTGCCGGCAGGAAAGACTGTGAGCTACCATAATGCAGCGGTAGCGGATTTTGAGCACCCGTTCATCCGGGTCCTGCATAGGATGTTGAGCTTGACTTTCTTTGCTCGAAGCGATCTTGCTTTGAGCAAGTTTCAGGAGAGTGACCTGTTCTTTCTCTACGCACTCCTGAAATGTCAAGAGTGCAACTGGGGGGCGTTCTGGCTACAGCGCGTCCTGGCGGTGAAAAGGAGTACAAGGAGGGCTCCAATTCATTTTGGTGGTCTTGTCACCAAGTTGCCGCTTTACTTGGGGCTAAACCTTCAGTCCATGACTCCGATTTCTACGAGGAGCAAGGTGAACGTGCAACACTTGCACCGTTCAAACCTTATTCTTTTCCGGGACGGGTTGGCGTACGCTCATTTCCACGTCAACCAAGCTTATCAGGAGAGCTCCCTACCGGACGACGTATTCAACATAGAGGGCAAGCAGCACTTCCGGTGGCCAATCATAGCCATCGAGTCCTCCGAGGAAGACGGCGGTGGTGACGAGCAAGAAGGCGAGGCTGCAGAGGAAGAGGAGGCTTTCACACCTCTTCGAGCACGTGTGGCACCACGGAAGCGTCCTAGGATGCATCCGGGTGCATCTTCATCATCTCAGCCCCCGCCACCATCACCACAGTACGAGCAGCCAACCGCGGATCCCTATTCCATGCAGGGGATGTACACCATGCTGCAGGACATCCAGCAGACTCAGCAACAGCATATGGGTATGTATACCGGCATTCATGAGACTACGAGCCGGGTACTTGACAACCAACGGGCTATGTTCGAGAACGAGCGGCTCATCCTCGCCAACTAAGAGCAAATGCACACCCGGTTGCAGCGGATAGAGACGCAACAGGAGCCCTTCTTTGACCATTACTGGAGTCAAGACTACTTTGGAGGCTATCCACAGCCTCCGCCGAGGACCCAATATGATCCAAGCTTCCAGGGGGAGTACCCGTCTTGGGATCCTACGGCACCGCAATATCCACCACCGCCTCCGCAAGATTGATCAGGGTATCACTGTTCCACCCTTAAGTTGGTTTTTGACTATGAGGCCATCGTCGAATTCAAGCTTAGGGGGGTGGCTGGAACAGCTCTATCTTTTATCTTTTCTTTAGTTGTTTTTAGTTTCTGCTTATTTTAGTGTTTGTTTAGGATCCACATCTATCTAGTGTAATTGTGGATGTCTTAAAAATTGTCATCTCGCTGTTTTCATGGGAAATTTAAGGGATTTTAAAATTTTTTGTGTCTTTTGGATAGCTTAACTTGGTTGTCCTTGGGAAACTTGTCCTATGAAAATGATTGATTATGTCAACTTTGAAGCAATATGTCACACCTACACCCCCCATTGACTCATGAAAAGTGGATAGTAATGGTTGTTTGAGCCTAACCTAATCAAATGGTAATGAGACCTTAATTGGATATACGAGAAAGAACCCTTTGAACTACCACACATGTCAGTAAGGAGGGACACATGATATTTTTCTAAGGTTCAGTAACTTAATCTTGTGATCATTCCACTTCATATTTTTCCATAATCTACCAAAGAATTGGAAGTAAAGTACAGTTTTAATTCCTTCTTGCGTGCATAGCATGTAGATAGGATTTGCATTGTTATTTTCATATTTTTGCATAAAATGAAAAAAAATATAGTGATTCATGCACATTACCTTTAGGTGCATGTCATGTAGTTGCACTCATAACTTTCATGATTTTCATGCATAAGTACACCATGTACCTCAGTTTGTCTTGAAAAGTGATCTAAATTGTCCCATACCCTCGAAATAGTACAAAGATTTCCAATCATGAAGAAAATAGCCTAACACATGTCTCTCTAAGCAATTATGGATATGTGGGCTAAGAGGAAAAGAAAAAAAATCTGAAATTTGAAAAAAAGAAAAGAAAAAAAAGAGAATTTAGAAGGAAATGGAATAAGAGGGAGAAAGGAACATGATATCACTTACATAACAAGGAAACTGAGTACATGATGTGGTTTAATTAGATTTCTATCTCTTTTTGAGGTGGAAGGTTAGTGCATGCATCATTCCACCCAATTTTAAGCATTAGGGCATTTTCAATGTGCATTTGCATCATTTAGGGCATTTTGTTGTATGCATTTTGAAACTGTGTAATACTTCCAAATTCTTCCATGAACCACCCATTCCATCCACCTGTTGCTCGGATTGGTAGGCCACCGTGATTTTCTCCTCACTCATGTTTATCAGGAGAACTGCTTCCATGTAGATGGTAGTTAGGGCGAGCAACGTAGTGTAGGCGATCACAAGATGCACTAATGCTGAATCGGCAAATTTTATTATGTTAACTGCCTTATGTGATAGTGTTCATCGGTTTGAAGGATAAATTCTTTTATTGATGATTATTGTCGCCTGTAGCATAATTACTGTTCTGTGATTAGGAAAGGTCGGTTTGAGAACGTTCAGTGGGAGTCATGTGGAATGTGGGGTGATGTATTGATTGTTAGTTGACATCTGCAATTCTATTCTAAGGATTAGTTGCTCGAGGGTGAGCAATGTTTAAGCTTAGGGGAGTTTGATGCGATGATTTTGAGTCGCATTTAGAGACCTATTTCATATGTGTTTTGTGCCTTAATTACTCATTTTTTATGGATATTATTGCATAATTCACTTTATTTGGTCTTTGCTATCATTTTATATCAAATCCCCTTTGTTTTACTATTTTGAGCATTATTTATCATCTTATTATAAATTGTGTGGATTTACTTGGTCTTGTTGTGAAATTTTAGGAAAAACAAGTATCTGCTTCCGTCGATACCATCGACGGAAGTCTATACCATCGACCAAGCCACAGGTTGTCAGCCGAGAAGAGCAATACAGAGTCGATACCATCGACACTTAAGTCGATGGTATCGAGATCCCTTCAAGTTGCTGGCGAGGAAATTGTCGATACCATCGACCCAAGTCGATGCCATCGACACAAGGGGAGCTACAACGTCGCTAAACGACAACAACCGACGCTAAAGGAGTCGATACCATCGACACACAAGTCGATGGTATCGAGATCACCACAGGCGCTCAGAATAAAAGAAAGGAAAGCTGCCGCTAATCCGCCGGGTCGATACCATCGACCCGCGTCGATGGTATCGACGCCGGCAGATATGCGTTGGATTTGTTTTGATCTCGATCGGACGGCTGTTGTTATTTGACGACCTAATTAGGGACTTATACCTAATGACGGCCGCCCGGACGAGAGGATCATCTCATTTTGGATTGCACGAGTGTCGAGGAGGAGAGAAAGGAGAATGGAGGCCGAGAAGCTCATCCCGGGTGATTCGGACGCTGCCGAAGACGATTTCCACCACCGACAGGCGGGGGAAGCTCGTGTTCTACGCCAAGGATCCACCGGTTCTTCTCCGTTCAGGGGTTTTCCCATTTATTTCCTGTTTTTCTTATGAATTCCCCAATTTCTACCATGTATTCGTGTGAGATGAACATGAGAGGCTAAAACCCTCAATCTTTAGGACTGGGAGTAGCCCGGGAATGCATTGTATGACATTTTTATATCAATAATTCATATTTTTCTCTCAAATCTGTGGTATAGATTCGTTTTCTCCATTTCTATTGTTATGCTTGATCACCATAATAATAATTTAACACCCTTAATCACTTCGACAGAAGGATTAATGGTTGAAAAGAGACGAATTCTACATTAATCAATAAAACCCTTGACAAAGGAGTTGTAAAATTAATGGTGGGAACTGAGAGACCGTTTATAATGCACTTAGTTTAGGGGAATGATTACTACAACGGTGGAATCAACCTAAATCTAAGTAGTGAATTACACCACGACAGTGGGTAATTCTGTTTTCAGGCCACTACCCGGATACAGAGAGATGTGTGAGGAATTATATAAAACCTAATACAATGTTGACCCGCGGTGAAACCGCCATCCTAAAGATATCCCTTTGAATTGATTAAATTAACCTTTAATCGATTGTTTTCTTTGTTTGATTTTTATTTTCTTTTTAATTTGAACACAAAACCCTACTTTGTTAATCGGTCTAGCTGATTGTGATTAGTTAGTAGAAGTCTCCAATAATTCACGTATCCCTGAGTTCGACTCGGGCCTCACAAGGCCTATATTACTCGACGCGTATACTTGCGTTTTAGCGCGTAGTAAAATACACGTCATTGGGCATCTTACTTGAGATGTCAAGATAAGGTGAACCATGCTGATAAAAGGGTTAACCCTCAGCAATGTCCTTGAGGTCCCTTAAGAATAAAAGGGTTAGCCAATCATGAGCACCCTTACTCTTGGTATAATGGATAAAAAAACCTAAAACATACTTTGTATAAAACAATGTTGAAAAAGGATTAAAGCACCATCTCTGAGTGGTCGAAAAAGATCTCACAAACTGGCATATACAATAAGAAATAACAACTTATAAAATAAGAGATTTAAAGACTAAGCAACCCAAATTATGATTTTGCAAATCTATCCTTGTCATCAGAGTTTGTCCAGTGTGGAAGTGATCTAGTCAATTCCTCATAATGATCCATCTGGTTTGCCTAAACTTAGGTAAATCAAGATGCAATCAATACAAATACATCGATACGCTTACAAAAGAACATATATTGAACAATTGAAAATATTTATAGAAAAATATAGTACTTGGTAGAACTTATGTTAAAAATGTAATCAACAAGTGATTTTCAAAACAACATTTATCTGACAAGATTTATATTTTGAATAAGTTAATTTTATTATATGTTCCCATTTTTTTATCAGAATTTGACATAATAGTGATATGGAGATTTAACAAAGAAATACTGAGTTTTGGGCAAGATTGAGGTTTATAATATCAATAGAAAACCTTAAATAAGGTATTTGAGAGATATACATTAGCTTCATCGAAAACCAGTACGAAAGAGTGTTATTATGGACCCATAGGGAAGTAAATATTTTTTTGAGCATGTGGATATTTTTCTAGCATTTTTTGGACAATCGAGCTATTTTTAAAAGCATTTTACAAGATAGGCCCATCGGAAATTAGCTAGAAGAATAAAAAAAAATGCCAGCTTGGCTTCGCGGATCGGGGGAGGGATCTGACTTCGCGGATCCTCCCACTAACACGCGAGCCATAGCTTGGCTCAAGGGGTCTGCAACATAGGGCAAAAGGACCAAAAGGCCCGTGGTTCATGAATCAAAACGTGACACATGATAGGGCATATCAGTGATATCGGGACCTTAAATGTTCGACAGCTCTGGCGCCATGGCTGTATACGCGAGCGAAGAACAGAGAACTGGCAAGGAAGAAAAAACCATACTACTGAGATGTCTCCGCGTAACCAAGAGGCTAACTTCACTAGACAAACCCATGTGCTTGTTTTGCAGGTGGAGGAACAACAAAGAAGAAATTGGGATCTATATGTATATCGAGAATGCAACAAATTTGGGAGGCTGGATAGCTTTGCATGCGTTCTAGGGAGTTGTCCGCTGGTCACAAACCCACGCGGCAGCGTCTGATGGGCTTGCCGGCATAGATCAAAGGTGCCGCAGGGGGTTCTTAGATGGTAAGGCAACTGCAGATCTTCGCAGTGGTGGCAAGAGATGCGTCAGAGTTCCTGGATGGCATAGGTGAAGCGTATTGGAATGGGGGAGCCGGTGGTGAGAGCAGAGGGCTGAAGTTCAGACGAGCGGAGGTGGAGCTCGGTGGAGGAGGAAGGGAGTGCTGATGAGAAATTGATCGGTGTTTTAGTCTTAGATGATGGTCCCGGAGCTATTGAGACCCTTAAATAGCATCCCTATGGCCTAGGGTTGGCTGGAACTTCTCCATATTTGAACCCAGACAGCCGCCCTTTATGCGTTTTCAAAAGAGAGCGAGAGAGAGAGGTCATTGAGGGTCGTTCAAATGAGGAGGAAAAGAAGAATCTAACGCAGCTGATTTCTCTTGACGAGGGTCAGAGGACAGGGAGATATCTCTTCCCAAATTTCGGTTCCACTGTGTGTTGTCTTTCCCGCAACCATCGGGTGGGGGAGATGACGCACTCCTTGGATCCGGGTCCGGGTCTGGGATCCGGTCCAACTAGGTAAGAAAAGGTATTTTGGGTAAAAAAGGGAATTTTGAGGGTGCATTTTTCATAAAATTGTATCTTACAAATGTGACATCCAAAAATTTCGAAATTTTGTACACTGCTTGGTAAAAGTCTTGTAAATCTATGGAAAAAGTTTGAGACGCATATGAGAATGTTTAAACCATGAATAAAATCAATTGAGTAACAATATAGTTCAAGCTTGGTTTTGATGTCACAAGGTGCATATTGGCATCATAATTGAAATTTTTTGTTTCAAAAATATTCAATGATCATGAGAGTGATGAAGTGAGTTAATTTGACAATACTTGATAATCGAGGATCATAATGTATAAATTTGTTATTAAATGTGGAAAAATCCATTTCATCACATCCTTCCCTCCTTAAAAAGGAATTTTGTCCCCAAAATTGAAAAAAGAAACATCCTCAAAGAAAAACTGGGACTATCCAATCCAATTTGTATCCTCAAATCTTTTATCATCCTCAATTATATAGTCAAAATCATGTCCTCGACATTATAATCACATCAATAGTCTCTCATAAGCTTTGTATTTATCAAATGGGGTCAAAAGATCATAGCTCAATAATTGAGTTCAGTTTCAAGTCATGTCTCCATAGTCGAGATTGTACATCATGAATTAAACACTAGTACAGGAATGGTCTGTAGCGTCGGTTTTTTTAAGCATGTAGCGTCACTTTATAACCGACCCCTAAGTGGCTGTCGTTATAGAATTTGCTCTATAACATCGGTTTTCTTGACCAAAGAAAACCGACCTTACAGAGTAAACACCGACCCAAGAGGTTGTAAAAAATCTGACCCAAGTAAGAAAGAAGAGTCTGTAAGGTCGGTTATTCCAAAAAAACCAACCCTATAAACTGTCTTGGTCGAGAAATATTTCGATCGAGATTATTTCAAACAAGAAAGAAGAGCCTGTAAGGGAGGTTATTCCAAAAAATCCAACCATGTAAACTGTCTCAGTCGAGAAATATTTTGATCGAGATTATTTCGATCGAGAAAATTTTCGACCAAGAAAGTACTGTCTGAAGCATCAGAGATTAATTTGGTCGATAAATTTGTCGACCGAGAGACCTTCGGTCGAGAAAATTGTCAACCGAGAGGTTTTCGATTGACAAAATCGTCGACCGAGGGAGTGTCTGTAGTCAGTTATATATTCAGTCTTTAGGGTCATTGTTTTATAAATAACCGACCTTAGAGGGTCTGGAGCTCAATATGTTGACCTTCTAGCGTTGGTTTTCTTAAAAAACCGACCTTATAGAGGACCTATTAGGTCAGTTATTTAATAAAATCGATGCTAGAAGGATTGAGTAACCAGACCTCTAGGGTCGGTTATTTAAGAAAACTGACACTAGAAGTTACAATTTTTTTTAAATTTCTACAGAAATATAAACTACACAAAAGAACAAGAAGATTCATATATTCTGGGAGATGGGAGAATTGATGCTCAACCATCACCATTCCAAACCGCACATTCATAAAAAAATGATTCATATATTCAGTTGAGTTACATATAATCACATCATAATTTACAAAATGATAGATTGCAAGTCTGAGATGATATTAAATGTCAGATACAAAAGTAAATATAAAAGAGTACTAAAACCACATACATAAATAGAGCTGACATATTTAATCCAATGATATATTGACTTCATTTAGAAAAGCATCTGACCACTCTTCTCAGAATTCATTTAAGTCCTCATGTGTGTAAGGCTGAGTTGTAAAGATCTGTAACAGAAAATGCACATGTTAATATTTTATAAAATAACTACAATCACTTGTAAATTTATGATGTTATTCTTTATTACCTGATCTATAGTCTGAATGTCATGTGATGCTTGTTTGGCAATAGCTTGTATATATTTCATTACATAGTAGCCACAAGCCCATTCATTATTTTGTATAAGACACTGCAAATAATGAATTATACTTAATGTTAGTAAACTACTATAAACAGGAGTTGAGATAAGACTATAAGAGTTGACATATAAGAGTTGAAATTAATACATATAAGACTAAGAAGTTGTCAAAGTAGCTATCTTGACATTTTTCAAAGTCAATGTCTTTAATTTTGTGGGTATTTGTCCTCCAGCTTCACGAAAAGCCTTTATACCCCTATCAATTAAACGATAGTTGGTAAAACAGAAATTCTAAATAGAAATATCATGTTGAAGCATTGACTAAATTTATGCTTACTCCATAGCTGGCAATTTCAGTTTGTGACCCCTTGTTGTTTTACCCATTGGGTCAAGATAATAAAGAATCGTCAATTTTGGGACAATCACCACTAATTCCCAATGTCTAGCTCTGAGTAAGAATAAAACAAATATTAAAATAAATAATTTTATTTATTATTAAAATTATATTACTGGACGTTAAAAGGAATTAGGATAATTTCCTTCCCCTCATTAGAAAAATATTTGAATGCCGTAAAGAAGTACTCATTTACATCCTCAATATGTGTCTCCACTTGACTAGTGATTGAAGGAACTAAGAATACAACATTTCTTATATCAAAGTTTGTGGTCTCGATATATAAATGGCTGTAAAACATTTGTAATTATTTCCATATATAGAAATAAGCTAAAAATGTGTATCAGAATTTTCTATATTGAGATATCCTTACCTTATCCATACTTCTATTATCGAAGTATTCAACCAATCATACTGAAACAACTCTATAGTATTATCAAGAAAAATATAACTGTCAAAGTCCCTCCCAGTTGCATCTTCTGTTAAATTGATCAACATTTGCAATCCAGAGCTTTGGTTGGCTAAGTATCGACACAAACATTTACATGTACTTTCCAACTCATCTAATGTGGATTCTGGAATAAAATATGGCTTGGGAATAGGAGGATGACTAGTAGAATTTTTACTTTTTGGTTTTCAAACTTGTTAATTAAATTACATACTTATATTACACGAGTTCATATGTGCAGTCAAATATGAAAAATATGGTAGAATTAAGGTATACCTTGTCATTGATAACCAAGTGTTTAGGCCAACCCACCATAGCACCCTCAACTTCTTCAATTGTACTATATTCAAGATTAGGTATGGGTAGTGGTTTGTCTCCCATTCTATCATACACAAGATGGATGGACACACGACAAATGTCATCAGTAATTTGTTGGCAATGCAATGTACCACCAAGGTTGTATACCTTGCCCGCTGCCACAACATTATATTCTGGAACCTCCACTGCAAGTTTACAGTTCATACCAACCTAGAATTGAAATAATATAAGTTATATACGAAGCGGTAAACCATATACCTATTACAACTATATATATATATATATATCATATATATTATACTAATAACACAACATATAGAACAAAAACTTACTGCAGATTGTTGTGGTGGATCATTAAGAGTGCTCCCATGACCTTCTACAACTAGAGCATGGGCTTGTACCTCATCACTTGAGAGACGCACAATATGAATAGGTTGAGAAGGTTGAGTAGGCTGAAATAAATACATTATTTCTTTTACTTTCTGTGCTACTAATGTTTCAACCTCCTCTTGTGTAAGACCTCGTGCATGACCTCTTTTAGATTGTGAAGGGCCAAAATAAGACTTGAATCCTATACCAACTCCTAATCCCCTAACACAACCAAGATGCTCCTTCATACCAAGAGCAACTGATAGTTCATCCATGTGGCCAGTTGGGATGAACTTTCCTTCATTCCTTTACTCGTGGAGATCAATCTATTCATGGTTAATAAAAATATTAAATCACAATATCAATTAGATATAAATAAATCTAAGTTTGTGGGAGTTACTCTTTACTTAGTTGGGATAAACCTATTATCTTTTATGCCACCTCCTTAGTTGTAGGGTTGACAATTTCACCTGCTTGATTCTTTCTAGCATTAATCCACTGCAAATGTCGGGGTAGACGCTCAACTTGAGTTGTACTAAACTCTTCTCTAGAAGAGAGTTGCTTCTCTTGTAGTTGGCGGCAGAAGTCATGCACATTTTTGGCCTGTCTTTCCTTTTGGGCCTTGTGAATAGCCTAATCATTTAAAATGAGGTATTGCAATTTAGAATTGGCAAACATATATAAAAAGATTCACCTCCTTAATTATATAAAATTAAAGATTCATACAATACATCATAATCTTTATTACCTAAAACTCTTCCGTGTTCCTAGCTACAACAAATCTTTCCCACACCTCAGGATCTATAAAATATACATATCTATTGCTTTCTTCTTTTGTTTAGGATTATCTATAAATTCCCTTTTGATATATGTCTTAAAAGCCCTCCATCGTACACCACAACGTTGTAGTACTTTTTTCTTGTGATCTTTTTCATTTAGGTGAAAAACACCCTATACATGCAAAAGAAGCAATAATGTTGTCTTAAAAAGGATATGTATTTCCAAGAAAACTAAATTAGAATCAATAAACAAAAACATATTAAAATAATATCACTTCCACTCATAGATATATATTTCCATAGGAGGTCTTTTAAGGCATTAAAAACATCATGCCAATTTTCTATATCTATTGGCACCTTACTGCGCGTGGTTGCCCCTATGTAATGCTTGAAAGCACTAGTAGGTGCTCCTGTGACATCAAACTAGACTGCCAATTTCTCCCCTTTGGCCTTGAGCTCCTACAGCCTACACATCAGTGTGAGACCTCTACTTTTCTTAGCATCACCAGTACCATCCTCATGGTGCTCATGCTTAGAATGTTCATCTTCACTTGCCATTTTAGAACCTGCAAGTATACATGATAAAAGAAACATAAGTGATAATAAAAGCACAAGTGGTTGAATGATATATGATGTATATTTAAAAGATTACATGCTTGAATGATAATAAAATAAATAATTCGAAGAATACATGCCTCTAGTATTGGTTGAGTTGTTAGTCAAGTAAAATTCCTACAGTATGGTCTTAATGTTTATAGTATTCATCGGTGTTATCTTCAACATTTACACTTGGCAAACCAACTGAGAATGGGCTGGAATCATCATACTTTTCATAGTATTCTTCTTCATTTATAGGATCTACAGTAAACTATCTTTTTCCATGAAGAATGACAGACCAAATTTTATTTTCCGGGTCATCAATATAGAATACTTGTTTTGCTTGGTCTATCATGATGAATGGCTCATCTTTCTCACCAATCTTTTCAAAATTAACCAATTTGATACCCAACTCATCCACTAAAAATCCTTTGTTGTTGTCAACCCAATTACACCTAAAGATAGGAACTCTGAAATTTGTATAGTCCAATCCCCATATGTCCTCAATGATGTCGTAATATGACATCTTAGCTTCACATGGTCTTTTATCTTTGGCACTAGCAAAATACAACAAACACGCTTGAACAATGACCCCACTATTTTGAACTACACTACTTTCATCTTGATGCTTTGTGTAGTATGAAAATATGTTTATGTCATAACCTTCATATGACATGACATCCATTTTTGGCTTAAAGGCAAGCCATTTTATGTTCTCAACAACATTATTTGGTGATTCAGATAGTTGATTAAAGACTTTCTCTTCAAACCACCTAATAAATGTTCGATTATGCTCTCTTGCAAGCCACATTGAACTGGATCACAGATGATTTCTCTTGATAAGATCATTGTGTTATGTGATGTAGCTACTTACTTCATCGATGTTGTGTAAAATATACAAATGTGCTTGTTCCCACAACTCAAGATTGATTCCTTTCACTCATCCTCCCAAAGTTCCTTTGCCACAATAAGATTCATTGTGATGGGAATTTTTTAGATCGCTAGAAGTTTCATTGCAATTCAAAAAATCATTGCAAAAGTCCATCACCTCCCTATCCACATAACCCTCAATAATACTCCCTTCAGGACGATAACAATTCCGAACATTACCTTTAAAAACACTCATGTAGCGTTCAAATGGATACATCTAGTGTAAGAAAATTTGGACCCAATATCTTCACCTCCCTTGTAATATGTACTACAAGATGAACCGTGATATCAAAAAATGAAGGAGGAAAGTATATTTCAAGCTGACACATGGTAACAATTACATCTTTCTGTAATTTATTGAGAGTATCAGGATGTATCACTTTGTTGCATATTTCATTGAAGAAGAAACAGAGTCTTGTGATTGCAAACCTTACATGCTTCAGCAATATAGATCGAATAGCCACAAGTAAAATTTGTTGCATTAAGGTGTGACAATCATGAGATTTGAGACCTATCAACTTCATATCCTTCTTTGATACCAATCTATGAATATTAGAAGTGTATCTTTGTGGAACCTTAATATTATACAAGCACTCATAGGAAGTCTTTTTCTCCTGATTTGACAAAGTGTAACAAGATGGTGGTAAATATGTGCGGTGACCCCTGATCTCCACTGATAATTCTTTTCTTATACCCATTAATTATAAATCTTTTCCAGATTTGATGTTGGTTTTAGTCTTTCCCGATATGTTCAATATCATACCAATGATGCTATCACAAACATTTTTTTCAACATGCACGATGTCAATGTAGTGTCTAATTTCCAAAGATCTCCAATAAGGAAGATTCCAGAATATTGACCTCTTGTTGTATAGAGATTTGTCACATGCGAGAGTATGACTACTTGAACTCTTTCCAAATTCATTAACAATATGTTTCACCTGATCATATACAACATTTCCTGGTATAGGTTTAGGAGCACTTCATTCCTCAGTTGACCCATTAAAGGTTTTGTCTTGCCTTCGATAAGGATGCAATGGTGGGAGAAATATCCGATGACCAAGATATATGATTTTACCACCATGTTTCAGTCAGATTGAATCAGTATTTTCCTTACAAATAGGACATGCTCTGTATCCTTTTATGCTATATCCAGACAAATTTCCATAAGTTGGAAAGTCATTAATCGAGCAAAACAACATAGCACGAAAACTAAAGATCTCTTTATGTGAAGCATCATATGTCATAGCACCTTCTTCCCATAGTTTCATTAGGTCATCAATTAGAGGTTGAAGGTAAACATCAATATCATTTCCAGGTTGGTTGGGCCCTTCTATCAATATTGACAACATGACATACTTATTTTTCATACACAACCAAGGAGGAAGATTGTATATAACAATCATAACAGGCCAAGTTCTATGTTGGCTACTTAATGTACCATAGGGATACATTCCATCTGTACAGAGTTCAAGTCTTAAGTTTCTTAGTTATTTACCAAATTGAAGGTATAATAAATCAATTTTCTTCTATTGTGGTGAATCAGATACATATCGTAGGATGCCATCATCATTGGCCTTTAACTCCCCATGCCAAGACAAATTTTGCACATCATTTGTATTAGCAAATAAGCATTGAAATCATGGTATTATTGGTAGATACCACATCACCTTGGCAGGAGAGCCATTTTTATCCTTAAATAAATTTGTGGTCTTATACCTTGACGCACCACATTTTGGACAATTTATCAAATTACTATAGTCCTTCTGAAATAACACACAATTATTTGGACATGCATGAATCTTTTTAGCCTCCATTCCCATTGGGCACATTATTTTCTTTGCTTGATATGTTGAAATTGGAAGCTCCACTACTAAAAAAAAGGTCTTTAACTATACAAAAAAATTGTGGCGAAAACCCCATATTTTGTAGCGAAAGGCTTTGACTATATATTTCTTTACACATACAAATTGTAGTATATGCTCGTATAGTTAAAGCCTGTAACTATATTTTTCAAATATGTAGTTAGATAATCCATTCGCTATAAATTCATATGTATCCAGAAGTGTAGCTAGATATTGTCCTTACATATTTAAATATAGGTATAATTATAGCTAAATGTATGCCTACAATTGTATATATAGTCAGTATTTAGCAAAAACATGAAGTTAATACAATTTATATGTAGTTAATGTGTAGGGAAAGGTAGCATCTACTGCACACACACATATATATATATATGTAGTTAGATTGTACACTAGCTACATATGTAGTGCCACACATACATATATGTATAGTTTGATTATTCATGTATTGTGTAATTAGTTCAGAAGCTCTTTTAGTAACAAATTTGTAGTAGTTAGACCAAGTTATGCTCTTTATGCCAACAAACTTACTTTCATTTATACTGAAACGTCAAATGTACATGGGGAGGACGTATACCTTGCCCCTATTACATAATGTGTACAAAGAAAAGGATATACATATACTAATAAATTCGGTGAGGTCTACACGCATCTTGGAAAAAGAGTATGTATCTTTCTCAACCAGTTTTAGAATCATTGTTGTCTTCTCCTTTTATTCAATGAGTTGACGATAGAATGGGTTCTTGTGTTGCACAAAGTTGTGACCTTGTGACATGTTGGCCCGTCATCTAGTTTCCTTAATGAGTGGGTCAATTTTGTTGAATGGAAGAAGTCTTGATTTGAAGATTATAGCATTGCCCCTCATAGTGACATCTTTCTATTACAACTTGGACCATCCATAGATGTTCTAGGAATCTTCTTTGTACTCTATTTTTTTGGACTTGATCTAGACCCAAAGAGGGATTCTTGTTTAGCAATAAGTTGAAATTGAGGCCTTTTTTATCCTGCATCATATATGTATCAAAATTGGAGTCATTGAATAGAATAATTATTTCATTCATTTTTAAGTTGCACCTTACTCACAATCTCTGTCATTCCTACTCTTCCCTCAAAGTAGTACAATCTTTAAGCATGGATAGAATCTGAACCTGCAATAGTTAATCTCATAAAGAAAGGTAGATGACAAGAGATGATTTGTTTAGTGTAGATTTTTACCGTTTTAGGACTTGGTCTGGTCCATGATCACCATATGATTCTAATTGCATATGAGGACTACATCTCACTTCTAAAATTGTAGTAGGCCTCCTAGTCCAAAAGCTGAGGACAACTCTGTGACCACACAACAATCCCAACAGATGGCGATGAAAGTGAACTGGAGATGGATACCCTGTGAACAATTATCACAATTCCAAATTTGAAAAGAAGTATCCAATTGTCGAGAGCGTAGAAGAATCCAACTAAGAAGAAAGGTTGCCTGCACCCACAAAGTGACTATCTTTATGTTTCAAGTCCCCAAGCCAGCAATGCATACCATTTGTTTCCTAATGAGTCATTTACTTCATGATCTGTGGAACCTTGCTACCATAATATCGGGCACACCCACATTACAAGAGGAAATAAACACCTTAGAAACTGATTAGATGCACATGAATATAATCATAAAAAGATAAAAATAAGGCGATTCAAGAGGTCATCACAGGCTTATAATCAATCAATATGTCTTAACAAACAAGATGACTTTTAACCAGTACAATGGAAATGATGTTGAGGCCACATGGGCCTATACTAGTGTAACACATAAGTACAGTCTACTACATGCATTCTCATGTGGGCTCCTAGATTATGCTATTTCTCCCGACACTCACATTCCATACTCACTCTCACCAAACTGCCAATCAGAACCATTGACACATGTGATTGGGATCCCTCATCTTGGCATCATCCCGCAACAACATTATCAACTAGCCCCACTGTTGATCAAAAACTCCTGGTGGAGTAGAGGAATGAAGCCAACATCCATACATCTCATACACCAATAGGGACTTCCAGCTGTAAGCATGGAAGTTTTCAAGGGGATCCTTTGCCCAAACTAGTAAAAAATGTGTACTAACAGGTCTGACAGCAAAAAAGGCAGTGGGCAAGAAGAGTCTGACGTGTAGAGGTGGCATTGCTGAGACCGAGTAGGAAAAAGAGACTTCATATTGAGTTCAAGTGTCTTCGTACCTGAATAATATCTTAGTTACAAGGAGCTGGAAATAGTTAGTCTTAAGAAAGTTGAGCATGCGGTGATCCAAATGAAGGCCACTTAGGCTAAAAGGGAGGCAGAATGGTTGCATAATATTGTTATCTGAAAAGGCAAAGCAAGAGTATGCTAGATTGTTAGTAGATATTTAAAAGCAGTTTGGAGAAAGATGAAATGGAGAAGCAATATATCTTCAAGAAGATAAAACATCAAGAGATCTAAAGGGTTCTCCCTTTAGGAAGAAGAAGCACAGGTGGTGATCCTTCACTGGAGTCAATGATGTCTGAAATTTAAGACATACTCAAAAACGTATATAACACACCTTCAAAACCAGATTAAAATTACTAAGTGAGCACCATCATTTTGGTTAATAAAGGATAATAAAAATGAAAGAGGGGGAAATGACTGCATACCATGTTGAAGATTCTATTAAGATAAACAATATGCATGCCTAGATATACAATTCTGGTTCTAATATCATCATAGTGGTCTGGTTAGTAGGCATGAGATTATCTAGTATGTCATTTCTTGAGTTCTGCTTGTGGACAATTTTAATCTGAAATGGTGTTAAAAAAGTAGTAGCATATGGTATAAGATTAATGTCGCTATGATAATTTGTTTGATCAATCTTGCAACTGATCACAGTTTTTGGAGATCGATGCAAACATTGCACAAAGGATAAAGATTACCAGAGCTGCAATTTTACCACCATATCCAAAAAAATTCAGAACATTATTATGTCCAACACCCAACGCCCAGCCCAATCCGTTGTGCCTGCAACGTATTTCAAGTTCAACAAGTGAAAGATTTAGTAGTTCTCCCATTGTAGCTCACCTGCCAATGGCTAGAGTAGTATCTTGACTGTCTCTTTTACCCACATCATCCTCGGATTTCTTGTTTTCATTATCAACCACGTCATCATTTATAGAATGAAAAGAAGCAACATCAGAATTTCCTGATTTCAGAAAAGTTCGTAACTAGTATACATATGTACCAGAAAAAAGGAACCAATTCACCCATACTTGGAGAAGTTTGGGAACACACTACTACAATGATTATCCCATATACCAGTGGTTCAGTTAACCTTCAAAAAATAAAGATTACCTTTAGGGCCTTTATCAAAATCCCTCCAGTTGTGAAGAATGTCAAAAATAAGTATAAGTATTGCAACTTTTTTTGATACTAGAGTGTCTTTGAGTGTCTATGATTCAATGCACTTCAACAACCTACATAAATTGGTCAACTATCACAATATAATAGATTTCCTGAAGTAGATATGGATATATAAAACACTAGTGATAGATAATCAAAGAGCATGGATATAGCTAATAAAAGTGACAAATTCTAGTATGAAATAACATTTCATTAGGATCAAACAGTGATAAGGAATCATATATACTATTTCCCATCAAACACAACTTGAGATAGGTACATTCTAAATAACCTTCAACTTCCATGTTATGAGAAGTTACAATTTTATAACTTGTTCTCATCAACCTACATCCATACGCCAACCATCATTTACCCATGGGCCTCATACTGACAATGTGTACAACAATGCCCTTATGGTCACATTATTTTGTAACAATATTACAATTGAAATGTTCCATTTAAATATAGGTTTTCTTTGGTAGCCACCCCCATCAATAGAACAATGTTTGTTATCATAACAAGTTGTGATTTGAGGTTTAGAAGAAATAACCTAACTAACAATATTCCATTCTTTTTCAACTAAAATTTCACATGTAGCCCCAGGATCTGATAGGTTAATGATTCCACACACATAAAAAATCCTTACTTAAATGAGACTAATGTCAAACTCATAATGCATCACTTTATTTTTCCTTGACATTGCTGACTATCTATCTGGTTGTACTAAAGCATAAAAACCTTGTTAGGTGTTCTTTTCAAGCAGATGTAAGATACTCCAGAGAACCTATGTAGGTGTTCTTCTTTTCAAGCAGATGTAAGATACTCCAGAGAACCTATGTCTGGGTTTGTGATGTTTGGCTGCTACTATGATTAAGCTTGTTGGTATGTATGCCCATAGAGCAAGTCATATGATGATTATAATGGGATACTTTGTAAATGATTTGAATAATAATATAGGAAATTTCCAATCTATATGTTTAAACTATTTCTGAGATGATGGTGTAACATGATAGATGTCTAAAGATTGTCTTACTCAATGACATATGCTTTTAGGTTCATGACCTAAACGATGAGATCATATGAATGTTAAGAGTATACATTCTTATTTAGTCCCTAGTCGGTTGTTATTGTGGAAATAACCATAGACATAAATAACACTGAAGACTAGATTGTGTGTTGGTTGATGACAGAATCTCATTAGTCATGATATAGTGATATCAAACCAAGCACATAGGTACTTGTTAGAGAACAAGGTACCGGACAGACCCACCGTGAGAGTGACACATGGAACCATGACATGGTAGTCACAGTCAGCTCTCACAGTGATGGTGGTGAGTGTGATTCTTAGACCTGAAATCACTACACTCAACACATGTCATTGGGTACACTTTGACATCATCAAACGCAATCCTGAAACATGGGTTGTTATAAAGGTGATGATTGGGTGGCTTTGACACATGGGGCTTTTGAGGGGTGAGTGATAGATATGGGATTTGTCCCTCCTAAGGGAGTTTGATATCCTTGGCCACTTGATGAGTAGGATTGAGAAAGGCATGCACATGCACGTGTGAATCAATATGTGATATTGATGTCATACACATCTCACTCGGTCTACTCTGAGATCAAGGAAATGAATGAACATTGACAGGATGACTGTTCCATGCCTCGAGTTCATTCTGGATATCAGTGACAAAGGAATTATACATTCACTGTAACAACATTCACGGATTGTAGGATGAAAGTTGTTCTCCAACTTTCTACTTTCACTTGGGTAGCAATGATGTGTGACTAGGCACCGCTCTTTGCTTGTGAAGTCATAAGTGTTATGGGCTTTCACTGCCAACGTGAAATGGACCTACAGGGTCACACACATAGGATTTAACCTGGAAGAGGAGTTTTGTCCACAAAGCAATGTTTAGATTGATTACTAAAGGAGTTTAGTAGTTCAATTAAACACTCAATCAGTCGATGGCTCAATATTGTATGGTTCAAGGTGTTGGACGCATTGATTAGAGTATCGGATTGATTGAAATCGCAATTGACTGATTTTGCCCAACATGTGCTCCCAACCGATCGGTTCATGTGATGAACCGGTCGGCTGAGGTTGTTGAACCGGTCGGCTGGAGTGCCTAGGCCGATCGGCTCATGCCCAGGTTGAAACGACCGGTTCAAGGGTTGAACCGATCGGCTCAACTGGTGCAACCGACCAGTTTGGAAAAGTCATGTCGGCAAGAATTTTCCTTTGGTTTCAAATTGCCCAATTCGATTGGGAATAACATTGGTATTCGATACCAATTGGGAACGAAACAAGGAAAGTCTTTTTGAGCCGGATTAGGACTATGAACCGATCGGTTCAGGGCACCAACCGATCGGTTGGAGTGCCCCAAACGATCAGCTCAGGTCCAACCGATCGGCTCAATGGCCGAACCGATCGGTTCAGTTGTGAACCGATCATTTCAAATTGCGAACCGGTTGCTTTTTGTGGAAAATTCTCGAACCCTTCTACTCCTGTTTTAGTCCCGTATTGCCGGGCACATAGAACCCTGTCCCATGACTCACTTATATATAGGGGTATTGGGGGCTTCTCAGAGACAACTCAGTGCAAGTTGATTGCTCTGCAAAGTTGTCATTCTCTCTGGTTTTGGTAACCGTGAGAGAGCCCGAGCAAGTGCTTCCCGCAAAGGGAGGCGCAGCAAGGGAAGGACAACTGCAGTTGCAATTGACAGTAGGAGAGTGTGTTGGCGACGAGTACGTCAACAGGAGGGTGCGATTCCTTCCACTTCCTTGTGGGACAAGGAGAGTGGAGTTCTGGGTGGTCCGTGTGGACTACTTCAGAGGCGGGAGGTCACTGCCGCTCAGAAGGACAACTGTCATCCGACAGTCCGGTAAGAGGAGGAGTCTTCAGTCCCGGTGCGACCAGGAGCTGTACAGACACCGTCCAAGACTGGAGGTGAAGACCGCACAAGACGCGTGGTACTGTCGCCGAGCAAGCCTCGGGACAAGGTATGATTCACAAACCATCTTTCCTATTATATAGATGTTGACGCGATTCCTTTTGTTCCGGGTTTGGGGAGAAATTTTTTTTTGTTTCCGCTGCTTCTCTGCCTCCTCTAAAACCCAACAGTGGTATCAGAGCCACATCAACCGCTCTATATTTTAGGATTATCGATATGATCAATTTTGGTTTGTCGCCTTTATTTATTGCATGCAATGCGAATAATATCGACTTTATACATGTCCAATCCACAAATCCCTAATATACATATATGATATGTAATATTAATGCACTCGATACGCGTCGCCCTTAAACGAGTTTTGTAGTGGATGTGTAGCATGATTATGGCCTACAAACCCCTATATCTGTGTGTGGTTGATTGTGTGGTTGCTTGCATCTCGGTCTGCGCACCGATTCCCTTTCTCATATTCCTGATGTAGCTCGAAAATAATTCGAGAATTCTTTTCCTACCTTTGCTCCCCCCGAATGTAACTCGGGTTTTCTCAATTCAAGTGTAAATAGGATAGATTTTATTTCCTGTTATGTCAAAGAACGGCGGACAACCTGAAGACGATCGGTTCAAGGAGTGAACCGATCGGTTGGTGATCCAGACGGCCGGTTCGAGGAATGAGATGATTAGGTGGCAACCTGAGGAGATGCACGATGACCGGTGAACCGATCGGCTGGAGGCGCCATTCGATCGGCTGGTGGCACCCGAACAACCTACCTGATGGCGAGCCGATCAGTCATGGAGATGAGATGATCAAACCCAGAAAGGCAGGCACAGATTTCATCTTGTACAGGTTGCATGTGATGTAGACCTAGATGACCGTGATTCCTCTTGGCTCGAGGAATCACAAATAGGATGGCCATAATCATTGCTTTTTATCGTTTATGCATGTTTTCTGTGGGATATAGCATGTATATGATACGTACTATATATTGTGGTGATTGGATATGTATATGTATATAAAAACCAAATCCCTCATCAAATATTAAGTTTTAGATGCCTTCCAAATGCGACACACGTGAAAAGCTTGATCGACCAAGTGTGGGCACGCCCTAGCGTGGTGCACCGTCTATCTCGTGGAAGCGTGAAGGATGAATGTGTGGGTCTGCCCTAGCAGGGTGCATGTTCATCGTGTTGGCTTTGGGTCAGACTTAACAAGGTGACCTAGATAGGATCTAGCGCCTTGAGGCATGGAGATGATCATTGCAAGGAGTTGCATATGACATCTTTCAAGAGTTGCATATGATGCAATTGGCAAGAGTTTCCTACCTGAGAGATCTGAGTTGTGGGTGACAGCCCTAGCTGGTCCATGGCTCAGAGGATTTCAGGATCTTGACCCACTAGAAGATTGTACGCTGCAATCTTCCAAATTGATGGAGAGGGCTATCAATTTGAGTCAAAATAGTGGGAGCCGTAATTAATTAAAGGCCTAATTAACTATCGTCAAATTTTATTCAAATCAAATCAAAAAGGTTTTGACAAATGCAAATTTTCTCTTGTAGAATGGCAAAAGAATCATCTTTTAAAATGGGCAAATTAATTGAGAATAAATTCCATAACTGGTTGAGGACTGTGAGAAGTGTTCTGCACAATCCAAATATACCAGGAGCCTTAGAATCCACTCTATGTACGCTTAATGTGTTGGTGAAGAAGAAAGAAGGTAAGGGAGAGAAGTGTTCTCTCGCCAAACCAATTTCTTCTACATGGAGAGGATGGAAGGAACAATGGAAGAAGAAGTCGGAGATAGAGATCTCTACTTCTGGTGTATACGTGATAGAGATTAACTTTACTACTTCTTCGTCATGGGTACTTGATACCGGATGCGGATCTCACATTTGTTCAAATGTGAAGGATCTTAAGAGAAGTAGGCATTTGGGGAAAGGCGAGGTTGAACTACGTGTTGCTAATGGGGCAAGAGTTGCCGACAGTGCCGTAGGAACCTATGAGTTAAATCTACCTAGTGGGCTAATAATAGAGTTGAAGAACTGCTATTATGTACCTGCCATAAATAGGAATATCATTTCCGTCTCTTGTTTGGACAAAGATGGATTTGAATTTCTTATTAAGAATGGAAAGTGTTCCATTTCTAAAGATGGGATCTTTTATGGCAGTGCCCCTATGTCTTATGGTCTATACTTGATAGACTTGGAGACAAGTGTATACAACGTAAACACAAAAAAGCAAAAACTCAACGACTCAAACAAAACATATCTCTGGCATTGTCGTCTAGGGCACATAAATGAGAAGCGCATTTCTAGACTCCATAAATATGGTTATCTAGACTCTTTTGATTGTGAATCAATAGAGACATGTGGATCTTGTTTGTTGGGCAAGATGACCAAGACTCCCTTTTCAGGTAAATGTGAGAGAGCTAGTGATCTATTAGGACTCATACATACTGATGTATGTGGGCCTTTTAGAACTAATGCCAGAAATGGGTGTCAGTACTTCATTACCTTCACTGATGATTTCAGTAGGTATGGCTATGCGTACCTGATGAAACATAAGTCAGAAACCCTTGAAAGGTTCAAGGATTTCATGAATGAAGTACAGAACCAGCTTGGCAAGAGTATTAAGGCACTTCGTTCCGATCGAGGTGGAGAATACTTGAGCCAGGAGTTTGAGGACCTTCTGCGAGCCCGTGGTATTGTATCACAATGGACTCCTCCTGGAACACCACAACATAATGGTGTGTCTGAAAGAAGGAATCGTACATTGTTAGATATGGTGCGATCAATGATGAGTTTTGTTGATCTTCCAATTTCTTTCTGGGGTCATGCTCTTGAAACCACCGCGTTTATGCTTAACCGTGTACCATCTAAATCGGTTCAAAAGACACCATATGACATATGGTACGGGAAGCGTCCTGATTTGTCTTTTCTGAAGATTTGGGGTTGTGAAGCTTACGTCAAGAAAACGTTTCCAGATAAGCTTGGACCCAAATCCGATAAATGTTATTTTGTTGGATACCCCAAGGAAACGAGGGGATATTACTTATACCACCCTACTGACAACAAAGTGTTTGTTGCCAGGACAGCTGTGTTCCTAGAGAAGGAATTTATTTCCAAAGGAAGCAGTGGGAGGAATATAGAGCTTGAAGAGGTTCAAGCCCAATGAGAAAACATTGAACTGATAGATGTACAAGAGGAAAATGTAGATTCACAAGGTGTTGTGGAATCTCATTCTCCTCAAGTGACACAAGGACCTCATAGATCTAGTAGGACTCGCCTTGAACCTGAGAGGTTTGGATACCTTGTAACTCAGGAAGGTGGAGAGTTGATCATAGATGATGATCCAACTACCTACGTAGAGGCTATGGAGGGACCAGATTCTGAGAAATGGCTTGAAGCCATGAGATCCGAGATGGAATCCATGTACTCCAACAAAGTATGGACTTTGGTAGAACCACCCGAAGGGGTAAAACCCATAGGGTGCAAGTGGGTCTTTAAGAAAAAGACCGACATGGATGGCAATGTGCAAACTTATAAAGGCAGACTGGTTGCGAAGAGTTTTCGACAAATTCAAGGTGTTCACTATGACGAAACCTTTTCTCCAGTTGCCATGATTAAGTCCATCAGGATCATGCTTGCTATTGCAGCTTATTATGACTATGAGATTTGGCAGATGGATGTTAAAACCGCATTCCTTAATGGGAATATACATGAGGATGTGTACATGACACAACCTGAAGGTTTTGTAGATCCAAAGAATGCCAATAAAGTCTGTAAGTTGCAAAGGTCAATCTATGGATTGAAGCAAGCATATCGGAGTTGGAATCTTCGATTTGATGAAGAAGTCAAAGTGTTTGGATTTATTCAAAATGAAGATGAACCTTGTGTGTACAAGAAGGTTAGTGGGAGCTCGACCACATTCCTCATATTGTATGTGGATGACATACTTCTGATGGGGAATGATGTCTTAGCCTTAGAGAAGAAAAAGACTTGGCTTGGGAAAACTTTCTCAATGAAGGACTTAGGAGAAGCATCCTACATTCTAGGAATTAAGATCTATAGAGATAGATCTAGAAGGCTTCTCAAACTAAGTCAGAGCACGTACATTGACAAGGTGCTAAAGCGGTTCAGCATGGAGAACTCAAAGAGAGGCAACGTCCCTATGCTGCATGGAGTTACCATCTCTAGAGCTCAATGTCCCCAATCTTGTGAAGAGAGGGAGCGTATGAATGGGATCCCATATGCATCAGCCATTGGATCCATCATGTACGCTATGTTGTGCACACGCCCAGATGTCTCGTATGCTCTAAGCATGACGAGCAGGTACCAGTCAGATCCCGGGGATGCTCACTGGACAGCCGTGAAGAACATCCTCAAGTACTTGTGAAGGACTAAGGATCAGTTTCTTGTGTACGGCAGCGAGGAAGAGCTGGTTGTAAAGGGTTACATCGATGCAAGCTTTCAAACCGATAAAGATGATTACAGATCGCAGTCAGGATTTGTGTTTTTCCTTAATAATGGAGCTGTGAGCTGGAAGAGTTCCTAGAAAGAAACAGTTGCCGATTCTACTACAGAGGTCGAGTATATTGCTGCTTCGCATGCAGCAAAGGAGGCTGTGTGGATCAGGAAGTTCATTTCTGAACTTGGTGTAGTTCGCAGTAGCTGTGATGCAATTGAGCTTTATTGTGACAATAATGGAGCTATTGCACAAGCTAAGGAGCCCAGATCACATCAGCGGTCAAAGCACATACTGCGGCGCTTCCATCTCATACGAGAGATCGTACAGCGAGGAGATGTGAAGATTTGCAAAGTACCAACTGAAGACAACATAGCTGATCCACTGACTAAGGCCCTTTCTCAGCAGAAGCATGATGGTCATGCTAGGTCATAAGGACTGCGTTTCCTTGATGACTGGCTCTAAGTGCAAGTGGGAGTCTGTTGGTATGTATGCCCATAGAGCAAGTCATATGATGATTATAATGGGATACTTTGTAAATGATTTGAATAATAATAAAGGCAATTTCCAATCTATACGTTTAAACTATTTTTGAGATGATGGTGTAACATGATAGATGTCTAAAGATTGTCTTACTCAATGACATATGCTTTTAGGTTCATGACCTAAACGATGAGATCATATGAATGTTAAGAGTATACATTCTTGTTTAGTCCCTAGTCGGTTGTTATTGTGGAAATAACCATAGACATCAATAACACTGAAGACTAGATTGTGTGTTGGTTGATGACAGAATCTCATTAGTCATGATATAGTGATATCAAACCAAGCACATAGGTACTTTTTAGAGAACAAGGTACCAGACAGACCCACCGTGAGAGTGACACATGGAACCATGACATGGTAGTCACATTCAGCTCTCACAGTGATGGTGGTGAGTGTGATTCTTAGACCTGAAATCACTACACTCAACACATGTCGTTGGGTACACTTTGACATCATCAAATGCAATCCTGAAACATGGGTTGTTATAAAGGTGATGATTGGGTGGCTTTGACACATGGGGCTTTTGAGGGGTGAGTGATAGATATGGGATTTGTCCCTCCTAAGGGAGTTTGATATCCTTGGCCACTTGATGAGTAGGATTGAGAAAGGCATGTGCATGCACGTGTGAATCAATATGTGATATTGATGTCATACACATCTCACTCGGTCTACTCTGAGATCAAGGAAATGAATGAACATTGACAGGATGACTGTTCCATGCCTCGAGTTCATTCTGGATATCAGTGACAAAGGAATTATACATTCACTGTAACACCATTCACGGATTGTAGGATGAAAGTTGTTCTCCAACTTTCTACTTTCACTTGGGTAGCAATGATGTGTGACTAGGCACCGCTCTTTGCTTGTGAAGTCATAAGTGTTATGGACTTTCACTGCCAACGTGAAATGGACCTGCAGGGTCACACACATAGGATTTAACCTGGAAGAGGAGTTTTGTCCACAAAGCAATGTTTAGATTGATTACTAAAGGAGTTTAGTAGTTCAATTAAACACTCAATCATTCGATGGCTCAATATCGTATGGTTCAAGGTGTTGGACGCATTGATTGGAGTATCGGATTGATTGAAATCGCAATTGACTGATTTTGCCCAACCTGTGCTCCCAACCGATCGGTTCATGTGCCCCAAACGATTTCAATCAATCTGATAGAACCCTTCTACTCCTGCTTTAGTCCCGTATTGCCGGGAACATAGAACCCTGTCCCATGACTCGCCTATATATATAGGGGTATTGGGGGCTTCTCAGAGACAACTCAGTGCAAGTTGATTGCTCTGCAAAGTTGTCGTTCTCTCTGGTTTTGGTAACCGAGAGAGAGCCCGAGCAAGTGCTTTCTCCAAAGGGAGGTGCAGCAAGGGAAGGACAACTGCAGTTGCAATTGATAGCAGGAGAGTGTGTTTGTGACTAGTACGTCAACAGGAGGGTGTGACTCCTTCCACTTCCTTGTGGGACAAGGAGAGTGGAGTTTCGGGTGGTCCGTGTGGACTACTTCAGAGGAGGGAGGTTACTGCCGCTCAGGAGGACAACTGTCATCCGACAGTCTGGTAAGAGGAGGAGTCTTCAGTCCCGGTGCGACCAGGAGCTGCACAGACACCGTCCAAGACCGGAGGTGAAGACCGCGCAAGACGCGTGGTACTGTCGCCGAGCAAGCCTCGGGACAAGGTATGATTCACAAACCATCTTTCCTATTATATAGATGTTGACGCGATTCCTTTTGTTCCGGGTTTGGGGAGAAATTTTTTTTTTGTTTCCGCTGCTTCTCTGCCTCCTCTAAAACCCAACAAAGCTGATGATAGATTTCTATCTCATTACATTTTTCTCACTTTGGTTCTGCTCAGGTATTGAGGGACTTGCACTTGGTAGTAGTCTAAGTCTGAAGTCGTGGAACTTTAATCTTTTCAGAAGATGTTAGTATGATGTTTTTTGTGTTTTTGACATTTCTTTGATACGATGAGATGACATCTACTTTGTGTTCCTTAGTTACATTGAGATGGATTCGGATGCCTGGATGCAATTTATGCTTTGAGTATGAATGTGCAATTTTATGAGTAGAACCACCAGGCTTGCTAAACCTCTGTCACTGATGTAAATCATGGATTAATTTATTTTACCTGATGATATATCTGTGGCATTGTTGTTGTGTTTTACAAGATGATCCATCATCCAATCAGTTGCAGTTGAAGCTTGATTCCTTGCTGGATGGGGTATCTATCTTTAATCTCATTTTCCTAGATCTCCTAGTTTAGAGCCTTTTATGTTGCTGATTTTCTGTAATATGTCTCGACTTCAGTTTGCAGCAGCAAGCTCGGATTTGGCTTGTTGTTGTTGGATAGGTAAACTAATATGATACTAGAAAAGTGGTGTTGGCACTGAAAGTGATGCCTTTGTCAAGAATTTTATGGATTGCCTTCTAATATGTTTGTGCTCTTTTTCTTAACATGATTTTTCCTCTTCATTTTCCATCTCACATTTTCAAGCTTGACTTCATGAGTCTTTAAGTTACATATAAGCTCTTCAATATGCAAAGTAGAAAGATCATAAGATTCCTCTATGGAAGTAACTTTCTTTTCATACTTAGAGGTTAGAGAATGAAAAATCTTACTAACAAGCTCATGATATTCAATGTTATTTCCAAAATATTTCATGACCCTTATAATTTAAAGTAAATATAGAGAACACATTATAAATAGTTTCATGTTTTTTCAATGTGAAATAACTCTAGTTTATGGTTATTCATATTTATTTTAGTATACTTCACTTTCTTGGTTCCTTCATGAGTAACACTCAATTTTTTCCAATATCATAAGAAAGTTTGTAAGAGGAGATTCAATTAAATTTACTAGGATATAGGAAAGAGTATATAATACTCACAACTTTAGCATTTGAAGTAGAATTTTTCATCGTATTTGAATCACATTGCCCAATATATGTTATTAGAGGCACATATGTTTGTTTGACCATTTTCTAAAGATCAATAATAACACCTTAGATGATGAGCTTCATATGAGACTTCCAATATGTATAGTTGAAACTGTCAAAACGAGTTGAGAATTAGTTGAGTTCTCCTTCAAAGATAAGTTTTTCTAGTATGTTTTCCCCCTTTTCAAGACTTGTTAAAGCTCCTTGATGCCTTTCTCTAACCAATTGAAAGTTCTAGAGGGGGTGAATAGAGAAAATCCAATTATAAGCAACTTAAAACACAAGGTTGGTAATTGCAACTTATTTTAGAAGTTATTGTTGAGGAAAGAGAATAGAAATTAATGGAGAAGTTAGGCAACCACCAAAGACAAGACGTGCCATGGTTTTGTCTTGAAATTATATAGCTCTACTAATAATTGTTAACCTCTAGGATATTTGAACCTATATTTCATTACTATTTCAATACCAATACAAAATACAATTATTAGTACCTTTTGTGGATGAAGAACGACCCCCTTTTTAAGAGCAATCATAACTTTATCCTTCTTTTTAGGACACTGGAAGACTACCCTCTTAGGAGAAGAAAAAAAATACCACTAGCACCTTTGCATGCGACCTTCTTGCAAGAAATAGCTCCAAAGTTTTTCATTGAAACCTTCTCTCAAGAAGTATCACAAAGCAATAAATAGGGAATAATAGAGAAGAAGGAAAGTAGAACACAATCTTCACAAAAATATACAATTGTATCACTATGAACAATTGATGAGAAACTCCAGAAGGTATTAGCCAAGCCTATATTTGGTGTAGTACACTAAGGATAGGTTAAAGCTTAGGCAATCTTGGAGGCAGTTTGATATTATAATGCGACATTCTAAGATTATAAAAATAGCTAATCATTATATGATAGTTGAGTGAGAAATCAATGACTAACAGTGCACTAACTGAAATATATAAAACTTCCTGATAATTGACTACAATTCAACCAAAATGCATCTAGTAAAATTATAATTGACTAAAACTCATCTGGGGCCTCCTTTAGTATAATGTGTATGTCTTAGTCAATCTATAGTTTGATTGGAATACACTTAAGATGAAATATAGTTTGAATACAACAACTTTATCCCAATAGGTCCTAAATTTTAGACAATTGCTCTAATAAATTTGGGAAATTTATCTACCAATCCTAATAGGTGTATATAAGTATAAACTTGTTTTAGGATGTTTTGAACTGTTCATAACTCATTCATACATGATTACTATCAAGTTATACAATTTGTGCTTATACAAATCATAACCTATGCGCAAAATGATATACAAGAATCCAAACAGACATATGATTGTACATTCTTTGATAATAGTTATTATTTAAGTTTTTGATCACCTAAAATACTTTATTCACACATTAGTAACACAAACTAAAAATATTTCCATAATCAAAATTAGAGTGTGGCATATCCAAAAAAACCAACAACTCCATCCACCACACAACCCAGGTCAAGGGTCTTAAAGGTCGAAAGAATATAAGGAAGTCAAGGGAGAGTTTGTTTCATTATAGTATTTAGTGGATAAAATTGGAGAATCAAGTGCTTCAAAGTATATGAAGATTCATTATTTGCGTAGTTAATGAAGAACAAGGGTGGTGGTAATTTCTAGAGTTTACCTTTTAAGATGACTTAATAGTTTTGTGTCCCACATGGGCTATATGGTCTTATCTGTAACATACTAAATCTTAGATGTAAACTCCATATAATCCTTCTTCCCATATAATCCTTATTCCCAAATTTCCCTTTCATTTCTATCATTTATGTCGTTCATGTTTAATAGTGGAATTTATAATGGTTTGGTGAACATTTATTCACTATTTGTACCAATAAAAGGGTTTATCCACAAATACCTCAGTGAAAGTCTATTAAAGGACTTTATTTAGGTGTTATAAACCTTAATCCAACTTTTTTATGTGTTTTGGAATCGTAAAATGAGCCTAAGTTTCGAATTTGGTTCAATTTGGATGTTGTTTGTGCAAGTTATGCAATTTTAGGGACATTTTGGGTCTTTTATGCAATTTACCCAATCAGGAGGTTTTATTAGGAAATTATCACACACATTATAATCTTTAGCTATTACCTTACCATTCTCAAGATTTTGAACAATGGGGCACCCGGTTGCACCTTGGTTTGAAGGTGTTTCTTTCCAAGGGCATTTTAGGGATTACCCTCTTTATAAAGAAGCTTATCTTTAAAAGTTATCAACCAATGGGGTTATTTCTTTGATAGAAGGACAGTGGGGATGGCCTCGAAGTATCCATGGGTTTTTATGACTGAAGTTTGATATACAAGAAGTCTCTATGAGTTGTCCTCTTGCATGCACGGAAGGTCCCATAAACACCTAATGCTTGCCCCCTTCTTTATAAAGCCATATCTACTCCTTCCCACCTCCCAATTTGAAAACTCTTGTTCTTCTTCTCTTTCCCCCCACTTAGAGAATCATTCCTACTCTTTTTTTACATGAAGGTTCTATCCCAAGGTAAAAGAGAGTGCTTACCTTTGTGAAGAAGGCTCCTAGGGTTCCAAATTTGCTCTATTTAGGGTTTCTAAAGCTCCTTCTTGGTGATTTCGACCAAAAATAGTAAGTTTCCTCCTTTCCTTCCCATTTTTCATGTTGTTAGTCTTCCTACCACCTTATTCTAGGTTATAACCATGACCTTCCATGGTGAAAACCCACCTAGAGCCCTTAAACACCTCATCTCCATGTTCTTTTGCTAGGGTTTTTCACCTCTAAAGTGGAGAAGGTACGTCTTGCTTAAGATAGGATCTTTGTTGGAGAAACCAACCTCTCTAGCATGAGAACCTTGCTTCTTGAACCTATCCACCATCCTAGAGGTGAGTTTTATAACCTCCTTCTCATATATTTCTTACTACATGCTTAACACTCATACTTCTATGTTTAAAATTGATGATCTCCATCTCTATTTACCATGTTCTTCTAGGGTTTTGGTTTCTTGTTGTTTTACCTTCTATAGAAGATCTAGTTTGGTTACCTATGAATCTCCAACCCTGATCTTGGGTCAAATGGTGTTCTCTCTCTCTCTCTCTCTCCCTTGCTCTCTCTTGCAAGGATTTCTGACTTGTCATTTCCTAATTGGTTCATTTGAAAATTTCATATTTTTTAATCATCTTATCCAAATTTGTCAAATAAATATGTTTTGGAATCAAAAAAATAATCCAGATCTAATAAAAATATTTTCAAGGTCTGATTTTGAGGTTTGAAGAAGGGAGATTTTTGTAAAATGAATTTAATGCATAAAATCCATAAAAAAACATCTTAATCATCATAACTCCAAAATTAACATAAAAAAATATTTTCTTGATCAGAGAACCTAATAAGTTCATTGATGATGTTTTTAGAGTGTAAATCTGAGTTTTGGTTAAAAGGTCTAAAATTAGGGTTTGTATACATTAATGTGCATTATGTACTCTAATACATGTTAATACATTGAAAATAGGCAAAGAGGAACTCAGACTCAATTAAAGTGGTGAAAGTTAGTAACTGATATCAGTAAGAGAGGTATGTGCATTACTTACACCCTATGTTGGGATAATTGAAACCAAACCCTATATTTCCCTAATGAGGCTTAAATGAACCCTAAATCTTCTATTCTTGGATCCTTTGTTATATATGCCTCTAAATAAGTATTGTTTCTCTTTGTTTGGGTCTTGTACCCCACTGCCATGTTCTAATTGATATGATGCTTTTACTTGCCATGATTTCTTTTCTAGCATGTTGATTTGATGGACTATATATATAGTAGTGGTACTTATGTACAACCACCCATAGATAGGGCATATATTATTTCTCCCTGGGGAATGTCTTATTTGTTGGGTTTTAGAGGAGGCAGAGAAGCAGCGGAAACAAAATTTTTCCTCCCAAACCCAGAACAAAAGGAATCGCGTCAACATCTATACAATAGGAAAGATGGTTTGTGAACTATACCTTGTCCCGAGGCTTGCACGGCGACAGTACCTCGCGCCTTGCGCGGTCTTCACCTCCGGTCTTGGACGGTGTTTGTGCAGCTCCTGGTCACACCGGGACTGAAGACTCCTCCTCCTACCAGACAGTCAGATGACAGTTGTCCTCCTAAGCGGAAGTGACCTCCCGCCTCTGAAGTAGTCCACACAGACCACCTAGAACTCCACTCTCCTTGTCCCACAAGGAAGTGGAAGGAGTCACATCCTCCTGTTGATGTACTAGTCGCCAACACACTCTCCTACTGTCAATTGCAACTGCAGTTGTCCTTCCCTTACTGCACCTCCCTTTATGGGAAGCACTTGTTCGGGCTCTCTCTCGATTACCAAAACCAGAGAGAACGACAACTTTGCAGAGCAATCAACTTGCACTGAGTTATACTCTGAGAAGCCCCCAATACCCCTATATATATAGGCAGGTCGTGGGACAGGGTTCTCTGTCCCCGACAATATGGGACTAAAAGCAGGAGTAGAAGGGTTCGAGATTTTCCACAAAAGCAACCAACTCGCAACCTGAACCGATCGGTTCACAAGTGAACCGGTCGGTTGGGGACCTGAACCGGTCAGTTGGATCACCAAACGATCGGTTGGGACACATCAACCGGTCGGTTCACAAGTGAACCGATCGGTTGGTGGTCCTGGTCGATCCCGGATTGACTTTCTTTCTTTTGTTTCTAATTGGTATCGAATACCAATCCTTGTTCCAATCAAATTGGGCAAGTGAAACGCAAGGAAAATTCTCACCAATCCTACTTTCCCAAGTTGCTCGATTGCACCTGTTGAACCGATCGGTTCAACACTTGAACCACTCGTTTCACTCTGTGCATGAGCCGATCGGTTCAACAATTGAGCTGACCGGTTCAACAACCTCAGCCGACCAGTTCATCACATGAACCGATCGGTTGGGAGTGCAGGTTGTGCAGAATCAGTCAAATGCGATTTCAATCAATCTGATACTCCAATCAATGCGTCCAACACCTTGAACATTATGATATTGAGCTATCGATTAATTGAGTGTTTAATTGAACTACTAAACTCCTTTAGTAATCAATCTAAACATTGCTTGTGGACAAAACTCCTCTTCCAGGTTAAATCCTATGTGTGTGACCCTGCATGTCCATTTCACGTTGGCAGTGAAAGTCCATAACACTTATGACTTCACACGCAAAGAGCGGTGTCTAGTCACACATCATTGCTACCCAAGTGAAATAGAAACAACTTTCATCCCTACAATCCGTGAATGGTGTTACAGTGAATGTATAATTCCTTTGTCACTGATATCCTGAATGAACTCGAGGCATGGAATAGTCATCCTGTCAATGTTCATTCATTTCCTTGATCTCAGAGTAGACCGAGTGAGATGTGTGTGACATCAATATCACATATTAATTCACACGTGCATGCACATGCCTTTCTCAATCCTACTCATCAAGTGGCCAAGGATATCAAACTCCCTCAGGAGGAACAAATCCCATATCTATCACTCACCCCTCAAAAGCCCCATGTGTCAAAGCCACCCAATCATCACCTTTATAACAACCCATGTTTCAGGACTGCGTTTGATGATGTCAAAGTGTACCCAACGACATGTGTTGAGTGTAGTGATTTCAGGTCTAAGAATTACACTCACCACCATCACTGTGAGAGCTGACTGTGACTACCAAGTCATGGTTCCATGTGTCATCTCACGGTGGGTCTGTCCGGTACCTTATTCTCTAACAAGTACCTATGTGCTTGGTTTGATATCACCATATCATGACTAATGAGATTCTGTCATCAGCCAACACACAATCTAGTCTCCAGTGTTATTGATGTCTATGGGTATTTCCACAATAACAACTGACTAGGGACCGAACAAGAAAGAATACTCTTAGCATCCGTATGATCTCATCGTTTAGGTCCACAACCCAAAAGCATACGTCATTGAGTAAAACAATCTTTAGACATCTATCATGTTACACCATCATCTCAGAAACAGTTTAAACATATAGATTGGAAATTGCCTTTATTATTATTCAAATCATTTACAAAGTATCCCATTACAATCATCACATGACTTGCTCTATGGGCATACATACCAACACTATTATCCCCCATAAAAATATGTGTAGGTGACTGGGAATGTATTAATTCTCCCTCACCTATAGGTTGAGGTACGATAGGTGCCTCAACCCTACTTAGTTAAGGTAGTCATAATCATCATGCATGCAACCCTTTTATTATATTTTGTTTAAGGCAAGAATCTATTTAAAAATAGCCTCATACTCTTGAAATCTTAATCTTATGATGAAAACTAGCCTTTGTTTACATGTTTTCTTTTCCTTGATATCTTATTCATATTTGTTGACACATACTTAGTTTTCCTTTCCATTTTTTTGGGTGATTTCCCACCATATAGGTTTAGATCAAGGTGTTGAACTTGATCAAGGAGAACTTAGCTTCCAACATAGACCTAGCTCTTAGATATGTTCCTTAGAGACATATTTGAAGTAGTTTAGACTTCCCTTTACTTAGATCCTTATGTTGTATCAACATGTAAACCCTTATGGGAGATTATGATGTACTTTTGTAATCTTTTGTGAAATTTAATATAGTCATTTGCTTAATCCTACTACTACACTTTGGTTGTTTTGAATACCATTTATTGAAATTTGAAAATTTTACACCTATTCCAGCATACCTTTGAGTGTGTTTGGAATGGATGTTTTATTATTCAAATTTCTAGTAGGGGAGGATCCCCTCTCAGGTCCCACTCCCTTACAACATGGTATCAGAGCCCATGGTAGTCGGAATCTGACTATTTTAACTTTGTCTCTCTAATTAGAACCCTTACCTCATATAGTTCCTCTTTAAGTGGCATGTTTGCCCTATAGTTGATCTATGTTACAGTTGAGATAATGAAAGATTGATTTAGAATCATAAGAGTTTTGCATTAGAAACATGTTTAGTTAACCATAATGTGATGAGCTTGTTAGGTAGCTATTAGGGCATAAGTTGAAATCAAAGGTGTCTAGAAAGGATCAGGGTTCAGGGGCTGGCAATATTTTCCTCCGCACCACTAGCTTGGTTTACGAGGACTCATAGATCCATTTGATACCTGCCTGGCCTGGGATGATACTGAATGTCTGAAATAGAATGCCTACATATTATAGTAGCCATAGGAACCTAAGTTGGATACTCCTGAGAACCTAATATGTTGACCTTGTCTTTTAGGTGTAATGACTTGTTTGAGGATGGATACCCAATATAGTTCTCTTATGTCCCCTAGAACCACATGTTTGGATAGTCTATCCCTAAGAACCTAGACTTTGAAGTTTGGTGTTTAGTAAGAAATCAGAGTGCACAGTGGAAGTGTGATGGATCTTGTACATGTCATAGTTAGACTCACCCTTTACCTCTAGATTAGTTTGTCTTGGTAGGTTAAACCTTTTAAGGGGTGGAGAGTAGTTGGTTTGATGATGTTTGGGTAGTTAGATTTCAAGGATGAAATCCTTTTTAAGGAAATGGAGTCATGTAACATACTAAAATCTAGATACACTAACTCTAGAACCCCTAACTCCATGATTAGGAGGATAGTTTGCTTGGATCCTTAGTATTGACCAAATAAGTCATAGTTATAACATGACATGCTTTTTTATATACTAATGAACATATGATGGGCATCTAATGAATAGTTCACATGTTTCAACCCTAATGAATATCTAATGCACATAATATGAGTAACTCAAATATAATATTAATAGTGGGTACACATGAGGTTAAACATTTATTGGACCAATAAACCCTAATGAAATTATGAGGAAGATAATTGTAACCTAATCTTGTATTTAATGCATACTAAGAATGTATATATGAATAATATTGATCATATCGACCTAAACGCTAAGTTGTAACCATCTAACCTTAACCTACACATCCTTAATGACATTCTTGATACATTAGTGACATTAGGTGTCATAATCAGATAGCATACTTTAGTACACATAAATAATATAAAATTACCTAATCATAGATTAATCAGGTCATCAATATGAAATGTATCACCTTGTTCTCTAATACACGCCTACTTAATCACCTAATAATTATTTGGTATGTGAATCAAATTATTAATATGTAAATTGGCCCAAGTTGATCAATAAAATACATATATTGACTTTAATATGAATAAGAACTAATTGATTCACATAAATGTGCATACTCAGCAATAAGAACTGAATAAATATGAGAAAATGATTAATGATGACATTAATGTGAGCAAGAAAGTTAATGTGACAATGTGACAATGTTTAATGTAGATATAAATGATTAATGTGACATTATTTGGATTAATTGTAACAAATTGGATAAAATCTCTTAGTTCATGCAAATCAATATATTACAATACAATATGTTGATAACATAGACTAAATCCAATTATTAAGGATAATAATCAAGTATGTTGAGATAAATGAGTAAACCCTAATTGTGCTAAAAATATTAATAAGATAAATAAGAAATATATAGGACTTTGTACATAATAATAAAATATAACTCTTTTGGCAACAAAGTAAATATAACATGACATAATTAAAATAATAATAAGGATGATATAATATCATGATGAATATAATGTTAATAGGCCTAAAATATTATTTTTTTATATCTAATAAGAAGAAATCTTAATAGTGGAACCCTTCGTGATCCATGAGAACCTGACCTATGTGGAGTTGCTTGAGAAGATTCTGAACTCCCAAGTTAAGAAGTTGAAAATTAAGGAATTTTAATTTAGTGGAAGTTTTGGTGGAATCTTTATGGAAACAACATGGGAGTTTAGTGTTGGGACGTTGTATACTCACCCTACTCTTTTTGTTTGAGATTTCAGGGACGAAATCCTTTTGAAGGGGTGGAGTGTTGTAATATATTGAAACTTAGATGTAAACTCCATATAATCCTTTTTCTCAAGTTTCCCTTTCATTTCTATCCTTTATGTCGTTCATGTTTAATTAGTGGAATTTATAGTGGCTTGGTGAGCATTTATTCACTATTTGTACCAATAAAAGGGTTTATGCAAAAATACCTAAGTGAAAGTCTATTAAAGGGCCTTATTTAGGTGTTTGGAACCTTAATCTAATTTTTTGTGTATTTTGAAATCATAAAATGAGTCTAAGTTTTGAATTTGGTTCAATTTAGATGTTGTTTGTGCAGGTTATTCAATTTTAGGTACATTTTGGACTTTTATACAATTTAGCCAATTGGAAGGTTTTCTTTGCAAATTATCACATCAATTATAATCCTTAGATATTCCATTACCATTCTCGAGATTTTGAACCATGGGGTGCCTGGTTGCACCTTGGTTTGAAGGTGTTTATCTCCAACCATTTTAGGGATTACCCTCTTTATAAATGAGCTTATCTTTAAAAGCTATCAACCAATGGGGTTATTTCTTTGATTGGAGGATTGTGGGGATGGCCTAGAAGTCTCCATGAGCTTTTAGGACCGACATACAATATATAAAAAGTTTCTATGAGGTGTCCTCTTGCATGGCCATGAAGCCCTAGGCTAAGGACACATGGAAAGTCCCATAGACACGTCATGCTTGCCCCCTTCTTTATAAGGACATATCTACCCCTTTCCACCTCCCAATTTGAAAACTCTTGCTCTCCTTCTCTTTCCCCCAGCTTAGAGCATCATTCCTACTCTTATTGTTCATAAAGGTGTTGTCCCAAGGTAAAAGAGAGTGCTTACCTTGGTGAAGAAGGCTTCTAGGGTACCAAATTTGCTCTATTTAGGGTTTCTAAAGCTCCTTCTTGGTGATTTTGACCAAAAATAGTAAGTTTCCTCTTTTCCTTCCCTTTTTTCATGTTGTTAGTCTTCCTCCCACCCTCTTACAGGTCGAAACCATGGCCTTCCATGGTGAAACCCCACCTATAGCCCTTAAACACCTCATCTCCATGTTCTTTTGCTAAGGTTTTTCACCTCTAAAGTGGAGAAGGTACCTCTTGCTCGAGATAGGAGCTTTGTTGGAGAAGCTAGCCTCTCTAGGACATGAACTTTGATTCTTGAACCTGTCCACCTTCCTAGATGAAAGTTTTATAACCTCCTTCTCATATATTTCTTACTACATGCTTAAAACTCATGCTTCTATGTTTAAAATCCATGATCTCCATCTCTATTTACCATGTTCTTCTAGGGTTTTGGTTTCTTGCTATTTTACCTTCTGTGGAAGATATAGTTTGGTTACCTATGCATCTCCAACCTTGATCTTGGGTCAAATGGTGTTTTCTCTCTCTCTCTCCCTTCCTCTCTTCCACAAGGATTTCTGACTTGTCATTTCCTAATTGGTTCAAATTGAAGAATTCATATATTTTAATCCGCTTATTCAAATTTGACAAATAAATATGTTTTGGAATTGAAAAATTATCCACTTATCTAATAAAAATATTTTTAAGGTCTGATTTTGTGGTTTGATGAAGGGTGATTTTTGTAAAATGAATTTAATGCATACAATCCATAAAAAATACATCTTAATCATCATAACTCCAAATTAACATAACAATATATTTTCTTGGTCAAGATAACCTAATAAGTTCATTGATGATGCTTTTAGAGTCTAAATCTAGGTTTCGCTAAAAGGTCTAACATTAGGGTTTCTATACATTATTGTGCATTATGTACTCTAATACATGTTACTACATTGAAAATAAGGACTTAGACTCAATAAAAGTGGTGCAGGTTAGTAATTGATATTAGTAAGAGAGGTATATGCATTCATTATACCCTATGTTGGGATAATTGCAACCAAACCCTATATTTCCCTAATGAGGCTTAAATGAACCCTAAAGCTTCTATTCTTGAATCCTTTTTTATATATGCCTCTAAATCAGTATTGTGTCTCTTTATTTGGGTCTTGTGCCCCACTGCCATATTCTAATTGATATGATACTTTTACTTGCCATGATTTCTTTTCTAGAATGTTGATTTTATGGACTATTTAGCTATAGTAGTGGTACTTATGTACAACCAACCATAGATAGGGCATGTATTAATTCTCCATGGGGAATGTATTATTATCCTCCATAAAAATATGTGTAGGTGACTGGGAATGCATTAATTCCCCCCTCGCCTATAGGTTGAGGTCTGATAGGTGCCTCAACCCTACCTATCTAAGGTAGTCATAATTATCATGCATGCAACCCTTTTATTATATTTTGTTTATGGCAAGCATCTATTTAAAAATAGCCTCATACTCTTGAAATCTTCATCTTATGATGAAAACTAGCCTTTATTTACTTGTTTTCTTTCCCTTGATATCTTATTCATATTTTTTGACACCTACTTTGTTTTCCTTTCCCTTTTGCTGGGTGATTTCCCAACCATCTATGTTTAGATCGAGGTGTTGAACATGATCAAGGAGAACATAGCTTCCAACATGGACCTAGATCTTAGAGATGTTGCTTAGAGACAGATTTAAAGTAGTTTATACTTCCCTCTACTTAGATCCTTATGTTGTATCATACATGTAAACCCTTATGGGAGATTACGATGTACTTTTGTAATCTTTTGTGAAAATTGAATATGGTCATTTGTTTAATTCCGCAGCTACACTTTGGTTGTTTTGAATACCATTTATTGAAATTTGAATTTTTACACCTATGCTAGAATACCTTTGAGTGTGTTTGGAATGGATGTTTTATTGTTCAAATTTCTAGTGGGGGAGGATCCCCTCTCAGGTCCCACTCCCTTACATTATCACCCCTAGTTTATGGTTTGGTTGTATGGTGTTAGGAGTATCCAACAGACATAGTCAAGGAGCGTGATACATGGGATCCTTAGTCATTTGGAAGATATAAATATGTATTATTTCCATTACATGATTTGATCTTATAAAAGTGATAACTAACTATTAGAGTATCTATAAAATTGTAATAAAACGTTTTTTGGAATGGTGGAAACATTTCCTACATGATTATATTGGTTTTATAAACTAGTAGGACAATAATTAAAAGGTGAATTTTTAGAGTTTGCATATTTAATGGAATTTACTCTAGTTTTATATGATTTCATATTTTGTGATTTGATACTCTAACATTTGGACTTATGATTTTTCATTGACCTTTAGGTATTGACATTGTGTATGTGCATACATGGACTTAAAATCCTAACTTTTTATCTATGAGGCATTACCCTCTTTACTACTCCTTTTTTGGAATATTTTGAATCCTTATTGGAAAATACTTACTAACTTTTGATTTCCTATGGTTGGACATTGGAATTTTTACAACCCTTGTACATGGGTCCTCTGGCGCCAGTTATTTATGTTCTTTTCATAAGCATCACGTAGTGATTAACTAGTATAATGTAATATGTATGTTGACATTATACATTCACACATTAGATAGGACACATGAGTGGATGTGTTAAATTATTTCTCCACCTATTTTCATGTAGATGTGATTATTTATTGTAATTTTCTAGTTAGAGCAATGTGAACCAATTTCTACTGGACTCTACATTTTAAGGGAATATATTTTATTTCCTACCAAAATAATATCCATATTTTTTGTTATCCTAGTTTGTCACATTTAGACAGATGGATGCTTTATAATGCATGTTTATGTAACTATTTGGGAAGTATTATTCTCAAGACTCTCATTTAATCATTCATATGAAATGAATGCTTCATTATTTTGATATTCCCTCTCTTGAACTTGCTTAATTGTTTATAGCCTCTTTTGACTAGGAACACTGTTGCTATTTCTCTTAAATATTTAAATACTCAAGTATTTTTAATGTGCATATATCATTGAGCTGACACATACCCTTTTCTCTTGTCTCCTATTCTTAAATGTTGTGTTCAAATTTAGGCTTTATTTGGAAGGGTCGTTTCAAGAAAACTTAGTTTAGGACTTAGAGCGCTCATGATAGCTTGAGATGGCCTGATTTTGCTCTACAATTGGTCCTTTTAAATAAGTACTTTGTGACTTATCTTGTATGTAATTCCACCTTTGCGATGAGGTGTGGTGTAATTGTAATAATAATGTAATAATCCAGTCATACATTTATAAAAAATAATTTGCTTTTGTGTATGATAGTTTTGAGAATGAAAAGTTAACCATCTTCCTTAGTACTTTGGCATGGTTGGATTAGATGGGGTATTTCCTCAATTTTAATATTAAATGGATCCCATCTTGGGTCCCGCTCATTACAGGTATGGTACTAGAGGCTTAACAGTTAGTTAATATGCCTACTTCAAGTTATCTTATTGTGATAACCTAGTTTTTCACTCTCATTAGATAAATGAACATATTGACTCCTTAAACACTTTATTATGGTTAACAACCTCCCTCACACCCAATTATGTGTTTTAGTATCACCTTATATTTAGTTTATGAAATGGAATCGAATAAATATCACACCATGTTCAATTGAATATAGTTGAATGCATAATTTCACTATTAAAAGTGTAATTTTAAAATTGAGCACCCTTAATATTATAATTTTGGATCCAAACTTTGGACATAAGGAGTAGAATATATTTTTGAATTGACAATGAAAATTTCATGTCAATCAGAGTTTTTGAGAGATATAAGCTATGCAAGTTGCCAAAGAAACACAATTTCGAGAAAAACACCCCAGCAATCTGTGGCATTTTCTATGACCAATGAGAATGCTCCATTTTGGAACAATGGATGCACACTCCCAACCATCAGATTGACTCATGATCCATGATGGGCCTGAATCCAATGGTCCTCAATTGTCTTCTTCCTTGTGTCAGACAAAGTACAACAGCCCAACTACTCCCCTTTTGCACCACCCAATCACCTTTAATTCCTCCTCTTTTGACAAAATCAACACTTCCATTCACTTACTCTTTCTTCCCTCTTCGTTTTCCCCCTCATTCCCTTCCATTTCGTGCCCTAGATCTCTTAATCTCATGCTTCTTCTCCCCCCTTTGTCCATGGCTTCCACCATGAACGGGCCACCTTGGGCTTTTGCCCTTCCCACCTTGCCTCCATGATCCAAGACCGCGGTTGGATCCATGCCGACAAGACGGACCAAGGAGGTAGCTATTTTGGTCATAAAGAATCACCTTTCCCAGACTCAAGGTGTTCTTCGATGATGGATCCGACGATCTGATGTACGTACCAATGCCTACTGTGTGTAGCAGGCTGGGAATGGGCGATCGTCGCGCACTGTGGGTGGCGATCAATGGAGATCGCTCACCACGGGCGAGTGGTGAGAAGAGTGTCATGACACGTGGGCAGCCAAGGCATGCCAGTGTTTGGGCCAAGGCAGCGGCCTCGCGCGGGAGCTGGGCTTCGGCCCCATGGAGCCCAACAATGACCACAATGCCAGATCCTCTCCCTTCCTGAGCCCTTGGATCAGGAATCAAGGATCCCGATTGACCAAATCAAGGTGAATGTCTCAAAAATCATATCTTGGTCATACAAACTCCAAATATTGACTTCCAATATACCATTTTGATCAGAAAAATGAGACCCTTGCGCTTGCTCTCTTGACCCTACTATGGTATTGGCTTGTTTGTATGTATGCTAATATGAATGCTTGGCTAGTTGATTACTTGATTGAGCTACTTATTCCCTATGATTAGTATGTTCATTTTACTTGAAATATGTTGAACAAACCTTGAAGATAATTGAACTTGTCCATTATACAAACCTAGTGTACCTACCTAAATTCTCAGGGTAAGGGTACGAGGCATGAATGAAACAGGGTTAGCTCATTGACTTCGGTCTTGAGGTCCCTCACATTGATAAAAGGGTAGCTAATCTTGAGCACCCTTACATACCCTTCTAATGGGAAGTTGGTCAATGGCCATAATATGTTGTTAAGTATAATGGAAATGTACATAAAACACACTTTGTATAAAAGAATGTCATTAAGTGTTTCATGCCTTGTTTCTACTTCTTGCTTATATGATGTTTCTATACAAGCAACTTTTATATAGTCTTAATCTGCTTACTTGCCTTTCATAGCGTACTTAATGCTTTAGCATTAATATGTTTTGTTTATCGAATTTTGTAGTTTCCAAATGAAGATCTTCTACAATCAAGACTCTAAGATCAGAAATAAAACACCAATGGGTATACTTAAATCTACAAATCGGTACATGTCTCTTATCTCCATGTTTAATATATTTTCTCTTACCTTGTTCTTGTGTGTGGTTTTAATCATGCATATGTTATGTGATCCATTCTAGGGATGGGCACCCAGGTCCACTCGCCTTTGGTTATATAGCCATTAGGAGTGTGGACTTAGGGTAACAAACTCGTCTTGTTGCCAAAGGTTATACCCAGACATATGGTGTGGATTACTTTGAGACTTTCTCACTAGTTTCCCGTCTGAACTTGGTTCATGTACTTATTTCTTTGGCTGTTAATTCTGACTGGCCTTTATTTCAACTCGATGTCAAGAATGCTTTTCTATATGGTGATCTGTATGAGGAGGTATACATGGAACAACATCCTAGTTTTGTGTTTCGGGGGGGGGGGTCCTCAAAAGTTTTTCGTCTGCGCAAATCAATTTATGGAATGAAGCAAAGCCCCCGTGCCTAGTTTGATAAGCTGAGCTCTATTCTTCAAAATTTTCAGTTTCGTCGTTCTGAGTCTGATCATTCTGTATTTATCAAATACACTTCCTCTGGGCTTGTTATCTTGATTGTTTATGGGGATGACATCATATTATTTGGGAGTGACCTTGTAGGTATTCATGCTACTAAATTCTACTTGGAAACTCATTTTGTCACTAAAGATTTAGGTACACTGAGATACTTTCTTGGGATTGAAGTGTCTCGGTCATCTTTTGGTTTGTGCTGATCTCATTGCAAATATGTTCTGGATCTTCTATCAAAAATAGGTCTTCTTGAATCTAAGCTTGTCGGTACTCTGTTGGATCCGAACACTAATTCGGATGATGAGACATCTCCTCCTTATCCCGATCATCATCAGTATCGTTGCATGGTCGAGAAGCTTATTTACCTTATTTTTACTCAAGATGATATCACATCTATACTTGGACTTGTTAGCAAGTATCTCGATAAGCCAAGACAATGTCACTGGGAGGCTGTCTATCATATTTTAAAATATCTAAAAAGTTCTCCTAGGACAATTCTTCTGTATAAGAAACATGGCCACTGTAACCTTGTTGGATATTCTAACTTTGACTACACTGGGAGAAAAATAGATCACCATTCTACTTCTGGTTACTACACATTTGTAGGTGGTAACTTGGTTATCGGGCGCAGTAAGAAACAAACATTTGTTGCTCATTTTAGTGCTGAAGCAGAATATCGAGCCATGGCTCATACTACCTGTAAACTCTTTTGGGTCTGTGGTCTTCTCAAAGATTTTGGTATCTCTCATTCCAATTCTATTCCTATGTACTGTGACAATGAGGCTGCTATCTTTATTGCAAGTAATCCTACATTTCATGAACGTACTAAGAACATCAAAGTTGACTATCACTTTGTATGAGAAGCTATCTTATCTGGTCAAATATCTACGCCTTATACACATACTTCCAATCAAGTTGCATATATCTTCACCAAGATTATTTTGAAGACTCGATTCATTACTCTAATTGACAAGTTGGGCATGATTGATATCTATGCTCCAGCATGAGGGGGAGTATTAGTATATATATTTTATTGTCCTGTGTTGTTTCTTACTTAGTGTATTTTAGTTTTTGTCTTTGGAGCCTCTTGTACTTTTATCCCATATTGCCTAGCCCTACTCTATGTCTTACTCTCTTGTCTTATAAAATATAGAGCCATGTACTTGTTTTATTCATTCAATAAGAAATAGCCTTTAGTATTTTAGAGTTCCCAATTTGACTTCTTGATTTCCAAATATACCCTTACCTTGACCATGAAAGGAAGGGAACACCATTATGACCTCAATATTGCAAAATCTTGAAACATGGTTTCTCTATTACGTCCTTGATCTTGCAAAATATTGAAATATGGTTTCTCTATTATGATCTTGATGTTTGACTCGTGACCTTATAAAATATGATTTGATAGTTGATACTTTCCCTATTTGGATATGCCCGATGACTCATGATTGTCATGGTAGTAGTTGACTTATGATTCCCCTAACATAGGTCACATCTGTATTTTGACTACCTCTAAATTCTCACCTTATGGATTATTTAGAATTTAGAAAGGTGACCCCTTTCATACTATTTTGATTTGTTGACCTAATTTTCTAATAGGTCAAATCAATGATGATATTGATACTCAATCTTGAATCTCAGTTTAATAATGATCTTGAAATATGATGTTGTTGACCATAGTTAGTGCTTAGTTTCCTATAAAGACCTAGGACTAAATCATTCATCAACCTTGAACACCCTTAAAATCAACTCAATATTGATGCCATGATATGTTGAATAATGCTTGAAATTTTGCTCGATTTTCTCGATTGTTGTATATGGATGAATGATCACCTTTAGGTCTAAATAGGAATCTAAACCCTATCTTCAAATGTTTGGTCCCATGACCTTAATGTACAAATTGTTGACATGATAATGATTAATGAAATTATGACACATGACTACTGACCTTGATATTGGTTCAAATCCTATGATCACTATATTTGTCTTGTGAGCTCACCCTTGATTTATGATTGATGAATTTCATGTTCACATACCTAAAAAATGTAAAATTATGATTATGATTAACTCGCTCAATTTATGACATAGGTTTAAGCTTCATGTGGACTAGGGTGGACCCTTCCATTGATTTTGAGCATGAACCAGTGATGTTGAAAAGTAATGTATATCTCGAATTTGTTGAAATATGAATTCTCAATCATGTGGATGTATAACCCCAACTAGGCCAATGTAGAAGTTGGGACCCTAAATATTGGGAATAAAAGTCATTCTTTACTCTTGATTCCAAAAGCTGTATTCCTTTGACAAAAAAATGTGATCTCTCTAAATTTGTGATATGTAGGATGCTCTCTCCTGATTTATGACTCATATGATTATCTTTCCAATATGATGATCCATGTGACTATAATATTTCCAATCCAATGATCTATGTGAATATATGTTGACCATGATACTCGATTGCTCATTTTTAGAATGAGATGAATATTGTAACTAGTGATGATACCTTATGATAATACTAGGACGGTCTTGGTGATGGAAAAAAACCAGTCTCGATTGTTGACTCGATCAAATTTTGGGGACAAAATTCTCTTTAAGGTGGGGAGGATGTGATAACCTAGTTTTTCACTCTCATTAGATTAATGCACATATTGACTCCTTAAACACTCTACTATGGTTCACAACCTCCCTCACACCCAATTATTCAGTTTAGAATCACCTTATATTCAGTTGATGAAATGGAATCAAATAAATATCACACCATGTTTAATTGACTATATTTGAATGCATAATTTCACTATTAAAAGTGTAATTTTCGAAATTGAGTACCCTCAACATTATAATTATGGATCCAGACTTTGGACATAATAAGTAGAAGAAATTTTTGAATTGACGGTGAAAATTTCATGTCAATCAGAGTTACGGTTTGAGGGATATGAGCTCTGCAAGTTATCAAAGAAACACAATTTTGAGACAACTTAAACACCTTAACAATCCATGGCATTTGATCTCGACCAATGAGAATGCCCCATTTTGGAACAATGGATGCACACTCCCAACCATCAAATTGACCCATGATCCATGATGGGCCTGAATCCAATGATCCTCAGTTGTCTTCTACTTTGTGTCAGAAAAAGTACAACAACCCAACTACTCCCGTTTTGCACCACCCAATCACCTTCGATTCCACCTCTTTTGATGAAATCAACACTTCCATTCACTTAATTTTGCTTCCCTCTTTGTTTCCCCACTCATTCCCCTTCATTTTGTGCCCTAGAGCTCTTACTCTCATGCTTCTTCTCCCCCTTTGTCCATGGTCACCGCCATGGACGACCCACCTTGGGATTTTTGCCTTCTCACCTCACCGCCGTGATCCAAGACTGCGGTTGGATCCTCTCCGACAAGACAGACCAAGGTGACAACTAATTTTATCATAAAGAACCACCTTTCTTGGAATCAAGGTGTTCTCCTGTGAGGGCTCTTACGATTCGATGTACGTGCCAATGCCTACTGTGCATAGAAGGCTGGGTATGGGCGATCGTCGTGTACCGTAGGTGGCGATCAGTGGAGATCACTCACTGTGGGCGAGCGGTGAGTAGAATCCCATGACTGGTGGGAAGCCAAGGCACACCAGTGTCTGGGCCAAGGCAACAGCCTTGCGTAGGAGCTGGGCTTTGACCTAATGGAGCCCAACAACAACCACAACGCCAGATCCTCTCCCTTCCTAAGCCCTTGGATCAGGAATCAAGGATCCTGATTGACTAAATCAAGGTGATTGTTTAAAAAATTGTATCTTGGTCATACTAACTCCAAATATTGACTTCCAATATACCATTTTGATCATAAAAACAAAACCCTTGCAATAAAAATACTTCTAGACTCTAAATCAGCTTCCTGCTCTATTAATATCCTAAAATACATACTTTTGAAGTCCTTTTGAGATGTTTATCTTATTTGAATGCTTGATCTTGATTTTTATGTACCAAATCTTAATGTTAGTCTAAAATTAATTTATTCAAACACCACTATGTATCATGATTCGACCTTGATCCATCTTTGTACTCTAGAATGGTCTAATGTTGCTTTTATGACCTAAAATGGACTTATATGAAAAATATCCTCTCTTTAATGATATGACTTGTTCAAGTGTGATTCAAATGTTTATGAATGCTTTAAATTAGTAGAGTTCACCATCAAGTGAAATATTTTTCTATCATGATCCTTCTTGAACCCTAACGATGATCTTGTGACACTTAGTGTGTCTTAACATGACTTTATGTGTACTTTCTTGATGGATACTAACTCTTGTGCTTTTAGTGATCAAATGCTACTTGAATCTTTTATATGACCTTTAAATCAGTAATCCTACTTCTCTTGTACCCCTAACTTTAGATGAGGGTCCTTCTTGTACACTTATGTGACTAAATGCCCAAATCTTGACTTGGATGTGGTCTTGTATGCATGATGATAGCTAACTCACACTCTTATGCAAATTTTTTCCTAATGATCATCCATAGTATATAACAATCTAAAATCAGTTGCTTGATGATATTCATGACACCTAACTCAAGAAGAGCCCCTTTATACTCTATGATGATAACCTTGCATGTTAATGACTCAAAATGACTGGTTTGCCAATGTTGATGCTTATGTTGACTAAACTTGCTCAAATCTTATGATTTCTCTATCAAAGATCTTATAACTCTAATAATATATCCATGTTCTAGTTGTGATGTGTCACTCTAAGTGCTAATGAACCATGATGTACTATGTTGCTTGATAATGCCTATGCATGACCTAGTTGAGATATTTAAATCAATGATGAAAAAAATGATACCTAGACTTAGGTGACACATCCAACCACCATGATTATGATTAATGGAACTAATTTTGATGATGTTAATCCAATTGTACTCTTTTGTAATGTGATGTCAGGATACCTATAAAGACTCTTTTTCCAAGACCTATCTTGTTTATGGTTTCTAATGAATGCTTAATCTTGTAATCTACTCAAAAGGTACGCTTACTCTCTTGACCCTACTATGGTATTGGCTTGTTTGTATGTATGCTCGTATGAATGCTTGGTTAGTTAATTGCTTGATTGAGCTACTTGTTCCCTATGATTAGTATGTTCATTTTGCTTGAAATATGTTGAACAAACGTTGAACATAATTGAACTTATCCATTATACAAACCTAGTATACCTACCTAAATTCTCGGGGCAAGGGCACGAGGCATGAATGAAACATGGTTAGCTCGTTGACTTCGGTCTTGAGGTCCCTCACATTGATAAAAGGGTATCTAATCTTGAGGACCCATATGGACCCTTCCAATGGGAAAATGGGCAATGGTCATAATATGTTGTTAAGTATAATGGAAATGTACATAAAACACACTTTGTATAAAAGAATGTTGTTAGGTGTTTCACGCCTTGTTTCTACTTCTTGCTTATATGATGTTTCTAGTCAAGTAACTTTTATATAGTCATCAACTGCTTACTTGCCTTTCATAGCGTACTTAATACTTTAGCATTAATATGTTTTGTTTATCGAGTTTTGTAGTTTCCAAATGAAGATCCACTGCACTCAAGACTCTAATATCAGAAATGAAACACCAATGGGTATACTTAAATCTAGAAATGGGTACATGTCTCTTATCTCCATATTTAATATCTTTTCTCTTACCTTGTTCATGTGTGTGCCTTTATTCATGCATATGTTATGTGATCCATTCTAGGGACAGGCGCCCATGTCCACTTGCCTTTGGTTATGTAGCCATTAGGAGTGTGGACTTAGGGCAAAAAATGGCTCCGTGATTACTATGCTCCTTAGCATATGCCTTGCATAGTTAATCAGATGAATACATAGGGGTTGTTGAGGGTACTACCCTTGAGTATGGGAAAACCAATTAGGATTTCATTCCCTACTTGAATCCTACTCTTGTGTTTGTGGCTCACTTTATGCTAACCCTAACTATGTTACCCTCTTCTTAGAGGATGAAAATCCCTCCACTCAAGAGATAACACTTTTTGGGATTACCTTCAGTCTTCTACATTAATGGGAAGTTATTTTAACTATTATAAAGAGTATGTTATCTTGAAAACTCTTATCTATGTTAAACCCTAGTTTAAACCATGACCCCTTCTTAGGTTTCCTTCAAATATTCTGATCAACTATGTTTGTACGGAGAATAACCAATGCTTAGATAACCACCTCTGAGAACAAGATTAAGTTTTCAGATGTAAGGTACCCATTTTGTCAAGTGACAACATGAAATCCTTTATAGTTAGGCAATAATTCTCTTCAATATGGAATTCCTTTGATAAAATTCTGCCTAAAACTCTCTACCTAGGGGACTAGATACTATCTTCTCTAAGTTCGTATTCCTCATATACTGGGGAAAGTTGAAGAAGTAATTGGTAGTGAGTGAATAATCTTAAGGATTCAATTCTTTGAGCTCCGCAAATTGTAATTTGATGCCTAGGTGATTGACTATGACATATGAATATAAGATTACATAGTGAACAAGAAGATAAGGGTGCAAGTCCATATACTCCCTTAGCTTGTGAAGACACTGGTAGTAAACTATCAAGAGTTGGGAAAACCTTAATATCTTATGGGTTGGGTGACCACATGACTCCCCAATATCCAATGATAAGGTTTTGTATTTTCCTGCTAGGATGGGATATAAATCGGTTGCAATGGTATATAGAGGTTGAGTTCACCAATAAGGTCTACAAGAAGTAAACATCATGTAATGTAAACATTGCCCCTCCCTCCTAGTTTGAAGGCTTGAAATGCATAAGATATTACCTTCTAGATAAATATTTATTTGTCCATGTTAATCAATTGAATTATATGTGAATTGCTTAGAAAAATCATTTGTAGGCTAAAATTGGTTGATTTGATTCTCACACTAATTTTGGTGTTGTTACAACCCCAATTTTCGGGTTCTTTTGGGTGGAAATGCAATTTCCCCAAATGAAGGTATGATTATGTAAATTGAATGTTTGAATAGATTCCTTTGATAAATAGCCTTGTGTGCTTGTTTTCATGGGCCTTGTTGGCTATTGGGCCCAATAAGAAGAAAAAGGAAATAAAAAGGAAAATAAATCAAATAGTAACAGAATAATTAAGATAATGAGAAAAGAAAGAGGTGGAAGCATCTAGAAGGCTAAGAATTATCCTTCAAGGAGGGATTTATTATCTTTAGGATTTCTTGGGTTCTAAGGAGTCCAAGTTGCAAAGATAATAGGAGAAGAAAGAGATAAAATCAAATAAAGCATTATTGAGAAGGAAAGTTGAGATAATGATGAAAATATAAGAAATATGTGGAAATATGGATAATGGAATCATTATCAATGAGGTTTTGACTCCACATGGTTTCTAATTGAAAAAAGAATCCAGATAAAGAATATAAAAGAATTAGAGGGAGAAAATATGCATAAAATATGCCTTAATAAGTAATAACTTGCATATGAAGAAAATTCTTTCATACTTTCGAGTTTGAGTCCCAAACTTTGCAAACAAGTAGTTTAACTCATTATGGACTTTCCCTTGAAATTTGGGGTCCTTCAGATAAAGGATGAGAGTGATACGAATTTTTGAAGTTGTCTTAATGTAAATGGGTATACATAAATTGATAATATCTATCACATTTAATGTGACTAGGATCTTAGGGGCAACTTTCTATTTTGTCACACGGTTTGAGGGACATTTGATTCCAGATCTATGACTATCACCTTATCTCCTACCTTCGACCAAAAAGGGAACAACGGGAACAGTAACTCCATGTCACCGATCTCTCTCTCTACTTCTATGGTTCCCCTCACACTCCAAAAACTTCTCCATAGGTTTCCTTTTACCAATCTGAACTGTTTGATCCATAACATTATAACTCTTGGTGCCTTGAACACCAAGAAAGGGTGAGTCACCTCCAGGTCTTCCAGCTCTACAGGGTGTGGAATCCCAAGACCTAGAGCTCCCTATAAATATGATCTGTGATATTCAGTTCTTCTCGTCTCTTGTATCTACCTTTTTCCATCCTTCCTTTATCTCTTCTCCTTAGGCCATGCTCTACAAGCAATGATATCACCACCAGGCAGAGTGGAGGCTGGAAACTAACCGGCCCTAAGGAAGTAGCCACTACAAGAGCGACAAGGAGATCAAGACTGCTCATCAGACTGATTAGGTGGGACTGTGTTATAACCTCATTTTCCAAAACATGTAATGAGATTTGTGAATCTCCTTTAAAAGATAAATAAGATCAATGTTTGATTTCATGGTTTTATTTGAATGAATTTCGTGAATAATAGCCTTGCATGCTCTTTTGATGGGCCTTATTGGCCATTAAGCCCAATTGAAAGAAAAAGAAAAAGAAATGAAAAAGGAATTCAATGGGATAATGGAATATATAAGAAAATGAATAAATGATGATTAAAAGGCTAAAAGATATTTTCTCAAAATAGGATTTAGAGTATAAAAGGTTCCTTTGGGTTCAAGGAACTCAGGATAATTATATAATAGCAAAGGAAATAAAGAATATATGGAAAATATGAATAAAAGGGTGTTTTCTTGCAACTAAAGAAAAGGAACCGTTTAATTGAGATAATGATCCCAATTTTTGTAGGACGAAAGATAAAAACATAAAAGAGTTTCCCTTAAAATTTGAGGCAAAAAGGAGTTAAGAGTTGAGAGTTATTGATTTTTCAAGATTATCCTCAAAATAGGATTTTCCTTACAATTTGGGAAATCTTTCCCTTTTTGATTGAGCGTGGATGATTGTGGTCGTTGGATCTTGATCCAACTGACCCGGCTCATCGTCTAGAGTCACGAAGGGACGCAGACTATAGCATGATCAGGGGAAACTTCCCCCTTTGATTCTGATTGACTCAGTGATTGTTCGAGCTTGGAAACTTGTCCAATAGGTCCGGGGGTGAGAGGCGAAGCTTCTCAACCCTACTTTTATGGGATCCCATCGTGAATAGGAAAAACTCCCAATTGGGCAAAGAACCAGTGGATGAAGGGGTTAAGAAACCCTAGGTAGAGACCCCCATAGCCTATAAATAGGCCCTCGGGTGGTTGCTCTCACCCTCACGAACTCTGGCGACAACTTCTCGAGCCTCAAAGCCCTTCCGCCCTCGCGATTGACCTTGCTCCGACGAGCCCCAGCCGCGGCACCGCCGCAGGTTCAAAGCAAGGAGAAGAGAAGGACAACAAGAAACAACCATAGATCTCTGGACCACTGTGAGCCCAAGCACGATCCAACAGATCAGCTAAAAGGAGAGGTCGCACATCTGAGTAGTGGAGCCGGAGAACGCGAAGCATTTGATCGAGGGTCCACCGTGGACCAAGGATCATCCAACGACTGATGGCAAGCAGTGGGGTGCGCCACTTAGTTCGTGGAGCCAGCCAGTTAGGAGCATCAGATTGACTAGGAGGTCCATAGGCGCTTTGATCCAACGATCCAAGAATTTCAGTAAATCTCTCTCTCTCTGCCAAATAATCAAGAAAATTGCTTTTCCTTGCTAAAATCGTAGTAATAGAGCTAGGAACCTCATATGAAGAAACTTTATATATGAAAGTTGGGCAGAAAAATGCAAGGAACCTGATAAAAATAATTTGAACACCTGGTCCTATTTTGTTTTACAAAATTACCTTAATTTGGTGGAATTATGTATTAAAAAGTAATTGGAAACCCTAATTGTATATAAAGGTTGTATCTTTGAGGTTTAATAGGTTAAATTGATAAGTTTTAACCTGCTGATTAGTAATATAGAGTTCTCATCCATTTTGTATACAAAGTTGGTAGTTTTAGGGTTTCAATCCATAAATGAAGAATAATATATATATGGAAACCCTAATTAGGGTAAAAGAAGAGGAAAACCATGTTATTTTCGGATTAAGAAAATAAATTACTAAATAATAATCCTAATACTGTTAGGAATATTAAAATAAGAGAATTTAAAGGTTTTAAGTAGATTTGATGAATTAGGATGCTTAATGGAAGCAAAACCCTAATTTCCAAAGAAACCCTAAAATTGGAAAGAAACCCTAAGGAATATGATGAAATTGGGTAAATATTAATAAAAGGAAACTTGTAATTTTATTTCAGGGTTTATGTGCACTTTTCTAGCTTGTTTGGATTTTATCTCTCTACATAGTTGATTCTGTATCCAAATCTACAAGTACAGGTATGTGGTTACGCTTATGAATATCTCAAGTTAGTTTTCCGAGGTTTTCCGAATTTTCCATCGACGTCATGAATTAATTGTTAGATGAATTTAATTCATGCAAAATATAATGTGGATATGACTATCACATAAGATATGTTCCTACTAGCTCAGATCCTGGTCCCCTCTCTGGCTTATTAGTTGACCTAGTACATGGCTACCTATGGGGTAGGTCCATCAGGTCATTGGATGACTTAGTACATGGCTACCAATGGGGTAGGACCATCAAGTCACTTTGAGTTAGATATTGGGCTACCTTTGGGTAGTGCCATGCGACTCTACTACCCTATGTATTGGCTACCTGTAAGGTAGGACCATGGGGGTAAGAATCTACCTAAAGAGAGGTAGCATGCAAGTCCAATGCAGGGACAACACATAGTTGGGGGATATGTAAGGATTGAGTAGTATGGCTTAAAACGTAATCTTGGTTGTTAAATGATTAATTGAATGATTACATTGTTAACATAGTTGCACATTATTTGTTTCCCCCACATACCAGCTTCGGCTGACCATCGTTTTGTTTGTCGGCGATTTAGGTACAAATCTTAAAAGTACAAATAGTAAAACAACACATTGTGAATTCAAGAATTAAAGAACAAGGAGGCACTAGTTAGAGTGGTTAAACTATGGTTAGAAGTTTAGTATATTCCAAAATTTTCAAAGGTATGCAAAAATTTATTTATTACATCTTTTCAGTTTAGTATGTTAAAATATAATAATTGTTCTTGGTTATATGTCGAACCTTCGATCCAGAAATTATGGGTGCGACTTCGACCTCTCGGTCTCCCTTAATTGGGGGTTACTGAAAGGTGGGGTCGTAACAGACTGCTTCGAGTCTCACAACTGAAGATGGAGAGTCAACCTTAGGTTGACTGATGCCATGGCTCAATAGATCCCTGTTTGTAGTAGAAGAATAGGGAAAGGGGAGGAAGATAAGGTCGCCCGAAATTACCCCTTTACCCCTGACTCCGATGCTAAGAGGTACAGATAGTTACATCTTTCAGTCCTGTTGTCTAGCCTAAGTCACGCGGGTCTAGGAGCATAGGTGGCATGAGTCTACAGGCTCAGATCTAACCCCACGACTGACTGGGCTTGCTCGGTTTATAGGGTGTATTTTCTGACATGGCCTCTTCTGATTGGCCTACATGTGTTTATTTTACAAAAATTCTAGAAATTAACTGGTAACTCAGATTAAGACAAACCATATATGATTTTTGATCAGAAAAATGCAAGGAATGCAATAAAAATAGATTTCGAGCATGAATATTATCCTAATTCAAAAAGTGGTTAAAGTTTCCATCCTTAATGTGTTTATGACTAAGATTAACCCTAATTTGATGATTAATGAATTGGGAAGATTAATATGGATATTGAATGGTAATATTAACATGTTGTTAATAAGTAAGATGTTTTCATGTCTAAAGAGATGATCCATATGCTTAATATCTTAATTTAGAGTTTGATATGTTAATGCGCATTAATGGGCTTAAAAACCCTAATCTAAGTGTCAATGAGTTTTAATGAGATATAATTTGAGATCCTTTGTATAAAACTGATGTTAGGTTAATCGCATGCCTAGTAGATGATAAAAAGGCTCTAACGTGATTAAGTTGAATAATTAGGGTTTTGCCTCTGGATATGTTATTTTTAGGGTTTTGTGATTATAATGGAGAAAAGCTGTAGATAAACCCTAATGATACCCTAACTCAGATTAGAAACCCTAGGAAGTGAATCCAAGTCAATAAATTAGATTCTTGATAAAGTGTGTAGTAAATAGAGTACATATGCTTTTCATGATTCTTGATTGTGTGGTTGAACTACTTGCTTGGATTGCTTTCTTGGTTGAAATTGCTTATTTCTTGTGAAACCTGCACATTAGGTATGTAGTTAATTATGAGTACACACATTATGTTTTCCAATGTTTCTCGAGGAATTATTGATTGCAATGAAATTAAACTATTTGGGTGTTTCATTACTGCAATGCTTAAAGTTAATATGATTATCACAAAGTATACATGTGTGTGACTCGCTCGAACCTACATACCCCTATGGATGTAAGATAATGGACCAAGCCCTGGAGGGAAGGTCAAGGTGGTCAATCCCTGGAGGGAAGACCACATGGCACCCAGAGAGGTGACCCCAGGTACCAAGCTCAGGATGGAGAAGGTAGCATTAAAGTCACTTGCAAGGACTTAATCCTAGAGAGGGTATTCCAGAGGTGGTAAAAGCGGTTGAGGAGTCATACTGAAAACGTAATCTTGCATTGTTAACAACTATTTGCTGTGTTTATGTTGTTAGAAATTATGTGCAATGTTTTGTTTGTCCCCGCATACCGACATATTTATTTATGGTGACTGACATTTTGTTTGTCGGCATTTTAGGAATTATCTGAATCAGAAAAATAGTAAAGCAGAATCTATGAAGATAAAGTTAAGTAATCCAAAGGAGGATTTGATAGATAGATTCTGTCTGCGGATAGAAGTCTTAGATCCTGATTTTACAAGGTATGCAAAAATTTTATTTTATTCCAGCTTCTCAGTTTAGTATTAGTAGAATTTGATAATTATTTTTGATTAAATGTCAAACCATGGATCCTGAATTATTGGGATAGCATCTTTGACCTTTTGGTCTCTCTTGATTGGGGGTTACCGGGAGACAGGGTCGTTACAGGTGCCAATTCTAACTTTATCTTGTAAAGTTTTCCTCACTAAATTTATTTTTAATTATAATGTTATATCTATAAAAAAGAGATTTATATATTTTTAATGTTTTTCCAAACCAAGTCACCACTTGTTAAGTGTTACAAAAACCATTAGTGAAGAACCCCTCCGCCCGTTTGGTTTGGTCAACTTTGATACCCTAGACTTGGAGGTGGAGCAATGAGTATGAAGGGTGTTCATGCACACATAACTTAGTTGTCTTACCCCTTATTACATGTTTAGAGGGATTCTTAGTTTATTATCAGTCATTTGAAGGAGTGAAGCATTATACTCTTTATTCATTAGGAGTGTACATAACTTTAGAGTTGCCTAAAAATAATAACATATGTAATAAGTAACTTTTATTTAATTACACTATTAATGCCACCCAAAAGTAGCCATCACCTAACCATGATTAATGGGTAAACATTAATAAACTGACCAACATGAATGACAGTTGAATATAAAATAGATTTTGTCAAATCAATCCTCAGTTATTTGAAAGGTAGATATAATTAAGGTAAGTTGCTAAAAATTTGCCAAACAAATGGATGATTAATTTCTAAAAGTTTAAACTTTATGCCCTATACTCCAACTTTCTTTGAAGGTAATCACATTTATAGTCTACTCTAAAATAACTAATTAAATACATTCCAATGTTAAATCTAACAAATATGTATCTTTGGCTCATGTTATAATAACAATTAAAGTGAAGAGAAATTAAGTACATCTTAATTATCACATGACTAAATATACATGTTTAATTAATGTGTGCACTAATATCATGGATGATTAGTTTCATTAGTTACACACAACATGATACAATACTCAAATGTGGATAGTAAAATGTGTTTCCCAACTAGATACTAATATTACGCCTTATCCCTAATCTTCTTAATAGACTATATGTAATTCCTTGGTCATGAGACACAAGATCATTAATAATATTTGGTAAAATCTATAAATGTTCTCAATGTAAGGGATATCCAAATTTTCAAAAGAAAGAAGACATATATGCACACTATTAGAGTATGTGCACACTTAACATTAGAAAAATGGTAGTTCTAAAAAGAATAATAATGATGACTATAATTATCATGATAATATGTGTTTTCGTCTGTGAAAAAGTTAGTCCTCAAACTTGGTGGTTTTGATCTTAAGGTTCCATCTGATACTTATAGATTTGAGAATAAATGATACATTAACTTAGGACTGAGATTGAATCTAAATTATCAAGTAAGGAACTTTGGTCACTCATGCTTACATGGGGAAATAGGAGGCTTAAGTCAACCCAAGTGACCGTTTGCATGAAATTATAACATATATGAAATGTTATGCAAGTAATGTTTATCTTTAAATGATGATGATGAAACTACCACATCAATATAAGTAACCCCTATAAGAATTACATTGTTGAGAGTCTTAGGATATGGTGTAACTATGCTAACATTAGTATGAGAAAACTATGTGAGACTTGATGATTGGATTAACACATTTATACCTTGAGAATGAAATTAGTATAGCATACGATGGCCCTAACCCTCCTCAAATGAGCTAGAACATCATTATTTTAATGAGAGGTCTAACTTTGTATGTTTTTCTATGGATCTTTGGATCTTGAGGAAAAAATCCTCCTCAACAAAAGGAGTGTTGTAACACACTAAAACCTAAACATACATATCCCTAAAACCCAAATCGCATGGTCTGAGTGGAGTTCATGTTGTTGATTAGTGGTTAACCCAAAACTATCCCAATGTACAAAAAAACCAACTAATGTACCTTTCTGTACCGAATTTTTATATATACATTTTGTTTAAGTGAAATCCTTGACCTTAAGTTCAATGTGGCACCCACATATAGATAGTATGACAACTTTAATATAAAAAAATGATTATATGGTGGGATATAATAAACACAAATTAATTTAGAAATTAATTTAACTTGAGGTAACATATAATAATATATTTAAGTCTATTTTTCATATAATGAACAATCGGATAAATCCATACGGATATATAATTTGAGCATTCAAACAATTTGGGTAAACTTAAGTTTCCTTTAGTTAGATGTAATTGTATTAAATTCCTTTATTCATACAAGTTGGATACCTTTTCTTCCACCTCTAACCTAATCCCTTCTTTCAAAGTTATGAGAGTGTTATTCAATCACTGATTTCTCTCTCTCACTTAATAATTTATGGAGATTCTTTTTCCTTAAATTTTGGGAGCTTCCCCAATTCATTTTAACCTTAGAGTAATCCAGAAGATTCAATATATTCAAAATGCCCTTTTTCTCCTACTCTTATACTTTGATGGCTTATAGAAAACTTTCAATAACAAACCCATCCTGAGAATGATGATCCATTTAGATTCCTATGACCCTATAGAATATCTTTCTCTAAAAATTTTGGCCTTTGAGTTGCTAGAGTATCGAAGCCCATATATGTGGTGGTAATCTGTGATCTCATCATGTATCTCCAGCTCATGAGGAATCAATTCATGTTGGACACACCATCTTGGGAGATAGTAAGGGTCTTCATAGGTTCATTCTGATTTGTGTGAGACTTATTTTCCTCCCTGAATTATAGCATGTGTTGATCATTGAATAAGTCTGTTAGGGTCCTTCTGGCCACCTTGGAGCATTTAGTGTGACTATTTGTGTCAGAGGAACTTAGGAAGCTAGTTTCCTCATTTGTTTCAGCCAATTATAGGTAGTTAACCACTTCTATATTCACCATCACTTATCTCTATTTTCTAGTTTGTGTTTAATCAACATGGTTGAGGAGTGTCTTCCATTGGGTTTTCCCTCCTCCAATCTGTCGGAGTGTTTCTCAGTTGTTCCAATCCCAACTTCCTTTGGTTTTCTTTTTAATTTAATGTTGCAATCTTTGTCCCTTTCTCCAGTAACAGATGCAGAAGGATGTGGTCCCTTCGGCCACAACACAATCCAAGTCAAGGTCTTTGTGGCCAAAAAACATAAGGAAGTTGAAGGAGAGGTTTTCTAGTGCAACTTGAAGTGGATTCCATTTTATAATGATGTGATTCAAGGATCTAAAGCTCCATTCTTCTAAGAGTCAAGGAACAACACGGGTTGTAAAAATTTCAAAAGTTTACCCTTGGATATGACTCAATGGTTTTGTGACATATATAGTCTTTTCGCCCTTGGTTTTTGGTTTGGCCATGAAATCTTCAGAGTGGAACAATGACTAAATTCTACCCTATAAAATGTTCTAAGCTTGGAACATGATACATGTGTGTAATATTTATAATAAATGGTTTTATCATATAGAAATTATAAGTAATTTTTATGTCCACAACATTGTAATAAATATATCTCAAATGTGGAAATATTCCTACATGATTATATTAGTTTGATAACCTAATTCGTTATCATAAAAAGATGAATTTTTTAGCATATGCATATCAAAGGGAATTTAATCCTAATTCTTATCTAGATTATTGGTAGATGATATGAGACTCTTATATTTGGGCTTACAAGTTTTTTGGACCTATAGGTCTGGACATCAGGTATGTGCATCTTCCTATTTTTTATTAAGTTGTACAAGGATGTAAGCCCTATTTTCTATTCTATGAGGATTAATCATCTTTACATATACTTTCTAAACTCTTTTGGATTCTTGTTGGAACTTACTTATTGTTATTTTATTTACCATTGTTGGACATTCAAATTGTTACCTCCCTTGTACATGGATCATCTGACCCCAATTACCATGATAAAAGCTCTTCTATTTGTTTGTTAAACATTCTGTAGTAATTCATGGGTATACTGTGATATATGTCTTTTTTAGTGTGGACATGTCTGATTCACATCAGTTAAGGTAAGTGAGATGATGTGATGAATTCCTACTCCACCTATACTTATAAAAATGTAATTATTTCCTATAAGGTTTTACTAACAAAAAATATGAACCATCTCTTGTTTGACTCTACATTAAAGGCTAGACTTGTCATTTCTTACTAACATTATATGAATGTTCATATTATCATGGGTTTTCTCATTAATACCTTTGCTTATGCTTCTTTATGTAATTATTTGACAAGTATTATTTTCATGCCTCTCAGTTAATATTTCATCTAAAACAAATGTCTCATTTTTTTAATATTCACTCTCTGTAGGCGAGCAGTAGCTCGGGTGGTCAAGCACGGGCGCCCCTCATGAAGGGTCCCCGGTTCGATTCTCCCTGTAGTGTTGTTCGACAATTAGCTCCCCACAACATCATCCAGCCTCTGATGCGACCATTTGAGATGTCGGCATACGAGCGTTATGGGTCTCGGGGGGTTTACCTTGCCAGGGTAGGTCACAATCGTGGCGTGTTCTCACGTCATAAAAAAATATTCACTCTCTTGAACTTGTCAAATTGTTTATGGCTTCTTTAGACAGGGAACACCATTAATGTTGCATTTAGATCTTTAAATGCCAAAGTATTTGTTTAATGCATGTATACTACTAAGATGACACATACCCTTTCTCTTATTGCCTTTGTTCTAGGAATTGTTCCCAAATCATGAAATATAGGCTTTTCTAGAAAGAGTACTTCAAGAGGAACTTGGATCATGACTTAAAATGCTAAGGATGTCTTGAGTTGGAAAGGTTTCTCTCTAAAACTAGTCTTTTTGTATAAGTAGTTTGTGACTTCTCTTTTATGTAAATCTACCTTAGTGATGGGGTACAATGCAATTGGAATATTTGTGATAATATAATAGTCTAATTCTGTTGTTACAAAATTTGTTTGATTCTATTTATTATATTTTTTGAGAAATTATAATTAATCATTTTTCTTCGTAATTTTGGCATGTTTAGATTTGATGGGTTTATTCCTTAATCAATTAGTTAGTGAATCCCGTCTCAGGTCTCAATCCTTATACTTGAGGACACCATCCATTTAGAAGTATTTTGGGATCACATATTGTGATGTCTTTGTTCTCAATGCAAATTTTCATACGTAAATGTCAGCAACTTCAAATCTATACTACTATAACAAACAGAATGAGTACTACAAATTACAACTACACCATTAGTCTGTCATATGGTGGTATTTTCAAAACATTAATCTCTATTAAGTGTCTCTCTCCATCTCTCTCTCTCCGCTCTCCTTTTTTCAAGGATTTTACCACTTTTTGTCATTTTTCCTCCATCCTCTAACTACATGTCCCCATCGCCTCCCTCTCCGCCCACTCTGTCCAATTAACTCCCATTATCTTTAGTTATCTATCTCTCTTTCCTTATGTTGTTGAAAATCATTCCTCAATTCCCTCCACCACTTTCACCATCTCTCTGTCCTCATACCATAAGAAAATGTTCTTCAATTCCCTCCCTCACTTTCACTATCCCCTTCTCCTATTATCCCGTTGTGAGATTCAATTTCTGGGACCATGTGTTACATTAAGTTCAATGCATTCAAGAAAGGTGGAAAATAGATAAACGAATACTCTTTTAAGCAAACAAAGTTTCCTGCTCATCCTTTATCATTCCAAATAGTCATTTTTTTAAAACCAAAACTGCCAATGTATTTTCTCTCCGTATGAATTTATGGTAAGTTTCAATCCAATTACAAAAACATGACACTTCTTTGGTTTACAAGTCACCATATTGTTGTAAATAAATCCACAAAATCTCTCAACTATAGCCTGACTACTTTTTCTCTCCCTTATTTAAGGATTTTATTGCTTTTTTTTAACTTGTGTCCTCGCATAAACAACCATTGATTCCAACCCCCTCTCGATCCACTCCTCGATTTATCTTTAATTTTCTTCCTCTCTCTTTCCTCATTTTATGAAAAGCAATTCTTCAACTCCCTCCATGACTTTTACTCTCTCCCTCTTTTATCATCCCATTATAGTTCCCAAACTCGAACCTCTCCCACATTCACTCTCTTCGTCCCCTATTATCTCGTAGTCAAAATAACAAAATGAAACAAACTTCCAAAAAAAAAAAAAACTGATCCCATGTATTAAGATCCATACATTCAAATAAATAATTGAGTTTCTCACTTATCCTTTATCATTCAAGAATCATACTTAGAAAACACAGCCGCCTAAAATAAGGAATCTCAAAATCCCAATTAAAATCCATCTATACATGTTAGAGACTAAATAATCCTTACAAAAAATTCACTTGAGAAGAGAAAATTTATGCTTGCTGCGATCACTCCCAACTACCTTTCTCTTTTAAACCTCAAATAACCACCTTCAAAATATGTCAAGTTCTTAATTGATTTATCTGGCATTATGTACTAATCACAATATTACAAATTTCTCATCAATACTAAGAATTTTTCACGTGTAGATTCTAACTTCCTTAAAAATCAAATCAATCACGTTTGTGAGTTTTATATTTACACTACTTTCCCTTTTTAGCACTTTTTAGATATTTTATGATAAAAATCCTTTAATAATCCTCACAGTTTAGAGTCCATTAATTACTCCACTAACCACTCCCTTTAAATTCATAGTTACTCCTCCAATCATGTTCCAAAGCTTCACAGGTTTTTGCTCCACAAATCCCATCTTTTGTACAAATAGATCATGTTGTTGCGGTTACTGGATCCACCAATCTTGCATTGGCGGCCTCGACCGCGTATTGATTCATTTTCTTCATCTCACATCCCTACATACACTTATCTTCATGTACATAATAGAGTTTCATCCTATGTATGTCCTCTGTCCGCAGTCCCCAACCGGTGGATTCTAATGCGTCATTCTTTATCCTTGAGTCTCCGCAATAAAGAACATAACAAGGCGATGAAGAGGTCTCTGCCTAACGCATATTCGTCGTGGTAGTAGGACGTCGGCTATTCAGGGCAGGAAATCATCGCGGCGGAAAAGCCAGGATAAGGAGCGACCATCCAGCGCTGCAAAAATATAACGTAAAGACCCGCGGCCTGATATTTGAGTTGGGCAAAGCGGTGTTCTCTGCGTTTTTGCTGCCCGCGATTCCCAAAAGCTGCCCGAACGCTCTGAGACGCTTTACAAAACAAAGGAGGTAGCCATCGGGTACAAGTGGTTCTCAACAAGTTAGGAGGTCATCGATCGAATTGTCAAAAATGATTTACAACCGCTATCACTGATATCTATATTCATCATTCCTTTCTACCAATATGTTTATGATTAATTTTTGTCATCTAAAATACGTTTTGGAAACCGCAACCATTACCAATATATATTGATTGCAGGGACCAACGGCTTGTCCACATAAATATGTGAGTAAACTCAAGGAGGTGTTGTCTCGGGAGACGCGGTCTTCCTAAACAAGGGAATTTTGGCAAAGATGGAATACTTGTTCTAGCTACTTTGGAAGTAGACCTGTTGCGACAGGAGAAAGCACCTGCACAGAAGAGTAAAAGGAAACAGAGAAACAAATTCATTCATATGGGAGTGACAAGTCATGACATGAGATCCTCTCATTGTCACGGGCACCACAATGGTAGGTGCTCTTCTTGTTGGGCCCATGATTGTTTCCAGTCAAAGGTTTCCTGGCCCATTCGGGCATTACTTCTTTGACCGTGCTGCTACCGCTGGGATTCTAAATCCCTCACAGCCGCTAATAGAAAAGGCAGCAAAGCCACCAAAGACCAAGCCGCAGCCGTCAATTGTCAACAACGATCAGCCAAAGCCGAAGGCAGGAAAGACAGAACGGGAGGAAAAGCAAAGGAAGAAGAAGGTTAAAAAACAAAAAGAAGAAAAAGGGAATCGGGGGCAGGACTGCCAAGGCATCTAGGTATCTTTTTTGGACCATCTAATATTGTGCACTTTGTGGAAGAGTATGTCTTCTTGAGAAGTTCTAAGATGGTAGAATTATAGGAATCTTCTTATTTCTCTTTCTTGATATATTATCTTAGATTTGGATCAAAATCCGAGAAGAAAAATAGTATCTTTACCTCTTATACTACATTTGCGCGTGGTTCGTCCCGTGATTTTTCTCTCACATATCGTGAGGGTTCTCTACGTAAAAATCTGGTCTCTATATCTTTTATCTTCATGCGGTTACTATCTTGGGTTTACATGCTTGTCGCGCTTCCACATTTATTTATTTTCATTGCATCTTGGTTGTATAGCATACGTGCACATATTCCCATCAAAGAAGCCTATCAAGTAGTATCAGAGCCCGGGTTGGACAGACTTAGATCCTGATGAGGAAGGATGATGATGCAATATGATAAAGTTGACTACCATAAATTGGCAAATCTAGAAACCCAAGATGGAAGCTATTCTTTATTGTAAAGATTTGCATCATCCGATAGAAGGATAAAAGTCAGGGAATATTTCTGATGCATATTGGAAAAAATTCAATAGGAAGATAGTTGGAACAGTGCGAAAATGGCTCGATATTTCTATGTTCTACCACATCTCAGAGGAGAGTGATGTCAAAGATATGTGAGAAGCGTTTAAGATATTGTATGATCGGAAGACTGCCACAAATAAACCTTTCTTGATCAGAAAGTTGGTGAACTTGAAGTACTCGGATGGTACAAGCGTTGTCGAGCACATGAATGAATTCTAAAACCTTGTAAATCAACTGGGGTCCATGAAGATTGTTCTTGATAATGAACTTTAGGCGCTACTTCTTCTGGGATCATTACTTGAAAGTTTTGAGACGCTTCTTGTGACAGTCAACAATTTTGTACAAGATGGCAAGTTGACACTTGGCCATGTGAAGAGCAGTTTACTAAATAAAGAGACTCAACGACCAGCCTCAGGCGATAGTGTGTCAGAGATGCACTTCACAGAGAGTAGTGGCACTGACAGAGCAAAAGATTGTGGCAGATCCCAGAGCCGCGATGAGTCCCAGGACTGCAGGAAGTCCCGTGGTAGATCCAATTCAAAGAATAGAGGGTGCTTCCTATTATAACCTCCATTTTACTAGTATTTTAATACAATTATGTTATAAAAAGGACTTGTTTGGAAATTTGTGTGTTTGTTTAATATGATGGATTTCTTTGCAAATTTCTTTGAATGATAGATTTTGTGAATTTTACTATTTTAATAAACCAATAATCCACAAAAGGGAAAAGAAGAGAAGAAAAATCCATAATAAGTAAAGGGAAAAAGAAAATAAATATTAATTATATATGCTTAAGAGAATTATGTTGAATTCTCTAGAAAGTGGCATGGATGGCTATAATTAACTAATTTTTGGCTCCACATGCTTTCTAATAGAAAGAATAGTTGAAATAAAAAAATAGAAAAGAAAGGAAGAGAAAATATGTGTTTTAAATGCATAATATATGCCTTATAAGTGAATTATTTGCATGTTAAGAAAAGGAGTTATTCTTTTTGAATTTTGGTCTCAAATTGTATCCACGGTTAGATGATATCTTTATGATCTTTCCTTTAAATTTTGGGAGTAAACAGATAAAAGGATTGAGAGATATATATTTTTATAGGAACCCTAAAGTGGAAGGATTCAAATTAAATGTCACAATTTTTCTAGAACATGATATTTATTTTTTTCAGCCCTTTTTATTAATCTGTGAGGAACGATGGTCGTACAATATTTGATCCAACGACGATTGGATCATCCCCTACCTCGGATTGGTATTGATACTAGGACTCTGACTGGTCAGTTTTCTAGGATGATTTCCTCACGATTCATTGCGTGAGCAGTTCGGGAGCTGGGACCAACATCTTTGTGAGAACGAGCTGAACTCACCCACCCTAGGTTTCACCGAGTTTGGAGGATTCCTCCAAATTTTCCCAAATTCACCTCCCCCCGATAACCCTCTAGATGTGAGAGGGTATAAATAGGAGGTCTTGGACCTCGACGAGATTATGAGTTGCTCCTAAATCTTCGTGAGGGTCCCATAATTGTTTCCCTAACCCTAATTGCTTTTCTAGTTCCCTCCTCTGCCTATATCTCCTTTCTCCTTCTCACCAGAGATAACGTGATCTCATCCCTCCATCATCGATCGACACATGGGAAATTGAAAGGTGCTCTGAGTTTGGGGAAGAAAACAAAAGGTGAAGACAACCATACTTCGCTCGTTGGTGTGTTGGATCTTGAAGTCAACACGTAAGTTGACTTGGCCACACTACTCACAGGCTGCTGATAGGGGTGAAAGTAGACCTCTACCCTCAGCCTTGAACTTAGGAGATAAGGGTATTCCTGGCTTTCTGCTTCTTTTTTTCGGCTATCTGTGTAAGATGCCACCCGGGCATGGGCGCCGCCATGTCACAAGCCCATCGGCTTAGCTTGGCTTGTCCCCGTTGGCACCACCGATAAATAAACTAATTGCCTAGTTGGCAGCATACTATTAGCCCATAGGCCTTAATCTAGATAAAATCATAGTAAATAGTAGGATTGTCCAAAAGTAGCATGTAATATATGAATACTGGTAAGAAAAATACAAGTTATTCAATAAAAATATAATCTTGACATGTATCTACTTCTAGTTCAAAAAAGTATTTAAAGTTTCTACTATTAATGTGTTAAATGAAGGAAAACCCTAATTTCTAGGTTTTGGTGTTTTTAATGCCTTCCATTGTACTTAATAATCAAAGTTTTTCCTTTATGAATATAAAGGATAACTTGGGCCGAATTTGAGGTTAAGAACCCATTAAATGATGAATTAGAGTTTCCTTGAGATTAAGAGTGCAATTAATGTTAAGATTACGGTTTGTCAACACAAAGAACATAAAAGTGCCAAATACATCTTCTTTTATCTTACTGACCTTAACATGACTTAAAAAAGATTAAAAGTTGGGACTTTTACGTAGAAAAAGTATGTTTAGGAAAGCAATCATGCACATGACATCAAAACTAGGGTTTTGTAGACCAAAAGAGTATTAAAGATGATAATTGAGTTTATGGTTGTTAGAACTTAATGGAACACTAAGATGGTATTAAAAACCTAACTTGGAACCCAAGTCAGTCCTCATAGTATATTTTGGAATCAAATAGTGACACATGGGTGTTATACTCTTAACTTTTAGGTTAAATTGCTTGGTTGCTGGTTTGGTTATTCCTAGATATTCTTATTTGGACATCAAGTACTTCTGAGACAGGTATGTGACTACACCTAAGAATAACTGATTTTGTTTCACGTGGCTTTCTCGGGTTTTTCTGCATGGTGGTCTTTAACCAATATGGCACCAAGCTCTTGGGAGAGTTGTTGGTCTATAATTAATGAGGTGCCAACACTACTACAGAAACGGCCTTTGGCGTCAGTCGTTTAACCCCATTTGGCGTCGGTTTCCGACCGACGCCTATGTGGGCGCCGCTAAAGGTCGAACACTTCGGCGTCGGTTTTTTAACCGACGCCTATTTATTCTATAGGCGTCGGTCATTTAGTATATAACCGACGCCAAAAGTGTTCGCGCCACAGAAAACGGCGTCATCTAGGGCACTTTCTGCGTCGGTTATTTACTAAACAACCGACGCCTATATGGAATATAGCGTCGGTCTTTTAGTAGATAACCGACGCATAAAGTGCCCTAGATGACGCCATTTTCTGTGGCGCGAACACTTTTGGCGTCGGTTATATACCAAAAGACCGACGCCTATAGATTAAATAGGCGTCGGTTTGATACGAATATCCGACGCCATTTCCAGGACTGCTTTGGCCACATCAGGCGTCGGTTTTTTGAAAAAAACCGACGCTGTAGGTCTTTGCTGACGGTTTTCTATAAATAACCGATGCCTATTTCTATTTTTTTTTTCATATCAGTTTGCAGGCCTGCTGTGGCTGGTCAGCAGGATGAGAACCTGCAGTTCAGTTTTTTGAACTGCAGGTTTATGACATCCATTGATATCAGCCTACAAACAGGCCGCAAACCTGCAAAAGTCACAAGGAAAATTTCACACAAGTACATACATTCAAACATCAATTCAATTCTCACATTCACACATATAAAAACATTCAAATACATGTATTAACATTCAGAAATATTCATTTACAAAGTATCATTCATTATCGCTATCAACATCCCAATTATATCTTACAGTTGCCACTGCTTGTATGGCTTTTGCCCATTCTTCTCTTATTTCATTTAATGCTTCCATCGTATATGGAGCATGTATATTTTTTAAGCGTTTACCTATAGTGTGGTCAGTTTTAAACACCTGCAAGGAGAATGATGTATATATATAAGTAATAATATAAAAATAAGATTGATATATTTCATACTAACTAATGAGACTATATATAATACCTCATGTATGCTATCGATGTCCAATGCGGCATGTTTGATAATCATCTGCATAAATCGCATCACATAGTATGTGCATGCCTAGCCATTGTCTTGTGTAGCACACTATAAATTGAAACATACAAAATAACACAACTAAGCACAATTCACATCAATAATATATATATTCGAGTCGGGAACTTACTTGTACATTCTGCCAATTTATTGGCTGGTTCTTTTTCCTTGGGACCGTTCCTCCAGCCTTTTTGAATGCATCTAAACCCCTACATGTTAATATAACACAATAAATTGTATAAGTAAATAGTAATGTAATAAAAGATGTTAACGGATATAAAAATGAAATATTTCTCACCAGAATAATGGCATTCTCATTACGTGTCCAATTTTAGTGTTCAATGTACTCCCCACAGGATCTAAATAATAAACAGTGAATGTCTCGGGGACAATAACTAGTAACTCCCAATGTCTACCGCTAGAGGTAAGAAGTTAACAATTAATAACTCAAAATGCAAAATAAAAATGGAATTTTCTTAAGTCCAAATTATAAATAAAGTAAACTTACTTGACATTGAATGGAGCTATTATTATCGTCTTCTTTTGCTGACCAAAAATTGTAAAAGCATCTATACAGTATTGTTGAACATTATCAGGGTCTTTAGCTACCAAACTAATCAATGATGGAATCAAAAATCCCGCATGATCAAATGCAAATTGTTTGCAATGATCTTCGACTAAGTAGCTGCAAAACATATAGGCGTATGCATTAATATATAAGAAACCAGATCACCGGATCTTACACAAGGTATATGGATGTATAAATAAGATCTCACCTTATCCATGTCTCTATCATTGATGTATTCAGCCAATCATACATAAACAGCTCAATAATATCTTGTATAAATAAAGAGCTATCGTATGATCGACCTGCATAATCTACATCTAAAGAAACTATTATAGGGCAATGTATATTATGTGCCCGTAGCCAACATGCCATTCCCCTACAAGCAGGACCTAACGGGTATGTTAGGTCAGTTGGAACCCAAGTTGGTAATGCAGGAAGTGGAGGTGGAGGCCTAGGTGCTCCTGGTGTCTTCTTTTTAACCTGTATATATAATTTCAGATCAGTTGACATCATATATACACATTAACAGTCTAAATCAATGTAAATTTATCTTACAATTTCAGTCGTGTAGACGACATCTGCTTTGGGCCACAATATGACCCCGCCTTCTGCCTCACCAAGTGTATCAATATCTGGGTGGGCATATGACAACGCAACTTCCCTCCAATCGGGTAATACATGTAGGGGGCTCACACGAATGTAGCCCTGTGGCATTGGAGTCCCATGAAACGTTGCCCCAGGAAGGGACTGGTAAGCCTGCGCATGGTCTTGCATTCTTAAGCGGCATGGCTTCAATGCTTACAAATTTACGTAAAGAATGTTATACATATATACATATAATCTTGAAAACATATCATCTTGAAAAGACTAGCTACAATGTCATAAACAATACTTACAACAGACATGCTAGGCGATGGGTCTCCAGGATTACTCGCAGTCTGTGCATCAGGAGAAGAGTGGGTCGCCATAGGCTGATTGGAAGCCTGAGATGCCTACCACCGCAGCAATTCTTCCTTGACCTTCTCAGCAACTACATCGTTGACCTTCTTAGCAACTAAATCCTCAACTCTCTTATTCTCCTATACATGGATAAAAGAAACATTATCTTCTTATTAATGAATTTCCGTTTGTAGTAACATTCTAAAAAAAGAATAGGTTACCTCTTCTTGAGAAAGTCCCGCTCTGGGTTTGCGCTGGGATGGCCCAAAGAATGCTTTGATGCCAACACCAGCGCCGACACCTCTAACACGTCCAGGATGCTCTGGGTTACCCAGAGCAACTGTCAATTCATCCCTTGTGCCCTGAGGGATGAACGTGCCTTGTTTCCTCTGCTCGTGCAGCTCCCGCTAATCACCATAAACAGAAATTGGTAAGCTAACACCACAAATAATCAATATTCAAACGATTTCTCTAAGAGTTGTATTTTACCATTTTTGCAGCCGCCTCAGCAGTTACAGGCTTCTTTATTTCACCCTTCTTGTTTTGCCTGCCAGCTATCCAGATATCATGGAGAGGCATGGGTGTGGCAGACTCCTGAGTAGGAGCAGACTCCTGAGTAGCAGCAGACTGCTGAGTAGCCGCAGACTCCGCCTGTAGTCTTTGGCGAACGCTTGCATAGTCTTTTGGACCCATAGTGTGGTCATGCACATTCAGTGCACGCCTTGCTTTTTGTGCGTCACTGAGGGCCTAGTTAGTATGCACATTAATGATTTGGTTAGTAGCACTAAATGTTAATCTTGAATAGGTGAATACAATGTATATTAATTAAATTGGGAGTGACACCTAATACCTTGAATTCTTCAGATTTTCTTGAAGCAACAAAATTGTCCCAATCTTCTTTGTCCAAGAAGTTCCATTGTTCAAGGGCTGACTTCTTCTTCTTATCACCCTCTTTTATGTATTCTCTGTTCAGATTTGTCCTATAATTCCTAAGCATCTTTCCAGCGCGTTGCATCACACTTTTACGATGCAACTTCTCATCCAATGCAAACAGATTCTGTAAAATAGAAATGTTATTAACTAGTATCCAAAATAGAATTGCAAATAATAGAATTTGTAATCTACAAAATAGAATTGCAAATAATAACTCACACATAAATCCTTCCATATCAAGTCTTTTTTCCCTTGAGGAACTTTATACCAATTATCATACTTAACACCACAATGGCTCCGAGTGGTACACCCAAGATAGTTTACAAAATTATTGCGGTTCACTCCAATTGCATTTCCTCCATTATCAAACTCCACCACCAATTTGGATCCACTACCACTTAGCGCTAATAACTTCTTCAACAGAGTGATTCCCCTTTTCTTGTTAAGTGTTTGGTGCTGCGCATCAAGTTGCTCTAGTGCTTCAGTGGGTACAGGTACATCATCAACCTAAAATTTGACAAAAATAAACACACTAAATTAGCCCAATATAGAAATATAGGATATATGACATAACTAGAAGATAATGAATTTTATAGAAATACAGGATATGTTTTTAGAACTTACATTGGTATCCTCGCCATGCTCGTCATGGACACCATGCTCATCATGGACTTCATGCTCATCATGGACATCATGCTCATCATGGTCAGCCATCTGAAAATGTCATTAAAAAGGCAAACATTTAGCATTTGTATTAACTAGAAAAAGGCAAACATTTAGCATTTGTATTAACTAGAAAAAGGAAAACATTTAGCATTTGTATAAACATACATGTCTCTAAAATTGTGATCTTTTATCAATTAACAATCCTTCATTGTGATCTCCACGCACATATAATTCATCATTAGCTTCAATATTTTATGGAGTTGGCAACCCAACTGAGAATGGACTGGAGTCATCATACTTATCATAGTACTCTTCTTCATCTATAGGATCTTCAATGAATTGTCTTTTACCATGAAGAACAACCGACCATTTATCATTCGCAGGATCATCGATATAGAATATTTGTTTCGCCTGTGATGCCAATATGAATGGTTCACCCTTCTCGCCAATCTTTTCAAAGTTCACCAAAGTGAAACCCTATTCATCCACTATAACTCCTTTGGTGTTATCAACCCAATTAAATTTAAAGAGCGGAATTTTGAAATCTATGTAGTCAAACTCTCAAATGTCCTCAATGACACCGTAATATGACATTTTAGCTTCACGTGGACTCTTATCCTTTGCACTTGCAAAGTACATAGTCGACGCTTGAAGAGTGACCCCACTATTTTGGGCGACACTCTTATCATCTTGGCGCTTTGTGTAATATGTGAATCCATTAATGTCAAACCCTTCATAAGACATAACATTCAGTTTTGGTTTAAAGGCGAGGCATTTGATAGTTTCTGTAATATCATTTGGTGTTTGAGATAGTTGATGTAAGACTTTATCTTCAAACCACTTAGTAAAAGTCTTATTATGCTCTCTAGCAAGCCACATTGAGCTTGCTCGAGGATGTTGTCTCTTTATGAAATTGGTATGTTCCTCGATATAAACACTCACTTCGTCCATATTGTGTAAAATATACAAGTGAGCTTGTTCCAACTGCTCACGGCTGATTACTTTCACCCGTGATCCCAAAATTCCTTTGCCCTCCTCAAAATTCTTGTCATTATCAGGAGTGTCATTACCACTGAGAAAGTCATTGCAAAAATCCATAACCTCTCTCGCCACATAACCTTCAATAATACTCCCTTCAGGCCGATAACGGTTTCGAACATCACCTTTAAAAATGCTCATGTATCGTTCAAAGGGATACATCCAATGCAAGAAAACTGGTCCCAACATTTTCACTTCCCTAGTCAAGTGGACAACAAGATGTACCATGATATCAAAGAACGAAGGAGGGAAATACATCTCAAGCTGACATAGGGTAACAACCACTTCTCTTTGCAAATTATCGAGAGTATCAGGGTCAATAACTTTATTGCATAGAGTGTTGAAAAAGAAACAAAGTCTGGTAATTGCAAACCTTACATGCTTCAGCAATATAGATCGAATTGCCACGGGTAATATTTGTTGCATTAGAGTGTGACAATCATGAGATTTAAGACCTATCAACTTCAGATCTTTCATTGATACCAATCTACGGATGTTGGATGAGTAACCATGTGGCACCTTAACATTTACCAAGCATTCACAAAAAGTTTTTTTCTCCTTTCTAGACAATGTGTAACAAGCGGGAGGTAAGTATGTTCTTTTACTACCCATTTCACGTAATTCTGTTAATTCTGACCTTATTCCCATTTCACGTAGGTCCAGTCTGGATTTTATCCCAACTTTAGTCTTACCTGGTATATTTAATAGAGTACCAATGATGCTATCACAGACATTTTTCTCAACGTGCATTACATCGATACAATGCCTGACTGTCAAAGAACTCCAATAAGGAAGATCCCAAAATATTGACTTCTTCTTGAATGAAGAATTGTCACTCCGTGTGGCCATAATACATTGTGATTTCTTACCAAATTCATTGACAATGTCTTTTACTCTTTCATAAACAACATCCCCTGGTATAGGTTTAGGTGCACTCCGTTCATCATTCCATCCATTGAATGCTTTGCGCTTCCTACGATACGGATGGAATTTTGAAAGAAACCTTCGATGACCAAGATATACAGTCTTGCCGCCATTTTTTAGTCTTATTGAATCAGTGTTTTGTTCACATATAGGACACGCTTTAGCTCCTTTGACACTATATCCAGACAAATTCCCATATGCTGGAAAGTCATTAATAGTGCAAAACAACATAGCGTGCAAACGAAATGTCTCTCTTGCTGAAGCATCATAGGTCATCACACCTTCAGCCCAAAGTTTCTTTAAGTCATCAATCAAAGGTTCAAGATAAACATCGATATCATTTCCGGGTTGTTTAGGGCCCGATATCAACAATGACAACATAACGTACTTATTTTTCATACACATCCAGGGAGGAAGATTGTATATAACAAGCATGACTGGCGAAGTGCTATGTTGGCTGCTCAATGTCCCGTACGGATTCATCCCATCTGTACAAAGCCCAAGTCTTAGATTCCTATCTTCTTCACCAAATTTGGGGTACAATAGATCAATCTTCTTCCACTGTGGGGAATCAGACGCATGTCGCAGGATCCCATCATTATTTTTCTTAACATCTGCATGCCACCTCAAATTCTTCGCATCTTTCGGATTTGCAAACAAGCGTTGAAACCGTGATATTATAGGTAGATACCACAACACCTTGGCAGGAGAACCAGTTTTGGACTCCCCCGAAGTCGTCAATTTTTACCGTGACGCACCACATTTTGGACAATCTTTCAAATCTACATAGTCCTTTTGAAATAATACACAATCATTCGGGCATGCGTGTATCTTCTTGGCCTCCATTCCCATTGGGCACAACATTTTCTTTACCTGGTATGTTGAGATTGGCAGCTCGTTTCCTTCAGGAAGCATTTCTTTCAACAAAGTCAACAATGAAGTGAAGCTTTTTTCGCTCCATCTATTGTTAGATTTCAACTTATACAATCTCAACACAGCGCTAAGCTTCGTAAACTTAGCACAGCCTGTGTATAACGGTATCTCAGCATCATGCACAATGTTTCTAAAGATAGGAGGTGGATCGGTGTGCTCTACCCTACAACTATCCAACATCACATCAATGATGTCTGCTGGAACTGGTTCGTTCACATTTACGTCATCGGAGGCAATTTCTTCTTCCACCCAAGCACTGCTATCGACATCTACTGGTTTTGATTTTGAAATCTCTCCATGCCAGTGCCATTCTGTATAGCCTTGTACAATCCCGTTGCACATGACATGACTTTTGATTTCCTCACCAGTGTGGACTTTCAAGTTGTTACCGCAATGCCTACATGGACAGTAAAACCTATCTGTAGGTTTTTTCCTATGTTCCTCGGCAAATCTAATAAACTGATTAAGACCAGATATAAACTCTGGGGGTGCAACGATTACGAATGGACATCCATGATCTATCCATTCTATGATCAGAGAAAACAAGTATATATTAGGAAACAAGTATATATTAGGAAAAGATTAGGGTATACACTTACATCCTAAGTGTATAATGTGATGTCATTCTTATATATAATAAATGTGTACCACCTATCCCATCCTTGAACACCTAATCTCACTAGTAAGTGTATAATGTGTATTGGGTTTTCGAGAAAATTTCGGCAGCATTTCCCCGCTGTTCTCTAAGTACATATGTACTTCGAGAACAAACGGGGAAATGCTACCGAAATTTTCTCGAAACTGGGGACTATCCAAGATTTACTCCTAATGAGTCAATCTTGGATGGGTTTCTAGGCCAACAAACACATTTGATGTCATTCTTATATATAATAAATGTGTACCACCTATCCCATCCTTGAACACCTAATCTCACTAGTAAGTGTATAATGTGTATTGGTTTTCGAGAAAATTTCGGCAGCATTTCCCCGCTGTTCTCTAAGTACATATGTACTTAGAGAACAAACGGGGAAATGCTATCGAAATTTTCTCGAAAACCCAATACACATTATACACTTACATCCTAAGTGATATTAGGTGTTCAAGAACAGTCCCAAACCGGGGACTATCCAAGATTTACTCCTAATGAGTCAATCTTGGACGGGTTTCTAGGCCAACAAACACATTTGATGTCATTCTTATATATAATAAATGTGTACCACCTATCCCATCCTTGAACACCTAATCTCACTAGTAAGTGTATAATGTGTATTGGGTTTTCAAGAAAATTTCGGCAACATTTCCCCGCGGTTCTCTAAGTACATATGTACTTAGAGAACAAACGGGGAAATGCTACCAAAATTTTCTCAAAAACCCAATACACATTATACACTTACATCCTAAGTGAGATTAGGTGTTCAAGAACAGTCCCAAATCTGGGACTATCCAAGATTTACTCCTAATGAGTAAATCTTGGACGGGTTTCTAGGCCAACAAATACATGTGTTTTCATTCTTATATATAATAAATGTCTATAAACTACAGGCAAAATGGTTAATCCTAATCAACAGAGCATTATTAAATAATAAATCAAGAAATCAATAGTTTCAAACAAAAGGTCTAGGAATCTTTATTAGACATTATATGTATCCCTAATCATCATATTTAACATACTACATTATTATGAACATCCAGATTAGATTAAGATCATACTATGTTATAACCATTGGTTTAATAACCCTATTTCCGCATGTACATGTTTATCAACTTTAAAACCCTATAATTCATGAAATCATTCTAATTCAATTTAATATGTTGGGATCACATAATTATATAATGACATCAGAATATATAGAAGAATCATAATTAACATGATTAACAACATGCTCATCAAACTAGGGTTTTCTTGAATATCATCTAATATTTGTGTACTAGACATTATATGTATCCCTAATCATCATATTTAACATACTACATTATTATGAACATCCAGATTAGATTAACTCTAATCAAATACATTACATGCATTTTTATCACAACAATTTAATCGATGCAAAAAAAAAGTAGAGCAGCTAGCAGCGGGAAGACCAACCTTGTCAGAGGGAAGAAGGTAGAGGCTCCGGTGGCTCTGGCTGGAGGAGTAGCTAGCAGCGACGGCGGTGGAGGAGCAGCTAGCAGCGAGGTTGGAGATGATGGTTGCGGCGGCGCGACGGCGGTGGAGGAGCACCAGGGGCGTGGCAGCGCCTAATCTCAGCCGTGGCGGTGCCTAATCTCAGGCGCTGGCACTGGAGCAGTAGGGGCGGCGGAGAAGGGAAGAAGGTGCAGGAGTGGCGGCGGAGAAGGGGGCGCCGGAGAAGAAATTGCCGTAGAAGGGGGCGCCGGAGAAGAAATCGCCGAAGAAGAAATTGACGGCAGCAGAGAAGAAAAGGTAATCGGCTCGCAATGAAACAGAAGAAAGGGGAAGAGTCAGGCGATCGCGGGTAATAAAGCTCCCAAATAGTGTCGGTTGTTTCAAACAACCGACGCCTAAACCTCTTTAGTGTCGGTTGTTTGCAACAACCGACGTCCAATTGGACGATATTTTTATGAAATTGTTTGGCGGGAACCACCTTCAGCGTCGGTTATACAAGGATAACCGATGCTGAAAGTGACACTTTTCACGCAAATTTTCATCGCACATAGGCGTCGGTTTATACCTACATAACCGACGCTGAAAATGACACTATTTTTTTGGATCAAAATTTGGATTTCGTGGGCGACTTTAAGCGTCGGTTTGTTATAAACAACCGACGCTGAATACAAAGCGGTATCCGTGTCTGGATGGTCTTCGAATATAGACGTCGGTTTGCTTAAACAACCGACGCCTTATATGTTAGGCGTCGGTTTTCCTTAATAACCGACGCCCAGAAAAGTGACACTGAATGCTATTTCTGTAGTAGTGCAAGCTCTTGGGAGAGTTGGTGGCTCATGTCAACTATAGGGAAATAACCCTAAGGGGTTTTGACAGAGGAATAATAGATCAAGATTGAGTAGTTATGATCATTGATGTTAAATCTATTTTGTTAAACAATAATTTGATGGAATATTTTGTTACAAATAAATGTGAATATTTTGTTTCCTCCACATACTAATATAACTCTATTACATTGACTGTGTTTTTGATTGTCGATGTTTTAAGATAATCTGCTACGCAATGAAAACCGGACATTCAAGAAAAGAAGGCATGGAAAGTAAACAAATAAAGTAATCCCAAGAGGATATAGATAGATGTTATATTTCTTGGTTGAAATTTTAGAAACCATCTTTTTGTAAATAGTTATGAAAATAGATTTATCTTGTACCAAACTCAGTTCAGTTTAGTTGAAATTTTTCAGACTCGTGTTTCTTTTTTCAAACATTGCAATCCTTTTTAAAAACCCAGCTTTCCACAATGGAAGTGTAACGAACCCACTTTCTAGAAAACCCCAATCAAGGAAGGCCAGAAAGAAAGAGACATTACCATAAAACACATGATCTATGGTTTATCATGTTGTCTTGACAATCCAGAATCAGTGGAAATTTTAGATGAAAGAGATGATTATGAAAATGTTGTCTCGATAATCCAGAAGTAGTGTTTGCATGTTGAGGATGATGATTCTGCAACTTCTTGTCATGCTTCACCTAGTAAGGCATTCTTCACTTCATACAAAAAGGGAGACTTCTTGAGGATGAATATGAGAAATTCTAGCTTCTCCAAAATTATTGGGATTGTAGACATTTGTGTTCAGACAAATGTTGGTTGCATGCTCACACTCAAGGATGTTCATCATGATCTAAATTTGTGACTTGATTTGATATGCGGTTCTTTCTTTGATGAGGTTGTCATTTGGATTTTGGTTGTGACAAATAAAATTCACTAAGGGGGTTTTAGTTATTGTACGAGACAAAATGTGTTGCCCATTGTACAAGACCCAACTTAAAATGCTCAAACGAGGTGATATACATGTAGTTGAGGATTACCAGGGAGATCACATATGGCTAGGATACATGAGTGAGAGAGGCTTGCAGCTACTATCAAAGAAGGTGATGATTTATTTTGCAAGGACACCAGTCTTAGCTGATGTGATTCATGTTAGATAAGAAATCATCAATGAATATCTTTCAAGACAAGATCAAAGGTGAAGTGAAATATTCTACAGTTAATTTATTTGGATGTATGTGGTCCGTTTGAGGTGGCTTCACTGGGTGGCAATAGGTATTTTGCTATGTTTCTTGATGATGCATCTAGGAAGGTGTGGGTCTACTTGCTGAAGATCAAGGATCAAGTCTTTCAGTATATCTAGAAATTTCATGTTATGGTGGAGTAGGAGATAGGAAAAAAGTTGAAGTATCTCTATACAGATAATGGAGAAGAGTACACCTCCAAAGAGTTCCAGGATTATTGCACATAATATGAAATACGACATGAAAGGAGAGAGCCCAACACACCACAATACAAAGGTACAACTGAGAGGATGGATCATACCATAACAGATAAAGTCAGATGCATGTTGAAGACTACATAGTTGCCAAAGACATTCTAGGGTGAGGCAGTGAGTACCGTCTGCTATCTGATTAATTGATCTCCATCAGTTCTTTTGGGGTTTCCTATACTTGAAAAGGTATGGACATGCAAGGATTCTTCTTATGATGATTTGCAAGTATTTGGGTGCAAAGCTAATGCACATGTTCCAAAGGAAAAGAGGCAAAAGTCAGATGAAAAAGTAGTGTCATATCTCTATCTTGGCTAATAAGATCAATAGTTTGGCTATAGGTTATGGGATCCTATAAAAAGACCACGGCCAGTCACAAAGATGTGACTTTCTGTCAGAGTTAGACAGTGATAGAGCCTGAGAGTGATGATGCATAGGTTGTAGGATCTAACACACTTCTTTAGATGATGAGTATGAGGATGCTTCAGTTTCTTCACGGGTATAGTCTTCAGATGATGAAGAAGAGCAACATGATCACCCTGAGTAGTAGAGTGATAGCACATCGAGTGTTCTGGTTTTAGATGCACATATAAGTGATTCAGACTCAAAGTCAGAGACTTCTGGGTAGGGAGATTAAGATCATCACCATGCAGAGTCCTTAGAGCAGTAGTTGAGGAGGTCTGATAGAGTTCATCATCATTCATCCAGATATGCAGAATCTCTATATATTCTCTTTACTGATCAGGGAGAGCCAAAGACTTTTCAGGAGGCACAAACTCATGGAGACAGAGCACAATGTCTTCAAGCAATGTAGGAGGAGATGTCTTTTTTGCATAAGAATGATACCTATGAGCTTGTGATGCTTCCCAAGGGTCAGGGAACATTAAATAACAAGTGGGTCTACATGATGAAGAGAGATGAAAATAATAAAGATATTAGATACAAAGCCAGACTAGTTGTCAAGGGCTTTGGTCAAAGACCAGGGGTAGATTTTGATGAGATATTTTCTCCTATTGTGAAAATAGCTTCTATTAGATTGGTTCTAGGCTTGGTTGCTAGCTTAGATATGGAGCTTGAGCATATGGATGTAAAGACAATGTTTCTTTACGGTGACCTAGCTGAGAAGATCTACATGGAGCAGCCAGAAGGTTTTTCAGGTCAAGGGGAAGGAGCACTTAGTTTGCAGATTGAAGAAGAGTTTGTATGGTCTGAAACAAGCTCCGAAAAAGTGGTACAAGAAGTTTGATTCTTTCATGCAAAATCACAAGTACCAGAAGACAAGTGTAGATCCTTGTATTTACATGACGAGGTTTCCCAATGAAAAATTTAATATTCTACTACTCTATGTGGATGATATGTTGATTGGGGTACATGATGTTAGTTTGATTCATGGTTGTATAGACGACTAGGCGACTAGGTGTTTCTAGGCATTTTGTTATATATATTATTTTAGTGGATATATATTCAATTTATCAATTAATATGATCCCTAGATATATGAATATACATTATAAATACAAAATAGCACATAAATGAATACAAATAAGTAAATAAAAAAATACGAATAGTAGATTAATAAATACAAATTGGTAGATAAATAAATACAAACCAATACTTAGTAAATAAATGCATACAAAATAGTAGATAAATAAATACAAATCAATACATATATATATATATATATATATATATCGGTAGACAAATAAATATAAATAAGTAGATGAATAAATAATTTCAAAATCAATAGAGAAATAAATATTGAATACAAATCCCAAATTAAATAAATAGATGAGGCAGCAACAATAGTTGATGAGTAGTTGTTGAGGGTGGGTTATATTAGGGATTTTATATATGAATATAAACCATCAATACAAAATAGTGGATTAATAAATACAAATAAGTAAATAAATAAATACAAATCAGCAAATAAATAAAATATAAAATGCTAGATAAATAAATACAAAACCAATACTCTATAGATAAATAAATACAAAATAATATATAAATAAATACAAAATAATATATAAACAAACACAAATCGGAAGACAAATATATTTAAATCAGTAGAGAAATAAAAATTGAATACAAATCCCAAATTTCAAATAAAAAGATGAGCAACAACAATAGTTGATGAATAGTTGTTGAGGGTGAGTTAGATTAGGGATATCATATATGAATACATTATAAATACAAAATATTTGATAAATAAATAAAAATATGTAAATAAATAAATACAAATTAGTAGATAAATAAATACATATTGATATATAAATAAATACAAACCAATACTCTGTAGATAAATAGATATAAAATAGTAGATAAATAAATACAATTAGTATATACATAAATACAAATAAATAGACAAATAAATATAAATCGGTAGATTAAAAAATAATTTTATAATCAATAGAAAAATAAATATTGAATACAAATCTCAAATTTCAAATAAATAGATGAGACAGCAGCAATAGTTGATGAATAATCAGATTAGGGATTTTATATAGAGGTTTAGGATTAATAGGATTCATATTTATATTTTAGAGTAGGATTTTATATGATATTATACTTATAGGAATCCTATTTACTATTCATAATTCTATAATTAATTGGAATCGTTTAAAAAATATCTAAATGGGCCTGATTAAATGGCCCAATCTGCCTGGGCGAGTCGCCTAGTCCTCCTGGGAGGCCGCCTAGCCTGCCTGGGTACAATGAATGTTCTGGGCGCCTGGCTTTAGAGGGCCCAAGATCCGCTTGGGCACGCCTAGGCACCGCCTGGGCGGCCTCCCATACAACATAGGGTTGATTACAAAACTGGAGATAGAGCTTCAAAGCCTTTGAGATGAAGGATTTGGGACCAACACAGAATATTCTTGGGATGCAGATCACATGTAATAGGGAGAAACATAGGTTATGGTTGTTACATGAGAGTTATGTTGAACGGAATCTGGAGCGGTTCAACATGAGAAAGTTCAAAGTCGTGAGTACTCCACTATTATGTCATTTTAAGCTAAGTAAGAAGTCATTCCCTTCTAGGAGGAGGAGATGACCAAAATTTCTTATTCTTCTTTTGTGGGGAGTTTGATGTACACAATAGTGTGTACTCATCCTGATATTACTCATGTAGTTGGAGTTGTGAGTATGTTTCTCTCAAAACCCGAGAAAGATCACTAGGTGGCAGTGAAGTGGATCTTCAGATACTTACAAAGAAGTAGTAGAATGCGTTTGATGTTTGATGGTTCTGAACCAGTTCTAAAAGGCTTTGTTAATGTTGATATGACAGGTGACATTGATCACAGGAAGTCTACCTCTGGGTATATTTTCACTTTTGCAGGGGAGCCATATCTTGACAGTACCGGTTGCAAAATTGTGTTACACTTTTTACGACATAGGAGGAGTACATTGCAATAGTAGAAGTAGGAAAAGAAATACTCTGAATCGTGAGATTTCTGGGGGAATTGGACATGAATTAGGTTGACCCGAGTATTTTATGTGATAGTCGGAGTGTTATTTATTTTAATAAGAGCACAATACATCATGCATGAACAAAACACACTGATGTGAGATATCATTGGCTTCGTGATGTGATTTATAAGAGGTTGTTGAATTTGAAGAATATCCATACTAAGAAGAATGCTTCTAATATGATGACTAAAATGGTGACATGAGAAAAGCTAGACCCTCTGCAAAAAGCTCAACGACACACACTTCCAATGATGATTCTAGGATGACAATTTTCTCCTTGGGATGGAAGGAGAGATAGTTGGGCCCATGATTGTTTCCAGCCCAAATTTTTCTAACCCATTAGGGATTACTTATTTGACCGTGATGCTACTATTGGGATTATAAATCCCTTGCAGGCTCTAGTAGAAAAGGCAGCCAAGCCATCAAAGACCTAGCTGCATTCGTCAATTGTCACCAACAACCAGTCAAAGTCAAAGGCAGCAAAGGTATCCGCCTGGACAGGAAGAAAGACAGTTTTGCTGTAGAGACGGGAGGAAAAGTAAAGGAAGAAGGAGGAAGAAAAAAATAAGAAGAAGAAAGCTGTCGGGGTAGGACTGTCAAGACATGGGGGTGTTTTTTCAGACCATCAAATCGTTTTGTACTTTGTGGAAGAATACGTATTTGTATTCTAGGAAATTATGGAGTGGTAGAATTATAGAGACCTCTCCCTACACTGTGGCATCTTCTTATTTCTCCTTCTTGATATGTTGCCTCAGATTTGGGTGAAAATGTGAGTAGAAATATTGTTTGCTTATTGTAGTGGATTTTCTTGTAGTTGGGCCTGTGATTTTTTCCTCACACATTTTGAGGGTTTTCCACATAAAAATATGATATTTTTCTCTTTTATTTTCTTACGGTTATTATCTTGAGTTTTTACGCTCGTCGATAATATGCTTCCGCATATATTTCTTTTTATTACATCTTGCTTCCATTGTATACTTGCACATATTCCACATCAAATAAATCTATCAAAATTTGTGTTCAATTCATCACCAACACCATAATCCTCTGTATTTTTTATATATTATCCTTTTTTATATATTATCCTCATCTATGGAACCAAGATGGACGGCGTGCGACTGGATCAAACCCAGTCATGTATATCTAGCTAAGACATGCTGTCTGAATTGTAGTAGACTCACTGCCAGAGCAGAATGGCATTTTTGTCATGTACCCATGCGTTGTTGTGTAGTCCTCAGAGGGCACGGAGCAAGGATGACATCAGACATGATCTTCATGCATGGTAGCACGTGTTTTCATCCAAGTACCTAGGTGAATCATATTCTTAAACCAAGGATCTACCCCGTGGCATTTGTTTACGTCATATGACATTTCCTAACGGCTAGTTCTCAATTATATCAAGATTCCTTCTAATCATTGTGAAATATATATCAAGATTCCTTCCTACACAATATCATTGTAACTTTACAACAAAGACTTCATACATATTCATTTCCCCAATGTATTAGAGTTACAACACTCACCTTTAATTTGCAAATCTCAATCTTATAATATTTAAGCAGATTACTCACAATTACCATCTACATACGTTGGATAAAGTAATGGCTGAACGCCTATGATAATGTGGCATAAACTTGTTGGGTAGTATCAAATTCTCATGATCAATTTATGAGTGTTTGTTGCTTTGCCTATGTCAATTTGTGATTCTAGACATACTCAAGGCAAGTTGACACTCACCGGACTACCATGCCTTCTATTCCATACATTTCATTATTCATTGTCATCTATTGGTATCTTCCTACTCCAAAATTGCAAACAAATACTTGTAGCATAACTGTGAGTACAATCTCTTTGAACTTGGTTAATTGGGCATCAATCATATTTTATACATACATAAATATATATGCAATACATTTTATTTGGTTTTTATTTCTGTTCGGTTCATGTTACTGGTATTTGTTGCTGAATTTGTGAAACCGGAGCACTAATACCAGTTGATAATAAGAAAACAGTTAGATCATAGTGTGATCAAAAAATTGATCAGGTTTTAAGTTCTTCTTCACCCTACCCAAAAAAATCTCATTGCCTAACCTCATCTCACCCATGAGATTATATGTGCAACTTTACACAAAGAGAATGATATTTATGGTTTTTTAAGGTAGACTTTTGATGACATTCATTCATTTGCATTCAAGATGAATTTATAAATAGAACTAGTCTAAACATCCTATTTAGTGATGCTTTATGGGACTCACCATAACCTACCCAATTTGGGATCAAAACATCATACCGATCCCACTCTACTATACTTTTTATCAACACATCATTTATGCTTCATCTTATACTTCCACTAAATTTCTATGCTTCACAACATCCAATACCAAAAAAATACTAAAATGTAAGTATGTCATGTTATGGAGTCCTGTCAATTCACAAATCTAAGGAGATAATTTACCAATGAGTTGGTCAGAGGGGACAATGTGGAAGATTGAGGAAGGCAAAAGATTCACTTGTGTAATATTACAAAATGATGATCAAGGAGGAGAATGAAGGAAAAAAAATTTATATTTTCTACCATCCTCATCCCTTCAGATTTGAGTGAAGAGAAAGAGAATGTGTAAGACTTGGAAAAAAAATCTTGTGCACTAAATAGAAAATTGTGGAAAGATGGAGATTATGGAAAACAACAAATATAATAAATATGAAGAAATTTGGTACAAAGTATTAAAGGAACTTAAAATTTAGAAATAAGGAAATTTTGATTAAAAATCTAGAAATTGTCACTGGTAGAAATATTCATTTTTCCTTTCTATCAATTATGATATTTTTCACACCCTACCCAAAAAAATATTTATCTTGTACATATCTTTGGTGGTGAAGATTAATTTTCCATTCACATGGAAAAATAATCTATAAGACGAGATTGGAGGTGCCACCATGTTTATTTGTAAAATGAGGAAAAATAGGAAAAATGTTTTGAGTCTATAGTAGAAAATAAATCAACTCTAACATCCACACAACAGATAGAAAAGAAAACGGAAAGCATAATTAGGAACCACATTTAGAGATTTTGTTATAAGTGAGGAAGGATTCACACCCACATCTTACCTGGTAAATAGATATTGAACATGTTAATATTCTTGAAAATATGGTGGCTTCAAGTTGATTTAAATAAAAATAATAAAAAATATATGTTTATGGTTTGCAGACCTTTGGGGTTGGGACATCCACAACTTTCCAATCATAGCCCTAAAGGTTCTATTTTTAGATTTTGGCATCCTAATCACCTCAGGACATCCCACGTCAGAGATCCACCCACAACACGATGCATAGGAAAAAATAGAGAATGCTGAGAAAAATATATGTATTAGAATCCATATTTAATCTTTCTATGAGTAATTAGATCGAGTTATGTAAATGATCACATGATAGTATGATTCAATAAGACAATTAAATGTGAAATTATGAACACTTAAAACTGATCACAAATAGAAGAAAGCAGTTAGAGATATTAGTTTAGATAGTCTTAATTACCATTTTGTAGGCTACCAACACTTAGAAATTAGGTGGTGCCAGAAAATATCCTCAGATCATGAATAATGTAGATAATAAATGGAGATATAGTTGATCCAATAGATTTAGGAGGATCAAAAGGGGGCCAAAATACATTCGATATGGGGGTATTTAAAGGATATATTTAGGCTTCATGATCTCTAAATATAATACTCTGGAAGAGGCAGTGGGAAGAAGAAATGGGCCACACATGTCTGGCACATGGATCAAGGCAATCCAACACGTGTCACGTGGAGGATCACTCTGATCCGTAAGGTTTTCTGGGTAGGATAAAGTTTGGTCTCAAGTTTTCTAGATATTTTAGGAATATTCCAAAAATCTGATTCAATTAGTGGAAAATGTAGATTGTGAGTAAAATCTAATGGAGTAATGAAGGACAGAGAAAAGACATCAATTCATGATTATTCTTCATCATATCGAAAAGGATATGTATTTTTTTGTGGGAAAAAGAAATTGAATATCCATGGGGAAAAGGAAATATTTTATATAGGATAATTCAACTGGGTAGTTTATTAGAAAAGGCGTATGAAAAGAAAATTAATGAATAAATTGCACCCTGGTCCAAAAAGACTATCTTCTATAAGGAAAGCCTCAACTTAGTGAAAACGGGTAAAAATGAATGGGTTAAATAGGTGAAAATGTGGTAAAACATGGAAAAGATGGAAAATAGAATGATGTCTATCATTAGCCATATAATGAAACAAGAAAAAATAAGATGTCAATAATTTGCCTCTATCAAGAGAAGGTTCAAGATGAGAGTGAGAACCACATGCTTGAGCCAAGTCTAACCCAAATTTTTTTATCATGAAAAGCAAAAAAATGAGACTCATTAAGGGTGCTTCAATAAAATTTATGGAGGGTGAAAAGCATAAGTGATGGCTTTTCATTTTGAGTATGGATTAATGAAATTAAATTTATAGATACAACAACATCTAATGTAATGATATATTGAATATTATTTACCAATTCGAAAATACATTATTTTAAAGCAACCAATGCAAATGTGTATAAACAAAAAGATGTAAAAACTTAAATAAATAGAGTAATGATAAATTACATAAATCTCAAAACAAGACTATATAAATTTAATATCATTCTATTATATAAATACTAACTTATTTAAAAATATGTATAGTTATTTTATTAAAAAATAATGACACTATATTAAGTATAAAACAAATCAATTTACTCATTATTATGAATTAGGGTTGATAACATATCAATAATTATGATATAAACTTTTACAAATATTATGTCATGGTATTATAATCGATATATTTTTTAAGTGCAATGCACCCTAGATTGGGATGCATTAGTTCCTCAGGAGGCAATGTGTCATTGTCGGTGTCACATTGGCCCCACAAGGAGGAATGTGTATCTAAAGCTATAAAAATATAGAATTTTAGTTATTATTTTATAAAGATGTCATATTGGTAGTTAAAATGTTTAAATACAACTTCCATTTTCTTTTACCTTAAAACTTGATATCTATATCACTAACATACATACATGTTGTTCAATTTTTTCTTGTTCTATTACGTGGATGGTGTTTGCCTATAGAAGTGTGCATTTCTACCATGCACCTTCAATTCGTTACCAGTATCAGTCCCTCATTGATCTCAATGCATACTATCTTAAGTTGTAAGTGTTGACAAGTTGAAATATTGTTTCCTTATTGGGTGTATCTTTGACAAGTTATCTATATGGGTAACAATGAAACAATACATGTGCTTTTTATTATTAAAGATGACTGGTGTGTATCTCTATTTCTACAATCATCAACTTATGAATTCTAGAGATAACCATCAATAAGTGAAACTGATACAACAAACAATGATTATTTTGAATTTTATCAATTGTTGATTAGGATAGTCCAACACCTCTTTGGTGTTCTTCATTGTTCTATCTTTATTCTTTGAGGTTGATATTCTTGCCACTGAAGAACATATCATCACAAAACACATATTTATCATTTGGTACTAATATCACTCTCTCCTTGATAATGACACATTACCAAGAACAAATCTTTAGTTTCTATCATTCTGGATTGCACACCACCTAGAAAATATGATCCAAAATCTAGACAAGGAATATTATATGTAGCCAATCCTACACAAGGATGTAGCAACCTTCATTTTAAAGTAGAGTCACAATCATGACCGACATAGAGTGATAGAGGCCATATAGATACACTAGCCTGAAGGATATCCTTGCCAGCTCCTCCATTCCCATTTTGACTCCTCATAACCACCTTGTGAACAACCAGTGTTGGCGTACCTCTAGTCCACAGCCATTGTGGCCATCCTGAGTGAAGTTGCATCACCCAAGAATGTTGGAGGGCACTATCCTATGGGTGTCGCATGTGCATGAGGGACCCGTGATGAAACGGGGAATGGGACATTATTCATTCATTGTGAAAACTTGCAATGAAAAGTTATTATGTTGTGATTAAGTTGTTAGTTCATAACAATTTAACTTCAATATCACACATTTATATAGAGTTCAATACATAGTCTGTGTACTATCAAAGTAAAAAGTAAAAATTATAACCAGAAGTATGTGTTAATTATATGTCTGACCCACAAGTCGGACAAGACGCTAGTAGCATACAAGTCATGTTACTAACCAAGGAGATACGACTCACCATGCTGCACAATCTCTACCTCCTAGTGTACCTCCACCAAAAAAATGTGCAACCTATGGGGTGAGACAACAAGTCCCAACAAGAGATATAACTCTCTGCCAACATCATTATTATCATAGTTAAACTTTTATGAATGAGAGCAGAAGAAACTTTTGTTGAATTAAACATGTATAACTGTTGATTATATGTAGAGTAGAGCAGTCTCAACATATCATTAGTTCAAATATCTATAACAGAGCAATAGATCATTTAATCACTTTTTAAAAGGAATATGAAGAACATGTATAATATTTATCAACTAAGACATGTAGAAGTAACTATAGCCTCATTTAGTTTTTTTTGTATTTGATCCTTAAACAAATATGCTACATGGCTGATTACATCCTTAAACAATCTATCGTATGCCCAATGGAGATGGGAATATACCTTCCACGCTCCAACTGACCACTGCAAAGTAAGCATCAGTGCCATAAAGGTCTTATGGAAGATCTGGAATCCACAACGTCTCCTATCTCGGTTAGTATGAGATGATTGGAAGTAACATTATGAGTCAATCAACATTTCGGCTAGCCTGATGTATAGAGTCTCTTTTATATAGAGATACAGTGTGTATCATGTTCTTTGTTTAGGGTATGACCTACAGTCAATCTTGCTTATATATATTGAGTCATGGTCTGCAACCACACTCTTCTCAGGGTATGGCTTTACCACCAATCCTGATGTTGCACTAGAGCTATGACCTACAACCACACTCTTTTTAGGAAAATGGTTCAAAGCCTATCCTGGGGTTTGAAGGAAGCAAGGAAATACTCGTCTTTCAGCCTCACATTACAAAAATATGTGCTCTGAGTAAAACTCATTTCACCATTTAGCAAATCCTGACACTGAATGGATCTATGACCAGGGCAACTACATTTTTAGTTCTCTTGATCAATTAAGTGCATTACAACATCTTTTAGCATCAATCAAATGACAAACATGAATTGTAGATAAATGATACATAGAAAGGTGTAACATATCTTTCAAGAAATCTTGATGCAATTGAATCATATCTTGTTACACTCATCCTGGGATCTCAGTCCCCTGAACACTTACTGGGAATTTCATCCCTTCAAAATTATCATTATCATGATCATATGTTTGGGTATCAAAGCCTCAGTTCATTATTGAATAGTGTCACCTCTCATTAGGAAACAACCAACTCTAGATCATAAGATCCATATAAACATCCTACATGTGGTTCAAGTATATCACATGGCTCAAAATGCCTTATATAATGTGTATAATGCTAAATCATCATAGCTCATACTTGGCTATGCTCATCATTTCACAACACATGCATGGTTAGGATTTCTTAGCAATTGCAATATCAAGTAATTATCATGTCCATTCCATAATGAAAATCATTCAAATTGTAACCCTCTCATTATTAGGGTTAGGGTTTTCCCGTGTAACTGATTTAGGGTTTTCAAGTTCATATTTATCAACCAAACTCTAATTTACATCATAAGAGCTATATTATTTCCATAAGTGTTCAAGCATACTTCATCAAATATCATCAATTGATTATCAACATGAAGTATTACCTTTCTCATGTGAGTGGTACAAGTTTCTCTTTCATCCGTACTAGGATATTGACTTCAACATACTTATTACATTGATTTAACTTTCTTTAAGGTTATCAATCTACACTTATTAAAGTGTATCCATATCATTACCTTCAATATGTATATATTTATTATAATCAAAGTATATCGGCCTACCCTCATCAAGGTGTATCAGCCTACACTCAACAAGTTGGATCGTCCTACACTTATCAAGGTGTATCAACCTTCATTCCAATCTTTGTGTTGGCCTAAATAGATTCACTTGTGTCATCCAAGAAACATCTACTTGTGTCGGCCTAGACACATCAAATGGTATCGGTTTAGAGGTGCTTAGGGTAGTATCATTTGTATGGTTCTTGAGGTATATCAACCATAAAGTATTCTTGTGTGTCGTCCATACTATCATATTGTATATCGACCACTCAATCAACTAGTATGTCGGCCACACTATCAATTATGGTATCGACCACACCATCAATTAGGGTATCAGCCACACCATCAATTTGGGTATCGGCCATACCATCAACTAGGGTATCATCCTAGCTATCCCTTTGAGTATCGGCCATTGCTCAATATGGGGTATCAACCTCTAGGGTTTGAATTGTATCAGATGAACCCTTAATCAATACCTAAATTCTTTAAACTATTGAACGCACCATTACTTGGTGTATCGGTCAAGGCTTCTAAGAATATGTTACCCATATTTTTACAAAGTATGTTGGCCTAAGTATATCACCCATTGCACATGGATTGGGCTAGAGGGATATCAGATTGTGAGTGTATCAGATTAGGGTTTGGATTGGCCATGTCGACCTCCACACTCAATTAAGCATCATAGTTTGATTTTTCATATTCACTAGACATCTCTTGGTCATGACAAGATAATGCCTTTGAATCATATCATTTTTAGAGCATCTAACATAATGGCCTAACAACAACATATCGTTTTAGAGCATCACAAGTCATATCGGCCATCCATGTTATGGTGCAAGTATGTGTATCGACTTGGCTATATTTAAGATATTGACCTACCCTATTCTCAATCTTAGATGAAACATTAGATAATTGAGAGGATAGTAGTCCTACTCATGTTACAAACCAAAAGAGGTAGGAATTCATCTATATCAGTTTTGATGCCTATACCCTTGTATCGGGTTAGGGTTTTCACATACCAATATCGGTTTGTGCATATTAGTTTCATCATCTTCAAGCTCCAACCATTCATATATACTACTCTAGTTCATTGCAAATAGCCCCATATATACATTATAACTCATAGAACTATCATTCAAACAAGAAAAGTTGAAGTTGAAAAGGAATCCCCAAGTATTGCATGATAGAAGGTGAATAATAATAAAGTTGAGTTCAATTTATATAACCCATGTCAAGGTCAACACAAGAGATTCAAGCTCCAAAGCTCCATGTTCCCAAGGTTGAATATGACTTGTCAAAAGTCCAAGACTTGATTACAACACTTCTCTATCAAAGAAGATACCATAGTTAGAAACTTGGTGAAGAAAGAAGACAAGGAAAGAGTCATGATCCGAGAAGCATAGTCTTTCCAAGGTTGAAGATTATCATGGCTTTACCTTGGACAAGTTTCTTGGCTTCCCTTTGCTTCTTGAGCTCCTAGGGTCATCCACCAAGCAAGAGATAGTAAAGGAGTCGAAATGTTTACTAGGAGGTGAAAAGAGAGGTATATATAGTTGAGGTTTAAGAGAGAGAGTATGTATAAGGTGTCATCATCATGTGCACTTGAGTGACACGTGTACATGTATGGTTACTTCATGCATCCATAATTATATTGCCATTCAAAACTCATAAGTATAATCCATATATAAGATATTGGCCATTGGGTATCTTGCTTGATAAGATCTCACAACCTAATATCATTTTATGTGAAAACTGATACTACTTTAGAAAGGAACATGTAAACTGATAGGCTTCAACTATTTGAGGTGCTTATCCCATTATGAATACTTTCAAAGGTTACCAAACCAATATGGGACCTCCTCTATGGCTTCCAAGCTGATAGGAACTCCCATATACATTCCATAGCTCGACACAACCTCTATTGTACAAAAACACTCAACGCTTCTTTGGTTCTTTCACTACAAAGAGTGTTATCATTCAACCAAGACTCAAATAAGGTGCCCCTTCTTTTTCTCTCCTCTAGTTGATTCTAAGAGAGAAAAAGAACATTCTATAGGTGATAATTTGCACATAAACCCCTTGTTTGGGTAAATTGCAATCTTTACCAAAGTTATCATATGAGGCACAAACAATTTGCAAATAAGTTCAAAGTTGAGAAATAAACTCTTCTCAAGTCTTAATTACTTTTGAAAAGATTAAGACAAGGTTGTAAAAAACTTGCTTAGGCAAAGCTTCTAGGGTTATCCCAAAACCCAGGACAGAGGTGTTACAACTAGCTACTCATTAGCCTTCCATACATGCTTCCTATAATTACGTTCAAACCAAATGTGATTAGTATAGAAGGTTAACCACCACAAGGTCATAATTTTATCCCCCTTTTTCTATTTACTAAGGCACAAGAGAGGTTCTTAGATCATGTGTAGAGTCAGACCACACATTTTAAAGCACATTTCCCATAGGTATATCCACCATTTGCAAACTCCAAACAAGTGCTCGTCATCTTCATTTTCAGACATACATGAAGGAAAGTCGTTATCGTACTAGGGACACACTTATTGATTTTGTTGAGAGTAGGAAGATACCCTTTATAAACTTTGAAAGTGGTGATGCTCCATGTTGTATTGTGTAGGCTTAGCTAGTTATTCTCTGTTGCTTTGTTTAGAGATAAAGATTGTCTGCATATATACCAAAGTTCATCTTCAGTAGAATCAAAGAATAGAGGAAAAACATCTTCAATTCTCCTCCATATGATTGAGTATCCTCATCAATGTGGAGCTTTCTAAAAATTTATACCATATTTTTTCAGCATCTAGAACACCTTCACACCTTCTCCTCTGAATCTCTTCATTGTGTGGAAATTTTCCAATTCATGTAGATCTTGAAGGCCCATGCCACCTTCTTTATTAGAGTAAGACAAACACTCCTAGGTGGTTGGGTGAATGGGACTCCCCTGAATAAATTCACAATCAAAATCTCCATCATGTTTAGAGTTGATTTTGTGACTTCTCCTGGTGTAAATCAATATTTAATAACACCCATAGCATAGTTTTTTATTAGGACTAAACACATGCAAATGATAAATTTGACCCCAACCATTTGTTTATTGGGTCCTTGATCTTCTCAAGACATTTGTTGAAGTGCCTTCTCCTTAGGTTGCCTCTAGCAAGTGGAAAACCTAGGTACTTAGTAGGTAGTGAACCACATTGAATACCAAGATTGTCCTCAAGAGCCTATTTATCATTGCATGAATTTGAAAGAAATATATGATATTTCTATCCACTTATCTTCATGTCCAATTCTCTACCAAAATCATCAAGAAATTTGTAAAGATTTGTTAGACTTCCAGTTATACCTTCACAAGATATTAATACATCATCCCCAAATAGTAGGTGTGACATGACTGGAGTACCTCTAATTGTATATGTTCTGATTCTTTTATTATTTACATCATCATCCACTCTTCTACTTAGGCCATCCATTGCAATTATAAATAGCAAGGGAGATAGTGGATCTCCTTGACTTAAGCCATATGTGTTTTTGAAGAAACCTTCATATGAACCATTGAGGATAACACAAAAAGGAGTAGAAACGCATTTTGTACCATTTCTATCCATTCTTCTTTGAATCCCAAGCTTTCTAAGAATTTATAGAGATATCTCCATTGGACGGAATCATAAGCTTTTGTGATATCGAGTTTCACACAGATAGGTGTACTTCTTTTCAAATTGAAGTTCAATGTAAATTTAGCTGCATGAATTGAGAAATCTTCAATACTCCTCCCCTTAAATAAAGCACCTTGTTGATGTGAGATGATCTTGGGCATAAGGGTTGCAAGTCTAATGGTTGTGATTCTCTAGTGATTTTGAGAGCATGGAACAATTTGATCCATTGATCTAAAATATATAGGGGGAGCAACCTTTTTCTTTAAAATAAGGGAAAGAAAAATAGGGTTAATTTGTCTTACCATGTTTCAACATTAAAGAGTGGGTTATAGCTCAATAAGATCAATTTTAAGTGTATCCTATTTTTTTCTATAGAGAAGTCCATTAAAAACATCTAGCCTTAGACTCTTTTGAGCTCCATCACTCTATATTGCCTCTCTAGTTTCTTCCTATGTAGGTGTCGTACATAGGAATTCATTATCATTGTCATCAATTCATCTTTTCCAATGATGGCTTTTAAATTCCAAACATGTGTGTTCCTAGTTGTAAAGCTTCTCAAAGAACTTGATAGTTTCATTGATCACTACTTCAATATTGTTAATGAAATTGCCTTCACTATTATAAGTTCAATAATGGAATTTAGAGGATCCCTACGATTGACTTTGTATTGGTAGAGTTTAGTGTTCCTGTAAGATCCTTAAATTTGGTAAATTTATATTCTATGATACAATTCAATAATAAGGTATTGATATTGATTTAAGACAATCAGAGTAGTGAAATTAATAGTACGACCTTGACAAATTGAAATTTAAGTTCTAGCTAAGAGTAAGTCTTCCACATAAGGAACCAATGTAACATTGTGAAAGTATATGAATAATAGGCTTCAATTGACAAGAAATGCCTTAAATTTGTAATTAGAAAGGTAACTAAGATCATTGACACTTTGTAGATCCCATGGTATGAGCCATGGTCCTTGGGACCCAATTCAAGCCCATTTGTAAAGTAGGGTTTACATATAGGTCCTTGAAATAATAATGATGAATTTGGAACATCATGCTCATGATATATATTCACAATAACTGTAGTTGATGGATAGTCATAAAATCAGATAATTGATGATAATCTAAAAGATTCCAAGATATTGTGTAACCTAGATAATTAATTTAGCAATTATATAGTAATTAATTAAAAGTCAAGGTCTGAGGGTCTAATGAATTTATTTGGCGATCAAATCTTGCCGAGGAGATGATAAGACCAATAGGAAGATAACTCCAATATGTTAGAGAAATAATGGGTCAGATAACTAGTACACCATTTTAGAGTTTTATCAAAAAGAAAAAAAGAACAAGGAACCAGAGCCCAATCAGACTATGGATCTATGGGACACCTGGACAAGGGGAATCATCCCCTCTAAACCAATAAAACCCATGAGTCCTTGACTCCTTGATCTCTTCTCTCACCCTCACATATCCCTCTCTATAAATCTTTATGACTTGCAACAAACTTACAAGATCACCCCTACTCATCTCTAGCAACCAAACTAATCCTAACAAATTGATTCGAGATCAGGAAGAGCCAAAATAACTTACAACAACCTATTTTATTGGAGCTCTTCTTGGCCCCTAGATCTTCCAAACCAGACCATCTAAGGTTGTCCCTAGAGCTTGTTCATGTATATCAAGGACTAGAAAAGGTTCCCCAACATCCTGGTAGCCTTTGGAGTTCTGGGTCGAGGGAGTCAATCTCGTAGTTGACTCACCCATGGTTGGGTTTGAGTTGTTCTTACGATGAAGATGATCCATATGTGTATTACGTAAAGGACCCTAGAGACATGTGCAAAGGGCAATGGACCTACTATCTTTCTCTAGACCCGGACCCAACTTCGTGGCCTTACTAAAAGGGGTTCCTTTGCTGATGTATTAGCATATGATTGGCCCAAGTAAGTTTAACTTGCATTAACTCTAGTAAATACATTGTAACTCTGGTGGTCGTATCATATATGACTTTTAGAAGAAAAATGAGTAGAATCTCAATAAAATAGTTTTAGAGTCTAACTATTCTTCCTATTAAAAAATATATCTAATACTTGATTATGAGGTAAGTAATACAAAAGAAATCCTAGATTGATTAATATTTTGCTCAAATCAGTAAATATATATATTTTGTGGCATAAACTGTTATTGTTCAATAATTTTGAGATCCCACAGTCTTAAATTGAATTTAGATGATAGTGATTAATGAATTAAGTCTTAAGTCATAAACATGAATACATAGGGGTTAAAACCTATGTTTATAGCTTGATATGATGTTAACCCACATAATCGAATCTATGTGTTTGTAAGGACATATTATGATCATAGGACTCAGGCTTGTACTGGTATGCCTGGTTATGTTATTAGTTAGAAGACATGTTTAATGTATCTTAAAGATGTAAATATTATGTGAAACCCTATATTTGATGAATTAATGTTGATATTATGATTAATTGATGTAAACTAATGTAATATGAGGTTATGATATTATAATGATCAATCCATGAATTAGGATTACACCTAATACAAAATTAGGATTTATAATCCTTAGGACTCATGATATGAGGGAATTAGGGTTTAGTACCCTTCTTCCTATACAAAACTAAGGCAACCCTAAACCCTAGTTAGGATCTAATCTACCCCTAATTACTATGTTAGGAAAGTATAGTAACAATTTAGGTTATACATGCATAAAGATAATTTTTATTTCTTGTAGACTGCCTGAATATAACTTGATGATTGTACTGCATCGATATAATTGTATGGTTCCACAATGAGGTATGTGGATATTTATAAGTAACCACATTATCAAATTCTGAAGTTTTCGGATGATTTGTAAAGTATTGAATCAAATGATAACAATTGCATGTTTTTAATTCAGTTCACTTATATTGCCACTATGAGTATCACATAAAGTGTAGAATATTCTAAACCCTAAGTTTCAACCATTGAGAGGTAATACCCATAAGTCTAGTGATGGAAAGTGATTACACCCAAGAGGGCATACCAAGCATGGGTTGGAATAAGAAATCAAAATATAAGTTTCATATGGGCCAATATTTGGTTATGAACATTATATGTTGTTATAATACTTGTACACATTTTGGTTGCATGTATGGAGTGCAAAAATGTGTACCACATTTATTTGTCGGCATTTTAGGTAGTTGATACACATGATATAAGGACATGAAGATAAACATGAAATCTAGAGAAGATATTAAATCTATGCCAAGGACATTAGTTAGATAGATGTAATACTTCTTCTCGTATATAGTTTCCTTGAAAATTCATGTAACTCCTTAGAGGAGTATCATCATTCATCTTATAAACATTTTTCTCAATCAATTGAAATTACTAATTATTAATTATTATTTCCTAAATATGGGTCTTGGAAGTTTTAGGTAATGTCTCTCAACTTTAAGGTCCTTTCTTAATTGGGGGACACTCAAAAGTAGGGGTCCTTACATTTGGTATCAGAGCCCATATTTTTAAAATAATATTTATAGTTGATAATTTCAAATAGTCCATAGAAATATTAGGGAAATTATTAGGGCATAACCTATGGTTAATGGTTTCTAGAAAGGATCATAACTTTGGAGGCTCGCAATATTTTTGTCTGCACCATTAAGGTGGTATATGGAGATTCCCTCGGCCAATGTGATACTTGCCTACCAAGAACCTAATGTTTTCCTAAAATAATGTTTCCTCTAAGTTTCTAATCTGTAATTTCATCATCTTATCATCTCTTTGCATAATAAACCATAGAATATACTACTTTCCTCATCTCAATTTATGGTTTTGAGAAGAATTAGTATTTAGGCATCCTCCTCCAATTAATGTGCATTCATGTTGAAATAATGATATAGTTATGAAAAATGTTTTCTAGCTTTTTCCTTGAAAGGGTAAACCCTATATGGAGTTAAGGTTAGTTAGGAAAACCTTAAGTGGGTAAAGGGATATCTAGAATCCTAAGGTGTTGGGGTTATTCCCTAACCTTAATCATAAACCCTAATCCTAGGTAATGGGAGCAGTGTGGGTAACATTGTAACCCACCAAAATAAACCCTAGGTTAGAGAAAATGGAGATAGAAAATAGAAATGGGTTGGTGACTCAATCTCAGTACCACAAAATTGAATACCCTAGTATTTCCATGCATGCAAGTATGTGGAGTAATGCATGCACGATTCATGTGAAGTGTTTTGAATATACATATGAAACATAGGAAATTGATGATTACATATGCATGAATATAAGATTCTCAAATCACATTTAGCTTAGGGGGGTTTCTCAACCTGAGGTGAGTCAACCCAAGAAAGGGAAAGACCTATGGGGAAGGAATGACCCTAAACCCTTGGGGTCATGTTGTGTCTAGGAAGCCTAACCTCCTCCTATAAGCCAAGAAGTCATCCTAGGTTAGGACCATCCCTAGAAGGGTGAGTTCACCAACCTCATTCTAAGATTTGAAGTAACTTTTGACGTCCTCAAGTGACCTGACTCTAAACGAAATGGGTATGATGGTATGGTATGGGTTTAAGACATGAAGGCACTTACCCCCACCTAGTATGGATTAATTGTACTTGATGAGGGGAAATGTGGTTTTAACACGTATAAAATGTGAAAACCAAGGTTATAGAAATCCTAATGTAAATATGAAAAAAAATTAAAGTACATTGAAGAAATGTAATAAACATGCATCTAAGGTATATAAGACCTACTGACACCAAGTCTAGAAAAGAAGGATGTATGTTTGGCTTAATTCTCTGGATGCATAATTATATAAGATTGAGAACCTTTTTAGAGAAATCCCATGTGAAATGTTTAATATGAAAAATTAACACGTTCAAATAAATCATATGAAGGATACCTATGTGATAGACTCTCCTTGAGAAGCATGAGTCATGAGATGTAGAAGTATAATGAAATTGGTGATTCTTGTCTTGGAACCAGGTGTGATTAATAAGAGAAACGAAATAAAGATATGACATATCAATAAACCCTAGGTAGGGTAGAGACCTAATTCAATCCTAAGGTCAAGTAGGGATGCTTAAAGGTGTTGGTATGTATGTCCTGAGAGCCAATCATATAATGATTGGATTGGCATACGTCATGATTGATTTGATAAATATCAAAGGCAATCTTCCAATTTATTCTAATTCTATCCATTATGAGATAATGATGAAGAAAATGAATGTCTAAAGAATGACAATACTCAATGACGTATGTCTTCAAGTACGTGATTTGAATAATGAGATCATATGGATGATAAGAGTATGTACATTCTTGTTAGGTCCCTATTTGTATGTCATTGTGGAAGGTCGATAGACAACAATGACACATAAAGACTAGAGTGTGTGTTGTTTGATGACAGTGTCTCATTAGTCATGGTATATGATATAAAACCAAGCACATAGATACATGTTAGAGAACATTGTATTAGATAGACCCACCATGAGAGTGACACATGGAACCATGACATGGTAGTCAAAATCATCTCTAATAGTGTTGGTGGTGATTGTGATTCTTAGACCTGAAATCACTACACTCGTCGAATGTGATTGGGTACACTTTGGCATCATCAAACGCAGTCCTGAAACATGGGTTGTTATAAAGGTGATGATTGGGTGGCTTTGAAGCATGAGATAGACTATGATTCATAGATATGGGATTTGTCCCTCCTAAGGGAGTATGATGTTTAGGCCACTTGACAAGCGAGACTAAGAAAGGCATGTGCATACACATGTGAATAAATACATGATATTGATTTCACACATATCTCAGACAGTATGCTCTATTTCAAGAAACATGAATGAACGTTGAAAGGATGGCAACTCCATCCCTTGCATTCATTGGGGATATTAGAGACAAAGGAATTATACATTCACCGGAACACCAATCACATACTTTAGGATTGAAAGTTGTTCTCTAACTTTCCATATCACTTGGGTTGCATTGATGTGCGACTAGGTACCACTCTTTGCATGTGATGTCATAAGCGTTTTATGGACATTCACTGTCAATGTGACACGGGACCTATAGGGTCACACACATAGGATTAACCTGGAAGAGGATTTTATCCATGAATGATGTTTGGATTGATGACTAAAGTGTTTAGGTACTCAATCAAACATTCAATCAATAGAGTTGACTTAGAATCATCAAGTTTAAGTGTTGAACTAACTTATTAGAATGTTAGATTGATTGAGAACTGAATTGACTGAGTTCTGTACAATCTAGACCACCAATCGACCAGTTCACAGGGTGAACTGATTGGCTCATGGTCAGTGGGACGACCGGTCCACTCTAGTGAACCCACTGGTTCAACTGGACCAAATGAGTACTATTGGGTTTTCCCAATTTGTGAGAAAAGTTTCCCTTATCACAAGTCCAATTTGATTGGGACAAGAATTGATCTTTGCATTAATTTGAAACAAAATAGGAAAGTCAATTGTAGGAAAATTTGGCTTGTGAACCAACAGGTTCACTGAGTGAACCGATCGGTTAACACAACCAACTGGTCAGTTCACTAGTGAACCGACCGGTTCTCCTACCGCACTGCAAATTATTCATGGAAAATCTGGACCCTTGTACTCCCGCACAGACTGGGAACCCTAAACCTACCCTCTACTATAAAAATAGGGGTATATGGGGCTTCTCTAGACACACAATAGACAACATCTCAAAATGACTTCTGAGAAATAGTTGCTCTAAAAAGTTGTTGTCCTCTCTAGTTCCGGTAACCAAGAGAGCCCGACCAAGTGTCGCTCGAACAGAGAGGAGGCACAATGAGGGAAAGACAACTACAGAACATCAACTGGTTGTGGGAGAGTGTGTTGGTGACTAGTACGCCAATAGAAGGGGACAACTCCTTCTAGTCCATTCTTCAAGATGACTAGAGTTCACGGTAGTCCATGTGGATTGTCTATAGAGGCAGGAGACCTCTTCCGCTCAAGAGGACGATAGTCAATCACAACCCGGGTCAAGACTAGGTGCTGCACAGATGCCTCGAAGATAGGTGGTTGAAGACTACACTTGCTGTAAGATATAGTCACTGAGCAAGCCTTAGGGTCAGGTATAACTCGCTAAAACCATCCTTCCCATTACATAGATGTCGATACAATCTGCTGGTTATGGGTTTGTGGTCAAGTAATTTTTCTACTGCCTACTCCGACCATGTAAAAACCCTACAGTGGCATCAAAGCCACGTCAATACTCTATATTTTGGGATAATCATTATGATCAGATTTTTGTTTTATTGTCTTTTATTTATTGCATATTATGTGAATATTTATACGACTAATGTGAATATCAGATTAATACCACATGATCCCAGACTAATATATACATATATGATATGGTATATATGTAATCGATACACGTCACCCTAAAATAATTTTGATGGTGGATGTGTAGTATGGTTATGGCCTAGAAACCCTATATGGATGTGTGTGGTTGGTTATGGTTGTTTGCATCTCGGTCTAAGCACCGAGCCCTCTTCTTCTATTCTAAATGTAACTCAAGATAACTTGAGATTCTCTTCTACCTTTTCTCCCCTGGAATGTAAATTGAGGTTTCACAAAGATTATGTAAAATAGGATTAGCTTTATTTCTTGTTATGATGAAGAATGAATATGATCGCTTCATGGACCGAGACGACCGATTGAGGAGCTGTTGGTGGACCGATGAGAAGCCCAGATGACTAGACGAGCCAACCATTTGGAGGATCCATACAACCAGATTGAGGAGACCAATTGACCGGTCAAGAGGTGAGCCGACCATTTCAAAGGTTGAACCAGTCAACCCGGACTGGAAAGCACATATCTTCATCAATAATAGGTTACATGTGATATAGACCTTAGATGACTATAGTTTGTTGTGGCTCTAAGGAACTATAATAGGATGGCCATAATCATCGCTTCATCATTATTGCATGTTTTCATTTGTGGGATATAACATGTGTATGATACATACTATATAAGTGGTGATTGGATACATATATGCATATATAAGCATATAAAACCCCCTCAACAAACATATTAAGTTAACGATGCCTTCCAAAAGCAGCACACATGAAAATCTTGATCGACTAAATGTGGGCATGCCTTCGTGTGGTGCACTGTCTATCTTGTGGAAGTGTGATGGTGAATATGTGGGTCTTCCTTCACAGGGTGCATATTCATTGCGTTGGCTTTAGGGTTGGACTTAATAAGGTGACCTTGATAGGATAAAGAACCTTGAGTCATAAATATGAACATGACAAGGAGTTGTGCATTACATCTATCAAGAATTTCATAAAAATGCAATTGGAAAAAGTTGCCTACATGAAAGATTCTAGTTGTGGGTGACAACCCTCGTTGGTCCATGACTTAGCTAAAATTAGGATCTTTCTCACTAGAAGGTTGTACGTTGCAATCTTCTGAATTGATAATGAGGGTTATCAATTTGAGACAAAATAGTGAAAACATTAATTAAAGACCTAATTAAATGTTGTCAATTTTCAAATCAAATCATATCAAAATAATTTTGGACTAAAATTGCAAACTTCCTTTTGGTAGAATAAATGGCTACCAACTACAATCATTTTTGTTGTGATCGGTCTTTGAGAAGGACAAGATAAATGGGAACAACTTCCATGACTGGTTTAGGACGTTGAAAATTGTTCTCACTCAAGAGAGAAAGCTCTATGTCCTAGATACACCAGAGCTAGAAGAACCCGCTCCCACCACACCAAAGGTTGAAAGGGATGCTTACAAGAAGCATACTGAGGATACCATTGATGTGAAATGCTTGATGGTGTGCTCAATGAACTATGAGTTGAAGAGACAACATGAGAACATGGACATCATTGAGATGGTTCAACATCTCAAGAACATGTATGACCAGGCATGACAAGAGAGATATGATGTTTCCAAGGCACTATTCAAGTGTGTCATGACAGAAGGAGATCCAGTAGGCCCTCACACACTCAAGATGATTGGGTATGTGGAGAACCTAACTTGACTGGGATTCCCTCTAAGCCAAGAGTTGACTACTTATGTGATACTACAATCATTGCCAGAATCCTATTGCCAATTTATGATGAACTACAACATGAACAACTTTGACAAGCCACTAACAGAGTTGTTGGGCATGTTGAGGATAGTCAAGGCATAGATGAAGAAAAACAAACCCAAATCTATGATGATGATCAGCAGAAAGAAAGGAAAGTCTAAAGGTAAGGGCAAGGGTAAAGAAAACAAAGGTTCTAATGCTAGCCAGAAGCCCAAGTCATCTTCAACACTCAAAGCCAAGGGAGGCAAATGTCGCCATTGTCATGATCCAGGACATTGGAAGAGAAATTCCCCTCTCTACATAGATGAACTAAAGAAGAAGAAGGATGGGATGAATATCTCCACCTCATATATTATGAAATAAACTTAAAATACTTCTTTATCTCAAGTACCAGATAACAGGAGATACATCTGACATATTTGATGTGAAGGATCTAAAAAGAAGTAAAGGCCTTTATGAAAGGACCAAGAAGGAAAACTCATCAAGAATGAAGCAAGTGTTACTTCCATAGATAGTAGTGCCTTTAGTTTATTTCAGCCCAAGAGGCATGTAATAGAGTTATGAACTGCTATTTCATTTTTCCAACAGAAACATTTATTATTATTATTTATACATCTTATAACGACAAGGATGTCTATCAATAAAATTTATGTTTCAATTATAAAGATATGATCTTTTATGGCGATGCCTTGTTTATCTTGTAGCACTTGGTATGCATGAGATAAAATAATAATACCTAAAAGTTATTGATGACTCAAGCAATAAATTAGCATTATCATCTAAACAAATGAATGAGAAATTCATCTCTAGGTTCCATGTTGATGGATAAACTAGACTCTCTTAGTTAATGAACCATTAAGAGATATGAATGTCTTGTTTATTGGGCACGATGGCCAGTCAATCTTCACTAGATATAGTGTGAGAATGACTATTCTATTAGGTATAATACATATTTATGTATATACATACCTATTGGAATAAATGCTAATACTTCATATATGGTATTTAATGAAATACAAATATGAATATCTTGAAGTGTTCAATAATATCATAAATGAAGAACAAACTTGGTAAAAGTATTAGTTCTTTAATATGATCAATGTATGAGATACTTAAGCCAAATGTTTGAGGACCTTGTGAGTAACTATGATAGCATATGGATATTAAAATTGCATTCCTAGAAGGAATAACCTGAAGGGTTTTATAATTCCATTAATGCAAATGCAATCTTTAAGTTACAAGAGATTAATCAATGTGATTGATTAAATACAAGCACCTCAGAACTGGAGTCTTTACTTTGATTATATAGTTAAAAGGTTTGATGAATATATCGAAATAAAGAAGGGATCTATTATTACAAATATTTAGTGGGAGTGTATTCATATTCCACATGATGATGAGGAATGAAATGTTCTAATAATAGAAACTAGTGTGGAAATACCTTCTTTAAGGGAATAAAGAGAAATTTCCTATGTGATAGGAATAGAGACCTATAGAGATAGTTCTTGAACATCTCTTGACCTGATAAAGAGAGAGCATACATTGGCAGTCTATGCTGAAGGGTTCAGTATGCAAAGATTTAATGGGAGAAAACTTGTCCATATTACATGGAGTTAGTCTCTCAGATGCCTAGTATCCCAAATTCTTATGAAGAATAGGAACACATAGATAGATGCCTTATGCATTTGCAATTGGATATATCATGTATGTAATCATCCCATTGTCTTGTATGTATCAGACATGACAAGAAAATATATGCATTCATCATCTTGTATGTATTGGACATGACAATATGATATGCTCATCCAGTTATCTCATATGTAACAGACATGATGAGTGGATGTATGTCTACTTCTAGTGAGAGTAACTAGAATGCCATAAATAACTTATTTAAGTACTTATGAAGTATTAAAAGATTAGTTCTATGGTAATAAAAGGAAGAGTTGAGTGTAAATTAGTTACATTGATGAAAGCTTCCTAAATGACAAAAATTGATCGCAAAATATAAAATATAAAAGTGAATATGTGTTGATAAATGGAAATGCTCTGAGTAAAAATAAAAGCCATTTAATTCTCAAAGGAATACTGAGTATCCTTGTGTTGAGAATGCCAGAGGATACCCTATGGATCTAGAAGTTCATGGTGATGAACTTATATATATAAATATATATATATATATATATATATATATATATATATATTTCCAACCATTGATGACAAAGTAGAAATACTAAGTCAAACAATGGAGCTAATTGTTAGGCAAGGAATATCAGATAACATATTACAACAACTCCATCTCATACAAAATGTTGTACAATGAGGAGATGTGAAACATGCAATATATCGACTAAAGCAAAATGTTGCTAACTCACTGGATTAGCACTAGCGCAGCAGAAACATGTTGAACATGTTTAGAGATCACTAATAATATGATTCAAAGGTGATTGGCTCCAAGTGCAAGTGGGAGTCGGTTGGTATGTATGCCCTTAGAGCCAATCATATGATGATTTGATTGGCATATGTCATGATTTATTTGATAAATATCAAAGGAAAGCTCCCAATTTATTCTGGTTCAATCCATTATGAGATAATGATGAAGCAGAATGAATGTCTAAAGAATGGCAATACTCAATGATGTATGTCTTCAAGTACATGACTTGAACAATGAGATCATGCAGATGATAAGAGTACATACATTCTTGTTATGTCCCTATTCATATGTCATTGTGGAAGATCGATAGACAACAATGACACATAAATACCAGAGTCTGTGTTGGTTGATGACAATGTCTCATTAGTCATGATATATGATATCAAACCAAGCACATAGATACATGTTAGAGAATAGTGTATCAAACATACCCACCATAAGAGTGACACATGGAACCATGACATGGTAGTCAAAATCATATCTCATAGTGATGGTGGTGATTGTGATTCTTAGACCTAAAATTACAGCACTCGTTGAATGTGATTGGGTACACTTTGACATCATCAGATGCAAACCTAAAACATGGGTTGTTATAAAGGTGATGATTGGGTGGCTTTAATGCATGAAATAGACAGTGAGTGATAAATATGGAATTTGTCCCTTCTAAGGGAGTATGATGTCCAAGCACTTGATAAGAGAGACTAAGAATGGCATGCACATGCACATGTGAATCCATATATGATATTGATGTCACACATGTCTCAGACAGTCTGCGCTAGTTAAAGAAACATGAATGAATATTGAAAGGATGACAACTCCAAGCCTTGAATTCATTCAAGATATTAGAGACAAAGGAATTAGACATTCACTGGAACACTAGTCTATTACTACAGACTGTAGGATTGAAAGTTGTTCTCCAACTTTATATGTCACTTGGGTAGCACTGATGTGCGACTAGGTACCGCTCTTTGCTTGTGATGTCATAAGCTAGTTATGGACATTCACTGCCAACGTGACATGGGACCTATAGGGTAACACACATAGGATTAACCTAGAAGAGGAGTTTATCCATGAATGATGTTTGGATTGATTACTAAAGTGTTTAGGTACTCAATCAAACATTCAATCAATAGACTTGACTCAGAATCATCAAGTTCAAGTGTTGAACCGACTGATTAGAGTGTCAGATTGATTGAGAACTAAATTGACTGAGTTTTGCACAATTTGGACCACCAACCGACCAGTTGACTTGGTGAACCGATCGACTCATGGTCAGTGGGATGACCTGTTCATTCTAGTGAACTGATCCATTCAACTGGACCAAACAAGCAGTGTTGGGTTTTCCCGATTTGTGAGAAAAATATCGCATTTCACAAGTGGAACAAGAATTGATCTTCGCATTAGTTTGAAATGAAATAGGAAAGTCAATTGTAGGAAAGTCTGTTTTGTGAACTGACAGTTTCCCTGAGTGAACCGACCGGTTCACACAACCAACCGACCGGTTCACTAGTGAACTGACCGGTTCGACTGTCGTAGTGCAAATTATTCATGGAAAATCTAGACCCTTCTACTCCTGCATAGACTGGGAACCCTGACCCTTCCCTCTACTATAAATAGAGGGGTACAAGGGACTTCTCCAGACACACAACAAACAACATCTTAGAACAACTTTTGAGAAATTGTTGCTATGCAAAGTTGTTGTCCTCTCTGGTTCTGATAACCAAGAGAGCCCGAGCAAGTGCCGCCCAAATTGGGAGGAGGCACAGTGAGGGAAAGACAATTGCAGAACAACTAGTTGTGGGAGAGTATGTTGGTGACTAGTATGCCAATAGAAGGGGACAACTCCTTCTACTCTGTTCTTCAGGATGACTAAAGTTCCTAATAGTTCATGTGGACTATCTATAGATGCAGGAGACTTCTTCCTCTCAGGTGGATGATAGTCAACCACAGTCCAGGTCAAGACTAGTAGCTGTATAGACGTTGTCGAAGACAGGTGGTTAAAGACCACACTTGCTGCTAGGTATAGTCATTGAGCAAGCCTCAAGACCAGGTATAACTCACTACAATCATCCTTCCCATTACATAGATGTTGATGTGATTTGTTGGTTATGGGTTTATGGTCAAGTAATTTTTTTTTGTTTCCACTGCCTACTCCGACCACGTAAAAACCTTACAAAAGGTACATAAGACCCAAGGGGTCAAGAGAGATGATGTCCTAAGTACATAAGGCCCATGGGGTTAGGAGAAAGACATTTAGGTGTATGCAAGGCCCATGGGGTCAGGAGATTGGCCACCTCCATGAGTGCATAAGGCCCAAAAGGGTCAACGTGAAAGGCACTCCATAAGTACATAAGGCCCATGGGGTCAAAGGGAAGATCACTCCAAAGGTACCTATATCCTTAGAGACCTTAAGGGAATGGCTAAGGCTAATAATACATGAAAGAATACGAGAACTTATGGAATAATGGTTGAAATAGAATTTGAAAGGGAAATCTACATGAACTCCATAGTTCTAAGAAAATCACTTTCACTTTGATTTCATGAAATTTAAGGAAATTCATGGGATTAAATGTAATCATGGTTTGGAGTCATTGTTAAAGATGATTCAACTAGGATCCAAATTTATTTAATAATAAATAATAATTAAGCATTTCCATTTATTGTATACAATGTTTACAAAATGAATGTTGATGATCCTCAAAGCAGTTACACTAATTTCCAAGGAAAATATATACATGAAATATATATAAATAATATCATATTTTATGAATTAATGCTTGAAATATAATTTGAAAGGGAATGCGCATAAACTCCAGAGTTATAAGGAAATCACTTTCCCTTTGAGTTCATGGAATTTAAGAAAAATTGTGGAATTAAATGTATTCATGGTTTGGATTCATTGTTAAAGATTATTCAACAAAAATTTCGAATTTAAAAGATAATGTTTGGGTACACTACCTATAAACATATAATAGGATGAGCTTCGCATTTGGGCAGCAACCAAATGCCTATTAATCTTTCATGAGGGTGATAGATTGGGTAGCCACATGTGATATATGTAATTGATACCTGAGAATGGATATGGTAAGCTGTAATTATGACATAATTTGGGGTATGTAGGTGTTACCTCACCCTCACATGAAAATTGATGAATAATAGATTTGAAACCTAGTTGAAAATACAATCACCAAATGAAAATGAAATCCTTATAAATAATACCATGCAACAAATGATACCCATGGATTAAATTTAGGTTCCAACCTCAGTAATATGAAAAAAATTGGTATCAACGAAAGTTATAAAGATAATATCGCTAAAACCTATTCAAGAAAGATTGCTAGACCAAAGGTTTGAGGCTAATATGGGTTATCGTTCACCCTAACCTAATTGGTTCCTTTTTCAGGTGGGATGAATGTAAGATCCTTAAATTTGGTAAGTTTATATTCTGTAATATCAATTCAAAAATAAGGTATTGATATTCACATAAGACAATCAAAATAGTGACATTAATAATATACTTTGATTGAATTGGATTCTTAGTCCTAGACTTAGAGTAAGTCTCCAAATTTAGGAAATAATGTAACGTTGAGGAAGTATATGAATATGAATCTTTAATTGACAAGCCTTAATTTCGTATTTATAAAGATAATTAATCTCATGGACCCTTTAGAAGGTCCAGGGTATGAGCCATGGGCCTTGGGACCCAATTCAAGTTCATTTGGGTAAAGTAGGGTTTACATATAGGTCCTTGAAATAATAATGAGGAGTTTGATAGATCATGCTCATGATATATATCCACAATAATTTTAGTTGATGGTTAATTAGAAAATAAGATAATTAAAGAATTTCTGAAAGATTCTAAGTTGTTGCATGACCTATATAATTAATTAGCAATTGTCTAGTAATTAATTAAAAGGCATGGTTTGATGGTCTAATGGAGTAATTTGGAGATAATCTCTTGCCTAGGAGATGATAAGACAAATAGGAAGATAATCCCAATACTTCGTATTAAACTGAGATATATAATAGATTGAATTTTTATTTAACTATTTTAGAGTATCATCAAAAAGGAAAAAAAAGAGACAAGGAACTAGAGCCCAACCATACTCTAGATCTGTGGAACACACGGGCAAGCGGTATCATTCCCGTAAACAAAAAAAGCCCAGGAGTCATGGACTCCTCGCTCTCTTGCCTCACACGCACATCTCTCTCTCCCTCAGTCACTCCAACTTGCAACAAACTCCCAAGATCTCCTAATCATCTCCCGCAACCAAACCAATCATTACAAGTGGATATGAGACCAGTAAGAGCTGACTTTATCGATGTAGATAATAGCATATTATCCACACTGCCTTATCGGGGTTTATAGAGACACAATCCATACCCTAGTTCCTATATAAGGAATAAAGGGCCTCTATCCAGCAATGAATGTGAAACCAAAGCATCCTATAACACAAGAGCATACCCCCAACACTTTTCTTCTCCTCTCCTTCCTACACACAAGAGAATATGCTATCAAACTTCCTTGGTTGGTCCCAAACCATGACAAAAAGAATCCTAGAGGCTAGGAGTACATAAACTACCAGGATGGTGTGTAAGATCCACGAGAATACCCTAGTGCTTCTATGATCTATTCCATGATTCTAGGTAATGTACACGATACCAAACTTAGCTTACAACAACCTATTTTATTGGAGCTCTTATGGGCCCCTATCTCTCGCATCCCAAACCATTACATGTCATCCCTAGAACTTTTCCATGTTCAGAAAGGACTAAAGGAGGTTCCCCAGCCTCCTGGTACACTTCAAATTCCTGGATCCATGGATTCAATCCCGTAGTTGACTCACCCATGGTTGGGTTCGAGTTGTTCCTATGAGGAAGATGATCAAGGAGCATATTACGTAAGGGCCTTTGGCAACATATGCAAAGGGAAAGGAACCTACTATCTTTTCTCTACACCCATACCCGGATATGCAACCTTATAGAAGGGGTTTCTTTGCTAACATGTCATCATATGATTGGCCCATGTAGGTTTAACTTGCATTAGTTCTAGAAAATACATTGTAGCTCTGATTATGGTAATATATGAATTTGATCAAAAAAATTGTGTACAATTTGAATAAAATAGTTATAGAGTCCAGTAATGCTTCGTGTTCCAAATATATAGCTAATACTTGATTATGAGGTAATAAATATAAATAAAAACACTAGATTTGATTAATATATTACTCAATCAATATGTTTATTTTATAACATAAACTGCTACTATTGTATAATGTTGAGATTCCATGGTCGTAGATTGGATTTAGATGATAATGAATAATGATATAAGTTTCAAGTAAGAAACATGACTACTTAGGGGTTAAAATCAATGTTTATAACTTGATATGATGTTAACCCACATAATCAGCTCTATGTGTTCATAAGGACATATTATGATCAATCTAGGACTCAGGGTTACATTGATATGACTGTCATGCTTCTAGTTGGAATATGTGTTTAATGTATCTTATAGATGCATAGATTAAATGGAAACCCCACATCTTATGAATTAATGTTGATACTATGATTAATTGATGTAACATAATTTAGTCTGATGTTGTGATAATATAATGATCAATCCACAAATTAGGATTACACCTATTACATTAATTAGGATTTATGATCTTTAGGAGTCATGATATGAGGGAATTATTGATCTGCCTGAATCACACGTCCGGAATACGGAGGTAGATTCAGAAGGAATCGAACTCTTAAATTTATAACCCGAAACCTTCTAGGCCCCTGTAACTTTTATTACGGGTTCGAAGTAGATATATGGGGTCAAACACAGGGATATGGGGACGTTTAGGACACCACATATCTCGTTCTTGAGTCAGATAAGCTAAAAGCAATAGTCGATAAAAGTACGTGCTAGAACTAGTCTAGCGGGTTGTCGCGATTTAAAACAAAACAAAGAAAATAAAATAAAATAAAATAAAACATAGCTCGTGGTTATACTAATCAGAGAAAGAGAGTTCCTGGCTATATAACCACAAACAGGGTAGTCTATGTACTCATTCTCGGCCGTAGACAACCCTCAGACACCTAAGCAAGCATCTAGCACGCACAGTGGTATCTGTCATGTGGGGTCATCCCACTCGCTCTCGCGATGCGTGACTAAAACCATCAACGATATGTCATCGACCCTCTCTCGAGGAATGACATACCAACACCTTGGAATATGCTAAGTTCCCTCTCGGGTCTTAGGATATTCGGGGGTGTTAGGAACAGAATACCTTGGATCGTCCTCCTCTTGGGATCGGATCCAAACTATCATCTCTTAGCTATTTCTACAATGGATCTCTCGATACAGGCAGAAATAGCAGTTCAAGCGAGTAAGAGATCAACCAAACTAAAACCTACAGCTTTACCAAACGACACCATCATACAGTAATTGCTATTTGCTATCACCGCAGAAATACCATTTGTATATAAAAAAGTTAGTTTTGGATGGGGAGCTGTGGGATGCATTTACGGTGACTGTCATCTACCACACACCCTCGCTTCTCTTCACTACTTAAATCACAGACAGATGTATCATTTTTCAGAAACTTAGTCCATTGAACTTACGGGTGAGGCAAATCAGAGGTCGAATCGAATGAAACCTCAAGTTGATCGACCACCACATGAATAATCACAAAGAGAGGAGAAATTGAACTGATACTGAATAGTTAATTGGTAACCAGATAGAGAAACTAACCACAGATCGAGTTTGTATGTTGAGGAGGCAGAAGGATGACCGGCGGCCACGATGTCCTTGTCTAGCTCCTCTGTAGGGATGGCGAGATCGGAGCTTCTGGTGAGGAAGAGGAAACCCGATAATGTGCATCTGCTACTTCTCCTTCCAGTCGCCCTACTTCTCTGCTCACCGCCGCCATGCTTTTCCCCTTCCTGCCGCCCTGTTTTTCCCCTTCCCGCGGCCGTGCGAAGGCATGAAACCAGATGCGCGGACTGTTTTTCACCTCTCTCTTCGCGCCGTGAATGAACTAGTGAATTAGAAAGGATCCCCCCATAGGGTTTGGGTCCTTCTTGCAAACAATCTTGACCATTAAATATGTACGGAAGATCTTGGTCATTCATTTATGCTGGTTTTTATTTTACTTCTAGGGTGGATAAATATATTTGATGGCGGGAGAGAGGGTGAGAGGAGTGGTGCGGAAGTCATTGTCCTCGTGGTGACGGTATTTAGGGGTAGCGCCCGTTGCTTCTGCATAGTCGTCAAATCCGAAAAATTGAACCCGTTGAATGTGGCCCCCTCTTCTAGTAGTGGCAGGTTGACGTTGGCGAGGTGCGATGAAGAGTAGACCATGGTTGGGGAAGAGGAAGCAGAGAAGGGAAGTTGAGGTCGCGATAAAGATCACGGGCCGCTGGTGAGGAGACCGCAGGCGCAGTGTGGGAGAAGCCACGGTCGTGGTTCTGCAAATCACGATCGCGGTCGTGAGGAGCCGCATTCGCGATTTAGAGAAGGTAGCATGTCACGGTTTCAGAGAAACCATTGCTGCAGTGTGCGGGGGCAGGAGGAGCAGGATGTGCTACTGGTCATGGATGCGAGGAGAGTCACGGTAGTTGCTTGCAAGTCATAGCTATAGTGAAGGGTAGACCGTAGTGTGACTGATCGTGGCCAGGGGAAAGAAGCCGCGACCGCGGTTAAGGTTGTGAGGAGAATCGCGATCATGACACTTGGGGGAGATAGGTCACGATTATATGTGCATGGTCGCGGTTTTGGAGGACTACAGGCTGACGTGTCTGAGGTTGCTATTTATTTTGGTCACGATTATAGGAACCACGGACAGGTGGTCACGGTTATGGAAGGAGTAGAGCCTCGTCATGATTGTTGGGAGGTCACGATCATGCTGGGGTGATTATGGGAGGTGATATAGAGGGTGGAGAAAGGAGGCGGCATAGAGCGGATTCGGACCTCGAGTGTGTTGTGTTGTAGGCACTGCTAGAGGAATCGTGGTTGCGATCCTGGTGAGTAGGTAGTGGAGGTCGCGGTTGTGAGGAGGGCGATGCCATAGGGGTGGAGAAGGAAGAGTAGCAGAGGAAGAAGAGGGTGGTCGTGGGCAGGCAATGGTGGGAGGCGGCAGAGGTAGAAGGTGAGGTGTTGGCATATGATGAGCAGTCGCGTAGGTGAGGATGTGCTGTCGATCGCGATCCAGGGATGGTCATGGTGATGAGGATCCAGGTGGGTCACAATGATATTCCGCAGTCACGAGAGGAAGGCGTGGGAAGATCGCGAGGTCGCGGTCGGGTGTTCATTGCCCCTGATGTGTGCGCGAGGCAAAAGGTGAAGTGGGGTCGTTGTTAGGGCAGAGAAACAGGAGTAGGGAGTGGGGGTCCACCGGCTGGTTGAGAAGAGTCGTGAGAAGGAGAGGAGGCAGTGCGTGAGGGGAAAAGAAAGGTCGCTGACTGCCCCTTTGACCAGAGCTAAACAAAGGCTAACAAAGGCCCAAAAGGTTGGAATTGCATTGAGATCAGGCCCACGAGCTCCAAATAGCCTGCATTAAAATAGGATAATACCCAATTAAAAATAGAGATTAATATTAATAGGGTTGAGCATAGATGTACAAAGGTTTGGACAATGAAAGTAGGTACTTAAAGTCAAACTGGGCCCAGAGTAAATGATAGGACAGATATGATCGTTGTACGAAATATCAGGCAGTATAATTCACTGGGCCACAATTTAGCAGAGAGAGAGTATGTAAATATAGTTCATCTGTGCTTGGTGCATGCTAGTCCAACATTGGCTAATCAGCTACGTTATTGGCTATTTTAACTACACTACCTATGAGAAGATAAAAGGTAACAAAACATGAGCACTATTGGGCAAATTAAGACTAAAGTGACATGAAACCATAGATAAAATGCATGAAAAATATGTGCAGATTTGGGTGTTATCAACTACCCCAAGCTTAAAACTTGCTTGTCCTCAAGCAAGACTATTCTCAAAGAACAAAAGATAACATCCAAATTAAGCTTGGCAATAGATGATAAGGTTAAGAAAAACAGTTTAAAGCATCAATACTCTTGATCCATGTCATTTCAGAACAAACTCCCGCGAAATCAGCCACAGCCCTACCAAAGCAAGATCAAAAGACTGTCCATGCAAGATTAAGCAAATTCACTATAGCCTGTCGATACTCATGAGGGTTTGAATCATAATTATTAAACATGAAAGAATTGACACATAGGTGATCACACGGGTGATGAGCAACGATCTATCATCATGAATCTGTGCATACCAACTGGGAACAATGCCCCTGTTACTTATTCATGTCCTTAAGAAACAAAGCAAAAAGACTCTAATGACTTCTGAGGATCTTGATCTGTGTCAGATTGGTCCATGTAGCGAGTAACAATCCCTGCAGTCCAAACCAGTTGGTCCAAAGCAGTGAGACGAACTCCTTGTACTGTGCTCGAACCAACCCTGCTACTGAGATGATCTCATAGGTCACATAGGGGTTCCTAATGACTCTCTAATGAGCTTTTGGAATGATACTACCAGGCACGACATACCCGTGTTCGTGAGCGCAATCATACACCGACTGGGCACCATCCTCAACTCTCCTAAAAGAGAAAGCAATTCTCATTTATTGTTCACACTTAGGCTTTTATCATCTGCATTCTATTTCTAGGCTTGGGTGAGAACCATATAGATATTTTGGGATTTTGTGGGCGGCCAAGCCTCTTTTTGCAAATTTTTATATTTTTCATCAATCTAATGTGAGAGGGCACGTAGTCCATCAAGGAAAAACACTTCCTCTTGATCATATCTCAAAGCTCATCATGATCCACTTGACACATGTGTGAAAAGTTGCAATTATGATTGAAGAATCCTTAGAATATAGGCAAGGTTGTGAATTCACAGTTAGGAGTCTTTGATCATGTTTTAGCTCATTCCAACGGTCCTTTACCATGGATTCGCCATTCATGACATAGATCAAGGGAATTTAGCTTTACGCTATGAAAAAGGGACATAACCTTAGATTTATTACCAAACTCAAGAAAAGAGTCAAAGAGCAAGTCAAGCAAAAGGTCAATCAATTTTTAAGATAAAAACTATGCATCTAGGCATAAAGTCAATCATTTATCTATTAGACTCACACCATATAGCCATAATTGCAAAGCTAAAAAGCTAATTTTTTTGAAAATTTTAAAACTAAATGTAGGAAATAAGCATGCATGCAAGAAGGGTCAAGAGAAAGAAGGGCGAAGCCCACCACCCCAAGCTTAAAATTTTGCTCGTCCTTGAGCAAGACTTAAACTTGAGATAGTGAGGTAGGAATGCATGATTTTAACAGCAGTTATTGAAGTTCTAAAGATGATGCATGGATGCAAGGATATAAAAGCAGTTAGAGGAAAGAAACTAACTAACAAGAACATGAAAAGAAAAATTTATTATAATAAAAGGGCGGGAGGGTGGGTAAGAGAAAAAAAAGGGGTGGCTGCCCCATGATACCGACACTGGGATCCCAAATCCTAAGTTTTGGGACCAGTGTCACCGTTGTCTTGCTGAAGGGTTCCGTAGTCGATCGCGATCCAGGGATGGTCATGGCAGAGGTAGAAGGTGAGGTGTTGGCATATGATGAGCAGTCGCGTAGGTGAGGATGTGCTGTCGATCGCGATCCAGGGATGGTCATGGTGATGAGGATCCAGGTGGGTCACAATGATATTCCGCAGTCACGAGAGGAAGGCGTGGGCAGATCGCGAGGTCGCGGTTGGGTGTTCATTGCCCCTGATGTGTGTGTGAGGCAAAAGGTGAAGTGGGGGTCGTTGTTAGGGCAGAGAAACAAGAGTAGGGAGTGGGGGCCCACCAGCTGGTTGAGAAGAGCCGCGAGAAGGAGAGGAGGTAGCGCATGAGGGGAAAAGAAAGGTCATTGACTTCCCCTTTGACCATAGCTAAACCAAGGCTAACAAAGGCCCAAAAGGTTGGAATTGCATTGAGATCAGGCCCACGAGCTCCAAATAGCCTGCATTAAAATAGGATAAAACCCAATTAAAAATAGAGATTAATATCAATAGGGTTGAGCATAGATGTACAAAGGTTTGGACAATGAAAGTAGGTACTTAAAGCCAAACTGGGCCCAGAGTAAAGAATAGGACATATATGATCGTTGTATGAAATATCAGGCAGTATAATTCACTGGGCCACAATTTAGCAGAGAGAGTATGTAAAGATAGTTCATCTGTGCTTGGTGCATGCTAGTCCAACATTGGCTAATCAGCTATGTTATTGGCTATTTTAACTACACTACCTATGAGAAGATAAAAGGTAACAAAACATGAGCAGTATTGGGCAAATTAAGACTAAAGTGACATGAAACCATAGATAAAATGCATGGACAATATGTGCAGATTTGGGTGTTATCAATTATGGTTTAGTACCATTATTCCTATTCTAAACCTAAGACAACCCTAAACCCTAGTCAAGATCTAATCTTGACCTAATTAGTATGTTATGAATGTATGGTGACACCTTAGGTTATACATACATACACATAATGTAAATTGCTTGTGGATTGCCTTAATATAACTTGATGATTCGATTGCATGGATGTGATTGTATGGTTTTACAATGAGGTACGTATTTACTTATGTGTGACCGCATTATCAAATGTTGAAGTTCTCTGGATGATTTCCTAATTACTAAATCAAATGATGTATTGGTTATTTAATTCAATTAAATTATAATGACACTATGAATATCACATAAAGTAAAGAATATTTTAAATCCTAGGTTACACCCATCGAGGGGTAACACACATAAGTCAAGTGAAGGACAATGATTATCCCCAAGAGGGCATACCAAGTTTGGGTTGGAATATGAAGTCAGAATACTAGTTTCATATGTGCAAATATTTAGTTGTGAACATTAACGTTTGTTATAAAACTTACTGACATTTTGGTTGCACCACACATACAGAATATAGAAATATGTTGATCATGTTTTGTTCATTGACATTTTAGGTAGTCGATACACATGTTACAAGGACATGAAGATGGGTGTGATAAATTATTCATATATATCTAGCTAATCCTACTTGGTTGCACCACACGTTCAATACATTTTAGCTAGATATATATGAATATCAAATTATTCATATAATGACACTATGAATATCACATGTTAAGTATTGTATATATCTAGCTAATCCTACTTGGCATGTCTTTAATATATTCAATAGATTTATTACCCCTCGATGTGTGTAACATGTTCAAGAAACTATGTATATGTTAATTATTTATTTGTAACTCTAAATGATCTAAAATCTATACTAGAGCTCTAAAATTACATTTTAGACATCATGAATGTTTTTCATAATTTTTGGAGGATGTTTGACCTCTAAAATAAATGAATTTCAGTAACTTATTTATAATAGAATAATCTACTGAAATAAGAAAAAGTATAGTGAGGGGTTAATGTGTAAATTACCCAAGCACTTCAATTGCTCTATATGAGCAATATAGCCCCCAATTATCTCTCATATTTCGTGATCCATTCTAGAGAAACAAAATTTTAGAGAGAGATGAGAGCTAGGTTTTTGAGAGGAGAAAGTGGTGGAGATGCTGACCTAGGGTTTCTCTATACGAGATATGATGAAATCAAGTAAGTGTAGCTTCTTTGTCTATCATTTCATGGTGAATATTCTCTCACATTTCAAGATTCCATCCCTCCATTGATTTGATTCAAAATGGTATCAAATCTTTCCCTTTTCTCACTCTTTCTTTATAATCCCCCATTTCTAGGGTTTTCGGGTTGAAAGGAAGAAGAAACTGTTGATTTGCTAGGGTTTTGATATGGATTCAATATTTTCAGAGATGGGTTGTGTTTTTAAGGTGTTTTCACACCTTAGGGTGAGTGGTTACTTCCTTTAAATAGTATATTGCATATTGATGAGTTAAGTCATCAATAATCTTCAATTGCTTAGTATGTGAGTACAAACCCTAACTTGTCTTTTGATCAAGTTTTTGCAAAATGATATGAAATGGATTCTTACTCTGTTTTGATGAATTTAGATGATAAAAATATATTAAAAATGGATACAATCCATCTTAATGAAAATTCCCTAAGTATTTGTATAGGTTATAAGAGTAAACTAAAATTTATAGTTTTCGACTATGACTGAAATTGTTGTATAATTACATATAGAAATGTGTCTATCCGAACCTCATTGATTATGAATGATTGTTTATCTATATGCATAGTACACATATGTCAGATACCATCTTAGATTCCGTGTGATGTGTATAGTGTTTTCTTGATATCTCATTAAAGAGGGTGAAACCCTAGATGAGTGGAAAGTTGAACATCTGTGAAGAGATATTGTGAAATCCATTTGAAAGTGCTTTTCTTGACATCATAGACTTTATTTATTCAATGTTTATTCTTGATTCATGATACCTAAATGAATGGCATAGAAACCCAAAATCATCTCAATTTCAGGGTTTCATACATAAGTTGATTGTATATGGATTGTTGATAACAATCTTTATTTAGTGAATGTTTATCACACATTAAATCTTTATGCGAGTAATGAGGTAAATGAAGCCCTAAGGATAGGGTGTTCAATGAATCACGTATTGTGATATCAATGTTTCTTAGTATGAGATTTTGTTATGATTAATAATTTGGTTTGTGGTAAATATTATTAGATGATCTATGAAATGAACAATTTATAGAGCTAAACTAAGATATGATGATGCAATGATTGAACTGTAAACTTAAAGAGTGAATTAGACATTTAGATGCCCTGAACACTGTAGAATCCTCACAGGATGAGGCCTACGCTGTGGGGAGGAAATGGTTTCCCAACTAGAGGTAGTCTAGATTGAGGTAAGCCAGAGCGCACCAGTAGGGTGTGGGGGTCTTGACCAGTGGGGAAGATTCCTTACAATTGTGTGGTACCCAACACCAACTGGGGATGCCGGTGGTACCTATGTTACATGTTGTAGTGATCAGTGGTCAATAGATCCATTGATGCACAATAAGCTCAAGAGCTTTGACTCACCTCCTGAGTACCCAGGTTGAGAGGTGGAGTCTGAGATATCCGACCACTCCCATTAGTCAGTGAGAGGCATACGTGTCGAGGCCCATTACAGACGGGGTCTTACTCGAGAGATAGGCTTAGGAAGTCGGGCATACTTCTAAACCTTGTATAGTGAGATTGTAGCTTGCAGTGTTTCTTTCACTTGTTGTGGTACCCCTCAAGTGGGTTCAAGGCATGATAAGATGAATGAGAGGTTAACCAAGTGTGTGCAATTATTCAATTATTCTTTGTATGTTTCTGAATCATTAGTTTTATTTGTGATTTATCAAGCATGTTCATTTATTGATTCACTCTTGTAGATATCTAGAGTATCTTGCCAAATTTATGTTTGCAAATGATTATTCTCTTTAAAGCTAACTGTTGTTATAATTGATATTAGTTGCTCAACAGTATATTTGCAATTATATAAGTTCTTTGGACTATTTCTTTGAAGTACTCATTCACTGAGCGAGTAGGCTCACCCCTCTACTCACAATTTTTAGGGATAACTCATGGACTAAAGATGTCATTGCATCAGAGTAGATCTGCCACAGGAGTTAAGTATGAGATTAGTTAAGTTCATACGGTCCTTGTCACTCTAGGTCCTTGTATAGAAGTGAGAAAGTGGTAAATGATGATGTTTATCCTTGTTTACCTAATAAGAGAGTATGTATATTTTTATCATGTCATATGTACACCAAATTGTGAGAAACATAATGAATGTTTAGATATGTATCCTTAATGTTGAGATCATATTAGAGTAATCAAGGTTTAATTCCCTTGTAAAGTTTGTTTATGTGATTGAATGTGAAAAGAAAAAGAGTTTGAGATAAAGGGAAAAAAAGTTGGGAGTGAACTTTGTATTAAGTAAAACCCTCAAACTTATGCCCTAATATCATGATTAGTGGTAATTGTGGAATGTGGGTGTAACAGCTTGGTATCAGAGCTTAGGCTGAGTTCTCAGGGACCATTAGGATAGAAAGTTAGAGTTATAAGTGTCGCAGATAGGAGTTGATGTGTATATAGCTCTGGGAGGTCTGAGTATTTAGATACCTTGGTCTGGTATCTGAATACTTAGGTTGACCAATATCAAGCTACTCTGTCTATTCTTCTCTAGATGCCCTGGCCAGACATACAGTGGGGGATGGGCTAGATAGAAACCCTAGAAATATTAGGGTTATAAGACGAGAAAGTAATAAAGGAATAAAGCATAAAGATAGTATATTATACAACCTTTGTTGATATTATTGTTTTTACTTGAGATGAATATAAATTCTCTTGTTCATATGAATTCAAATGTTCAGTTATCAGAATTATATATGGTTCTTTAAGATCATTGTATACTATGAGGTTAATTCATTTTTTTTATTCTTGATACCATATAGACCAAAAATGATTTGTAAATGATATTCTTTCCACATGATTGAGATGAATAGGAGTTGTTTAATCTTGAGTAGCTCTTGGCTTTAGGGTTGTAGGTTCGGCCTGTTCTGACTAGAAGGGTGTGTTACTAGGATCTATTGACTCCTATTAACAACTTAATGAGAGTACACTCTGAATAAATTAGACCCACATCATAGTGAGAATGTACATACACTAAGATGTTGAAATATAAGGGAAAGATTAGAATAGATAAGAATGAATTGGAACTAATATCTAAGATCTAGCTTTGGGGCCTCAGATAAGAAACCCTAAATGGGAAAAGAAGGAAGAGGGATATAGATACAAGACATACATTTGTATGTAACATACAAAATGAAGAATAAAGGATGGATAAAGAGAATTGAACTATATAACTAATTATGCCATTTTATCCAGTCTGAAATTAAGGAAAGATAAGAGAAAAGTACATGGAAAGCCAAGATATAAATAATAAATTAGAATGAATGGATCATATAATTGAGTAAAATGTAGTTATGTACTCTACAACAAAAGGAAAATAGGAGAAAAGAGTTAAGTACGCAATAAGTACATAGAAGTGAAGTTCAAAAGAATGAAAGTGAAGAGAACTAGATGAACATGTAAATTATAAGACTAGGATAAGAAACTAAGATGAAATAAAAAGGAAGTGATGGAAATGATGAGTTTGATTTAGAAAGAAGGGCTACATGATATAATAGGAGCATGGAATGTGTAATTTTATCATAAAGTTTAATGTTTTCATCCTTACTAGATTTTGATTCAAAATCTCTATTTAGTAGAAACCTAGTTGACATTAAGTGTGTTCAATAGGTTCCTAGTGATGAAATGAAACTAGTTCTTAGAAGAAGAACAAAGGTGCAACTAAAAAAATGAACAACTCTTATAAAGGTAAACTATATTCAATATAAAGGCTTGATTGAAAATGAAACTATGGTTAACCTCTACATGAACTATTTGATTCAAAATGAAGGACATGTAATGTATTATGCATAAGTTGAAGTTAGTAGGGAGAATATTGATTTAGAATTTCAACTAGAAAAAAGTAAAAAGATGATAAGAAAGTTTATATGGCATGGAATATGGAATCATTCACAAGAGTGAGAAACATGATCATAAAAGATAAGTAAAAGTAAATAATGACATAGGGAAGAGTAGCAAATAGGTAGCCAATGATAAAAAATAAATAAGGGGCTGAAACATGAGAGAGTTATATAGATGATAAAATAGAGAGATTGAGAGATGTGAGGAAATAAAAAATAGTCTAGTCTCCTTGATGATGACTAATACGGGAATTATTTTAAGTGAATACTTGAAGGTTATAATTCTATGTATCAAAATCAGCTTCTCTTCAGTATCCTCCTTAGTGAGTGTAACATGGATGAAGTGATAAGGAAATAAATCATAAACGATACACAACCATCATGAGAGACACATCTATTGAATATATTAATGACACATAAAATGATGATGAAACCCTAGCAGCGTAGATCAAGAAAGTAATCTATCAAAATGGTCAAGTAAGAGAAAGAAAATTCAAGTGGTAAAGACAAGGAAGACATTAGTAAACCTCCAGAGAGATAAGGTTTGCATATTGAAATAAGGGAGTAAAATCATGTCACAATAACATCATGTTATTGATAAGGATCAAACCCTAGATACTTTAGGGTTGTAACAGTTAAAGGGATGATGATAGTGATTTGACCTTGAGCATGAACATCTCTATGAAATAAAATCCTGAGATCATCAATATGAGAAGAAAATAGCAGTTATAGTATTGATGGGTTCAAAGGGTGCAAATGTGAAAGATAGATAAACAATATGGAAATGAGTATGACCAAAGGATAAGAAATAGATTTGAAATATAAGAAGTGTGATTTGAACAAAAGGAGAAGTGCAACATGAGGAAAGTGTAATCTAAAATAAAATCTTACAGTAGTAGCAATAATGATGAATAATCTATTCTTACCTTGAATGTTTCGATGTTAGGGATGTTTATTCTAGATGATAAAAATGAGAAGGATAAGTAAGAAGAAGTTGTTAGGCATAAGAAGAGAAATCAGAGAAAATAAATGGATTTTAGAAATATGTGAATTTGTTTTAAAGAAGTATAGTTTGTTGAAGGCATATCAAGGGATGAAAATTTGTTTTACATATGACTTCAATTGTACATGTGTGAGCAATATACTAAATTGGAATGAGTTTTATGGTTTCAATTATTCATATCAGTAGTCTGACTCAGTTTTATACAATTATTGTTACTTCTAGTCTTGCAATTTATGAGTGCTTTCTATTAGAGTGGAAAAATAATGAAATTCAAAATAGAAAGGTGAATTGTCTTTAATAAATTTGATGTGATGCACAAAAATAAGTACAGATTGAAGTATATGAATTAAGATAGTGGAATCAGATTACCAATACCAAGGCAACATATCAATAGGGTATGTCATGATTAAAAACATAGTTGTTTATCTATCTCTTTCCTATTAATGATTGTGACAAAAAAAATCTTCTTCTATCGTTGAGAAGGCTTGCTTAAAATATGTTATGATTAGAAGAGAAATAGATGACTCAATGTTGAGAATAATATTCTAATATGAGATACAAGAGTATAGTGACACACACGATTTATGAAGTTTAAAAGAAATTTGAATATACTTTGTTTCAATATTCATGTTTTGGGGATAGGAAATTTTTAGGGGGTGAGAATTGTTATGACCGCATTTGTGCTTAATTGGTAAATTAGGGTTTACCTGAATGATTACATGCTTGATTAGATTGAACATTGTTTAGACTTGATTCATGATAGTAGATCAATTATGATGTTTCAAACCTAACAAGAAACTCTAATTATGATTTTAGTTTGAAGAATTAGGGTTTCATTAATGTAAAACCTAATCGGCAAAAAAATTAGGGTTTTGATAGTACATGAATATGGAATTTGATTAGATAGCAGTGTGGTAAATGATTTTTCATATTTTCTATGTATATTGTATTTAATTGAATTTTGTATATGATATGGATAACTCAATTATGCATGTTGGAGAAAACTTTCAGAATATTTGGATGTTCATTGAATGTGGTTCTCGATCGAACTATAATTCGACCAAAATGCTGATAGAGTGTTGTTCAACAGTGTATTGTTTGATTGTTAATTATTTATTTGTAACTCTAAATGATCTGAAATTTATACTGCTATGAAATTACATTTCAACCATCATGATAAATTTTCATAATTTTTGGAGGATGTTTGACCTCTGAAATAAATAAACTACAGTGACTTATTTATAATAGAAAAATCTGTTGAAATAAGAAAAAGTATAGTGAGGGGTTTATGTGTAAATTACCCAAGCAACCCCAATTTCTCTAAATGAGAAAGATAGAACCCAAGTATATCTCATATTTTTTGATCCATTCCATAGAAATGAAATTCTAGAGAGAGAGGAGAGCTAGGGTTTTGATAGTAGAAAGTAGTGGAGATGCTAACCTAGGGTTTCTCTATCCAAGATATGATGAAATCAAGTAAGTTTAGCTTCTTTGCATAGCCTTTCATGGTGAATATTATCTAACACGTCAATATTGTGTCCCTCCTCTGATTTGATTTGAAATAGTATCAAATCTTCCCCTTTTCTCACTCTTTCTTCATAATCCACTATTTCTAGGGTTTTAGTGTTGAAAGGAAGAAGAAACCACTGATTTTCTAGGGTTTTGATATGGATTTGAGATTTTTAGAGATGGGATGCATTTTTTAGGTGTTTTCACACCTTAGGGTGAGTGGGTACTTCATTTAAATAGTAGATTGCATGAAAATGAGTTAAGCCATCACAAATCTTCAATGGCTTAGTATGCGAGTACAACCCCTAAATTGTCTTTTGATAAAGTTTTTGCAAAATGATATGAAATGGATTCTTCCTCTATTTTGATTAATTTTAGATGATAAAAGTATATTAAAAATGGATACAATCCATATTAATGAGAATTCCCTAAGTATTTGCAGAGATTATAAGAGTAAACTAAAATTTAGGATTTTCAACTATGACTGAAATTGTTGTATGATTAAATAGAGAAATGTGTCTATCTAAATCTCATTGATTATGAATGATTATTGATCTAAATGTATAGTACATATATGTCAGATACTATCTTGGATTTCATGTGATGTGCATAGTGTTTGCTTGATATCTCAGTAAAGAGGGTGAAACCCTAGATGAGTGGAAAGTTGAAAATTTGTGAAGAGATATTGTGAAATCCATTTGAAAGTGCTTTTCTTGACATCATGATTTTATTTATTCAATGTTATTCTTGTTTCATGATATCTCAATGAATGTCATGGAAACCCAAACTCAGCTCAATTCTAGGGTTTCATACATAAGCTGATTGTATATGAATTATCGATAGAAATCTTTATTTAGTGAATGTTTATGACACATTAAATCCTTCTGTGAGTAATGTGAGAAGTGAATGAGGTAAATGAAACCCTAAGCATAGGGTGTTCAATGAATAAGTGTTGTGATATCAATGTTTTTTAGTATGAGATGTGGTGATGATTAAAGGTAAATATTACCAGATGATCTATGAAATGAACAATTTATAATGCTAAACTAAGATATGTTGATGTGATGATTGAATTGTAAATTTAAAGAGTGAATTAGACATTTGGATTCCCTGAACACTATAGAATCCTCACAGGATGAGGCATGTGTTGTGGGGAGGGAAACAGTTTCTTGACTGGAGGTAGTCTAGATCGAGGTAAGCCGGAGCGCACCAGTAAGGTGTAGGGGTCTTGACCAGTAGGGTAGACTCCTTACAGTTGTGTGGTACCCAACACCAACCGAGGATGCCGGTGGTACCTATGTTACATGTTGTAGTGATCAGTGGTCAGTAGGTCCACTGATGCACAATAAGCCTGAGGGCTTTGACTCACCGCATGAGTACCCTGGTTGAGAGGTGGAGTCTGAGATATCCGGCCACTCCCATTAGTCGTCGAGAGGCAGACGTGCCGAGTCCCGCTACAAATGGGGTCTTACTCGAGAGATACTCTTAGGAACCCGAGCATGCGTGTTATCTTGTACACTGAGATCATAGCTTGTTGTGATTCTTTCACATGTTGTGATACACCTCATGTGGGTTCATGGCATAATAAGATGAATGAGAGGTTAACTAAGTGTGTGCCGTTATTCAATTATTCTTTATATGTTTCTAAATCATTAGTTTTCTTTGTGATTAATCAAACATGTTCATATATTGATTCATTCTTGTAGATGTCTAGAGTATCTTGCCAAATTTATGTTTGCAAATGATTAGTCTCTTTAAATCTTACTGTTGTTATAATTGATATCCGTTGCTCAACAGTATATCTATAATTATATAAGTGCTTTAGACTATTTTTTTTGAAGTACTCATTCACTGAGTGAGTAGGCTCACCCCTCTACTCACAATTTTTTGGGAAAACTCATGGACTAAAGATGTCACTACATCAGAGTAGATCTGTCATAGGAGTTAAGTGTGAGATTAGTTAAGTTCAGTCGATCCCTATCAATCTATCTCCTTGTATAGAAGTGAGAGAGTTGTAAATGATAATGTTTATCCTTGTTTCCTTAATAAGAGAGAATGTATATGTTTAGCATGTCATATGTACATGGAATTGTGAGAAACAAAATAAATGTTTAGATATGTATTTGTAATGTTGAGACCATATTGGAGTAATCAAGGTTTAATTCCCTTGTAAAGTTTGTTTATGTGATTGAATGTGAAAAGAAAAAGAGTTTGAGATAAAGGAAAAAAAATGGGAGTGAACTTTGTATTAAGTAAAATCCCCAAACTTATGCCCTAATCTCATGATTAGTGGTAATCGTGGGATGTGGGGTAACAACTTGGTATCGGAGCTTAGGCTGAGTTGTCAGGGACCATTAGGATAGAAAGTCAGAGTTATAAGTGTGTCAAATCTCACTTTAGGTTTCCAAACCATTAGTATCCACATCAATACATGATACTAATAATGACATTTCCCCATGACATACATAATAGCAATATGATTCTTTGATCTTTCCATGTGTGTATATGTCACCTCGTCGATTGTGACGAAGTGTTTTCCTTCCTTCTTTTTTGGAGGAGCAAACTCGTGTGTCTTGAAGTATCTACACCATTGAAGACTTTGTTCCATGCTTTCTTCGGTCCTTGTTGATCCATTGTTGGTGAATTAGGTTGAGTACTGCGATGGAGAGGGGAAACCCCCACCAAAGAGGAAGACTACATCACCTTCCTGATCACTGCCAATTGCTGGAATCTCCCATAAACCCTAAGAGACATATGTGTAAGTAAGTATGTAAAAGCATACTCATATGATAATCAATATGCAAAATATACCATATACAAAATATACACTACTTTTACACATGATACACACATTATGAAACTAAAGTAAATCAAAATTTAAATCACTATATATTGATGTTATATAGTAATTGAGTTGTAAGCTTGTAACATTTGAATTTTTATACTACACATTGATATGAATATTAGTATATAAGTATATACAACTGGCACACCGAAATACAAAAAAGTATATAAAATGTGTCTACGCTAATATGTACAGAAAATATGATATGCATATATGCTGGTACACTTCTTATAAGGCTTAAGAAGTGTGTCCTTATCCGTACAAATCCTAATCATAAAATTTATAAACTTACCTCTTGTTCACAAACCATATGAATGAAAACAATATCGTCTAGATTAGATGCGTATAAAGAATTTGGGTCCAAATTTCCTACTCGCTCTGCCCATGTAATTCTATAGAGTAGAATTCTGTCGGGTTTGCGGGTCGATATGTGGGTCAAATCGCGTTAGTCCAGACTAATGCTCATCCTATTTAGAACTGATTTAACACTTAAATCTCCATGGATAGAGATAATTAACATAGTTGTGGGTCATAAAAGGTTGACTGGATTTTTTACAAACAAATACAAAACCAATATAGGCTCAAGTTTTGGTCACTCTGTTCAATCAGAACCAACCTAGTTTGTTAGATTTATAACATGGAATTGACTTGGACTTCAATTTCTATCATCGTGTACAACCCAGAACCAACTCGGGTTTGTCAAAATTTCAGTTTTGTGTAACTATAATTTGAAACTAACCTGAACTCATATTTGTCCAAACCCAAAATTGAATTGGTTTGTGAAATTTAGATCTTAAACCAATCTCGACTGAATTTTGACCAGTTTACTTGAAACCAGAATTGACATGGACCGTCAAAGCCATGGCCCTGAACTAACTTTTTCCAAATTGGATGCGATCAGGTACACATGTTCGACCGTATGATTGTTAGTTTGACTTATATTTTGAACTTATACATCTGCTAGAACAAACTAAATTTGGAATAATTTTCATTTGGTCAGCGCTGCATTTAAAATTGCTGAAAATGTGAATCAACAACACTCATGATTTTCTGAAACTAAATTTTTAAATCTGACACAATTTAAATGAATAGTTTATGGAAACTGAAATAAAAAAATGAGGACAACAAAAAACAATGAGCTGCAAAAGAAAATAAAAATAAATAAGGAAACATGTGTAAAGTTATTCGACTATTATATGATACATCTATACTACTATAAAAAGAGCGAGTTTGTTTTACTAATTACCGCCATGCCATTTTCAAGCCTTTAAAAACGTTTCTATCCAATCAGGTTGCGGTATTTCAAAATGCTCTCTTCTCCTTGAGTCTCCCTCTTCTCACGTTTTTTCTGATTTTTTCTTCTATTTTTATTTTCTATTTTTCTCACGTCAAACACGCAAACAACAACCGCCTCCACTATCGTCTCCTGTAACCAAGTGTGAGAAAGTCACACGTGGTCAATAACCACTGTAACAGACTGCACCCTCCTCCCACGATCTTCTGCATCACTACCTAATTTAGTCTACATGTGATTAGTAACCACCACGATCGACTCCAACCTCCTCCCATAATCTCGATTCACGCCCACCCAAAGCGGTACAACCGAAATGTGGATAGGGACTCCCAGAATTGCTCATCATTCTCTATCAACAATAAAATGAACCCACAGAAACTACATCTACCCACAGAGGATAAGCTAATCCTTTGAACAAGTTCAAAGAAAAAATCTAATCTTTTTTATTCAGAGACCATGGGTCTCATCTCCAAGCATGTCGTCTCCAGTGTCGGCAACATCAAGTTCGAAGATAGGCCAAAATTGGTGAGTTTTGATTCTGAATAAATGACTCAAACAACCTTCGTTTATCCTGTATTCTTTACAGTGTCTCTCCATTATTATATGTAATCCACGTGTTGTTGTTTGATCTACACCACTGGTAACCACACTGCAGCCGCAACCGGCCCGTCAGCTGTAGCAGCAGGCAGCCACCGCATCATAGAAGCGGCAAGCCATGCTACTGACCCTGCCCTTCCAACACTTCATTGTCCTTGGTCCGACTTCCGCCAGCATCAAATTTTGCTTTTGCAACAACTACAGCCAGTTGCAACTGAGGTACCTATACAGTCTGGATATGTTTAAATATGCAACGTATACATTTTCTTTCCTTTTTCAAGCATGTTGTGAAAAAAATTTGAAAGACGATCACCTACAAGCATATATTTATACTTTCATTCTTAGGTTTGACAAATATGTTGGATGTTATCAAGGCACAGGACACACCAAAAGGATGAGCAACTAGAAAATTTGAAAAACCTCAAGATACAACATGTATTAATTTTCTAACATATTGTTTTGGATCCCCCAGTCTTGACTAGGGCAATATGACTTACCTTCATCAGCCACAAAGTTGAAGGAGACAATGGACATAGTAGCATCATCTTTTTTTACTCGACAATATCATCGTCTTTATTAGAACTGTGACAAATGGGATTAAGCGTATGGCGTCATTCCTATTCTATTTTTTATGCCAAGTGATATATGAATTGTATACTTCCATGTACGTCTGAAGACATTTTGGGATTTGTCCCCCTATCTTATCAAGCAAAACGTCACACCAAATCATACCCTCGCTCATTATCTTATCTTATTATCAAAAAGTTCATTTCAGATATACTAATGCAAAGAATACATAACACTGAGTATGAATAGCATCGATAACAATAGATCCATTCAGGTTTAGGTAGTCCTCCATTGTGTATTACTTGACAAAATAATATGGTGGCTTGACCTCATTGTGAAACAGGAGCCGTCCACGTATACTACAACTGGTGTCTGTTACTAAAATTGATATATTTGGATTCTACATTGTAAATGTGATGTTTTTTAGACATACGAATTTAAATACAGAATGAGTGGTCTGGCAATAAGAAACATGATTATATCTGGATGGAAGAAAAGTGATAAAGATGAAGAATGCATCACTAGATCCTAATGATAATGTTGATCAATAAATCCTTAGTTCTTGATCTTCTTCATTCTCTAACTTCCGGTAATCACTACAACAAATATCATTTTTCACGACATAATAAAATGCCGTGAAAGGTCTATAATCATGCCGGTATTATATTTTCCCAGCATTATTTCTTATGCCGGAAAAATGCCGTCAAAAAGCGTGCCGGGAAAAGCTTTCGGCATAATAAAGATGCCGGCAAAACTCATTTTTCTGGGCACATAAAAATGCCGGAGACATTACCGCTTTGTGCCGGTTTTAACATTTTTCGGTATTTTTAAGATGCCAAAACTATGTCGTTTAAAACCATGCCGTTGAAAGTATTACTGCATCTTGGAATATACCGGAAAAAAAATCATAAAAAACGGCATGGCATAGATGCCGGAATCAACTGTATACGGCCAGAAAAATGACACCAAAACCGGCATTGCATGATGCCGGATGTCAATTCAATAATATTGGATAATGATACCAATTGGTTTTTGTTAAAAGAGATGTGAAATCCACATTATTTGATTCTTCATTAAAAACATACTATACATGGCATAAGTTATTGTAAAGACAATGCTGATAGAATCTGGAACTTAAAAAAGGTATATTATTGAATATTTATTGTTGATACACGTCTTGTTTTGCATACATCACTTCCACTCACGTACATAAACTAGAAAAATGTACTATTTTAGTTTATATAAAACATTAGAATAAAGAATACAATCCTAGTCCTCGAATGCTCCTTGCTGTCAGCATGTGGATAGACCTCCTAGAAAAAATTGCAACTTCTATTATCGCTGACTTGCGGCATTTTTTAACGTGATAAGATGTCGATGCTTGGGGTGTTTTTGGTGCTGCTTACTCCATGATACTTTCTTCTTGGTCTCTCGGCTCCAGACTTTCAGAATATAGTGGCTGGTGCAAGGAAAAATTTGTGTAGTGAGGTGCTCGTTGTAGCAAGCTAGTACAAAGTTTTGTAATATAACTGAAGATACTGAGCTAGATCAACAATGGATGGAGCTAGTTGTTTGTGTAGTTACTTTACCTCCAGATCCCAGTCTGTGGTCCACTTGACCAACAACAATATAACATGACAGTCGCTGCAATCATCTTAGCCCATATGTCCTGCAAATCCCAAGCTAAAAACAACAGAAAAATAGTATAATATGCAGAATAATGTGTGAGAAACTCATTACTCTAATGCAAATTCCAATCCAGACATGAGGTTGCAGATTGTGTGTTTTTTTAAGATTAAGTAGAGATTAAACTATGCATTGTTTCCACAATCGTGTACCTTCAAAACCATAAATATTTGAATGATGTGAGAAAACAAATTGATTTCTTTTCCTTCATATATTCAGGACCATAACTATACGAACAATATAAAAATTTAAGTTCCATCTTGTCCTTATATAAGGACTATAAATGTCTAGAACAATGCCAAAGGTTGAGTTCTTTCTTTTCCTTCATATATATTTGAACTCTGAAAATAAAAATCAATAGCTGTAATGAAATGGTACAAAAGTTTGATGCACAAGTTAATTCTAATCAAAGAACATAGCTTGTACACCCAGAACATTTGCGATTTCACTGAAGACAATGCATAGTTTGGCTTCTATAAAGACAAGGTTATGTTAAACATAAAATCAATTATAAGGCTTGACCAAAAAAAAAACAATCAATTATAAGATAAAGAATCGCTTCCAAGTAGGTATGAAACAGTATTGCACCAGTGTGATGGATGTCTTAGCATTATGCTAGATCTCGCCAAATCTACTCATATATAGTTCCATGTAACCTACATATATATATATACTTAAGCTCTTTCTTACGTTCAACTAATCTAATATTTTACTCGTGAATATCATTAAGTGCTTCAAGAGGAGTTCCTGAGAGCTACAATCAATATTGCTACTGCCATTTAGGATAGTGTACAAGTATATCACAGATAATTTTGATGGGTGTGTTGGTCAATTGGAATGTACATACCTGAACCCCTCCCCAACTAAATAACAGAGACAACAGAGACAACCGTACTTCCTCGCCAGCAAAAACAAGTAAATTCCATTAACCAAGTCAACCTGAAAAAATATCCCATGACTGATGTTATTAAGAGATTGAAGCCTTGCAACTTTGACGAACACACACAAATGCCTGATATAATTTTCACAACATATATAAATAAAACAAATAAAATTTTAAACTAAAACTCAACAATTAACTCTTTGTAATTGAATAAACTCCAAAGTGACTAATATATAAGTATTAAACCTGAATAGGCTCTCTACCACGATGCTGAGCTTGAGCACTGACTAGATCTATAGGCTATCTGCATTACATATTATAAAGGAAGCATTTGGATGGAGAGCTGGATTGCGTGTAGTTGGAAGTTACTATAATTGAATAAAAAAGGAGAAAATCATAAGAGAGAGAAATTTGAGGGGCATGTATTTGTTAAATTTCTCTCCCTTATAAACCTTTGAAATATTAGAAAACTAGCAACCCTCTCAGCAACATAAAATTTAATTAATGGAATTTTGGCTTTGATGGTTCTGAGGTAAACCAAAAACATAGATGGAAGTAATGGAGAGATGTTAATACTACAAGAGGTTTATTGTAACTATGACTAAAAGTAAATATATGTTTATATCTTCATTAGTTTGAGGGGTATTAAAGTATACAAGATTTGGTAATTCAACTTGAAAATGGGTTTTGGGTTTCTAGTACTCTTGGCATGTCTCTTTCTGGTTTCTACAAGTTGTGCTCGACTTGTAGCTACATCAATAGCTAGCGCCAAGGCTGATAATAACAAATAGTGCATCAATAGCTAGGTGGCTCTGAATCTTTTTTTGGTGGATATGATAATAATGAATAGTGCATCAATAGCTAGGTGGCTCTAAATCTTTTTTTTTTGGTGGATCGGATCGTATTCATCTTGCCAAAAAGCATAGAAAAGGGCACTAACGGTCCTATGCGAGACATGGAAAAAGCACACATCCCAAATTCCATGAAGGTGCCAACAATTTGAAAATTGCCTAGATGCTAGTGTATAGTTGTACGGAGAATATACCCCCAAAAAACTCAAAAAATGTGCTCAACAAAGCCTTATTTTGTGAAGACAATTGTGTGAATTGTGCAGATTAAGCCGACCAATTCTCGTATTTTCTCCTGCTACCGCTGGTCTTGGAATTCTTGCAGGGGATGGGGACTCTCCTAAAATTGTGGGGGTGAGAAATCATGGGCCAAAAAATGCTTCTTGAGGGCCTGCAAGTTTTCATGGAAGAAGACGACCTTCCAAACACTTGACACCATGGCCATCAATGGGTACCATAAGCATTGGGGTTGTTTGGTTGTACCTTCATAACGACCCTTACATCTGGTGCTCCAAATGAATTGGGATATGCAGGATGAAGCCTAGAAGGAAGACAAAGAGGTAGAGGATGCTCGTCGTGACCTAGTAGTGCAGAGGACCTGTGTCATGGTTCTAGCTCCTTGTAATGTAGGCGTGATCCGTGGTCTTGACCTCTCCTAAAGGAACTTTGATGTGCCACTCTCTCTGAATACGTGAATTTCTTCTCCTCTTATGGTTGAGCACAAAAGCATCTAGAAGTTGTCTAACCTTGACCTAAGAAAGTAAGCCATGTGGAGATCAATGCATTGGAGGGAGGAGAGGGGGGACAATGGACGAAGCCAAAACATACACCAAGATGGAGATTAAGACGTGCCTTATCAGGGTAAGGTGTCCTACCATGGAGAGGAGTCACCTTTTCTAAAAAGATGTGTTGTAATGTTGGCCACTAAGGGCTCATAGTGAGCCACCTTCATTCAGTCTGCAAGAAGCGGCAAGTTGAGATAGGATAGGTTCCCATCATGGAGGCTCACACCTAAAAATGCAGTGGAGAAGGAATGGGGCTGCTCGCGGGACTTCCCTACAAGAATGAATGATTTGTCACTATTCAGTCTTTGTCCAAATGAACACTCATAACATTTAAGGGTCTCCTGGATTACCCCAGGATCTAGCCTTTAGCTTGGTCGAATATCAAGACATCTTTGACGAACATCAGGCAAGGGGGAGGCGTCTAGGGTTGTGACATGTGTGGAAAATGTATAAACTGATAACATGCCACCTCTACACCCCTTGACCCTTTCCGAGAGGAAGACCATGTTTCGGACTGGTTAAAGGAAGGAATCCTAGGAAGACAAACTGCCAAAAGCCAACAACCTAGTCTTTGGGATGAAAAAATCACTAAACATTAGAGAGGGAAGGTTGACCAACTCCCTCTATGGCCCCTCCTGAATCTTCTTCCTCAATGCCAGATCAATCATCACCTCAGGTATTTAGATATTCCTATCAGTTTAAGGAAAGGAACTAGAACATGTACCAAACATTTGATTGGGAATTTCTGTACTACTGCTCAGCTGGGGACTAACTTTGTCAATTTTACTGCTGCTCTTTCTGTTGTTTCTATTCCTAAAAATGCTTCTCAGGCTCTTAAACATCCAGCTTGGCATCAGGCCATGGAAGCTGAGATGCATGCACTTTCTGATTGTAACACTTGGGAGTTGGTTGATCCTCCCACTAATTGTTCTCCGGTTGGATGTCGTTGGGTGTTTACTATTAAATATCAACCAGATGGCACAATTGAGCATCTCAAGGCTAGGCTTGTTGCTAAGGGCTACACACAGAGTTACGACGTCGACTATTTTGAGACTTTTTCACCTGTGGCCCGGCTGAATTCAGTTCACATACTTATTTATGTTGCAATTAATTCTGATTGGCCCTTATTTCAGCTTGATGTGAAAAATGATTTTCTATATGGAGATCTGCATGAGGAAGTCTATATGGAACAACCTCCCAGATTTGTACTTCAGGGGGAGTCCTCCAAAGTCTGTCGTTTGCGGAAAGCAATTTATGGCTTAAAACAAAGTCCCCGTGCTTGGTTTGATAAACTGAGCACCATTCTTCACAAATTTCATTTTAGACGTTCTCAATCTGATCATTCTGTCTTTGTTAAATAGACTACTTCTGGCATTGTTATTTTGGTTGTATATGTTGATGACATCTTTCTATCAGGGAGTGATCTTGCTGGCATTCAGGCGACTAAACGTTATCTGGAGAAACATTTTGTCACCAAAGATTTAGGCACCTTATGCTACTTTCTTGGGATTGAAGTTTCTCAATCAGCCTCTGGATTGTGCCTATCTCATCGTAAATATGTTCTGGATCTTCTAGCTAAAATAGGTCTTCTTGGTGCAAAGCATGCTAGTACTCCTCTGGATCCAAACACCAAATGGGATGATGAGAATTCTCCTGCTTATCCTGATCACCATCAGTATCGACGCATGGTTGGCAAGCTCATCTATCTTACTGTCACTCGTGCTGATATCAAATCTACAGTTGGACTTGTTAGCAGATATCTTGACAAACCCCGACAATGTCACTGGGATGCAGTCTGTCACATTCTCAAAATTCTGAAGAGCTCCCCTGGGAAAGTCTGTTGTATAAAAAGCATGGTCACTGTAACCTTGTTGGGTATTCTGATTCTGACTATGCGGGGAGCAAGGTCGATCGACGCTCCACCTCTGGCTACTATACTTTTGTAGGTGGAAATCTGGTTACCTGGCATAGTAAGAAACAGACAGTTGTTGCTCGCTCGAGTGCTGAAGAAAAATATCGCGCCATGGCGCATACTACATGTGAACTGTTCTGGATACGAATCCTTCCGAAAGACTTTGGCATTTCTAATTCTACTCCTATACCTATGTACTGTGACAACAAGACTGCTACCTTTATTGCCAGTAATCCTACCTTCCATGAAGGAACAAAGCATATTGAGGTTGATTGTCACTTTGTTCGAGAAGTTGTCTTATATGGCCAGATATCTACGCCCTACATACATACCTCAGATCAAGTGGCTGGCATCTTAACCAAAATACTTCCGAAGTCTAGATTCACTGCTATGACTGACAAGCTGGGCATGATTGACATCTATGCTCCAGCTTGAGGGGGAGTATTAGTTTATACACTTTACTGCTATTTTTACTTAGTGTATTTTGGTTATTTGTCTTTTAGTCACTTGTTTTTTATCCCATATTGCTTATCTCTAAACGTTGTACTACTCTCTTATCTTATAAAAGAGAGAGCATTGTATTGGTTTTATTCACTCAATAAGAAGCAATATTTTTCTATTCTAGACATGTATTAATAAATTAGTGTAGTATTTATTTGGTTTTGGATAGATTTGTAGTGAGACATTGAGGAACGAGTTAGTGCTCTTCTTAGATGTTGGCATTTCATTGAACAAACAACATGTTATTTGTGCAATATACTAGATTAGTATATATAATAATGTATTGTAGGCTGGTTGTTATCAATACTCAATGGATACTTAAAATGAAGTTGCAAAGGAAATGGGGTTATAATTTCTATGTAAAAGCCACAAATTACTTACACCAATGAATGAAGCTTCGACGAAATCGGAGAAATTTTGCCAAAAATTTTGATTTCATTGGCGTCTGCTATCAAAACATGCGACTGTATCGATTTCAATCGGAACTTCTAACAAGATTTCATTTATCAAAACTTCAATGATTTCGATGAAGTTCGCCGATTGCAATAGACTATTGGAATGGTTGACTATTGAGTCAATATCAACAACAAATAATCAACCCCAATAAAATATATGGGGTGATACCCTACATATCCTATATGTGATATTGTATCACAAATAAGTACATGCATGCATATAGCTTATGCTTGCAAAATTACAAAACTTAATACCAACATTTTGGTGTCAACGGGCACAGTTGCATTTATGAAAATTTCCATCACAATTTCCATACATTTTTGTTTCCATGCTGTCGGAACGACATCGAAATCAGATACCTCATTTCAGATACCTCATTCCGTGACTTACACTACCTGAAGCTGCTAAGTAAGATTTTCATATTGGCTTCATCGCAAAAATAATTGGGTGCCCATATGTTGTAGCCCGAAATCGACATGAAGCCGTAGTTGATCAACATGAATGATGTCTGCTGCCAATGTAATCTCCCCTAGTGCAATTATCATATCTGCTAGTTCTTTGCATATACCACATGAATTGATTCTCTTGACCATTTATACATATATAGTCACTGGAGAGAGAATACACTTTTCTCCATATTTGTCCACTATATGGCACTGATGGAGAACCCATTTAGACTCCCCACACCCTTCTTGTGCTTCATTGTGGTGTCTAGAGTTTTTTCTAACTCACTATGGCATGCCCCTTCACGAAACCAGTTGGTGTACCAATCAAGGAAAGTGGGGAAGAAAATTAGTAGCAGAGCTTCATGTAAAATGGTAAATGGGAAAGACACTACTTGAGTGGGACGGAAGACACACATTGGGGCATGTGGGTTAGGAATGTCTTGCCCGTATGAGATAGCATAGAAATGTGAAATGGAATCTCAACCCGTATTTTTAAATGCAAACATATGAAAGGGATATGGTTTGGGCTTAGTATTTAACCCCACACCATATAATATCAACCAAGTAAATCATTTGTGTAAAGTTTATTGATAATCCTTCCAAAAAATAAAAAGACATTTTACTCCTCTAGCATTCCTATGAATTTATCTAATGAAAATCAAAAGATGTCAAAATATCTTGTAAGCTAATAATATGTCTAACTACCATAAAACACAAAATATAACTATGATCTTGTCCAATAAATTTATTCCCAATAGAAATATTTTGTATATGTACGTTGACTTGCCCCATTAAAAAGTAGTTTACTGTCCAATATAATGGATAACATTGCAAAACCACTTTGTTGCACCAATATGCTCATCAATGACAACCATTTGAATACTTCAAAACCATTGACATGTTTATAATCTAATCCATGGAAAAAAACAATGACAACAATTTGTTTTACCAAAAAATCAATATTAATTCCATGGACAAATAATATAAATTCATTGAATGGAATTTCCATATACAATATGGATAAATTTTCAATAATATATTTTACTCAACATGTTGAAAGTGACTCTCAAAATAGTGGTGCATCCATCACTTTTACAATCTATCTTTTTACTCAGAAAAAAGTACTACAAAAGTTGCCAAGAAAAATATCGTATTCCTCTTCATAGAAAAATACAGACAGAACTAGGTACCCTATATAGAATATATATCAATAGAATCAACCCATAAGCTTGTACATGGAAATAGACATCTACATTGATTATATTTCTAATATTACCTTTGACCAAAAAAAGCAACATATGACTTAGTAAGTATTTGTTACTATCCCACAAGAAATAGCATACCCTTTCTTTGTTTAGATAAGTGACCAGTGCAAATTGTTGTGTAGCATGTGTTTTTTATCTTGTCTATTTTACAAGAAGACATGTTGCTTTTATCCTCTTATATAAACGAAAGAAGAGTAATACTTATATGTGTGTTGTACTAGTATCAATCTCATATAAGAACCGTCATACCTAGAGAGCAGAATGAATGGTTTTCTGTTCCAGATTGAGGTACTTCATATTCTTGCACTAAGAGATGTGGATAGCAGAAGGATCCACGACATTTTGAAATATTTATATTGAAATGTTCTTTGATGGCTGTTAGAGCTTCATTATGAGTCAATGGAGAGATTCACACAAATATAATGATAGAGAGTACAGGAAAATAGGAGGGAATAGGATCGAGCAAATTATACCAAAAATAATGATTACGGCAGCATTTACATGGTCTAAAGATTTGATAGACTTCTTGTTTCCTAAAGACAAGCATTTTATCAAACACACAGCATGCTAGAAACGGATACTACCCAGTTCTAACTTCATAACATACCTTAGCGTGAAGAATTTTCTCGGGTTGTTGATGGTCCGTATTCGTTGTCCTACTCCAAACCTTAATTCGTCCTCCATGGCTTGTTGCTCGGGACGCCATTGTCATGGACGGAAGGAACAACACTTTGACGCCCTTAGGACTTCTGCTGCGCCTGTCAATACCGTCCTTATTTCCTACAATAGAGATGGGTGGTTGCAGGGAACCACAGTGGTTCAAAGTCAGTGATACGTTATGGAAGGTTGACTAGGTTGCTGCTCATAACCTTGGATTTAAATAATGACGATTTCCATAGAGTCCCATTAGGTGGACAACCCCATTGCCACACTTTAATGAATTATTGTAGCCGCTTCTTCTGGGGACGTTCGTCGCAGACCGATGTCTCCACTTTTCTTGAGGATGGCCGAGACGTATGCATAAACCATGAGAAGTATATGACGACGTTCTTGCTTCTGCTTGCATCTTTAATTTCGTCGATTTGACGATATGGCTTCTCAGGAGACTCGTAGAACAATCGTGCTAATGCCGGATTTTAGAGGGTGAGAAGGGTGTATATTAGACATACGGTTATAAAAGCTAAGGAGAAGGAAACTGTGATGTGGCGGAAAGATTGTAGTGGGGTTGGAATCACCGATGATGGAAGAAATTGGGAAAGGGTGAAATAGGAGGAAGAGGGCGAAGTGGGACGGGACTAGATGCGGGTTAAAAAAATAAATTATATATTAAAAGTCTCCCGCATATCCTCTTTATTCATTATTAACACAAATGCCACCGTGAGCGCGGGATATATTATATTGGAAACCCGCTATTGAACAAAATACGAGAGAGGAAGCTGCCCGGAAATTGTCTTGTGACACTAGCGTATAAAATGCCGATAAAAACTGCCGTTTAAACCATGATTTGTTGTAGTGAATTTTGATTTTGTCTTTTGTGACATGGGTATAATTTTCTATTTACTTCCATAAATTCTGACTTGAGATTTCTAATGTGTTATTCTATTCAGGTTAATTTCCAAATAGGACTACCTGGTGGAAACATGTGGAGTAGCGACGAAAGAGCTACAAGTGAAAGCCCTGTGGCTCATACGGTGCTAGCCAATGCCTGACAGTAATCAAGTAGGATTTACTTGCTTTGGTCAAAAATATATTTTCTGATTTCTTTTTTACGACTTGTACTTTGACAAATTTATTTGATGTGCATCTATGTTAATCAAAATCTTTGTAACATGTTGCTTCTCATATTTAACTGTTATTACTGATTTATTTTAAGATCACATCAACTTGGACGCCATCTCTAATCCTCTAAAATTTGGACCACTTACTACAAAGTCAACATGAAAATAAAACACATAATTCTATATTCGAAATAACTACCATGGAATATCTACTATACATATTGTGGTCTATTAATGCAATAAGTTTTTGCACATGAAAATGTCTCTCACACGTGAGATAATCAGAATGAAATTGCATGGTTGATAATTTCATCATTGTTAACATCTTCTACAAAGTTTTCGTCTGCAGCAGATTTAGTTCTTTACGGAAAGACATATAATAACTTGTGTTGCTTACTATGTATACTACTATAATAAGAGAGAGATTTTTAATTAAATTATAAAAATTACCATTTTCTAATCAGAATGATTCATTTTGAAATGTCCCTCCTTGACTCACTCTCTCCTCTTGTATTTTTCAAAAAAATTTGCTCTTATTAATACCGTTGTTCTGCTCAAGCCGTCCATTCCAATGAACCTCTCTTCACCCCACTCTCTCTCCATGTTAACTCACAGATTCTCCTATTCTCTCTTCCTATAAAACGACTCTTCAAACTCATCTTCAAATTCCCCGTCCACGTTGTCTCTCTTTATGATGACACATTTCCACCTACTTTCACATCTATGTTCATCTCATTAAATATAAAGCTCTTTCCTCATTCCTCTCATTAAGAACACATTTCTTTGTTTAAATTCCCAAACTATTCTCCTAGAAAAAATCTGACCCTCTCACTCTATGTCTCCCTTTAATCTATATCCTCCCACCCTAACAGAAGGTCACCCATAACTGACGCATATATATGTGGGCTTTCCTTCCTCTCATCTTCCTCTTCTCTTCCCACCCCTAATCCTCCCCATTCATACCACTGTTAATTTCTAAGAAACAGTGTCTTAATTTCATAGCTTAGTTAACCCCATTAAAGTATCTCCTCAACTCTTTCCGAACCCCCTCACCATGCATACGTTTTTTTTGTTCAAGTTTACAAAACCACTCTCCTAAAATATTTTTTCCGCCCTCACTCTACGTCTCCCCTTAATCTCTATCCTCCCAACTTAACGGCGAGTCACCCATAGCTGACGCCTATATGTGGGCTTTCCTTTCTATGAGCTTCCATTTCTCCTCCAATCCCTCATCGGCCCTATTCATACCAACTTAAATCTTAACAACAAATATTATTAAACTCATGTTATTACATACCACTTCTAATTACAATCTTTTCTCTCTACCCTAACACCAACTCCAACCAACTCCAACCCCAATCACCCCTAAGACTTCGGCCACTCTCTCAACCCCTCCCTTCACATATAAAAAAAAGGTTTCTCTATATCTATCTCCCTCACTGTCATGCACAAATAATTAAAACTACATTAATTTTTCCTGATTTGTGTATGGAGTATTCACCAAAAACATCCACACCCAAAGGCAATATACAAATGAGTTTCAGAATTCATTGTTGAAAAGTCAAGAAGGCGATACACGTGCATGCCCCAACTAATGATATATTACAAAGCACAGACGTGCTTGTCACATCTAAATGATATATTACATTATAAATTATAAGGCTTAGCAACATTAGTATTTATTTTCATTAAATATCAACTTTTTCTTGTATTAAATACTAACACGTGGAATTTATAGTTCATATGTCGTTATTGCTATTATTGATGGACTTATGCTAATATACTTCTAATAACTATCAAATTCTCTTTTTGGTAAAACCATTGAGACATTTTTTTTAATTATGTGTGGTCCATTGGGACATTGGGATTTTTTATGAAATGACTATATATTTGATTAAATCTATAGGAGTCATAATTTGATATTTGATGATAAATTTTGATGGTATGGACGTTGTGAAGTTTGATGTCCACATGATGGCATGATGTTTTACAAATTATATAACCCACATATATAGAGTCATGTAGATATATGTACTAATTTCATGTCTGGTAGTGGTATAACTTTCACCAATGCCTTTCTCTTTTTGATAAAATTCAAACACCAGCGTTTTCATTTCCGTTAGTTATTTTTCCTCTCTCTTTTATTTTTTCATCCCTCCCTCATCAATTTTGACTTCTTGTGTAGATTCTTTTATAGTGCTAATAGCATATATACACCACCAAAATATTTCCTTCATTTATTTTTTTCCTCAGTTATTTTTTCTGCCTCCCACATATATTTATATAATGTTATTTGTCTATATATGTAACTAAATAATATGTACACTAATATATACAAATGATTTAATAATATTTTTCACTCTCTTTTTCATCTCCCCTTTTTTCTCTCTATTTCTTATAAGATCTCTTACAATAATATCTTTTTTTCTTCGTCATCCATCTTTGAAATTAATTTTCGTAGAAAATGCCAAACAAAATAGGTTGTTACAATGTGAGTATGCTACATAGGATTTGACCTTTTCTCTTCGAACATTTTTCTCCAACCATTTGTTAGTTCTTTTCACTCACTTTCTCACTCTTCTCACTTATTTTCTCCCACAACTCCTATATTATTGGATATTAAAGAGAAATTAAACGCTTCCCATTTCAATACCATTATAAAAGGAGCAAATTATCAATAATTACTTAAATTTAAAATTGATTAAAAAAATTTAACCATACATGTTGAGGATAAAAAAATGAAACACCATTCTCAATTCTCTTTCTTTCATTTCACCTTTTTTCCCGGTTTCTCTTTTTTCTCTTATTTTTCTCTCATGTCTCTTATTTATTCATTATCTTCCCCTTTATATCCATGCATGGTAGTTACCATGTGCCACCCACATTCCATTGTGGTGGAGATGCGACATATATTTTTAATCGTGGTTGTCTATATCTAATCCTTTTTATCTCCAAATAGTTATTACTTATTAATACTAAATATATTTCTTTCTGTTATGATTTATTTTCTTTTTATGTTTTTTATAGTTTATTGATTCACAATATGCAATAGTGAATATATGGATTGATTGTGAAAAATAACTATCTTTCTACACTCTCGTCGTGCAATTCACCCCTACAAAATAATAGTTCTTAAATGAATCGACTCATTTATGACTAAAACTATCATAGAATATGTTGGCTATTTTATCGTTATAATTTCTAATGCAATGACAAGTGTTTACTTAAAATTTATTTGAAACAAACACACACACACACACACACACACACACACACACACACACACACACACACACACATATATATATATATATATATATATATATATATATATATATATATATATATATATGCAGCTTTATTTTTTCAATTATAAAAACATCATTATATTTTTTATATATTTAAAATAGACACGTGCATGTGCACGTGTGCATTTACTAGTGGGGGTAAAAGGGCAAGTAATATTCTTATGAGCAGCTGCATGGATGCATTTTAGACGGCGGCCGCTGCGCGGGTTTGATACCAGTTTTGAAAACGGGTACATGTATTAGAGCTTTATGGTTTCATGTGATATTACACAAGAAGAAGAAAAAATATGAGCTATGTCACTACTTGTGGGCTGTGTGATTGAACACAAAATCTTCACAAAGTTTCCAATTATATTATTCGGTGTATTATGAGTGGCGGAACTAGGAGTTGATAGCTGGAGGGCCAAAAAAATTTAATGCTCAATATATGATTGGAACTCATGACTTCAAGTACAACAACAAACACATTACCACTACACCAAGTAAAATTATAATTTTTGTTGTGTCAAAGATATTATATATAACAATTGTGTTCTGCATGTATTGCAAAAAATGAATAATAAATACACAAGAATTTGAACCTAAGATCTCCTAGACAAGGTTACACCTACCAACCACTTACTAAGTCCATATTTATCTCTAATACTCGGTATATATAATATATATTATCAATATAAAATTATAAACATATATATACACATATATGTACTATATTTTTTATTTGATTTTTTTTTTTGGGGGTGGGGCGCCCGCCCCCTTGGGTCCGCCTCTGTTTATCATTCACTAGTATGTCTTTCAACTTAACTATCTACGGTTTATCAAAAAAAAAAAACTTAACTATCTACGGATAGGTAATCATGAGGCGCTATTTGCGCATCTTCTTTGCGAACATAAAACAGAGAGCTATTTTTGGTATGCGGGGTCAATCATCTCACTTGGTATCCTTAATTTGTGGATCATACGCTTCCCATGATACTGCTACACCTCGGTAGCTTTTTCTTTTTTAGAAGCGGAACTTCGTAGCTACAAAACCAGGAACGGCATGGCTATTGGCTAAGTCACTAACATAAGAATTTTCTTAATTGTTGTTGGGACCATTTAATACCTCCTTTGTGTTCTTTCTCAAGATAATATCCCGCCTGTCGAAGCCTACATTGCCATCGATCGTCATTCATTTTATTGATTTCTAATATCAATCTCTCCTTGTCTGGAGATCCTATTCTTCTTCCTCCTTCCCTCCCCTTGTCTCCAATGCACGCATGGATCGCGCAGCACATGGAAACCGAGATGCAGAAGCTAGAGAACCAAGATGACCCACAGACAAGCCTCCATGACGATTCGACACTCATCATTTCAGATGCAGGAGCCACAATCGTGACCGACACGGAGGGAGAGAGGCCAGCTAGGTACACCAGCCTGAAGGACATCCTCTCCAGCTCCTCCGTCCCCCGCTTCGGCTCCTCCCACGCGTACGATCCCACCTGCTTCGACTCGTCCACCTTACCCATACGCAACCACCTCGTGAAGCAGGCAGCGTCGGCTTACCTCCAATCCGCGGCCATCCTCGCCAGCCGCGACCGGAGCTGCCTCGCCCGAGCGTGGAGGAGGGCGCTGAGCCGCAGCGCGGTCGCCACCTCCGGGTGGCGCGAGTGCGTGAGGGGACCCGTCGGGGAATGGGTCGTCGGCGCCGTCCGGTCGCTGCGGAGACTCGCGGCGTATGTTACGGCTCAGGTCGACGTTGCGTGGAGGAGAAACGGAGGGCGAAGTCCCAGGTCGCGTGACGTTGCTAGTCCCGGGCCCGGCCGGCTGGTGGTGGATCGACGCAGGTGAGGAGAGGGAGAATCGCCATCTGACGGCTGTGGATAGGATTGGCTTTGATATGGTCACGCGCATGCGGCCACGCCTCATGCACTCACCGGGTTTGTTGCAGGGTAATTTTTTCCCCTCGTTGATTACAACGGGGATTCCCTCTTTACCCCATGTTTTCCTATCCTTTCTTCATTTCTTTTAAAATCAGACAGGTTAGCAGCTTTTTTTTTTTTCGTTTGTAGATCTCTAGGTAGTTAAATTGTGGTTGCTAGATTTGCAGTTGAATAAATCTTTCTTCAAAGCCTTTTATGGATAAATTTATCTTGGCCATTCCATCATGGCTTGATGTAGTTGTAAATAGTTTTGCGTATCGATATTTGATGCCCTTTAATCACAATAAATTTGGTTCTTGATTTTCATCAGCTGTATTTGTGATCCACGTATTGGTCGCGCAATATTCTTTGGAGAAAGGAAGACTGTTATACTCCAATATATGTGTTTCACACATAATAAAAGTTGTAATTTATGTTTTTGGAGAATAGAGAATATTGGTACTTGGTAGTAAAGTTGAAATATGCAAAGTGATCGGGTCAGCAACTGAGGGGGTAGTAGCATGGATATTGACACCTTGTAAAGACAAAGTTATATTGTTGCAGGAGTTGCTTTCAATTCAACATCATGTTATCTTATGAAAATGTGTCACAAAGCTTATTATACACCATTTTTGGAAAAGAAGCCGGTGAACAAAGTTCGTGGATAGCCAAGCCGTTGTAGAAAGACTAAAAAAACTACATTTGTTGGTTTAGTTCAAAAAGTTCATATTTTCCCAAAGTAGATTCTTCGTGGTCCCAAAGGTTGCTTTCAAATAGTTCATTCGAGATTGTGAGATGGGAACACCATTCGAGATTGTGAGATGGGAAAATTCTTGTTTTTCCCAATGTAAATTCTACGTGATCGAAAATTCGCCTACCATTTTCCACATTTTCTGCATGGGAAAATTCGCCTACCACGGGACCCCGGCTTTGCAATTCGGCGACTGTAAGGCTGCTTGTATAAATTTCAAAGACGAAGAGGCATCCTTCCCGCAATGCTGCTTGTGAACTAGCCCATATTTTCCTGGGCCGGGCTAGGGTGCAATTCAGTTCATATCACGCATGGGCTGCCCAACACCTCGGGAAAAACCAATTTGACATCTTCCTTCAGCCCTTTCGATTTTTGATCATATCACGCATGGGCTGCCCAACACCTCGATCAGCTGTTTTTTATAAGAAAAATCTCTGGCATGGATAAAGAGATCGGCATACAACTGAATGCTAGTCGGATTATAAAGTTGTGAAAAAACTAAAAGATAACAGATCATAGAATCGTTAAGTACCAGTTGTGTCTCACATTCACTGAGTTGTAGAGAACTAGATATTAAAAAGATATACTTTTTAAAAGGGGAGTGTAACATTCCAATTTCTAAAACATGCATAATACTAAGCGGAAGTATAAATCTCGTTGAGAATGTCTCAAAATGATAATCATTACAAAAAATATGATTTCATTCAATCAATACATAATAACATAACAGTTCTCGTGTCTCAAGGTCCATGAAAGGAAAACTTGAATTTTAAACTAAGTTAATAAATGACCTCATAACAAAGGAAAATCTATGCTAAATATTCTATGATAGTGGGAACCCCACCAAGTTTTGACTCCTAGCCTTTTCCTTGTAGTATAAGCTTCTTGTTTGCTCTCCCTTATACTTCTCTGATGTGGATATCGCGTCCTTATCTATGCAAAATAAAATAAAACATGTTAGAGGAAGTAGCATTAAGTTCATTAAATATAAAAAATATATAATTTTGAAAATATGAATAAACATTGTACACTTTGCATATTATCATATATCTTCATGTTTAATCTACATTTATCATTAGCATTATTATCTTGGGTTGAATATGTTATCTTCCATCCATATATTTCTCTTACTGAGTATGTGCCATGAAGATTAAAATGTTTACAAGAACTCGTTGCTCACAAACACCTTATGCACCCAAGTGCTCATGGCTCACACAGAGCATATAAATAGTTTTTTAGAAGGCAAAAATTTGGAAGGAAAAATCATTCATCAACCATCTAATTGTTCACATCAAATTTTGAACTTAATGACATGAAACATTGAATCTAGTTATGGAAGATGTCATATCATGATCGTGATAATGCACGAGAATTGCATAATGGAAAAAGCATAATGGGATTCATTTATCTTGAAAGCTTTCATTAAAACTATATATGTCATGTCGTAATAGTTTATGCTCATAAATATAGACAAATAAAATCCCTTTACCCATACTTGATAACTTAGTGTGCATGTGCATTTATAGGTAGAAAAGAGATCCTAAGAGTTCACTTGAGGTCGGTAAAAATCTTAAAGTCCTGGAATTAATAGAGGTTCCATTATTCCATCTTATTAAGAGTTAAATCCAAATTTATTTCTATTAAGAAAACATTGTCAAAGATGATTGAATTAGGGTTTGGAAACTTGTAAATTGTCTTCCTTGTATAATAATTTATAATGACTATGTATACAAAATTATGACTTCAGATGAATTTTGTACAATTTTTCAAAGCTTTGGCCAATCAAAAATAGAAAATTCTATTTAACTCAAATTACAAACAAAATTCCAACATGGATCCATGCTAACATGGCCCAATGACCAAAAGTTGTGTGGCATGGGTTCTCCTCCAAAATGTGTGATAACAACACAAGCATGTGCACAAATATCCTAACACCCTTGCACCTTAAATGTTTTGATTTAAACCGTGAGGGAAAGGAGGGGGTTATACATGTGGCTTACTTCCTGGCACAATGAACATCACGAACACCGTAGAAATATCAAACAAAGACTCATGATCAACCTCAAAAATCAACATTGTTGATTCCTTGATCCTCACAACATGGTGGCTGCACCACCAGCTTTTCGACCTTGGACAAACTCAGTGACCATGAACAAGGGTCCCAATCTAGCTAGGAACCCTAACGACCACCCTTCCATGGCAGGAGATGAAATAAGAGAAAACATGCGGCAGAACATATGATCAGAGGAAAGAATAAGATTGAGTAGTTTGAATTTAACACCCAAAGATATTACAGGTAGAAACCACTAGATGAGAAGTGCAAGACTTGTGAATTGGTATGAAGGCTTTAGGAAACCCTATGTTATCCCCACCATGGTCGATAGTAGGCCTAACCAAGCCCTTTTTGGGTTCCATTCAAAGGCGGGTGAAAAATCGAAACCAAATGTGGTATAAAATCCACATAACCAACTGAAGATGGGAGGAGAAAACCCATAAGTAACTATCATGATGATAGGCCCAACACGAATACCAATATTTAGTGAAATGGGAGGTTAGTCAACCTTGCACTATGACAAAATAAGGTGCTCGAGAACTAAACCAAAAGAACAGAGTCAAGGTAAGGGTTCTCACAAGAGGTCCAATTTTCTTAGGGTGGTCAGATTCTTCCCAGAGGTGGTGAGGTTTCCAGAGTTATAATTCTAATCTTTACTGGTGACACAAAGGGAAAATGTATCAACTAAGTGTGGAGGGTTGGTTCTAAACATGTTTAGAAGGGTATTTCTCTATATGGAAAGCTAAGGTTCAAGTGGGACATCACCAGATTCAAAAAAGCAGGGGAAATTATTGGGTTAAGAGTTGTGAAATAGAATAAAGCATGGAGGGAGAATGGATCTGAGAGGATATCGGTAATTGAGGACTCCATTTTCCTCCTTCAAACATAGTCCTGCGTGGGGTAGGAGACAAGAATCGTCCCCTCTGATCCCATCTGGATTGCTTTTAGAGAGCCCATGTCTAAAAGAATTGCATGACACCTATCATATTAAGACAATGTGATGTAGTCCAAAGTGTAGTTCTAATATGACTAAATTACATAGGATAATCTAGTTATTTAGGCTATTTCACTTTATAATTCAAACTGAAACATCCAGGAATGTCTGAACCTTACCAGAATTGGTGTGTCACCTAATTGGGTCATGAGGATCCAAAAATCTAATTAGTTTCTCTAGTTTTCAAATGCGACAATATTTATTTGACTTACTTGTTTAAATATATATCTCATTATACAAGATTATCTAAAAAATATTATAATCATATATTTTGAGGAAAGTCCTTCATTATAGTATCAAACACATGATTTTTTTATAAGCTCATATTATTTCGAGAGAATAGATGCACTTCTAACCCTTATGTATCACTTATTTATGGATTGGGACCATGCTTTTAAAAACTAAAATTAAGGACCTATCTTAGTTATTAATTTTTTAGATTTTATATGGAGTCACCCAACATAATGTAAAAGATGTTCCATAGACATCATGGAATCAACTCAAGAGTATAAGTCATCTATTTCATTGCAGCCTCACTAAAGTGAGTTAGAACTTTTCTATTTTCCTTTATGAGAGCTTCTAAACCTGATTCATCTACAAAGTAAAAACATACTGTATGTATCATGGATGTATCCAATAGGCTTATGAATATCATGCTTTGTATTGTTGATTATTTTTTTATTCCTTTCAGTCCATATATTCTAAAGGGTGGATGTGATCTATTTTTTGATCTAATAAGTATCGGGCTATTTAGATTTGGCATAGCATAACATCTTATGTATGTATTTTATTACAACATGTTGTTCATGGTCGAGGGTGATGTAGTGATATCTAGGTATGCTATATGTAGAACATGCAAAACAATATGTGTTGTATATTCTTCCATCTGTGTGCAAAGAGGACACATAGATGGGCCAAATATGTGCATATTAAGGTCTATAAAAGTAGTATCATACCATCAAAGCCAAATGAGGAGTTGTGTTTTTGGTGGACATATGAATTTCCATATATGTGTGGTTGGGAAAATGTTTCCTCTATACATGTAGAAAAGGTAATCTTGATTGGGAGAATTGCAGGTGCCCATTTCCATGTGATTCAATTTCTAGTGTTTATTTCATACTGAAGGAGGATGTCTGACAATTTATCCTATTGGAAGTAAGGATTGAGAGTTTGATTCAGTAGGTTTTGTGTAGTTACTTTCAAACATGGTAATTCTATACATGTGCTAAAGTGAAGTATTTTTTTGGAATATTGATGTTGAGTGCAAAACTTTTAATAATATGCCCAATGAATGGAGGGTCTGTCCAAAATTGATGTTGTTATTAGTGTAGTGTTGTGGGGTGTTGATACAATGTTTGATGATGTATATATTGTAGATAATGTGTCTTCAAAGAGGAGAGGCACCTTGAAGTGTGATCAGATGCCATGGTTCATTTCTAAGATAGTATTTATTGATCACATATTCTTTCCAAATGCAATATTTTTCAAAGCACAAAGTCACACTGATTTGTGAATCAAACATAATACATGAGTTTGATACTAATGATTCCTCATTCCCCTATATTTTTGGGGCACAAATGTTGTCCAATTGTTCCATATGGATTTTAGGGCTCATATCTTTTGAAAGGAAGCTCCACCTGATGTGATTGATGGTTTATAGAGTGTTAGCAGAGATAGGAACACAAATGAGAAAAGGTGGTGAGAGAGGTGAGATAGGTGCTCATAAGTGTGAGTTGGTCTACAAGATTCAAAGAAGTGGTTCTCCATGAGTGAAGTCATTGGTTGAGTCTAGAGATGATAGAATTCAAAGTAGGTTTTGATAGGTTTTATGGGGAACCAGATGGCCAAGATAGGTGAATGGGAAAGTGTGGATCTTACAGTTTATAAGTGTTTGGTATCTCTGGTAAACCTATGTGTGGACATGTGTGCCAACAATGACAAACTTATGGAGATTAATTTTGAGAACTGAGATGTAGGAGAATAGATCAAGAATGTGGATATAATTGATAACGATGTAATCATCAGGTGATATGAAAATAAAAGTATCATCAACATATTGAATAATGTTTTAAGTACAAATAGTAGGAACAAGACAAGTATGTGTAGAAACCCTAGTTTGATCATCCTAGTGAGGATGGATGTGACCATCATGAAGAGGTATCATAATATTGGAACACCTTTCTCAACCCATTCATATTTTTTATTACCCGAAGGGTGCACCATTGATGATAGTCAAAAAGTGGTTGATGCTAATATATGATGTGATCCAATGTGTCCATTTAATTGGGAAACCAAATTCTCACATGCAGTTGATGATCTGATTCTAGTTTATACTATTAAAAGATTTTTCAAAATCAAGTTTATTTGATAGTAGAGAGGTCTTTTTAGATTTTTCAAGTGTGTATGGTTTTTCTCACCATAGTATATGCATCATGAATAATACGATTTTGCAAAAAAGCACATTACTGATGTCCAAAAATATTTTGTAATACGTTTTTTTATAATGAATTAATATGATGCATTGATGAGGTTAATTGGTCTAAATTGGCAAATAGTGTAAGGTTGTTCAACTTCTTTAATCAGTGCTATACGAGTTTGGTGCAAGACTATTTGGGAGGAGATATCATCATGTCAACATACGTTATTAAAGAGGTTTAAAAAAATAGTATGGATATGGTCCCACATACTTTGGTGGAATTCTAGGCTAAAGCACTCAGATCCCTGGGATTTGTCTGGCTCAACTAATCAATAACTCCTTTTATCTCTAATTTTGTGAAAATATTTATGAGGCTACCTGGGTTAGAGATGTGTATAGGACATAGGATATCCCACTAGATATTGAGATTAGTGGATATGTTGTGTTTCTTTTGAAAATCCTACCAAAGTGTTTGACAATATGTGATGTATGTATGTTGGTGATGTCAAGGTGTGAATGTTGAGGTTGTAGATTGAATTTCTCTTTCATTATTGTTACAACATTTGTGAAATAATTTAATGTTTTTTCTCCCTCTTTATCACATAATATTATATCTTTGTTTCCACATGATCTAATTTTTAGTAGTAGATATTCTATCTCTAAATTCAACGTAAGGATATGAGTCTGATCAAATAGTGGGGTAAGTGTCTGGTCAGACGATTTCAAATTCCTTATCTCTAAGAGTATGACTGATGTTACCATACATTGTTTCTAGTTTTTTAAAATACTTTTGATGTACTTGATTTTTTTAATATGCCCCCTAGGTTCAAGATAATTTTGAGGTATGGGCCAAGCATTTTGTATGAGATCTTTGTATCAGTATGCCGAGTCCAAAATCTTTCAAAGAAAAAAGGTTTACTTCCCCATAGCATGAATTGGTTGTGAAGAAGGATCGAGAAGTGACCAAAGATAGGTCTGAAGGAGGCTAAGGCTATTTCAAATGGATATAATTCCTCCCAAGAATGGGAGAAAAGATAACGATCGAGTTTAGCCCATTGTGGTTCTCTGTTCCATGTATATGTGATATTTGAGGTAGATAAATCAAGGATTTTTTAGTTTTTGATGAATCAATAGAAGAATGATCATGTCTGAAATGAACATATCCATGTGTAATATAAGAATTAGAGCATTTAGATGTATGTTTGGTGAGGTTGAAATCACCTTCAATGAACCAGGGTGTAGCTTCAAATGTGTGATCAATGTTGTGAAATTGATCAAGAAAATGATGCTTAGAGTGACTAGGATCACCGTATATACCAGTGAAAAACCATGTGGTATGGTCGTCAACATTTTTTATGGGATAATGTGTTAGTAGATGCTCTGAGTAGAAAGAAAGTATTATCAATAGCAGTTGTGATGATTCAAGAATGGAGGATGACAGATGAAATGACAACATGGGGACCAACCATAGAAAAAGAACCTATTCTATTAGATACTTTCTCGATAAATTCACAACTAAATGATGAAATCCTACAAGCACAAAAGAGTAATTATGAGTATGAAAACATGAACAATGAGATAGAAAAGACTAAGTCCAGATTGAATCTTGACAAAGAAGGGGGGGGTATGGTTTGACAATAGAATATGGGTACCAAATTATCCAATATTAAAGAAAAAGATTCTTGATGAAGTACATTTATCAAGATATTATATCCATCCAGGAACAACTAAAATGTATAAGTATATACAAAAGAATTTCTAATGGGCTTACATGAAGAAAGAAATAGCTGAATATGTCCTTAGATGTTTGAATTGCCAACAAATAAAAGTTGAACATCAGAGGCCTGGGGGTCTTTGAAACCATTAGAAATACCAGAATGGAAGTGGGAGAACATAACCATGAACTTTGTCAGTGGTGTACCCAAAGGCAAGAAAGGAAGTGATACTGTATGGGTGATTGTAGATAGATTGACAAAATTAGCCCATTTCTTTCCTATGAACATAACAAGTTCAATGGATAGTCTAGTTGAACTATGCATGAATGAAATTGCCGAATTACATCAAATACCTATATCTATAACCTCTGATAGAGACTTTGGTTTTATATCCAAGTTTTGGAGACAACTCCATGATGCTCTGGGAACAAAACTCAACTTTTGTACAACTTTTCATCCTCAAACTGATGGATAGTCTGAAAGAGATACAAATTTTAGAAGACATGTTGAGAGCTTGCATTTTAGATTGGAAGGGAAGTTGGGAAGAACATATTTCTCTTACAGAATTCTCTTACAAAAATAGCTACCAAGCTAGCATCCACATGGCTCCTTATGAAGCATTATTTGGAAGACCATGTAGGCCACCAATTTATTTGGATGATGTGGGAGAAGATAAGGTCTTAGAACCTAATCTGGTGCATCAATGTGCTGAAAAAGTAAAAGTAATATGCAAAAGACTAAAAATAGCCCAGAATAGACAGAAACAATATGCTGACACAAAAAGAAGAGAAGTCAAATTCAAGATTGGTGATCTAGTCTATGTTAAGATATCACCTACAAAAGGAGTATCCAAATGGGGAAAGAAAGGAAAACTTAGTCCAAGATATGTTGGATCATTTGAGATCATTGGAGAAGTTGGAAATTAAGCATACTGACTAAGTCTTCCTTTTCTTTATAAAAATCTTCATAATATATTTCTTGTATCCCTGCTTAAGATATACATACATGATGAATCTCATGTTATCCATATTGAACCACTGGAAATACAAGAGGAATTGACATATGAAGAGATCCCAGTTAGTATTTTAGACCAAAAGGAACAACAACTCAAAAATCGAAGCATATCTATTGTCAAAGTTCTATGGAAGTATCATGGACTTGAAAAAGTAACATGGGAGATAGAATCTGAAATAAAAAAGAAGTATCCATACCCTTTTGGTAATATTTAGAATGTTCAAGAATGAAAGTTTCTTTTAGGGGTGGTATATATAATATTCTGAATTTTGATCAAATTAAGCATCTTATTTAGGGTAAGTTATAAAAACGAGCTTCTTTGAGAATATGTTAGTAAATTTAATTTTCAAAGTAAAATAATCTATTATGAGTGATATAAAAGCTTTTATATATCTAAATATAATTGCAGTACTTTTTGGCAATTTTGTGGGTAAGCACACAAGCATGTAGCTGGGTGGAAAGCAAGTTTCTTATGGAGGCAAGCATGTAGCTGGGTAGAAAATAGGTAGATTGAGGAAACACACTACTTGGTAAAGAAAAAAGCTTAGTGTCATGCTCCTCTTTTAAACACCTAACACATCCTAATGTTTGACACATATCCTACCATGTCTCAACTAATCTTTGATAGATTTCTTAAAATGACACATATGCATCCATTGTGTCATATAACCATGAATTATATCTCTTTAGAGGACACATACACATCCATGTTTCACCAAAACTAAAAATCATCTCTCTTTTGATGACCCACATATACCCATGTGTCATTCATATACATTTTGCAATTAGGACCATGCTACCCTCCCACATCTGTATAAATAAAGCAAACTCCACTCAACTTAATCCATATTCCAAAGATTTTGTCCTTCCATGAAAGAAAACGTCCCCTTGCTTCTTTGTATTCCTCATAGACATGTAAACCTCTCCTTGTCTTTAGAAACCATAAAACTTTCCCTCTTCTACCACTAAAAGAGAAGTTCTACTTGGAGAAGATGGTAAATAGGAGAGTTACTCTGACAGCATAGTCTATCATCTCCAAAGGTTTGACCCCTACATGTGATTCCTAAATATCATTTTGAAATACTGACTCTCTCTATCTCCATGACTTTAGGCTCTCTCTCTTTTGATAAAAATCTATTGTAAGATGAAATTCTATCAAAATACTCTTGGAGTTTGATCTTCTCTCTCTATCTTTAACTCGTTTCAACATCAAACTTTTGGGAAAGGTATGGTCCTCATGCCTTGAAATAGTCTCTTATGTAATCATCAATGAAAAGTATAATTTCGTATGGTTTTCACTTCTTTACTTAATCTCTTATACCACCACTAATGAAAAGTTGGGTTTATTATGGTTTAGTATACTTAAGTATAATCTTCACTCCTTATCATAATCCCTGACATAAACATGAATAAAAAGTATGGTTTGATATAGTTTATTATTGTTTAGTAAGGTATTCAATTCTAAGCATAATCAATGATATCATCATAAATGAAAAGTAGGATTTTCATGGGTTGGCATATGCTTTGTAAAGAAAAGATAAATGATATACTATATATAACTATTTTATTAATAAGCTAGACATGAATATCAATGGACTTCCTTTCCTTACCCTAAGATCTTACATCGAGTTAAGATTCTAGATCATAATTAAGCATGTATTTGTGCATTCTTGTTTTGTTCTTCTTTGATTTCCTTTATTTCTCCCTATTATTTGAGTCGTGTGCTATCATTGGAAAGTGGAAATCCATTAGAAAATTTTAAGGTGACTAGGACCCTATTTCACTGATGCTTGTAGCTAGTAAAGAGGAAAGATTATTTAATTGGTTCCAAGTTTGCATGGGGGACTCTCTAACCTCTTGCATGCTTCTAGCCATAGATTTGTCTGATTCAATCCCACAAGTTTACATTTTAGGTTCCATAGTGAAATACTCGACTAATGATTCATTTATTCATTATTACCTTTTTACTTCTTTAACTTTGACTAGCCATTATATTGAGCTATATATCTTTGATGATATCCTTTTAATTTTAAACCTTATATTGGGAGATTGTTGGTAACAGAGTCGACATGTCTTGGCTGGGAATTGATACATATGGGTTCAAGATCTTAGTCCTTTGGGGTCAGGGATGAATGAGTATAATGATCTACCATACTCAGGCCCACACTTGGGTTGGTCATGTAGAGTCAGGCATGATCATGTTAGTAATGGGGAATAATCTCCTTCAAAGATCAAGCATGCTAACTAATGATACTCCAAGTGGCATATTATGCAAAGAACACCCTCTTCCAGTCTTGGAAAGGTGACCAGTGGTTGCATGTGGTAATTTGATTCATTGTATAGAGCATGCAGTGTGCATGAGTGTATGTGGGTTGGCTGGCCTAAATCGCACGTCCAAAAAGGAGAAGATCCAGAGTAGTCGGACTTTTAAGATTATAACCCGACACTCAATCCCTCGCAACTATTATACAGGGTCCGATGTTGTATTCGGGGCGACCCTCACCTCAATCTTTGTCTGAGTGTGCATCAAATCTATCACTTTGTGTGTAGCCTGTGACCTTCAAAGCTTGCTCAATGATCCTTCCCTTCATATTTAGTCGAACCACATGGACAAGGTCAGTAAGTGTTAAGTAGGTAAAATCTTGCACTCTTACACTCCAAATGAATAGGTGGGTTAAAAAGGGTGTTCCCTAAGGAACAATGATGCTCCACCTAAAACAAAAAAAGGTAAAAGAAAGAAAACAAAAAAGAGAAAAACTTTAACAAGCGGTAAGAAACAAAGAAATGGAAGGAAACTTGGATCGGGTTCCACCTACTACGGTCTCTCATTAACATGCAAAACTCACACCCCTTTGTATACTCCTATCAATATTACAAGTGATCATCAAAATGTCTATTCCCTCCTCTCTTGAGATTACGCTAGATCTAGGTTCTAAGGTAGTCTCTCTCTCGAGATGATGACCCAAAAACCACAAAGCAAACCATATGACTGTTAGATTTAGCATTCCAACACTTTCATGCATTCATACTACTCCATATCACTAGATAAGGTTGGTACTATTCTTTCGAGGTACCAACAATCAAACATCACAAGATGGTAGCTAAGCATATATGTGAAGCATTAAAAACAAGAGTATGGAGATAATCTCGATAAGAGTATATATATTTAAAGGGGAGAAAGAATATACATGTTGGGATAGCCTTAGTGGCTACTTCCAACCCATGTGAGATGTTTAGCCACACATGTTTATGGGAAGCATAACAGCGTCACAAAATGATAGATACATCAATAACCATGAAGAGGGAGAGTACAAAGTGATGCATATGATAGATCTAGATAGAAAGAGAAGATGGTGATACATCACTTTACTTCTTCAAATCTAGATTTAGAGTGGGCTATGTGGTGGTGGATTCTTCCTTTGAAGAAGAGGGAGATCAATCTTCTCTCTCCTCTGACTGTTGTCTTCAGATATCCAAGACTGATGGTATGGATGTGAGTGAATCTGGAGTTTGGCAACACTTCATGGTCCTTGATGATCTGATGATTTGACAAGTCGAGGTGGGGTCTATTTATAGATACTACCCAATGACTTAATCATCTGGGCCACGATCATGATTTGGCCTCAGTTACGACATGGCCTCAGTGGCGACCTCCATCATGGTCGCAGTGTGCTAGTTGTATGTTGTAGCCGAGGGGGAGCCTCGGTCGTGGTATGGCCTCGACCATTGGGCGTTGCCCTACGGGAGGGTCGCAGTCACGGTGTGAAGAGATGGTGATGGAGGAATCAACCATGGCAGGGTCCTTAGTAGACTATACAACCAGAGTCGTGGTGTTGACCGCGACCATATCTTGGCATGACCTTACATAAGTGAAAGATGTGTGAAATTGAGATTTTTCACATTAAGGCACTAAAATAAGTAGAGAAATCTATAAAATGTATGCCAGGGGAGGCATAAATCATACACAAAAAGTACACAAAAATGAGATGTTATCAGGGGTGTGCTAGGGTACTTATAGGTGTTTTGGTAACCCCAATGGACTAAAGTCTTAGCTAATCAAGTTTGTGTTGTTGCAAGACACTTGCCCAAGGTTAATTGATACATTCTCTAAGAGTTGTGGTTAATCTCATTTATGGAATAAGGTCTCCCACTTATTAATATTTATAAAAGAAATACACAAATACAATTATCTCAGAATTATCTTTCATTATGCTCTTTAGTATCAATCTATTTTCTTTTGATATAGTTATTATTTGAATAAATGATTAAGAATGTAACTTGGTGAGATATGAAAAGTGTCTTGCTGCAATACATTAATTTTCTATCAGCCATACTTAGACATTTATCTAACTTTCTTTCTCCCATTTGGGCTATGGAAATTATTTCTGGCCATAGGTTGACTATGTGCATGCAGGTGCTGCATGTATCTCATCGTAGACTATCTTGAAAGATCCTGGAAGTATTATGAAGACCATATATAGTTTTTGTTTTCTATAGTTTTGCTAGACCTATGGGTCATGTAAAAATATGTACACATTTTCTTTCAAGAAATGTTTGTGTAAATGACAATGTTATCAATATAGTTGCTTTTGAGTTGCATATTTAATTGGTCTTGATACTTAAATTCTATAACCCTCAGAAACCAAGTTGATATATTATGTCATTGATTTCTAGGACATTACAATTATGTCTTTATGGAGACAAAAGAGAAATATAATATGCACATGAGGTCATCATATTCTAGCAAGGAATTGATGATATTCTATAAACTAGTGAAGAATCTCGGTGAAACTAAGTTTTCTGGAGACATAGACCCAATTGTAGAAGACATGTGGCTTTGATAGCTAGGAAAGGTTTTCCTCTTCATGGAGTTATCAAAGGACAAACAAATAAACCATTATATCTATCTTCTTGAAGGAAATGTTGAGTTATGGAGACATGGAGTAGAAGATAAGAGGAGACATACACTAATGGCTCGAAAAGATTTTTTCGATGGGTTTCACTTAAAGTATTCCCCTCCTAGTTTCCTAAGTGGTAAAATAAAATAGCTAGAGAGTATGAGATAGGGAAGCATGATAGTTGGTGAGTATGAGGTGTATTTAATGAGGTTTGTTAACTTTTTTCCACAACTTGTACCATATGCCATAAAGAAATGTAAAAGGTTTCAAGTGGGTTTAAGATTAGAGATTAGACATACTATATTAGCAGTCAGTAGGAGAGATAGAGAAATTTCAAGAAATTTGTGGAGGCATCAAGATGTATTGAGTAGTTAGTTAATGCGGATAAACATTATGAGGGTAAAAAAATATTAGGAGATTTTGATAGAGGAGGATGGAGTAGTGGTGGATACATAGGAGGTGGTGGATAGTTTTTAGAAAATAGGATAGGGTCTTGGTTGTTTTTAAGGCAAGGATATGGTTCAAATGATGTGGTATCTTCTTGTAGTAGGGGAAGATCTAGCCCTAGAAGATGGAATATACCATCAAGGTGGACACCGTCATTAAGGCATTCAGGATCATCAACATCAGGGATAGGGAGACATGACATGGCAATATATGACACTTATGGTAGGTAACACTCTGGTTAGTGTTGGGAAAATGAATTTCAAGTATGTCACTAGTGTGTACAAATGGGACACTTTAAGAGAGATTGTCCTAAGTCTAATACCACCTCAGCACAAAGTTCACAAACAAAGGAAAGAACTAGCTAAAGGATCAAGTTCATCAATAGATTCAGGCTCTATAGGGGGAGCACCTAGTGGAAATAGTGGACAATGAGGACCATGTGGAAGAAGAAGAACTACATGACATTTATTTTCTAAGACTCCATCTGAAGGGTTATTCTCACCTAGGGTTTTTATAGGTAAGACGCTTATCTTTAACAACATTTTGGTTATAGTTTTGGTAGTACTTGGTCTGACACATTCTTCTATACAAATATCATTAGTTAGTTGACTGAGTCTTTTAACTCGAGATTTCTCTTATCAATGGTTTCTAATAGTATCATAAGTTGAACTAGTAGTTTTGACAGAATATGTTCCAGATGTCTTTTGAGTTTCACTGGGTATATCATAGTTGTTAATCTCATACCCTTAGAAATTAATTCTTTTCAAATAATTTTGGGTATGGATTTCCTTCTGACATATTATTTCCAATTAGATTGTTGGAAGAAAGAGGTTGTCTTTCAGAAAGGTGGCTTTTTCAATGTCTCCATTACAAATAGAAAAGTCTTACCAACATGCAAAGTATCAATCATTGAAGCAGAAAATATGATGAGAAAAGGATGTGAGGCCTTTTTAGTACATGTGGTAGATGTGAAGGAAGAGAAGAGAACACTTGAGCAAGACAATTATGTGTAGGATTGTCTTATGGTCACTTAGGGAACATTTGAGCAATCCAACTACATGCTATCCTGCTAAGCTTAGAATATCACATTGTTATATCTAGTTTCCTCCAATCTGGATTAAGCTTTATCTTAGTCTTAGTGTCATACTCAACCAAATATAATAATCCCTAAAACCTTGTCAAGTTGTTGATCACTTATTTATGGTGCTACAATTGTATATCTTGTAAAAACTGTATTATACTTTCCTTCTTCACTCTTATACACTATTTGGTTTGTTGCTTCAAGCTATTTCTTATGAGACAGTTGTGACAAATTTCTTTGGAGATACATCTTGCAAGAAGGTGTGTCCAAAGATGGTGTAGATAGATTGCAATATTCTTCAAAGAGTGTGGTCTTTTGACATCCCACAAAGAAGGCACAAATTTTCCTTTCTCTTGAAAAGGAGTTTGCCTTGATCCACAAAATGCACTAGTAATTATATTTCCTATTGGCATTAAAAGGTAACCAAATCATGTTTAGAAATCCTGGTTGGAATCCAATAGGTAGTGGATCTACGTTATTTCAAGATGGAACCACTATACCTCTTATGTCTTTTGTGGTTTTGTAGCTTATCCATTACTTGTTTTACTTTTTTGACTGTAATATTTTTAAAGCAAGTTGCAATTAACCACCTTTGTATTTTAAGTTGAATAAAATCATATTTTCTCTGTTCACCCCTAATTAGCCCATGATTCCCATCCAAGTGGATTGAGAGTAATCAGTCTTTAAATTTATATCTTGAAATCCTAGGGAATGTCTGCAATGTTATATAGGGTCAAAGAAGTGAGAGGATGTTGAACATTGGGACATGGGGACATCCAATTGCATAAAATTTGATTCTTACTTATTTAAGAAAAAGATATGGTAGATATAAGTGTACAACTCAACAAGTTAAAGAAAACAAAACAAAATAAAATAAAGTAAGAAAAAAGATCCCGTCAAATCATATTATTCACGAGAAGGAGTTACTGGCTATGTTACCACAATTTAGGCAGCCTATGCACCTTGTTCTCTGGCATAGACAACAACTATAAAGCAACTAACATCCCAACCCAACATATGTCATAGTAGCTACTCATGTGGTGGTCATTCCCCATGCTCTCGTGAAGTGTGACTACAAACCCATCAACAGTCCAAGTCATCTCTCGAGGATTGTGGAAGAACGCACCTAGTTGTTCTAGGTTACCTCTTTTCTCCAAAATCGAGAAGAGTATTGTAACACCTGGGCCCATTGCCCAAGGCTCTAGTAGAGTTTCAGGAATGACGACTGGCCCCATAGACCACCACTAGGCTTAACTGTGCGCTTTGTCCACACTCATGCGAAAGCTGGGGTCAACTTCCCGACTGGTCACCCATCCTAGTACTATTCCAAGATAAGCACGCTGAACTATGGAGTTCTTTAGTGATGGGCTCCCAGAAAAGGAGGTGCACCTTGGTGATATGGGTAGTCCAATCATTCCTTTTAAGATCATGTTATCTGAGGCCTCAAATCCTAGGATATAACAATCTCCCCCACTTAGACTCTTGACGTCCTCGTCAAGGCTCAACTATAAGGCCTCATAATTTTTTCCCCATTTCAGTGCATGCCCACAATGTCCCATGGACACCCAACTCCCGATCACGGAAAACCAACGCAAGGGTGGCTACGTCAACCATGGAGATCCCTTTCCTACATGCCTGGACCGCATGGATCAAGACTGGCATGCCATGCCCTTGTGCGCCCCACCTACTGGAGGGGTTATGGCTCTGATACCATTTGTAACACCTGGGCCCATTGCCCAAGGCTCTAGTAGAGTTTCAGGAATGACGACTGGCCCCACATACCACCACTAGCCTTAATTGCGCGCTTTGTCGACACTCATGCGCAAGCCGGGGTCAACTTCCCAACTGGTCACCCATCCTAGTACTACTCCAAGCTGAGCACGCTTAACTATGGAGTTCTTTAGTGATGGGCTCCCAGAAAAGGAGGTGCACCTTGGTGATATGGGTAGTCCAATCATTCCTTTTAAGATCATGTTATCTGAGGCCTCAAATCCTGGGATATAACAAGTATTAGGAGTGGTATAAGATTGTCCAAGAATCTGGACCACATCAAATACGACTCGAGTTGGATTAATTGAGGTCAATTTTCCTATGTAGGGTTAGATATACCTAACCATGGATTTTGGGTAGATCCTCTCTTGGACCTCATCCTTTCATATTATAGTCCAGACAATCCCCTCTATATGTTCTTATGACTATTCTTTCAAGGTTAAAAAAATAGAAGTTCATGCAAAAAAGACATCAACCAATCCAACAATCATAACCAAAAAATATAGAACATAAACATGTTAAATCTGAACATTAACCACTTTATTAGAGACAAAGTAAAAAAATCATGCCTGAAATAGGACACACATCCTATAATAAGCTCAACTAGTCATAGACAAATATAGTGGAACTGAACAAATAAAAAAATACATCATTGGTACAGAAACAAAGTAAAATAGTAGAAGAAAAGAGGAAAAGGAAGAGACTTTGATGTAGAAGAGAAGTGGATCTCACTCCTTAGACTCTGGAAGGGTTGGATCTTGCCTTTTTCTTCCTCCTCTTTGGTTTGTAGAACTCCTTGCCCTCCTTTTCCTTCATCACAAACAACAAATTCTTTGGATGGATGGAGTGGAAACTGATGGGAGTGGGAAATGGAGCTATGAAAGGAAGATGGTGTAAGCCAATGGAAAATGGACACAAATAGATGAAATAGATGTAGAGTAAGATCATTATCCCTCTCATGCCTTAGAAATCTAACAAGGAGGTTTTGGGACCAAAACATATGGGACCCTTGACCTGATGGTCAAGAGGGGTATTTATAGTGCTAGGTGGTGTGTCTATAAGTGGGGATGAATCTGACTTGGTTTGGATGAACCTGGTTTGGATGAACTGGGTCTAATTTTGTGTGATGATTGGAGATGTTAGGGATTAAAATTGGCATGGGTCGGATAAAACTAGGTCGGTTTCATATCATCATTTTGACAAAATTAGGTTTCTATCAATAAAAAAAAATTTCGATTTGAAATCATCGGAGGTCACCATTGGAGTTTACCATCGGTTGTCACCATCAGAAGGCATGGTTGGGGTTGGTGATTGTTTGTCTTTCAATGGAAAAATTCTATGAGGGAAAGATACAAAACTAGGCTGACTTCACTCAAATTGACACAATTTCACACCGTCAATATGTGGTTGATGACACTCTCTATTGTTAGAACCACCGGTTGACAGATCATCTGACAAATTTCAACAATTGTCTTTCGATAAAAAGGTCAATAGATATGAGCTGCATGGTTGTGTATAGGACCAAACCTGGACCAATTTGAAGGTTTTCGGGCAAGTTTTGTCAGGCTGGGCCAGTCGATGAAGATAGAATTGTCTAGTCTTCATCTTGGGAAAAGTGGGATTGATGTCTCTTCAGTTCATGCCTACAAGTCCCAAATTTGGCTAGTTTGAGCAATTATATCTGAAAAAAGGAATAAATTATGAAAACCAAAGTATCTAGAGTTATTGGGGCATATCAAGGTTATTATAGACATAAAACTATAGATAATTACTTAGCATTAATGCCTAAATTTGGTGTTATCAACCAGCCACCCTCAAGAGCTTTCAAGAGGGACCAAAACCTCATTCTGCCATTACTAGACAAGGGGAGAAATAGTGGAGCATCCCATCAGAAGGAAACCAAAGGAAGTCGGGGTTGAAACACTACTTGAAACAACAACAAATGCCCCAATATACTCAAGGGGGAAAACTCAATGGATTACATGATGGAAAAGATAGAAAAGTGAAGGGAAAGTCAAAAGTGGTTAAATACTTGTAATTTTGGATAACATATATGTATCTTATTTCCTATGTTCCTCCCAAGAAGAATCGATCCATTGAATGATCCAAGGTGGTTAGAAGAACCCTAATTGACATATCAATTGAAGAGAACAAGACAAAGTCTTGGAGGAAGATGAGACCCTTACATCCCAGACCAAAACCTCTCATAGCCTTGTAACTGTATGCCTTGAGTCATCATTTGATTATTGTATAGGGATACCTTATATATGATTCAATTATTAATAAAAGGAAATGCCACTATTAAATTTGTTTTAGTATGGACTAGATTATTATTATTTGTAATAATGTCCTAAGAATGTTTTGACTCAATGACATGTGATTTGGGTTGATAACCTAAACATGATATCATACATATACTTAAAGTAACTTGTCATGTTAAATGTCATTGTGTAATCTATAGGAAAACAATAATACATAAGACTAGTGTGTGTGATGACTGGTGACTATGCCTCTTTAGTCATGATATCTGATATCAAGTCAGACACATGGGTACTTTTTTGAGAACACGTTGTACTAGACATACCCACCTTGAGAATGAAACATTAAAGTAATCTAGTGACATTTTGAGTCATGTCTAAATGTGTCATGGTGAGCTTTATCCTTAGACCCAAAGTACAAGAGTGGTCACATATTATTCTTTCTACTTCAACAGTACCGAGTGTAACTTTGAGTACAAGAGTGGTCAGATATTGTTCTTTCTACTTTAACACTATCGAGTGTAACTTTGAATAAGGGTTGCCATATAGGTAGTGATTGGGTGAAGTGTGACACTTATGGATTATTTTAAGTGACATGGATGGAATTTGTTCCTGATATCTTAACAACTTCATAATCAAAATTTATGGAACGCATGACTGTACGCATTTGGGTTGATATATGATATTGAGCTCATAAAACTCAATAGTTTCATTAAAGTTCAAGAAACATGGATTGAATGTTATGTTGAACATGGATATCTTTGACAAAGGGATTATACGGTCATGGTAGTGTTGGTGACATACATTCAATGTTTTAAAAATTAGTCTATGAGGCTTTATAATTGGCCCTATAAGTAGTGTGACCTATAGGCAAACCTACATAGAGTGATACATACCTCAAAGTAGGCCCAACCCTTATAATCAGTGGTATAGGCGCATATATGGTCTATTAAGTGCCAATTTTCAATTGGAGAGTTTTTTTCACTTAAACCCAAACCCTCACTGTACATTAACCCGACTCCCCTCACACTCATTCACCTCTTGAAAAAAGTTGTGATTCGTGAAATAGGCAATCCCTCCCCCGCTCCAGTGATCTCTCCCCCAACTTTGACGATTTCTCCCCCAAACGGATGAGGCACCAACGACTTCTCTTATCTATAGAGGCAGCGACGGTGGCTTTCCTTCTCTCCAACGGTGGCAGTGGCTATCCTTCTCTCTAGTGGTGGTAGTGATCTCTCTGTCTCCAATCGGAAATGATGGAAGCTTCACCTACTACTATGGATGCTCAAGGAGTCAGTGGCTCTAAAGGCACTAGGACTTAGTGGATCACTCCTTTACTTACAAAGCCACATGTAATTCATCTCCTCTACCCTTCTTCTTCAATTATTCTTTTATTTTTTTGATTGGATTTTCCTACTACTGCTTGGTTCCATTTTTTTCCCCAGTATTTGTGTTGTTGTTATGATTCCTTCTTTCTTCTTCTATCTCCATTTGATTCCATCTCCCTTATCTTCTTTACATTTCTATATTTTTCTTTCCCATTGACAATTTCATTGTCCCCAACTCACTATTGAGTGTCGATCATTCAATTTATTATTCTCATGTCATCTCCTTTCTTCATCTACTTCCTATTCTTCATATTTTTTTATTTAATCCCCTCATTTTCTGTTCTCTACTTCTCTTATTTTCTATCTCCCTCTTTCCTAAATACCCATCTAATGGATGTCGTCCCCTTATTCCTAATTTCCCTATTATTCTTACATGTGTGGTTTAGTTTGGTTTGGTTGGTCTCATCCTTATTTATTATTCTTGCATGTGTAATCTAGTTTGTTTAATATGTATGATAATTGAAATGCATTATTGCATATATTATTTTTGTATGGCATTGATATGTATGTGTGGTTTGGTTTGATTAAAAAGTTTTTTTGTCTTATCAGTTTTCTTATGGAGAGTCATGGGCCAGGGGCTCCAATTGGTACTAGTAACATCCAATCACAAGGCATACCAGTCAGATCTTAGGCCACCCAGTTCTAATGATCCAACATGGGACTATGACACCCTTAGGGATCTATTCAATTATAGTACTGTCATCTATAAATTGTGCAGAAAAAGATTGAAAGTGGAAGTGAATCAACTAAAGAAAGATTTGGCTAACATTAAGGGCAACATGACTACATGCACTAAAGTTGACCAAGAGGTTAAGATGAGAATTAGGTATCCAATGGAGAAGATAAGTCAAAATCCATAGAAAGTCTATGGTAAGGAGTTTATGATATCATGGGCATGGAAAAGGTGGTTGAAAGAGATGAGGCTCATCACACTTCTAGAAATTATTTGTCTATGTGACAAGTGGGGATAAAGGAGGCCATAGACAAGAGCCAAAGAGAGAGGGTGAATCAATTTGTTGGTAGGTGGATTTATCTCTCTATGATGCCTTTCAATGCTATATCTAACGCTGCATTTGTAAAGATGTGTCAGAATATTGGGTAGTATGGTAAAAAAAATTAAGCCTCTGTCTCACTATAAGTTGAGTGAGCCTATACTGAAAAAAGGAGTTAGAGATCACAAAAGCAGGACTTGAAACACATAGAGATATGTGGAAAAGATATAGGTGCATAATAATGACAAATGCTTGGAATGATAGAAGAAACATGAGTTTGATGAATTTGCTTGTGAATTGTGAATTGAGCACATGATTGCTTACGACAATTGATGCCTCATCTTAGACTCATATAGGTCACTATACCATGGGATTAGTTGATGACTGTGTTGAGGAGGGGCTCAAATGATATCCAAATCGTATCTGATAATGTTGCTGCAAATGTTCTAGCTGGGCAGTTTTTGAATGATAAATATCCTCACATTTTTTGGATCTCATGTGCTTCTCATGTCGTTGATTTGATTCTTGAGGAGTTTGGCAAAGACTCAAGAAATAAAAATCACCATCAAGAAAGCTAAGGAGCTCATTTCATTCATCTATACACATCATATAACTCTTAGTTTAATGTGCAAATTTACAAAAAAGGGGGAGATTATGAAGCCTGGAGCAACTAGATTTGCCACTTCTTTTCTAACATTATAGTTTTTGCTTGACAAAAAGGAGAAGTTGAGGCTTATGTTCACTTTTGTAGAATGGGGGAAATGCAAATGGGCTAAGACCAAGGTAGGGTATAAATCCACAAATACTGTAATATTTCCATCTTTCTGAAACCAAATCTCCTTAGCTGTGAAATTCTTTACTCCCTTCATCTATTTGTTGAGGGTTGTTTATGGAGAGAAGAAGCCATCTATGGGTTTCTGTATGGTGGACTACAAGATGTGAAAAAGGATATTATGACAATTTTTAGGGGATTTGTGGTCCATTATAGGCCATTTATCAATGCCGTCACTTCGAAAACCAAGAATAGATTACATAGTCCCCTTCATTTGGCTGCTTATTATCTGAACCCTTACTATTTCTACAAGGATGAAGTTGAAATTGAAAAACAACATTAGTTTATGGATGGCATGATAAAGTGTTTATATGTGTTCTTTGCATAGATTGAAATCCAAGATTAGATCACAAAGAAGGAACTCACATACCACATGATGAAGCATGGGAAATTTGGAAACCCCAAAGCATTGAGGCAGTGTTTGGAGAATGATGTTGGCTATATACCAGGTATACAATACTTAATTAGTTAATTTATCTTGTAATGGTTGAGATTTGATTATATGTATCTATTATTCAATCTATATTATGTAGCTGATTAGTGGCATTTGCATGGAGGAGAAAACACCCCATTTGTAAGAAATGGCAATCAAGATCCTTAACCTAAACCCTTATGCATCTAGATGTGAGAGGAACTTGAGTACCTTTGAAGGGGTAGGGTATCTTTAATTCTCTATGCTAGATGAAATGATGAGGTTTAAATTTTATGAAATCTTAAATCTAATCCATTATCCCTACATATTTTCAAATGCTAGGTCCACACTAAGAAGAGGAATAGACTTGAGGTTAAGAAGATGAATGACCTATTCTATGTCAAATTTAATGCTAAACCACATGAGAAATGAGAAAGGAATGGAAAATATCTTCTTGTTACTACTGATAGAACTTAAGCCATCGAGTGGATAGCAGATGATGATATTATAGACACAACTGAGAATGATAATGTCTTCCCTTGTGAAGGACTTTATTTGAGAGATGTAGCAAAGGCAGTAGGAGTTGATGATGTTATATGTCCTATTTCTACTTGTACAAGACATGTGGTGTACATGCTTTACATCATTCCTCCATTTGAGGAAGATGAACTTCCATATGTAGTGTATAATGATGATGACAATGAGCACTACTACAGAAACAACATTCAGTGTCGCTTTTCTGGGTGTCGGTTTTTTAGGAAAACCGATGCCTATAATATTAGACGTCGGTTATTTAGGCAAACCGACGTCTATATTCGAAGACCAGCCAGACACGGGTACCACTTTGTATTCAGTGTCGGCTGGGTATAACAAACCGACGCCTAAAATCGCCCGTGAAATCCAATTTTTGAGCGAAAAAATTTGCGTCACCTACAACGTCGGTTTTTTAACTATTCACCGACGCCTATTTAAGATGAAAATTTGCGCGAAAAGTCCCACTTTCAGCGTCAGTTATCCTTTGATAACCGACGCTGATAATGGTTCCCGCCAAATAATTTAGGTAAAGGTTTTCTAGTTGGGCGTCGGTTTTTTACTATCAACCGACGCTAAAGCATAATAGGCGTCGGTTTTGTAGATAACTGACGCTGTTGACCAACTAATAGACCCGATCACCCGGCTCTTCCCCCTTTCTTCCTGTTTCATCGATCACGATATTTCTCTCCTGTGTTGCTACTCGCCGCCGCTCTCCCAAAATCGCCCGACGTCAGTTGATGCTTCTCTCCGCCGCTGCTGCTGGTGCTCTTCTGCTCGTCGGCGCCACTGCCCGCCGCCCGCCGCTGCTACTTCTTCGTCTGTTGCTTCTCTGGCCGGCGCCGCTGCTGCTTCTCCTGGTGCCACTGCTGTTCACCGCCCGCCCCTCTGCTTCTTCGCCTGCTCGCCACCACTGCTGCCTCCACTCGCCGCCGCTCTTCTCCACGCTAGCTCTAGGTAGCCTAGCCTCTTTGCTTCCTTCTCCCTAGCTCCTTACCAACAGCAAGCACGGCCATGGCTGTGTTGGCCTACCATTGCCATGCTGAACAGTACATACATGGTAATGGCTGTGGCTGTGTTGGCCTACCACGGCCGTGCTAGATAGCACGGACATGGTAGGCCAACACAGCCACAACTGTTACCATAGTCGTGCTGTCCAGCACGGCCGTGGTAGGCCAACACAACCACGGTCATGCTTGCTGTTGGTAAGGATATGAACAAATTTTTATGTAATGCTTTATGTAAATCCTAGGATATGAACAAATCTTAAGCTTGCATATATTTGTCATATATTTGTGCTTCTAATCATAATGTTTGGCCTAATTCAGTAAATTTTGATGCATGTTGAAATAAGATTTAAACTTGTCAATTGTAGCATCCTAATTTGATTTGATTAAACCTAAAATTGATGAAACCCCTAACATCGATTGTGATGAAACCCTAACATTAATTGTGATGAAACCCTAACATGTACATATCTATTATTATGTTTGTTAGCCTCGAAACCCGTCTAAGATTTACTCATTAGGAGTAAATCTTGGATAGTCCCTAGTTTGGGACTGTTCTTGAACACCTAATCTCAGTTAGGATGTAAGTGTATAGTGTGTATTGGGTTTTCTAGAAAATTTTGGCAGTATTTCCCCGTTTGTTCTCTAAGTACGTATGTACTTAGAGAACAACGGGGAAATGTTGCTGAAATTTTCTCGAAAACCCAATACACATTATACACTTACTAGTGAGATTAGGTGTTCAAGGATGGGATAGGTGGTACACATTTATTATATATAAGAATGACATCACATGTGTTTGTTGGCCTAGAAACCCATCCAAGATTTACTCATTAGGAGTAAATCTTGGATAGTCCCCGGTTTGGGACTGTTCTTGAACACCTAATCTCACTTAGGATGTAAGTGTATAATGTGTATTGGGTTTTCAAGAAAATTTCGGTAGCATTTCCCCGTTTGTTCTCTAAGTACATATGTACTTAGAGAACAGTGGGGAAATGCTGTCGAAATTTTCTTGAAAACCCAATATACATTATATACTTACTAGTGAGATTAGGTGTTGAAGGATGGGATAGGTGGTACACGTGTTTGTTAACCGTAGACCCTAATCTTGTCCTAATATATACTTGTTTTCTCTTTGATCATAGAATGGATAGATCATGGATGTCCATTCGCAATCGCTGTACCCCAGAGTTTATATCTGGTCTTGATCAATTTATTAGATTTTCCGAGGAACATAGGAAAGAACCTGGAGATAGGTTCTACTGTCCATGTAGGCATTGCGGTAACAACTTGAAAGTCAGCACTGGTGACGAAATCAAAAGTCATGTCATGTGCAATGGGATTGTACAAGGCTATACAGAATGGCACTGGCATGGAAAGATTTCAAACTCGAAACCAGTGGATGTCGATAGCAGTGCTTGGGTGGAAGAAGAAATTGCCTCCGATGACGTAGATGTGAACGAACCAGTTCCAGTAGACGTCGTTGATGCGATGTTGGATAGTTGTAGGGTAGAGCACACCGATCCACCTCCTATCTTTAGAAACATTATGCATGATGCTGATATACCATTATACACAGGCTGTGCTAAGTTTACGAAGCTTAGCGCTGTGTTGAGATTGTATAAGTTGAAAGCTAATAATAGATGGAGCGACAAAAGCTTCACTTCATTGTTGACTTTGTTGAAAGAAATGCTTCCTGAAGGAAACCAGCTGCTAATCTCAACATACCAAGTAAAGAAATTGTTGTGCCCAATGGGAATGGAGGCCAAGAAGATACACGCATGTCCGAATGATTGTGTATTATTTGAAAAAGGACTATGTGGATTTGAAAGATTGTCCAAAATGTAGTGCGTCACGGTATAAATTGACGACTTCGGGGGAGTCCAAAACTAGTTCTCCTGCCAAGGTGATGTGGTATCTACCTATAATATCACAGTTTCAACGCTTGTTTGCAAATCCGAAAGATGCGAAGAATTTGAGGTGGCATGCAGATGTTAAGAAAAATAATGATGGGATCCTACGACATACGTCTGATTCCCCACAGTGGAAGAATATTGATCTACTATACCCCAAATTTGGTGAAGAAGATAGGAATCTAAGACTTGGGATTTGTACAGATGGGATGAATCTGTATGGGACATTGAGTAGCCAACATAGCACTTGGCCAGCCATGCTTGTTATATACAATCTTCCTCCCTGGTTGTGTATGAAAAATAAGTACGTTATGTTGTCCTTGTTGATATCGGTCCCTAAACAACCCGGAAATGATATCGATGTTTATCTTGAACCTCTGATTGATGACTTAAAGAAACTTTGGGCTGAAGGTGTGATGACCTATGATGCTTCAGTAAGAGAGACATTTCGTTTGCACGCTATGTTGTTTTGCACTATTAATGACTTTCCAGCATACGGGAATTTGTCTGTATATAGTGTCAAAGGAGCTAAAGCATGTCCTATATGTGAAGAAAACACTGATTCAATAAGACTAAAACATGGCGGCAAGACTGTATATCTTGGTCATCGAAGGTTTCTTTCAAAATTCCATCCATATCGTAGGAAGTGCAAAGCATTCAATGGATGGAATGATGAACGGAGTGCACCTAAACCTATACCAGAGGATGTTGTTTATGAAAGAGTAAAAGACATTGTCAATGAATTTGGTAAGAAAACACAATGTAGTATGGCCACACGGAGTGACAATTCTTCATTCAAGAAGAAGTCAATATTTTGGGATCTTCCTTATTGGAGTTCTTTGACAGTCAGGCATTGTATCGATGTAATGCACATTGAGAAAAATGTTTGTGATAGCATCATTGGTACTCTGTTAAATATACCAGGTAAGACTAAAGATGGGATAAAATCCAGACTGGACCTATGTGAACTGGGAATAAGGTTAGAATTAATAGAATTACGTGAAATGGGTAATAAAAGAACATACTTACCTCCCGCTTGTTACACATTGTCTAGAAAGGAGAAGAAAGCTTTTTGTGAATGCTTGGTAAATGTTAAGGTGCCGCAGGGTTACTCAGCCAACATTCGTAGATTGGTATCAATGAAAGATCTGAAGTTGATAGGTCTTAAATCTCATGATTGTCACACTCTAATGCAACAAATATTGGCTGTGGCAATTCGATCTATATTGCCGAAGCATGTAAGGTTTGCAATCACCAGACTTTGTTTATTTTTCAACAGTCTATGCAGCAAAGTTATTGACCATGATACTCTTGATAATTTGCAAAGAGAAGTGGTTGTTACCCTATGTCAGCTTGAGATTTATTTCCCTCCTTCATTCTTTGATATCATGGTACATCTTGTTGTCTACTTGACTAGGGAAGTGAAAATGTTGGGACCAATTTTCTTGCATTGGATGTATCCCTTTGAACGATACATGAGCATTTTTAAAGGTGATGTTCGAAATCGTTATCAGCCTGAAGGGAGTATTATTGAAGGTTATGTGGCGAGATAGGTTATGGATGTTTGCAATGACTTTCTGAGTGGTAATAACACTCCTGTTAATGACAAGAATATTGAGGAGGGCAAAGGAATTTTGGGATCACGGGTGAAAGTAATCAGCCGTGAGCAGTTGGAACAAGCTCACTTGTATATTTTACACAACATGGACGAAGTGAGTGTTTATATCGAGGAACATACCAATTTCATCAAGAGACAACATACTCGAGAAAGTTCAATGTGGCTTGCTAGAGAGCATAATAAGACTTTTACTAAGTGGTTTGAAGATAAAGTCTTCAATCAACTATCAGAAACACCAAATGATATTACAGAAACTATCAAATGCCTCGCCTTTAAACCAAAACCGAATGTTATGTCTTATGAAGGGTTTGACATTAATGGGTTCACATATTACACAAAGCGCCAAGATGATAAGAGTGTTGTCCAAAACAGTGGGGGTCACTCTTCAAGCGTCGACTATGTATTTTGCAAGTGCAAAGGATAAGAGTTCACGTGAAGCTAAAATGTCATATTACGGTGTCATTGAAGACATATGGGAGTTTGACTACATAGATTTCAGAATTCCACTCTTTAAATGTAATTGGGTTGATAACACCAAAGGAGTTATAGTGGATGAATCAGGTTTCACTTTGGTGAACTTTAAAAAGATTGGCGAGAAGGGTGAACCATTCATATTGGCATCACAGGCGAAACAAATATTATATATCGATGATCCTGCAAATGATAAATGGTCGGTTGTTCTTCATGGTAAAAGACAGTTCATTGAAGATCCTATAGATGAAGAAGAGTACTATGATAAGTATGATGACTCCAGTCCATTCTCAGTTGGGTTGCCAACTCCACAAAATATTGAAGCTAATGATGACTTATATGTACGCGAAGATCATAATGAAGGATTGTTAATTGATAAAAGATCACAATTTTAGAGGCATGTATGTTTATATTTTTTTATTGAAGCTAAATGTTTGCTTTTTTAATATCAATATCATTTTCAGATTTGATTTTTCATTATCTTCTAGTTAATACAAATGCTAAATGTTTGCCTTTTTCTATTTAATACAAATGCTAAATGTTTGCCTTTTTCTAGTTAATACAAATGCTAAATGTTTGCCTTTTTCTAGTTGATACAAATGCTAAATGTTTGCCTTTTTAATGACATTTTTAGATGGTTGGCCATGATGATCATGATGTCCATGATGAGCATGAAGTCCATGATGAGCATGTTGTCCATGATGAGCATGGAGAGGATACCAATGTAATTTCTAAAAACATATCCTTTATTTCTATAAAATTCATTATCTTCTAGTTATGTCATATATCCCATATTTCTATATTGGGCTAATTCAGTGTGTTTATTTTTGTCAAATTTTAGGTTGATGATGCACATGTACCCACTGAGCACTGCAGGAACTTGATGCGCATCACCAAAAAGTTAACAAGAAAAGGGGCATCACTCTGTTGAACAAGTTAATAGCGCTAAGTGGCAGTGGATCCAAATTGGTTGTGGAGTTTGATAATGGAGGAAATGCAATTGGAGTGAACTGCAATAATTTTGTAAACTATCTTGGGGTTGTCACTCGAAGCCATTGTGGTGTTAAGTATGATAATTGGCATAAAGTTCCTCAGGCGAAGAAAGACTTGATATGGAAGGATTTATGCGTGAGCTATTATTATTTGCAATTCTATTTTGTATATTACAGATTCTATTATTTGCAATTCTATTTTTGGATACTAGTTAATAACAATTCTATTATACAAAATCTATTTGCATTGGATGAGAAGCTGCATCGTAAAAGTGTGATGCAACGCGCTGGAAAGATGCTTAGGAACTATAGGACAAATCTCAACAGAGAATACATAAAAGATGGTGATAAGAAGAAGAAGCCAGCGCTTGAACAGTGGAACTTCTTGGACAAAGAAGATTGGGACAATTTTGTTGCTTCAAGAAAATCTGAAGAATTCAAGGTATTAGGTGTCACTCCCAATTTAATTAATATACGTTGAATTCACCTATTCAATATTAACATTTAGTGCTACTAACCAAATCATTAATGTTCATACTAACTAGGCCCTCAGTGAGGCGCAAAAAGCAAGGTGTGCACTGAATGTGCATGACCACACTATGGGTCCAAAGGGCTATGCAAGCGTTCACCAAAGACTACAGGCGGAGTTTGCTGCTACTCAGGAGTCTGCCACACCCATGCCTCACCATGATATCTGGATAGTTAGGAGGCAAAACAAGAAGGGTGAAATAAAGAAGCCTGTAACTGCTGAGGCGGCTGCGAAAATGGTAAAATACAACTCTTAGAGCAATCATTTGAATATTGATTATTTGTGGTGTTAACTTACCAATTTCTATTGATGGTGATTAGCGGGAGCTGCACGAGCAGAGGAAACAAGGCACGTTCATCCCTCAGGGAACAAGGGATGAATTGACAGTTGCTCTGGGTAACCCAGAGCATCCTGGACGTGTTAGGGGTGCAAGCGCTGGTATGGGCATAAAAGCATTCTTTGGGCCATCCCAACGCAAACCCAGAGCGGGACTTTCATAAGAAGAGGTAACCTATTCTTTTTTTAGAATGTTACTGCAAAAGGGAATTCAATAATAAGAAGCTAATGTTTCTTTTATCCATGTATAGGAGAATAAGAGAGTCGAGGATATAGTTGCCAAGAAGGTCAATGATATAGTTGCTGAGAAGGTCAAGGAAGAATTGCTGCGGTGGCAGACATCTCAGGCTTCCAATCAGCCTATGGCGACCCACTCTTCTCCTGATGTACAGACTACAAGTAATCCTATAGACCCAGCGCCTAACACATCTGCTATCAGTATTGTTTATGACATTGTAGCTAGTCTTTTCAAGATGATATGTTTTCAAGATGATATGTATATATGTATAATATTCTTTACGTAAATTTGTAGGCATTGAAGCCATGCCGCTTAAGAATGCAAGACTATGTTGTTGCAGAGGCGCAGGCTTACCCGTCCCTTCCCAGGGCAATGTTTCACGGGACTCCAATGCCACAGGGCTACGTTCGTGTGAGCCCGATACATGTGTTACCCGATTGGAGGGAAGCTACATTGCCATATCCCCACCCGGATATTGATACACCTGCTGAGGCAGAAGGCGGGATGATATTGTGGCCCAAAGCAGATGTCGTCTACACTACTGAAATTGTAAGATAAATTTACATTACTTTAGATTGTTAATGTGTATATATGAGGTCAACTGATCTGAAATTATATATATAGGTTAAAAAGAAGACACCCGGAGCACCTAGGCCTCCACCTCCACTTCCTGCATTACTAAGTTGGGTTCCAACTGACCTCAAATACCCGTTAGGTCCTGCTTGTAGGGGAATGGCATGTTGGCTATGGGCACATAATATACATTGCCCTATAATTTTTTCTTTAGAAGCAGATTATGCAGGTCAATCATACGATAGCTCTTTATTTATACAAGATATTATTGAGCTATTTATGTATGATTGGATGAATACATCAATGATAGAGACATGGATAAGGTGAGATCTTGTTTATACATCCATATACCTTGTGTAAGATCCGGTGATCTAGTTTCTTATATATTAATGCATACATAATACATATTTTGTAGCTACTTAGTCGAAGATCAATGCAAACAATTTGCATTTGATCATGTGGGATTTTTGATTCCATCATTGATTAGTATGGTAGCTAAAGACCCTGATAGTGTTCAATAATACTGTATAGATGCTTTTACAATTTTCGGTCAGCAAAAGAAGACGATAATAATAGCTCCATTCAATGTCAAGTTTACTTTATTTATAATTTGGACTTAAGAAAATTCCATTTTTATTGTGCATTTTGAGTTATTAATTTTTAACTTTTTTACCTCTAGCGGTAGACATTGGGAGTTACTAGTTGTTGTCCCTGGGACGTTCACTGTTTATTATCTAGATCCTGCGGGAAGTACATTGAACACTAAAATTGGACACGTAATGAGAATGTCATTATTCTGGTGAGAAATATTTCATTTTTATATCCGTTAACATCTATTATTACATTACTATTTAATTATGCAATTTACTGTGTTACATTAACATGTAGGGGTTTAGATGCATTCAAAAATGCTGGAGGAAATGTCCCAAGGAGAAAGAACCAGCCAATAATTTGGGAGAACGTAAAAGTAAGTTCCCGACTCCAATGTATATATTATTTATGTGAATTGTGCTTAGTTGTATTTTTTAATATTTTGTATGTTTCAATTTATAGTGCACTACACAAGACAACGGCTGGGCATGCACATACTATGTGATGCGATTTATGCAGATGATTATCCGACATGCCGCATTAGATATTAATACCATACATGAGGTATTATATATAGTCTCATTAGTTAGTATGAAATATATCAATCTTATTTTTATATTATTACTTATATATATACATCATTCTCTTTGCAGGTGTTTAAAACTGACCACACTATAGGTAAATGCTTAAAAATGTACATGCTCCATATACGATGGAAGCATTAAATGAAGTAAGAGAAGAATGGGCAAAATCCATACAAGCAGTGGCGATTGTAAGATATAATTGGGATGCTGATAGCGATGCTGAATGATATTTTGTAAATGAATATTTCTGAATGTTTATACATGTTTGAATGTTTCTACATGTATTAGAATGTTTCTACATGTGTGAATGTGAGAATTGAATTGATGTCTGAATGTATCTACTTGTGTGAAAAAATATTTGTTGATTTTGCAGGTTTGTGGCCTGTTTGTAGGCTGATATCAATGGATGTCGTAAACCTGCAGTTCAGAAAACTGAACTGCAGGTTCTCATCCTGCTGACCAGCCACAGTAGGCCTACAAACTGATAAGAAAAAAAAATTAAAATATAGGTGTCGGTTATTTATAGAACACCGTCATCAAAGGCCTACAACGTCGGTTATTGGATAAAATCACCGCCTAATGTGACAAACAATCCGACTGTGCAGGAAACCATGGCCGTGGTGGAAATGGCGTCGATTATTCGTATAAAACCGATGCCTATAGTAATAAACACGGTCGTGCAGTGAAGCACGGCCGTGTTGTCTGGGAGTATGGCGTCAGTTGTTCAGTTGTTAACCGACGCAAAAAGTGTCCTAGGTGGTGCCCTTTTTGTGGCGCGAACCCTATAGACGTCGATCGACTATATATAACCGACGCCTATGAATCATATAGGCGTCGGTTATAAAACTGACGTCGAAGAGTTCGACCTTTAGCGGTGCCCACATAGGCGTCGCTTGAAAACCGTCGCTAAAAGGGGTTAAACAACCGACACCAAAATGCGTGTTATGTAGTAGTGGAGGGAGATGTGACTATTTTTGTGGAAGATGAAGAGCTGGATTAGATTTTTATTGATGGCATTCTCTTAATTTACTATTTTTTCTTATGTCTTGGACATGAATCACATTCTTATTTAGTGTTTGTAGTTTTGGACCTTAGAGACATGTGGGCATCTTTTTGTTGTTTTAGTTGGTGTTTATTAGTATGTAACGTACTTGTTGTGTTAAACCATTTCACGTCTCACTTCATTAGAGTTTATGCTTAAATGATCCTAGAATGCATTATAAATGGTGTAGTTTTATTTGAAGCTTGAATCTATCTCAAGTTTTAATGTCTAATTATGTAATTGTACACATTAAATATGCAATTGTGTGATTAAATTATTTATAATAATTATTTATTTAAAAAATCTAAAAGCACATATACCCCTGCATATACTCCTGCATACCGCATATACTCTATAAGGTGACCTCTTTGAACGCATATCAGATACCACTATTGAAAACATTGCTTACATTTAGAAATTCTTCTCCAACTTATTTGAGTTACTTGGGTAGAAATGATGTCTAATCCAAAACATTTGAGGTCACACACATAAGGATGCTCAAGAGAAAAGATGCTTACAATCACACACATAATAATAATGGTTTTGAATGATGTATAGGATGATTTCCAATCTAGATGGTTGACTGAATAGTTAGATCAATTGATCAACTAATCACCATTTAGGAAAGTGACTAGCCATTTGACTAAGTCAGTCGCCCGATCTTCTAGACACTCATATTTGGAAACATGGAAATAGAAAATTTGATTGACTAGGATTAATTGAAGTGGAGTTGAATTATCAAAATGAGTTCATCTGTTCTACAAGGACACCAATCGATCGACTGGAGGACTAATGTAGTTCTCCAATTTTGAATTACTTTATGAATTGTGAATAAGAAAGGGATTGGATTTTCATAAAACTCTACCCCTTGACACCCCTATATAAATGAGTGAACATACATGGGATGAGTTACACAATTTTCCCATAATTCCTCTCTTTGAGAGAGTGAAATCAATCCCAGGGACAACACCCAAAAAATAGAAGAGAGGAGCAAGTGATGCCAACACATGAAAAATTCATATTCCACTTCTTCTTGGAAACCAAGGTAGTGCATCAAGAGATCCCTCATAAACATGGACAACATAGAGGCTGAGACACTTGCGTGGAGGTTTGAGGATAATCTTCATATCCAATAAGGATGACTCATACAAGGTGTTCTTACTGTTTGGTTTTTGGGAAGGGGTGAAATGGTATCACAAAAATTTCTTCCCTTTGTACCCAAGTTGTTGGATCTGTCATAGCTATAAAACATCAATGAATAGAAGACATAAGAGGGGATAAAAGTGATACCTTTCCGCACACTACTTGTCCCATAATCAGACGTGTCTTATGTTGGTAAAGAACTCAAACACTCAGATCTAGATCCAATTCAGCCACCAAGAAATCCAAATAGATCACTAGTAGACTTAGATTTTACACCAAGGAACAACTTGTTGTCATCTTGTAGAACATGTTTACCCAAACTTTGCACATATGCCTCATCCTCTATTTCATCCATGTAGATGAGAAAGAATGTGGTGCACCACCTTTATCACTAGGGAAAGAGAAACCATATTTTTTGATGTAATAGGCCACCCAGAACTCCCTTTCTTGTCTTATCTTATGAAGCAGTCCTTGGGGTTACTTCATATCTCCATGATGTTAATTACTTAGCCAACTTGTCTCACAAGTTTTCAAAAAAATATATATCACTCTTTAGGCATGTCCCCTTTATATATGGGTGTCATGGTCTTGGAAAAATTAATTCCAATCCCTTTCCCAATTGCAATCCTAAAAACAGCTTAATGCTACTGAATTGTGCTTTCCCAATCATGTTTCATGATAGCCCGATCTGAGTATCTGATTGCCTGATCTTAGAAGTAAATTGGCCAATCATTATGGTTCAGATATAGATCTAAAATATGATACTTTCCTTGTTTAAATGTGATCACATGATTACATAAGTTGAACTCCCAATCACAGACTTCCAGTGGAAAGATCAGTCGATCAATTGATAATCAACTGATATATTGACCCAATCATCATTTGATCGACTGATTAGACATTTTGATCATCAGATCATAGGATTAATTAGTCTATTTATGATTTAGAACCATCCTAGTCATATGTTTTCTTTTGAACTTCAATTCCCTTATGCATCCTTATGTGTGTGACCCACTAGGTTCTTAATTACATTGGTAGTGATGTTCAAAAAAACACAAGCAATGATTGGCGTCTAGCCATACATCATTACCACCTAAGTAATAGGAATGAAACAACTACAACCTATGAAGTGATCAATGTGTATCCACCCAAGTAATAGGAATGAGTTGGAGAACAACTACAACCTGTAAAGTGATCTATGCATCCTTGATCACATATTCCCTTTGTCACAGATATCTAGTTTAAAACATAGGCACAAAATGTCATCCTCTTAACATTCAATAGATGTTCCTTGAACTAGAGCAGTTGATTCGAGATAATGTGAGATAAATATCATATATTGATCAATCGAGCATGAACAAGCATTTCATAGTCTCACTTATCAAGTGTCCTATTACATCACTCTAAAGGATGGACAAATTCCATCTACATCACTCACAATATGCCCCATGTGTCACAATTTACCCAATCACCACCTTTTTAGCAAATCGTATATCAAAGCACGTCGGGCTAGTGTAGAAGTACACAGAACAACATTGTTACTACAATGACTTCATGTCTAAGGATCACAATCACCTATGTCAAATGGATAAATGAATGTAACATGTTATTACATGATTTCCATGTGTCCATGTCAAGGTGGGTTTGTCTAGTATAACTTGTCTATAACAAGTACCCATGTATTTGAGTTGATAGGAAATATCATGACTAAAGAGGCATAGCCATCACTCACCATACATGCTAGTATTCTTTATCATCTTTGTCCTATAATATCCACAATAATAACTGGCTAGGGACATAACAAGAATGAATACTCCAGTTATACACATGATCTCAAGTCTAGGTACTTACTTGACCAAATAAAGTTTAGATCCTTAATCTAAAACATATGTGAACGAGTTAAACATTCTGAGGACATTATTAAGTTTACTCATATCTCAATACTAAAACAAATATAATAAGTGGAATTAGCTTTTATTAATGCCTATATCAAGTACAAAACATTACTCTTACAATCGTCACATGGTGGATCTTAGGACATTAAACCAATAGTTATGAGGAGGATGACTGAGTTTCTACACTACTATGACTTCAGATCTAACTGCTAGACAACTAGTATCTCCCCAAGGTATATTCATATCCCTTTTTATGTCTTTAATATTACAAATTATTTCTATTATGTACTCATTGTCTTAGGGCTTTATTGGGGAAAGTTTTGTAATTTAGTTGTGCCCCCTCCCACAAAAGAATATAACGAGATCATATAATGGTAACTAGGGTTAAGAGACCCATGCATAAGGGATGTCCTGATTTTTGTGTCCAACAAATGGAATCAAATAATCATAAGTAGTTTCCAACAAGGATGCAAAAGACAACAAAAAGGAGTTTAAAGGATGGTTATGCCTCATAGATAACAAGTTAGGGTTTAATCCCATGTATGCCCAAATAATAATCAAGAAATGCACATACCTTTTGTCCAGACTTAAAGGTTCACAAACAAATCCTAAGTCCAAATGTTAAGGTCTCGATTCACCTAATAATAAACTTTATAAGAATCAAGGTTAAATAAGTATATGAAATATACAAACCCTAAAAATCAAATTTGTTATTATCAAATCAGTTTTTTAAAACAATATAATCACATAGGGAATATTTCCATATATTAGAACATATTTTATTATAATTATTAGAAACTAGTAATTATATATGCTTTTTCTAACATAAAACCATTTTTAGGAATCTAACAAAAATCATGTGTTAAACAATCAAGGAACCTCTATATTACACATCAGGATTAGACCGCATGACATAGTAACTCATTCATTTGGCCACGCCAAATCTCATGCAATAAAAAAATTTAGAGGAGAGAAGACAATATCTCTCATGTGTGTTGTGAAACCATTAAGTTGTCCTAAAGGGAAAAGTCATGAAATTGGCATCACCCTTGTTCTTTCTCTACTATGTGAAGAATGAAGTTTCATATTCTTGAAGCATTCGATTCTATAATGGAATCAAATGCAAACTGAGATAAAATAACCTAACCCCCTACTTTCTTATCCTCTTTCGAACACCCCCAAAAACTATTGACCTATGATGTGTGGAAGAAGGACAGATGCTGACCTCCTTTGGCCATTACATGATGGATGTAAAAACACCACAACACTGAATTAGAAGAAAACTAGAGTGACTTGGGGTAGAAACACTTTGGAACACCCCACTAGTATTGAGAAGGGAAAAAATCCATAGAAGTCATTTCTAAGCCATCACTGGTTTCTTATAGGCTGGAAAAATAGATAAGTGAAGGGGGAAGTTGAAAATTGTTAATCAAATGTATTTATGGTTAACAAGAGAGGCAATTGGCCTTTTGAGTTCTTCTTGAGAACAACCATTCAAGAAAAATGCTACAAGATGACCAAAACGTCCCTAACAAAATTCTCAGATTAATAACACAAACTGAATTCTAGGGTTAATGATGAGATCCTCACAGTCCATAGAAAAGCCCCCCACAACCCTATTATTTCCCAAGATGGTGTCTCTAAGAAAAAATATTTTCTCATGGGATAGAGATAGAGGTTAGGATATGTGACCACCTCCACATAGGTGAGGTTTGATAGTGAGCTGTAGCAAGTCAGGGGCCAAATTAAGTGAGAGAAAGAATATCTATTAGGTTATAGGATGCTCAATGTATCATCATCTTTAGGAGTAGGATCTATATATCTCACTAAAATATGAGAAGGGGATGAATGATCGTTTCTTATATGATGAATCTTAAAGATTTATCTTGGGTTCAAATGAATCAAGGAAGTCTCTTGAATTCAAGTGAGAGAGAATCCTGAGAAATTATCAAGTGAGGAGGAAGAAATCATTATTTGACTAACTATAAGACCCATACCTTGACTTTCTAGTTTATCATGCTTTCTTAGCATAATTAGGTGCTTAAAACTGTAGGGAAATATGCTACAGAGCAGGAAATGAAAACAAAATTTTTACCTACCTTATTCCTCATAACCGGTGGATCGCATCAATAACAATAAGATGGAAAGGATGGTTTCGAGGATATAACGGTCTTGGAGCAAGTCCAGTGACAATCATCATCATGGTAGTTATGCAACTCTAACTCATGGTTGCACTGGGACTCATCTAACTACTCCTCCCCAAACAGTAGACTTGAAAGTCATCTTCTGTAGTAGCTCCTCTTGTCATGGACTGTTGGTTGATGATGTCCTCCTTAGTGATAGACAATGGCCTCCCTCCTCTAGAGAAGTCCACACAGACTCCCGAGAACTCATGTCGTCCTGCTAGAATAGGAAAGAAGGAGTTGTCCCTTCCGTTAGCGTACTAGTCACCAACTTGCTCTCCCACAATAATAATCTCAGTTGTTTTCTCCTTTGCTATCCCTCCCTAGTTGGGTAGGACTTATTGGGCTCTCTTGGCTCCCACAACCTGAGAGGATAACGTTTGTCAGAGCAACAGATTCTCAATTTTCAGTGATATACTCTGGGAACCCTCAATACCCCTCTATATATATGCGGGGTTTAGGCCAGGGTTCCCAGTCTATGCGGGAGTGGAAGTGACCGAAAGGTCTTGAATTTTTGCAAACTACGACCACCGAAATGGATGTTTGGCATACCATACAGTTGTATGGCATGTGAGACAGTCATCTTGTACTGTGAGATGACCATTTTATAGTTTCTCAATCGCATACGAAATTGGCTTTTCATTTCCCATTGATGCCAAACATTAATTCCTTGCACAATAAGTAATGTACAATAGAAATGGACTTGGAAATATCTATAACCTTCCCTCAGACAAACTGGGCTATCTCACCCATGCGAGATGGCTTTCTCACTCACCCATATGACCATCTAGTGATCTGAGCCAATTTGATCAGTTCAATCCATATCCAATTTCAACTCGAATCGGTCTAACACTCCAAACGCCATCTCAACCCTTGAGACATCCATTTGGCACTCTAGATGGGCGTCTCATGCCATGACACAGACGTTTCGTAGTGCAGTTAGGATGAGAAATTAATTCATATGTCATTCAAGATCAAACTCCTCTTTTAGATTGAGACCTATGTGTGTTACCCTATAGGTCCCATATTACGTTGGCAGTGAATGTCCATAACAACTTATGACATCACAAGAAATGAGCGGTTCCTAGTCGCACATCAACGCTACCCAAGTAAATGGAAAGTTGGAGAATAACTTCAACCTACAATCTATTTATGGTGATGTAGTGTTTGTATAGTTCCTTTGTCATTGATGTTCAGATGGAACTCGAGGCATGGATCAATCATCATCTTCATCATTTAATCTTGTTTCTTGAACTAGGAGAAGACTGTCTGAGATATATGTAAGCTCAATATCACTTATTTACTCTCATGTGCATGGACATTCATTTCTCAATATCCCTGATTAAGAGGCCTAGAACATCAAACTCCTGAAGGCGGGACAAATCCCATTTCTATCATTCACAGTCTATCCCCATGCATCAAAGTCATCCAATGATCACCTTTGCAACAACCCATGTTTGAGGACTGTGTTTGATGATATGAAAATGTTCCCAATGACATGTGATGAGTGCAATGATTTTAGGTCTAAGAACCACAACCACCACCATCACTGTAAGAGCTGACTGTGACTTCCATAAAAATGGCTTCCATGTGTCAGTCTCACAGGGGGACTATCTGATACATCATTCTCTAACATGTATCTAGGTGATTGTTTTGATATTTCCATATCATGACTAATGAGATTTTGTCATCAACCAACTCACACTCTAATCTTATGTGTTATTGTTTTCTATCAACCTTCCACAATAACAACCGATCAGAGACATATGCAAATATGTATATGTACTCTTAACATTTGTATGATCTCATTATTCTAAGTCACGTACTTGAAGACATATGTCATTGAATAATATTATTCACTAGATATTTACAATGTTACATCATTATCTCATAACTAAATCAAACAGAATAAAGTTGAAGTTGACCTTTTTATTAATTATCAAATCATTTTTACAAGTTATGCCATTACAATCATCACATGATTGGCTCTCTAGGCATATGTACCAATAGATTCCCACTTCCAAATAGATCAAATCACCCACAAATCATATTCTAAGTGATCTAACATGACCGTCATGCTTCTCCTGTAAAAGTGCCTTTGTCAAGGGGTCAGCAATATTGTTTTAGGTTGGCACTTTGCAAATCTTTACATCTCCTCATTGTATGATCACTCATATGAGATGGAACCACCTTTGTATATGCTTTGAGAACTAATGTGATCTGGGTTCCTTAGCTTGTGTAATAGCTCTATTGTCATCACAATATATCTTTGTGTCATTGATGCTCGGAACAACCCCAAGTTCTATAATGAACTTCTTGATCCATACAACCTCTTTTGCTACACTCGATGTAGCAATATACTCAACCTCTGTTGTTGAATTGACAACTGTCTCTTTCTTGGAACTCTTCCATCTTGTAGCTCCATTGTTAAAACAAAACACAAATCCCGGTTGTGATTTGTAATCATCTTTGTCAGTCTACAAGCTTGCATCTGTGTAACCCTTTACCACCAACTATTCGTCTCCACTGTAGACCAAGAACTGATCATTAGTCCTTCTCATGTACTTGAGGATGTTCTTCATGGCTGTCTAGTGAGCATCACCTGGATCTGACTAATATCTGCTTGTCATGCTTAAGGCATACAAGACATCTATATGGGTACACAACATTGCATACATGATTGATCCAGTTGATGAGGCATATGGAATAAAACTCATGTGTTCCCTTTATTCATAAGAACTAGGACACTAACTCTTAGAGATGGTCACTCCATGCAAAGTAGGAAGGTTTCCTCACTTTGAGTTGTCGATGTTGATCCGCTTCAACATATTATCAATGTATGTGCTCTGACTTAGTCCAAGAAGCCTTCTAGATCTATATCTATAGATCTTTATCCCTAAGATGTAGGATGCTTCTCCCAAGTCTTTCATAGAGAATGTATTTCCAATCTATGTCTTTACCTTTTTAAAGTAGGGATGTCATTCCCCAATAATAGTATGTCATCTACATGTAATATGAGGAATGGTATTATGTCCCACTAACCTTCTTGTACATGTAAGGTTCAACTTCATTTTGAATAAAGCCAAACCCTTTGACTATCTCATCAAAATGAAGATTCCATCTCTAAGATGCTTGCTTGAATCCATAGATTGACCTTTGTAGCTTACATACTCTATTTGCATCCTTTGGATTTATAAAATCCCCAGGTTGTGTCATGTACACATCCTTGAGAAGATTCCCATTAAGGAATGCAGTTTTAACATCCATCTACCAAATCTCATAGTCATGATAAGCTGCAATAGAAAGCATGATCCTGATGGACTTAACCATGTCCACCGGAGAAAAGGTTTTGTCATAGTCAACACCTTGAACTTGTATGAAACCCTTTGCAACCAATATTCCCTTATATGTCTGAACTTTTTCATCCATGCCAGTCTTCCTCTTGAAAACCCACTTGCACCCTATGGGTTTAACCCCTTCAGGTGGATCCACTAAGGTCCATACCTTGTTGGTATACATGGATTCCATCTCAAATCTCATGGCCTCAAGCCATTTATTAGACTTTGGTCCCTCAATATCATCTTTATAGGATATTGGCTCATCATCTATGACTAATTCACTACCTTCCTCAGTTACAAGATATCTAAATCTTTCAGGCTCAAGGCATGCCCTATTAGATCTATGAGGTTCTTGTGTTACATGAGGAATTTGAGATTCCACAACACTTTGTTATTCTCTTGGTTCTTCTTGTACATCTAACGGTTTAATGTTTTCTTGTTGGTGTCAAACCTCTTCAAGTTCCACTTGCCTCCCACTAATTCCTTTGGAAATAAATTCCTTCTCTAGGAATAGCAAATCTCTGACAATAAAAACTTTGTTATCAGATGGATTATACAAGTAGCATTTATCATATCTTGGTCCAATCTTTTCAGGAAACATTTTCTTGACATAAGCTTCACACCCCCAAATCCTCATAAAAGACATGTTGGGATGCTTCCCACTCCATATCTCATATGGTGTCTTTTGAACTGATTTAGATGGTTCTCAGTTTAGTGTAAATGTAAAGGTTTCTAGAGAATAGCCCCACAAGGTAGTCGAAAGCTTAACTAAACTCATCATCAATTGCACCACATCCAGTAACATGTGATTCCTTCTTTCTGATACACCATTATGCTGAGGCGTCTGATAACCTCCAATTTTGTGATGTTATCTTAGTAATTTTCCTCAGTTTTCCACATTCTTTCTCAGATAAATTGGATAGAATCCTTAACTTTCCTCTCTTATTGCAAATATACTATTAGATTAACTTTTCTCCCTTTTTTACTTATATAAAAAGACACAAAAAAATCACAAAAGCCTCACATGGTCCCAAGACTGCATGAAGCCAACCGGTCTCAAGACCGCATGGAGTCACACGGTCTCAAGACCGCATGAAGCCAACCGGTCCTAAGACCGCATGGAGTCACACGGTCTCAAGACTGCATGAAACCAACCGGTCCCGAGACTGCATGGAGTCACACGGTCTCAAGATCGCATGAAGCCAACTGGTCCCGAGACTGCATGGAGTCACACGGTCTCAAGACTACATGAAGCCAACCAGTCCCGAGACTGCATGGAGTCACACGGTCTCAGGAACGCATGAAGCCAACCGGTCCCGAGACCGCATGGAGTCACACGGTCTCAAGACCACATGAAGCCAACCGGTTCTGAGACCACATGGAGTCACACGGTCTCAAGACCGCATGAAGTCACACGGTCTCAAGACCGCATGAAACCAAATGGTCTCAGAGTCCAAACGGTCTATGAGCCCAAATGGTCTCAGGGTCCAAACGGTCTCAGGATCCAAATGGTCTCAGGATCCAAATAGTCTCAGAGCCCAAACGATCTCAGAGTCCAAACAGTTTTAGGATCCAAACAGTTTCAAAGTAAAATTGCCCAAACTATTTGGACTTCACCCAAAGCCTATAAATAAGACCCGAGGGGTCCTCCCAAGGGCATCAAGTCTCAGACATCCAAAGGCTGCCTCTACCACTCCAGAAATGTTTCATCTTTCATCCTCCACCCCAAGGCTCCCAGTCTGAGATCCACACTCCATCCAGAAGCTGCTTTCTCTCTCATTGCCAAAGAAGGTGGGAAGAGAAAACCTCATCATCGAGCAACCTATGAAGTTTGAAGATCGTCTCTCTCTCTTTATCTAAGGGGTTGACCTTCCTCTTTCCTTTGTGGGGATGACGTTCTCTCTCTCTTCTCTTCTCCTTCTTTGTCCTCGCTATGAGCACGTAGTCTCATTCACTAGGGTGCGGGGAGTAGCCCCGCTACCCATGTTTTCATTTCATGCAATGTAATCCACAATTTGCAATAGAGATACACTTTCTTTTCAGTTTGACATCAATCATTTAATGAATGCTTGTTGCTTGATCACCAACTTATGTTATCTTTTATCTTTTAGTATGAATTGTCTACGTTTGTACTATTAGATCTGAATCTCGATTGAATGTTGGTTCTTGATGCATGTATCCACCATGCATCTGTTTTGGTATCTAGGAGTGTTTTTCAAGGAGTGGAGTAAACTCACTTCCATCGTTGTACTTTCATACTATGAAATGGAATCAGTTGACATATGAAAGTACAACCTTGATAAGTCGAGGAACACACTTTGCGAAGGAAATGATGTTAAGTAAGTGACCATTCATTTGGGATGGCTGGCATTGCAACATTCCCACACTTCTCGTAGTTAGTTCTCCGAAAGGAAGCTAAACCTACAAAGATACTAACTGTTTAGACTCTTTTTGCAGGTTATGCTTTATGTTGCATGTTTTGATCCATGTGTGGTGGTGGTGAAAGCTGATCACATCCTAGTGGCTCCTTATCATTGTTAAAATCCTTAAGTTTACTTTCTTGCTTTACTTTACTTGTAGTTAGTTTAAAACAACCAAACCAATCTTTGGATTGAATATCAATTACTAAGGAGTCAAGTGAAATTCTAACATTTTCTATCTAGTCAATCTCGAAAAGACCGTTGTCCCATGGATTCGACCCATAACTATACTACGATAAGACTTCCACATATCCTAGCATACGTGGGTGGAGTTCTCGATCTAGTATAAGCAAGGCTAAACCTAAAGATTTACCATCTTTAGGATTTTTAGTGGTGCACGCAATTCCTCGTAAGTGGAAGCTCCATCAAAAATTGGCGTTGTTTCCAGGGACAACGGAACATTTTAATTTCATTTACCATCTTGCTAGTTGGTTAGGGTTTTACACTTTCCTGTAAAGCATTACTCTAAATATTTTTTTGAATTCATCATATCTCCTACATCATCTAAAAGGTGTGTTTCTTTCTCTACTCAGGTAGAAGACGTGTATGCAACCATCGCATAATCTCGGATTCTCCCCTGATCCTGAGTACGACTCCGAGGTAGAGAAAAGCTTCCACTGCCACATCAGACTTAACCGCCAAAGAGGCAGACAAATGACTGAAGATCAACGCCAAGCTGCGTTAGTAATGGAAAGGGTCAACACCGCCATAGCCTCTCAAAGAGCACAACTCATTGCTGACACTCGTGCTCAGATCCAAGCAGAAATTCAAGCTGAAGAACAGACCCGCATCTGAGCTAAAAACAAAGCAACTAACCAAGCTGCCCAGCTAGATCTAAGAAACAGGCAATTGAGGGACTATGCCATCCCCAAGAACTATGAAGATAATCATCCAGTTCGGCCACCAATCATCAACATACCCAACTTCGAAATCTGGACACAATGGATTCAAATCAGGAAGGGTATCTACTTCTCTGGTAGTTCTGGAGATGACTGCATGGATCACTTAAAGAGATTCAAGGCACTTTGCTGACTTGTCCCACAAGTCGGAGTTGCCTTTGACGCAATAATGTTACACCTTTTCCACTTCACTCTATCCGGAAGGGCTTTGAGCTGGTACAGCTCACTCGATAGGGAGCCAATCATCACCACATGGGCTCCCTTGGAAGAAAAGTTTATGGAAAAGTTTTTCCATCCTTCATTAACCTACGAAATTAGGGGGCAGATCAACCACTTCGCCCAACTTCCTGGAGAATCACTCGTAGAAGCATGGGAAAGATTTAAGGAGCTTCTAAGGAAGTGCCCTCATCACAGTATCTCCCAAAATCAATTAATAGAAACATTCTTTAGGGGGGTAAGTGATGACATCAAGCAATTTCTGGATTCCTCATCTGGAGGAAATTTTATGAGAAAGAACTACGAGGATGCTTGGAAAATCGTTACACTTGGAGCTGAGAACCAATCCAATTGGGGACGATCATCAGGTAAGGGAGTCCTCAAAGTTTATAAAGCTGAGGAATCAATGGAAATGAAGGCTATTGCTAAAGCTTTAAAGACTATAGCTCACAAACATCAGGCACTTGAAACTTCATTTGAAGAATATGATAAGAAGAAAAACCCCCCAAATCCAACAAGTTAAAGCTGATACAGGGACTTGTGAAGCCTGTCACACTTCTGATCACCCTACGCTGTCATGTGTCCTACTTTACAATGTGATAATGGATATGCAACAACCACAATAGCAGTAAGAACCAATCATCGAACACCCTGAAGATCAGATGCCCGAACAAGTCAATTCCATTCATTCCATACCGGGACAAGTTTACTATAATCCAAATCAACTAAGAAACCACCCTGGTTTTCAATATGGGAATCCTACGGGGACTGCTAACCCGCAACATCAAACACAAGGTGGATCCTCCAATAGGTTGCCACCTGGATTTCAAAGTAACTTTAGCCAAAATCAAGGAAACCTCAGAAATAATTTCCCAAGATCCAATTACCCTAGAAATCCTTCTGCCTACTATCAATATACCCATCCCCCTCTGCACCCACAACTACACCCTCAACTACAGCAACCGCAACAACCTCAGTTAACACCACCTCCGCAACAACCACATCAAGGGAAACAACAACTCACCCAGAAAAATGCCCCTTCCCAGCCAACAGATGAGATGACTATGACCAGGCAGATGTTACAGTCACAACAAACCATGTTTTCCAATCAACAAGCTCAGCAGAAGGATGTGGAAGCTCAACTAGCACAAATTGCTGCCCAACTGAAGCCACCAGCAGGTACCTTCGCTGGTCAACCAGAGTCAAACCCTAGACACGATCAAAATAGACCAAAACCATTGAATTCCATCACTACAAGATCTGGTCGTGTCTTTCATGAAACTACGAGAATCACTCACAATGACGATGATACACCTGTCTTTACTCTGAATGCAAGCTCGAATTTAGGAATTGAGAAATCTGCAGAGACCGCCAAAGGCAAAGAAAAGGAACAAGCTCCCAAAGAGCCAGAAGTTCCATAGTATAAACCTAGGATACCATATCCAGGAAGATTGAGAGAGACTAAAATGGACACTAGGTTCCAAATATTCAAGGAGGCGATGAAAAAACTTTATATCGATATCTCTCTCCTCTATGCTCTCTCTAAAGTACCAGCTTGGGATAAATATTTGAAAACTTTGCTATCAAGGAAATACATTACTGAAGAACAAGAGACGGTCAAACTAGCTCAGACCACCTCTGATATCATTCTTAATAAGATGCCCAAGAAAAAGAAGGACCCTGGTTCTTTCGGTATTCAATGTTGTATTGAAAATGCTTCGAGCAAAAAGGGATTAGCTGACCTAGGGGCTAGTGTATCTATCATGCCATACTCCATGTGTAAAAGATTGGGAATTACTGATTTACTACCCACATCGATGACAATTCAGTTAGCTGATTCCACTATCACTGCACCTCTAGGAATAATTGAAGACATTCCAATCAGAATAGACAAGGATTCTTATGTCCCATGTGATTTTGTCATTATGGACATCAAGGAAGATCTCAAGTACCCAATAATATTTGGCAGACCTTTCCTTGCCACAGCTAGGGTGCTCATTGATGTTGAAGCTGGCATGATCATTTTGAGACTAGGGAAAGAAGCCATTCAGTTTCGGGTCCTCAATAGCATGAAAGGTCCCAGCATTCAGGAGGAAGTTTTTCTCTTAGACGCAATACATCAAATGTCACAACTGGAAATATATGAACCATCTGATGAGTTAGAAAATGCCCTAATATATCTAGAAGTCAAATTCTCAGCTAACGAATTAGTTCAACAATGCCTACAACACTTAGAAAAACCTGAAGAAGCACTAGCAGCCACTTTTGAGGAGCTCAAATTTGTCACTATTTTAGAAACAACAGAAGCACCTAAGGCTCCCAAAATGAAAACCCTACCAACGGGACTCAAGCACGCCTTCTTGGATGAAGAAAAACTATGTACAGTAATCATCAGTTCCACTCTAATGAAAGACCAAGAAGGAAGGTTTCTCATTGAGTTGAAGAAGCATAAGAAAGCCATTGGGTACAAAATAACTGACTTGATAGGAGTAAACCCAGCCTTATGTATGCATAGACTGCCCATGGTAGAAGAATTTAAGCCTTCAAGAGAGCACCAGAGGAAGCTGAAACCCAATCTTAAAGAAGTGGTTCGCCTTGAGGTCCTCAAACTGCTGAAAGCTGGTATCATCTACCCAATATCAGATTCCCAATGGGTCAGCCCTGTCCAAGTAGTCCCCAAAAAGGGAGGAACCATTGTAGTGTTAAATGATAAAAATGAGCTAGTGCCCACGAGGACTGTCACCGGGTGGAGAATGTGTATTGACTACAGGAAACTAAACAAAGCAACACGAAAGGATCACAACCCACTCCCCTTTCTTGACGAAGTTCTCGAACACCTAGCCCATAAAAATTTTTATATTATCTCGATGGTTATTCCAGATTCTACCAAATCCCTATACATCTGGAAGACCAAGAAAAAACAACTTTTACTTGTCCCTTTGGGACATACACTTTCAGAAGAATGCCATTCGGGTTGTGCAATGCACCTTCCACCTTCCAAAGGTGCATGTCTGCTATTTTTACAGGGCAAACTGAGTCCATAATGGAGGTATTCATGGATGATTTTTCAGTTTATGGAGATTCCTTTGACAACTGCCTGCTCAACCTTGGATAAGTCATACAAAGATGTGAGGAAATGAACCTCATCTTAAATTGGGAAAAATGCCATTTTATGGTAACTGAAGGTGTCGTCCTCAGACATAGAGTGAGTGATAGAGGGATTGAGGTAGACAAGGCAAAAATTGATGTCATCTCAAAACTGTCACCGCCAAAAGATGTAAAAGGAGTACGAGCATTCTTGGGTCATGTTGGGTTTTATCAAAGATTTATTAAAGATTTCTCAAAAATAGCAAAACCCATGACCAAATTATTGACCAAGGACACCGAGTTCAATTTTGACCAAGAATGCTTACAATGCTTCACAATTTTGAAGAATACTTTAATCTCTGCACCCATACTAAGTGCCCCAGACTGGTCACAACCTTTTGAAATAATGTGTGACGCTAGTGACTACGCCATAGGGGCCGTGTTGGGATAGAGAATTGACAAAAAGCCATACGTCATATACAATGCATCCAAGACACTGGATGAAGTGCAAAAGAACTACACCATTACAGAAAAGGAGTTCTTAGTTGTCATCTATGCATTCGAGAAATTCTACTCCTACCTGATTGGATCTAAGGTCATAGTCTACACTGACCACTCTGCCATACCATATCTAATTCAGAAGCAAGACGCAAAACCCAGACTTATCCACTGGGTATTGATGCTTCAGGAATTTGATTTGGAAATCAAAGAAAAAAGCGGAGTGGAAAATGTCGTCGCTGATCATCTCAGCCGCATTGAAGTCGAGGATGATGATAAAGTACCTATCCAAGACTCCCTCCCTGACGACCAGCTACTGAAAATTACCATAGGATTCCCCTGGTATGCCGACATAGTAAATTACCTAGCTACGGGAATCATTCACCCTTATGCCTCCTACCATGACAAAAAGAAATTCCTCCACGATGTCAAGCAATACTATTGGGACGAACCTTATCTCTTTTGTCTATGTGCAGACGGACTTTTTCGTCGTTGCCTACCTGAAGAGGAGATTACTCCTGTCCTAGAACATTGTCATTCCGGCCCCACTGGGGGACATATGAGTTCAAAAAAGACAGCCATGAAAGTTTTACAATCGGGTTTCTTTTGGCTAACAATAGCGAAGGATTTCTACGATTTTGTAAAATCATGCAACAAATGTCAACTCTCTGGTGGTATAACCAAAAGAAATGAAATTCCCCTCACTATGTGGCAAGAGATCGAACTTTTCGATGTGTGGGGGATAGATTACATGGGTCCCTTTCCCTCTTCATTTGGATTTTCCTACATACTGGTCCCTGTGGATTATATTTTGAAATGGGTAGAAGCTATACCCACAGTCTCCAGCGATTCCAAACCGGTCATTAATATGTTTAAAGATATCATTTTTCCCAGATTCAGAGTTCCCCGAACTGTCATATCCGACGGAGGAACCCATTTTCTAGAGCAAAGCTTTGAAGCCCTCTTAAAGAAATACGGAGTCAACCATAAAGTTGCCATGCCTTGCCATCCACAAACTAGTGGTCAGGTTGAAGTTTCAAATAGACAACTAAAGGCTATCTTAGAGAAAACCGTCAACAGACACCATACTGACTGGTCCACCAAGCTTCCCGATGCCTTTTATGCTTACCGAACAGCTTATAAAACACCAACTGGAACAACCCCTTTCCGTTTGGTATACGGGCAATCATGTCATCTTCCAGTAGAATTGGAACATAAGGCCTGGTGGGCTATTAAACAACTGAACTTCGATTTTAAAAGTGCTGGGGAAAATAGACAACTACAACTGTAGGAGTTAGAGGAGCTCAGAATTACTGCGTACCAAAGTGCTAGGATTTACAAAGAACAAACCAAGATGTGGCACAATGGTCATCTAAAAAGAAAAGACATCGCCAATGGAGACAAAGTCCTTCTTTTCAACTCCAGAATCAAAATGTTCCCCGGGAAACTTCGTACGAAGTGGTCCGGGCCTTTTACTATCAAGCACATATAACCGACTAGAGCCATCATAATTATTGACGATAATGGAGGAGAAAGAACCGTCAATGGCCATAGATTGAAAAAATACTATACTCCAGCAGACAAAATTCTGAGACAGACTATCGAGATCAGAGACCCCACAACATCACCGTAACAAAATCAAAACTTCGTCGAGCCAACGACGAAAAACCCAAGCGCAACTTGGGAGGCAACCCAAGATCTGTCTATCACCGTTTATCATTTATTCTTTCTTTTCCTTTGTTTAAATTAGGTTTATCATCTTTAATCTGAAAATATAAAAATTCACATAAATAACCAAAACAAACATAAAAATATAAAAATAAAAAAACCTAAACCATCTCAAAACGGTTCTGAAACCGTTTGGAGCCAAACGGTTCTGAAACCATTTGGAGCCAAACGGTCTCCAAACCGTTTGACCTCGGGAATTTGTAGGGTCAACCCCTGAATCCTATAAATATAACCCTACCCCCTCTCCTTCTTCTTTCTTTCGACTCTCGAGCTTTCTAAACCCCTCACAAGCACTGTTGCATCTCCCCTGCTCCTGTTCCCGCGCAACCCGCTACACCGGTTCTCTCTGTCACCTTCGTTCCCGCTTCCGCACGTCTTCACGACGTCTGTGCCTCGGTTACCACCGCTCATCACATCGACGTCGTCTTCATCACCCGCACCAACAAGGTAGACCAGCACACCACCATCATCAGCGCTTTTGTCTGTGCTCCATTTCCATCTTTACCATCACCAATGTCTACGACGCCGACACGGCTCCCCTTTCTATCACCGCCACCTTTTCTATCACCGCCGATACCGTTTCTACCACCGTCTGCTGCGCCCCTGTCGTTTCACCTTCCAAACGATCTTGAAACCGTTTGGAGCTGAACGGTCTTGAAACTGTTTGGAGCCAAACGGTCCTGAAACCGTTTGGAGCCAAACGGTCCTGAAACCGTTTGGAATCTTCAAACCATTTGATCTTTCAAAACTGCTTGCATTTTGTTAAAGCATAAAAACACATAAACACATACAAAACCAAATTTTCCTTTCAATAAACTTATTCTAACACATGACTTTCCATTTTCAGACATGACTTCACCAGCAAAGCAACCCACTGGAACCAAAGACGCTCCCTTCTGGACAAGGGAGCAACTAATAGAAAGCCATGCAAAGCTCGAGAAGGTTGTAGATACCTATAAAGAAACCGAAAAGATCCCACCAAAGGTCAACATCATAGCGGTCATGTGTGAAATTGACCGCATCAACAAATGTCTAGCTGAGGAGCCTACAGAAGAAGTGGAAGAAATCTCTTCCAGTGATGAAGGCTCCGAATACGAGCCTAACTCTGAAGATGAATCCCCAACCGACAAATCCAAGGGGAAACGAAAGGCCCAGGAAGCTACAAAAGAACAACCATCAAAGAAATGGGAAAGGGAGCAGGTCTGTCCTGCTACTGTTAGGGAACAAACCCTTACAGAGTACGTCCCAACACCCGCCACTACCACCCCCACTACCACCCCCGTATTCTCAATACTCACCACCACCACCAGAAAACCTTTGCATCCACACCCTCCCATCCATCGACAAAAATTTTAAAACCAACAAAGTAAGTTTGCTCAAGCATACTGCTCAAGATGGGGATATACGACAGAATCCTCACCATGCTCGACAATGCCAATCTCTCAAGACTGTGCTTTGTCCCTGAAGTTTCATACGTCGAACCCACAATAGATTTTTTTACACACCTCACCAAAGAATCCGTGGACATTATGCACAGGGCAAGGGACAGAGGTGACCGCAGGCTGGTCACCAAACTTTTTGGTAACAACGTTGTTATAACAAAAAATCTTTTGAACGAAATCTTCGTCGACAACCCGGAGCAGCTCAAACAGGCCAAAGTTGTTAGTACAGAGAGCTCCAAATTCAATAGACACAGCTTTTGGAAAACCCAAACAGGGATCCCAGCTTATGAGGCAAAGACCTGCAAAGCCTCCAATATTCATTATGGGTTTGTGTGTACGTTTCACAAAATTCTCACTGGTGCGCTCTTCCCCAGAATAGAAGGAGGAAATGTTATCACCGCTGACCCTTTTCTTCTGTGGTCCATTCTACATGGAATTTTGGTCAACATTGGATGACACATGATACAAAAGTTCTCAGCCTACACCATAGGGAAAGAAATCTGCATGGGCGGACACATAACTTCCATCATCAAATATCTCAAGATGGACAGATTGCTCCCTCAATGCACGCAGATCAAGGGCGACATCCTTACTAATGAACAAACCTTGAAGAACTCCTACATTATCAAGTAAAAGGATGTGAAACTACACTACATTTTCTGCCCAACAGTCAGATCTTCCAGGACTCTGCTACCGCTACCGGAGCTCGCGGACTACGACAAGGACAAACTTCTCTTTACTGACGAAGAGCTTACCAAACTCCTAGCCTCAGTCAAAGTACAAGAGAAGACAATCAAAGCGGGCCAGATAGAGCTTAGCATAACTGCCCCGGCAGCTAGGGTGACAAAAATACCTGTAAAACGACCATCTAAGGTACGTTTAAAACCACCACAGCTGTCGGGGACGCCAACATCAAAGCTACAACCGGAGACAGAACGCCCCCTCCGGAGGATCTAATCACTACCTCTTCTTTAGACTCATTCATCATGAGCCTACATGATGAGCTCACCACCACCACCCCCATCACATTACCATCCACTACCATCCCATCATCTACCACCCTCCCACCTTCCTCCACAACAATCCCAACAGTAATCCCTCCACCCACATCTTCCAAATCACCATCTTTCTCCCAGAGCACCCCTTTCTCCACTCCCATCTCCACCCTTTTCTCCTCAACATTTTTGCTCCCACAATTCTCACCCGGCCAATCACCATTTTCTTCATCCACTACCACCCCAACACCGCTGGTGACTCCATCTACGGTCATCATGCAGTTCGCGGGACCATCAACAGTGTCTCTTTCACAAGGCACTACCACCTTTCTACCCCGACCCCAGCCACACCACCCTTCCACATCTGGGGTCCATTTCACAAACGTCGGTGAGGAATTCATACGTCAATTCGACGCTATTCGAAACCTCCTCACCGACCCTTCTAACATTTTACAATCTATTTTTTCTTGTATGCAGGGTCTATCTACATAGGTTGCCAAGATTGACACGCAAAACCTTGCCTTGCCAGACATCATCTCAAGCATCCACCAACAGAAGAAAGCAGCGACCATGAAAGTCAATCGCCTCGATGACCGCCTACAACAACTACCACAGTTGGTGCTTGAAGTGAAAGGCCAACAAGATTATCTGGTCAAGTAAGTCGACAGGATTTCTGTGCAAAATCAACCTTTGCCAGAAACTCTGCGTGAGCTTAAGCAGCAACAAACTGTTTTAAGCACGCGCTTGGGTGACATAAGAACCACCCTCACACAGCTAACTAACCGTCAAGAGGAGTCATACAAAAACGAAACCAACCAACTTAGAACTCAAGTGACGGACCTCTCTACCCGACTCCTCTCCGTTGAGGCTCGCTATTCCGATCTCAAAGAAACCTACGACGCACTGCTTGAAACACACGAGCATGTGCAAGTGGCTTTCGACGAGCTACAAGCACTCCACCGATAGTGCAAGAAGCCTACATCAAAGAAGACATCAGACAAGGTGGCGGACGAAGAAGATGATGAAGAGGAAAATGAATATGAGGAGTCTGACTCCTCTGCCAACTCCAATAATAGCACCTCCTCAGATGATAAATCTGACGACCCTGACAATGCTGGGGAGGGCCCCAGCCAAGGAGTTGCACCAAAGCAACAACAAGATCTCCACAAAGGTGATAACGATCCCAAATCCCCTACTCACAAGGAAAACGTCAATATGTCATATGGGGATCAATTCCTTGACTATTATGGAATGGGATCTCTGGGGGAAACTGCCAAGGAAGAAGCTTTCACTGAGTTCCAAAAATGTCTATTCGGAACCAGCACGAGTCAACAACAAACAACATCATCTCAACTTCTCTCTGCACCAGAACAATCGGTGCCCTTTCCCCCAGAACAGGAGGATTTAGATAGAGTCACTTTGGATACAGACGAAGATCTGGAATCAGCTTCTGACTCAGACAAAGATGACGATCTACAACACTACTTAGACAATCTGGAACAGACTTCTTCTCTCCCTCCGCCGCCACCTCTACCTCATAAAATGCACGATTTAGACCTGGCGGCCGTCTCTACCTTAGATGCTCAATATATATTTATCTTAAACACTATTATAGACGATGTCAAAGACGGGGGTGATGTTATCTATCATAATACGAAGACTCTGTGCAAGTTAACACATGAAGATTTCCACACCATCCTTCGACCACAGTCGCCGATGAAGATGGCAATCTTCTGTGTCCTCCTTGCCAATTCTATCGAAATCTATAGAAGCTCTAAATGGAAGCAACAAGTTCTCAACGCTTCACCAGCTCTGGGAATGAGTCTACTTTATAAATATTTACAAAACAAATCAATCGAGCGGTTGCAAAGGGGATTTTCTAGAAAATCACGCTATATTACCGTGCCCTTCCAAGTCTCTGGTCACAGGATGCTAATGATCGTGGACACCACGGCTCGAGACGCCAAGGTGTACAATTTTTGCGCAACTGAACTAAGAGTCGGAATAATTACTTTCACTGGTACAGAAGTCAGGGAGGCCAGATGCATCCCTTTCCAGCTCCTGAAGTTGATATGGGCTGCTTGCCCATCCCTCCACAATGGTTGGAACCAACCATGGTTCCAAATCATCAACCCCCGCGCCCAAACTCAAGAGGGATCTAAGGATTGCACTTTCTACGTTATATGTCATATTCAAGCGCTCAATCAGCAAATCCCTTTCACTGAACTAGCCATAGAGGATTTTCATTCTCTGCAAGGACGTTACGCCATGGAGCTGATTTGTGATAGACGGTTTTTCAAGGACCCAACTATGGCACCCAAAGACGTTCCTCGCTACCTTTTTTCAACCATCCAACATCCTCCAAAACGACCATTCCGACAAACAATAGAGGAGTTGGGGAAACAACAGCCCGCCAAGGTTTTCGAGAAGAAGAAATGGGACCCTTACTCTTTCGATCTGGCGGATGATGAAGGGGTTACTGAGTTGCTAACCAGAGCATCCATCAACAGATCATCTGCCCAAATGCTCCCCCCATATGACATTTCACCAACATTCCCCAATTTTGACCTCAGCGCCTGCAAAAGCCTCTCTGACAATGAACTTCTCCTCATCATGTCAAGGCTTTACGCCGAGAAAGATGACCTCATTTTCATATCCGGCGATATTTTGGTCATGGAAGACGTGCTACGAGAAACTGTACAGATCAAAGGGTCTCTATTCATAAGTTTGATGGCCGCCTATCAATTTCTTCTCGGACAAAATCACCCTACAACCTATATGGCATTTGCTTATATGAAGGATGATCTCCTAAAGCTAAAGAACTTCGGAAAAAATGAGGCACTCATTTCCTTCCTACAACATATGACTCCGAAGTTTATCATGCTTCCTTTCCTTCATTCAGAACACTGGATGTTATTGGCAAAAAATCTTCACGATGGAACAACAATCATATACAACAGTTCCGACAGCCAGTACAATCCAGATCAGCAACAATACACTACAACACCAAGAACGCCTACAGAAGAAGTGGCGAAGGAGTGTGCTGACCAAATACATGCCCTTCTCAGTAAGTACACATGGGCGTACGGTAAAGAACATTTTCACCGCCCCACCTTCAGCCACAAATGCCCACAGTATCTCCACAAATCAAACGATTGTGGTTTCCACATCCTCTACTGGATGTACACCATTATGGCCCTCGAAAGACCAGTAGAGGACATGATAGATGTGGATTACCAAGCATTATGAGGAAAGTTCACCGCTAATCTTCTTCGCGCGCATGGAGCTAATGCATGACTAACAGACGCCTGATGCCCTTGTCCTTGTACTTCTCAACCTATCACTTTGACACTCTGAGGACATAGTGAGTGATAAGTTAGGAAGGAGTACACTGGACAAGGGTGAGGTATCATTCTTAAATCTTTCCCTCTCTATCTTCTCTTTCAATCCTGCACAAAAATTTTCTTTGCACACTTAGTTTTTGTTTTAAATAATAAATCTTGTTCATAAAGAATAATATCCCTCTTAGAACAAAGTCATCCCCAGTTAACTTCAGAATCCAGTTATTCCTAAGGAGTAACAACAAGAATAGCACATAGACATGTAATGGCGAGTTAATAAATTACCTTCACATTCGATTATCATGCTTTTGCTTCAATTCTACATCTGACTTTCCACAGGTTAACATCAGGGCCGAAATAAGCCAAACACTCTCAAGGACGGGAGGGACATCAGGTGACATCCAAATCATGAAGCCTTGCAAGTGGAACACTAGTATAAACCAAATAAGTGCATGTCGAGCAACTCTAAGAATAGATTTCTTCTCTTAAAATAAAAGAGGCTTGGCCGCCCAAATCAAATTCCTAAGAACCCAAATCCTAAGCCTGTGAGTTTACGAATAAAAGCCAGAGTGTTGAATAAAGCTATGAAAGTTGTGTCATGAATAAGGATCTATATGAAGAACCAATAAAGATCTCACCTGACCGGTACATTCAGCTTCCCTCACAAAGGCAGATGTGTCATGCCCGATAGTGAAACCCTAAGGTATCCAAATATATGAAAGACTGATAAAGGACTCGCCCGGCCGATACATTCAGCTGACCTCACAAAGGCAGATGTATTGTGCTTGATAGTGAGATCCTAAAAGCATAGACAACCCCTCCCCCACTTGAAAGGGGAGTTACACATCAAGCCTTTAGCCAACCCTCATACCTACTTTAGCTTCTGGTAGGATTTTTCAGAGAAGTATAAAACTGATTAGAATCAATGACATGTACAAAACAAAAAGTGGTCCCAATGTAGGCTACAAGAGATGGAAGAATCCTGAGATCCAAGAAACTCTCAATACCTGAAATAGTTAAGGCAAGCAAAGGCCCCGATACAACTTTAGGAGACCTCTAGTTTAGAATTGGAGCAAGAGTATGGATATCTCAATTAAATAAAATCGCCTCGCCATTACATGTCTCAGCTCTATCTAACTTGAAGACAATCTAGACTCTAAGTTAGGCGGGGTGATAACCTCCAATTTTGTGATGTTATCTTAGTAATTTTCCTCAGTTTTCCACACTTTTTCTCAGATAAATTGGATAGAATCCTTAACTTTCCTCTCTTATTGCAAATATACTATTAGATTAACTTTTCTCCCTTTTTTACTTATAGAAAAAGACACAAAAAAATCACAAAAGCCTCACATGGTCCCAAGACTGCATGAAGCCAACCGGTCTCAAGACCGCATGAAGCCAACCGGTCCCAAGACCGTATGGAGTCACACGGTCTCAAGACCGCATGAAGCCAACCGGTCCCAAGATCACATGGAGTCACACGGTCTCAAGACCGCATGAAGCCAATCGGTCCCGAGATTGCATGGAGTCAAACGGTCTCAAGATGGCATGAAGCCAACCTGTCCCAAGACCGCATGAAGTCACACGGTCTCAAGACCGCATGAAGAAAACCGGTCCCGAGACCGCATGGAGTCACACGGTCTTAAGATCGCATGAAGCCAACCGGTTCCGAGACCGCATGGAGTCACACGGTCTCAAGACCGCATGAAGTCACACGGTCTCAAGACCGCATGAAACCAAACGGTCTCAGAGTCCAAACGGTCTCAGGGTCCAAACGGTCTATGAGCCCAAACGGTCTCAGGGTCCAAACGGTCTTAGGGTCCAAACAGTCTCAGGATCCAAACGGTCTCAGGATCCAAACGGTCTCAGAGCCCAAACGGTCTCAGAGTCCAAGCGGTCTCAGAGTCCAAACGATTTCAGGGTCCAAACAGTTTCAAAGTAAAATTGCCCAAACTGTTTGGACTTCACCCAAAGCCTATAAATAAGACCAGAGGGGTCCTCCCAAGGGAATCAAGTCTCAGACGTCCAAAGACTCCCTCTGCCACTCTAGAACTATTTCATCTTTCATCCTCCACCCCAAGGCTCTCGGTCTGAGATCCACACTCCATCTAGAAGCTACTTTCTCTCTCATTGCCAAAGAAGGTGGGAAGAGAAGACCTCATCATCGAGCAACCTGCAAAGTTTGAAGATCGTCTCTCTCTCTTTCTCTAAGGGGTTGACCTTCCTCTTTCCTTTGTGGGGAAGACGTTCTCTCTCTCTCTTCTTGCCTCCTTCTTTGTCCTCGCTATGAGTGAGTAGTCTCATTCACTAGGGTGTGGGGACAACCTTGCTACCCATGTTTTCATTTCATGCAATGTAATCCACAATTTGCAATAGAGATACACTTTCTTTTTAGTTTGACATCAATCGTTTAACGAATGCTTGTTGCTTGATCACCAACTTGTGTTATCTTTTATCTTTTAGTATGAATTGTCTACATTTGTACTATTAGATCTGAATCTTGATTGAATGTTGGTTCTTGATGCATGTATGCAACATGCATCTGTTTCGGTATCTAGGAGTGTTTTTTAAGGAGTGGAGTAAACTCACTTCCATCGTTGTACTTTCATACTATGAAATGGAATCAGTTGACGTATGAAAGTAAAACCTTGATAAGTCGAGGAACACACTTTGCGAAGGGGATGATGTAAAGTAAGTGACCATTCATTTGGGATGGCTGGCATTGCAACATTCCCACACTTCTCGTAGTTATTTCTCCGAAAGGAAGCTAAACCTACAAAGATACTAACTATTTAGACTCTTTTTGCAGGTTATGTTTTATGTTGCATGTTTTGATCCATGTGTAGTGGTGGTGAAAGTTGATCACATCCTAGTGGCTCCTTATCATTGTTAAAATCCTTAAGTTTACTTTCTTTCTTTACTTTACTTGTACTTAGTTTAAAACAACCAAACCAAATCTTTGGATTAAATATCAACTACTAAGGAGTCAAGTGAAATTCTAACGTTTTCTATCTAGTCAATCTCGACAAGACCGTTGTCCCGTGGATTCGACCCTTAACTATACTACGCTAAGACTTCCACGTATCCTAGCATATGTGGGTGGAGTTCTCGATCTAGTATAAGCAAGGCTAAACCTTAAGATTTACCATCTTTAGGATTTTTAGTGGTGCACGCAATTCCATGTAAGTGGAAGCTCCATCAGTGTCCCAGGTGGAGTCCACTGGGATACAATCCCATGGGCTCTAAAAAGGTTGTCAAACTCTTCGTTTAAGTATTCTCCATCTCAATTAGAAAAAAGTGCCTTACTACTTTTACCAAGTTGGTTTTGTACTTCATTCATATATTCCTTGAACTTTTCAAGAGTTTTTGACTTATATTTCATTAAAAAACATAGCCATACCTACTTAAGTCATCAGTGAAGGTAATGAAGTATTGATACCTAGCTCTATTGGTTGTTCTAAAAGGTTCGCACACATCATTATGTATGAGTCCTAATAGATCACTGGCCCTCTCATTGTTACCAGTGAAAGGTGTAAGGACCCTGACCTGCGTTTAGGGTTTACCCTATTTGTTTTGCTGCTTTGGTGCTTGCTAATCACCTTTAGTGGTGATTAGGGTTTGGTTTTGCTTTGTTGAGAGTGCGAGGAGCTACTTGCAAATAACCCAAGTTTAGGGTTTTGTGTGCAAGTTTGCCATCTTGTGAGATGTTTTCCCCTCTTTGCTTCCTCTAGGGTTGAGAGGAAGGCTTGGGCTTGTTGTTTGAGTTCTTTGGGCCTCAGTTGAGCTTGTTTGGGCCTTGAGGTGCCTTGTTTGGGCTTGCTTGAGCCTTGTGTCGGCCAAGTGAAGCTTGTGTCGCCCAAGGTGAGTAGGGTGTCGACCTAGAGTGGTGTGTGTCGCCCAGGTGCCTTGGTGTGTCGCCCAGTAAAGCTGCTGTTTGTGTCGCCCATGTTGCTTGGTCCAACCTTGACCATGTTTGGTGGACACTTGGTGCATATCTTGGACAAGTGTCTCATGGTATGCTAGAGTGTTGGCTTGAACCCTAGGACAAGTGTCCCTTGGGTGGATGACACATAGCATAGATCTACCTTGTTTTCTCCTCCCTTTCTTTCTATAAAGATGGTTCCTTCCTTAGCTTAAGGTCCCTTTGGTTCCTCTCCCTCTTATGCACGACACACTCCCTCCTTTCCTTGCTTGGAGGTCGACACACCCTTGGAGAAGAAGAGTGGTGGCCGATACTGTTAGGTTTTAGGGGAGACAGAGAAGGCAGCGTAAACAAAAATTTTCTCCCCCAACCCATACCGAGGAAACGCGTCAACGTCTATATAATAGGAAAGGATGGTTTGTGGAATCATACCTTATCCCGAGGCTTGCTCGGCAACAATACCTCGCGCAATGCGCGGTCTTCAACTCCGGTCTTGGACGGTGTCTGTGCAGCTCCTGGTCGCACCGGGACTGACGACTCCTCCTCCTACCGGACTGTCAGATGATAGTTGTCCTCCTAAGCGGCAGTGTCCTCCCGCCTCTGTAGTAGTCCACACAGACCACCTGGAACTCCACACTCCTTGTCCCACAAGGAAGTGGAAGGAGTCGCACCCTCCTGTTGACGTACTAGTCACCAACACACTCTCCTGCTACCAGTTGCAACTGTAGTTGTCCTTCCCTTGCTGCACCTCCCTTTTGCGGGAAGCACTTGCTCGGGATCTCTCACGGTTACCAAAACCAGAGAGAACGACAACTTCACAAAGCAACCAGCTTGCATTGAGTTGTACTTTGAGAAGCCCCCAATACCCCTATATATATAGGCGGGTCATGAGACAAGGTTCTCTATGCCCGGCAATACGGGACTAAAGCAGGAGTAGAAGGGTTCGAGAATTCTCCACAAAAAGCAACCGGTTCGCAACTTGAAATGATCGGTTCACAACTGAACCGATCAGTTCGGCCATTGAGCCGATCGGTTGGACCTGAGCCGATCGTTTGGGGCACTCCAACCGATCGGTTGGTGCCCTGAACCGATCGGTTCATGGTCCTAATCCGGCTCAAAAAGACTTTCCTTTTTTCATTCTCAATTGGTATCGTATACCAATGTTATCCCCAATCGAATTGGGCAATTTGAAACCAAAGGAAAATTCTTGCCGACATGACTTTCCCAACTGGTCGGTTGCACCAGTTGAGCCGATCGGTTCAAATCTTGAACCGGTCGTTTCAACCTGGGCATGAGCCGATCGGCCTGGACACTCCAGCCGACCGGTTCAGCACCTCATCCGACCGGTTCATCACATGAGCCGATCGGTTGGGAGCACAGGTTGGGCAAAATCAGTCAACTGCGATTTCAATCAATCCGATACTCCAATCAATGTGTCCAACACCTTGAACCATATGATATTGAGCTATCGACTGATTGAGTGTTTAATTGAACTACAAAACTCCTTTAGTAATCAATCTAAACATTGCTTTGTGGACAAAACTCCTCTTCCAGGTTAAATCCTATGTGTGTGACCCTGCAGGTCCATTTCACGTTGGCAGTGAAAGTCCATAACACTTATGACTTCACAAGCAAAGAGCGGTGCCTAGTCACACATCAGTGCTACCTAAGTGAAAGTAGAAAGTTGGAGAACAACTTTCATCCTACAATCCGTGAATGGTGTTACAGTGAATGTATAATTCCTTTGTCACTGATATCCCGAATGAACTCAAGGCATGGAACAATCATCCTGTCAACGTTCATTCACTTTCTTGATCTCAGAGTAGATTGAAGGAGATATGTATGACATCAATATCACATACTGATTCACACATGCGTGTGCACGCCTATCTCAATCCTACTCATCAAGTGGCCTTGGATATCAAACTCCCTCAGGAGGGACAAATCCCATATCTATCACTCACCCCTCAAAAGCCCCATGTGTCAAAGCCACCCAATCATCACCTTTATAACAACCCATGTTTCAGGAATGCGTTTGATGATGTCAAAGTGTGCCCAATGACATGTGTTGAGTGTAGTGATTTCAGGTCAAAGAATCACACTCACCACCATCACTGTGAGTACTGAATGTGACTACCATCTCATGGTTCCATGTGTCAAACTCACGGTGGGTCTGTCCGGTACCTTGTTCTCTAACAAGTACCTATGTGTTTGGTTTGATATCTCTATATCATGACTAATGAGATTCTGTCATCAACCAACACCACAATCTAGTCTTGTGTGTCATTGTTGTCTATCTACCTTCCACAATGACATCCGACTAGGGACATAACAAGAATGTACAAACTCTTAGCATCCGTATGATCTCATCGTTCAGGTCATGAACCTGAAGGCATACGTCATTGAGTACTGTCATTCTCTAGACATTCAATCTGTTCTATCACTATCTCATATGACTGAACCAGAAAGAATTGGAAGCTTGCCTTCGATGTTTATCAAATCAATCTTAATGTATCCCACCAATCATCCCATGATTGGCTCTCAGGGCATACATACCAACAGACTCCCACTTGCATTGTGAGCCAATCACCCTTGAATCATATTCATAGTGATTTTCAAACATGTCCCACATGTCACTGTGCTCTAGTGCCAACATAGTGAGTAATGGCAACATCTTGCCAAAGTCAGTATAAATTGCATGTCTCTCATCTCTTCGCTGTACGTCGCACGTATGAGATGGAGTTGCCGTAATATGCGATCTAGTATTACTTTGCTAACCTTTAGCCACATTGCATGATCAAGGATTCCAGTCTTGTCATCAATGAGTGGAATATAAGTTCATCTCATGAACTATCAGATCCATATAGTATCCACTGATGTTCACTAACACACAGATACTCGGCATTTCCCTTTTAAATGGTTTTATTGGAACACTTCCAATTATTAACAAACTTTCACTTTTATACATCCTATGTATATTTTGCGATTTATTCTCTGTCTTTTCGAAATTTCGCATCAATGTAACTCTTTACATCGAACTCTTCCTTATCTCCAAAGAACTAGTACTTCCCAAGTACTTATCAAGTGTTTATGGTATTCCAGTAACCCTTACTGGAAGTAGACAGACATCCACTCGTCATGTCCTACATACGAGTTATCAGGATGAGCACATCATATTGCCATGTCCTACATACAAGATGATGAATGCATTTTATTCTTGCCATGTCATACATGCAAGACAATGGGATGATTACATACATGATAGATTCATATCTATTCTTAGTGTTCCCATTCTTCATAAGAATTGGACACTTGGCCTTGGGATACTAATATCCATATAACATGGACAAGTTGTCTCCCACTGAATCTGTGCATACTGAACCCTTCAGTACAGATTGCCAATGTATGCTTTCTCTTTCCAGGTCAAGAGATTTTTCAAGAACTATCTCTATAGATCTCTATTCCCATCATATAGGAAACATCTCTATCTTCCTTAAAGATAATTTCCACTTTTGGATTTCCATTCTAGAACAATTCCATTTCACATCAACATGTGGAATGTGAACACGCTCCCACTAAATCATAGATCCCTTCTTTATCTTTGACATGTCAGTCAATCCCTTTGACTATATCATCAAAGTAAAGATCCAATTCTGAGTTGCTTGTACTCAATCAATCACATTGATTAGTCCATTGTAACTTATAGACTTCATTTGCATTAGTGGATTCATAAACCTTATAGGTTGTGTCACGTACACATCCTTGTTTTATTCCTCATAGGAATGTGGTTTTAGTATCCATATGCCAAATGTCTCAGTCATTAAGTTGCAATCAACAAGCATCATCCTTCTCAAAATGTTATCCATGTGTCTTAACACTTAAGACTTATTTACACTTATGGATTTCATCCAATGAGTGCTACCATCAAGGTCATACCTTATGGTTCACATGGAAATCATTTAGGATGTAATGGTCTTATACCATAACTCAAAATTTGATTCCTCATATTTATCTAGATAGTTGACTCATCATATGAACAACTCATCACATAGATAATTGAGGTGTATCTGTCAAGAATATAAGAATTCACAACCCTTGTGATTTTTAATGTCCTTTATTAGTGTGGGGTATTCTTTTATTAAGAAGAATTCAGTTATTCGATAATCATTCTCTAACTCCTTAGAGTATGATTCCTTCTTGATTCAGACATCACCATGCCTTAATCATGAGTTCACTATGATACACTATCACAATCACTCATAAGGATCTCAAACATTTGGTCCAATTATTTCATTCATTGATCTCATCAAGAATTAATACTTTACCAAATCTGTACTTCATTTATGATAATCTTGAACACTTCAAGACATTCATATTGGTATTTCTCTAAACACCATTTGAAGTATTAGCATTTACTCCAGTAGGTATGTAAATACATCACATGTATTATACCTAATAGGATAATCATTCTCCCACTACATTAGTGAAGATTGATTAATCATGTCCAAGATATTCATGTCCCTTACTGGTTCTCTAACCAAAAGAGTCTAGTTTTATCCATCACATGGAAACTAGAAATGAATTTCTCATGATTGATGCTAATTTGATTGTTTGAGTTATCAATAACTTTAGGTATCATTTTATCTTATGCATACCATGTATCACAAGATAAACAAGGCATTGCCACAAAGATCATATCTTTAAGATTGAAACATCAACTTTATTAATTGCCATCATTGTCATACAATATGCAAAAATAAGTGTTTCTATCTATTGGCAATATATGAAATAGCAGTTCTCAACTCTATTTCGTGCCCTTTAGGCTGAAATAAACTGAAAGATACTCCTATCTATGGCAGCAACACTTGCTCCAATGATGGGTACTTCTTTCTTGGTCCTTTCACAAAGGCCATCACTTCTTTGCGGATATTGCATATCATATATGACATATCCATATCTTGGTATCATATACCTTGGATAAAGAAGCGGTTCATTTCATGATACCTTAGGTGGAGATCTCCATCCCCTCCTTCATCTTCTTTTGTTCTTCCAGATATAGAGGGCAGTTCCCTCATACACCCTTTCCCCATGTGCCTTGAGGCTGAAGACGGCTTGGATTGTTGGCTAGCATCAGAACACTTCTTTGCTTTGCCCTTAAGAATTACCTTTCTCTTTGATCACATCAAAGATTATGGTTTGTCTTTCTTCATCTTTACCTTTACTATCCTCAACATGTCCAACAACTCTATCAACGCTTGTCAAAGTTGTTCATGTTGTAGCTTATCATGAATTGTATGATCCTCGCAACATTTGCAGTATCATACCAATAGCCAACTCTTGGCTCAGAGGGAATCCTTCTTAGTCAGGTTTTTCATATACCCAATCACATTGAGTGTGTGAATACCTTACTTGATCTCCTTCTGTCATGACATACTAGGACAGTATCTTGGAGACATCATATGTCTCATGTTGTCTCTGCAACTCATAGTTCAGAGAACACAACATCAAGCACTCCTCATCAATGTCATCCTCAGTATGCTTCCATAAGCATACTTTCAGCCATTGATGTGGTGGGATCGAGTTCATCTGGTTCTGGTATAACTAGGACTTAGAGCTTTCGCTCTTTGATTGAGAACACTTCTCATCATCATCCTAACCATTCGTGGAATTATTCCCATTTAATTTGTTGGTCTCAAAGACTGATCGCAAATAAAGTGATTTGTTGATTAACCATTTGTATTAACAAAAGGAAATATATGCAATTTTAGTCCAAAAACTCATTTTTGACTTATTTGATTGATTTGAAAAATTTGACGATATAATTAGGCCTTTAATTAATTATCGCTCCCACTATTTTAGTTCAAATTGATAGCCCTCACCATCAATTCGGAAGATTGCAGCGTACAACCTTCTAGTGGGCAAGATCCTGAAATCCTCTAAGCCATGGACCAGCTAGGGCTGTCACCCACAACATAGATCTCTCAGGTAGGCAACTTTTGCCAATTGCATCATATGCAACTCTTGATAAGATGTCATATACAACTCCTTGCAATGATCATCTCCATGCCTCAAGGTACTAGATCCCATCTAGATCACCTTGTTAAGTCTGACCCAAAGCAAACACGATGAATATGCACCCTGCTAGGGCAGACCCACACATTCATCCTTCACGCTTCCACGAGGTAGACGGTGCACCACGCTAGGGCGTGCCCACACTTGGTCGAACAAGCTTTTCATGTGTGTCGCATTTGGAAGGCATCTAAAACTTAATATTTTAATGAGGGATTTGGTTTTTATATACATATACATATCCAATCACCACAATACATAATACGTATCATATACATGCTATATCCCACAAAAAACATGCACAAACGATAAAAAGCGATGATTATGGCCATCCTAATGTGATTCCTCGAGCCTAGAGGAATCACGGTCATCTAGGTCAACATCACATGCAACCTGTACAAGATGAACTCTGTGCCTTGCCATCCGAGTTGATCAACACATCACATGAATGATCTGTACTCTCCAGCCGGTCGTCTGGGTGCCACCAGCCGATCGGTTGGCTCCTCCAACCGATCGGTTCGCCTGGTCGTCGTGCATCTCGTCATGTCCGCCACCCGCTCGTCTCACTCCTCGAACCGGTCATCAACCGATCGGTTCACTCCTTGAACCGACCGTCTGGAACGTCAACCGATCGGTTCACGCCTTGAACCGATCGTTTCAGCTGTCGTCTTGATGTCCGCCGGTCTTCGACATAACAGGAAATAAAATCTATCCTATTATTACATTGCTTAAAAGAAGAAACCCCGAGTTACATTCGGGGGGAGCAAAGGTAGGAAAGAATCTCGAATTATTTCGAGTTACATCAGGAATAAGAGAGGGAAGATCGGTGCGCAGACCGAGATGCAAGCAACCAAAACCACACACAGATAGGGGTTTATAGGCCATAATCACGCTACACACATCCACCACAAAACTTGTTTAAGGGCGACGCGTATCGAGTGCATTAATAATACATATCATATATGTAATTAGGGATTTGTGGATTTAGGATTGGACATGCATAAAGCCGATATTATTCACATCGCATGCAATAAATAAAGGCGACAAACCAAAATCGATCATATCGATATTCCTAAAATATAGAACAGTTGACATGGCTCTGATACCACTGTTGGGTTTTAGGGGAGACAGAGAAGGCAGCGGAAACAAAAATTTTCTCCCCCAACCCATACCGAGGAAATGCATCAACGTCTATATAATAGGAAAGGATGGTTTGTGGAATCATACCTTGTCCCGAGGCTTGCTCGGCGACAATACCTCGCGCAATGCACAATCTTCAACTCCGGTCTTGGATGGTGTATTTGCAGCTCCTGGTCACACCGGGACTGACGACTCCTCCTCCTACCGGACTGTCGGATGACAGTTGTCCTCCTAAGCGGCAGTGTCCTCCCGTCTCTGTAGTATTCCACACAGACCACCTGGAACTCCACACTCCTTGTCCCACAAGGAAGTGGATAGAGTCGCACCCTCCTGTTGACGTACTAGTCGCCAACACACTCTCCTGCTACAAGTTGCAACTGCAGTTGTCCTTCCCTTGCTGCACCTCCCTTTTGCGGGAAGCACTTGCTCGGGATCTCTCACGGTTACCAAAACCAGAGAGAACGACAACTTCGCAAAGCAACCGGCTTGCATTGAGTTGTACTTTGAGAAGCCCCCAATACCCCTATATATATAGGCGGGTCATGGTACAGGGTTCTCTGTGCCCGGCAATACGGGACTAAAGCAGGAGTAGAAGGGTTCGAGAATTCTCCACAAAAAGCAACCGGTTCGCAACTTGAAATGATCGGTTCACAACTGAACCGATCGGTTCGGCCATTGAGCCGATTGGTTGGACCTGAGCCGATCGTTTGGGGCACTCCAACCGATCAGTTGGTGCCCTAAACCGATCGGTTCATGGTCCTAATCCGGCTCAAAAAGACTTTCCTTGTTTCGTTCTCAATTGGTATCGTATACCAATGTTATTCCCAATCGAATTGGGCAATTTGAAACCAAAGGAAAATTCTTGTCGACATAACTTTCCCAACTGGTCGGTTGCACCAGTTGAGCCGATCGGTTCAACTCTTGAACCGGTCGTTTCAACCTGGGCATGAGCCGATCGGCCTAAACACTCCAGCCGACCGGTTCAGCACCTCAGCCGACCGGTTCATCACATGAGCCGATCGGTTGGGAGCACAGGTTGGGCAAAATCAGTCAATTGCGATTTCAATCAATCTGATACTCCAATCAATGCGTCCAACACCTTGAACCATATGATATTGAGCTATCGACTGATTGAGTGTTTAATTGAACTACTAAACTCCTTTAGTAATCAATCTAAACATTGCTTTGTGGACAAAACTCCTCTTCCAGGTTAAATCCTATGTGTGTGACCCTGCAGGTCCATTTCACATTGGCAGTGAAAGTCCATAACACTTATGACTTCACAAGCAAAGAGCGGTGCCTAGTCACACATCAGTGCTACCCAAGTGAAAGTAGAAAGTTGGAGAACAACTTTCATCCTACAATCCGTGAATGGTGTTACAATGAATGTATAATTCCTTTGTCACTGATATCCCGAATGAACTCAAGGCATGGAACAGTCATCCTGTCAACGTTCATTCACTTTCTTGATCTCAGAGTAGATTGAAGGAGATATGTATGACATCAATATCACACACTGATTCACACATGCGTGTGCATGCCTATCTCAATCCTACTCATCAAGTGGCCTTGGATATCAAACTCCCTCAGGAGGGACAAATCCCATATCTATCACTCACCCCTCAAAAGCCCCATGTGTCAAAGCCACCCAATCATCACCTTTGTAACAACCCATGTTTCAGGAATGCGTTTGATGATGTCAAAGTGTGCCCAACGACATGTGTTGAGTGTAGTGATTTTAGGTCAAAGAATCACACTCACCACCATCACTGTGAGTACTAACTGTGACTACCATCTCATGGTTCCATGTGTCAAACTCACGGTGGGTCTGTCCGGTACCTTGTTCTCTAACAAGTACCTATGTGTTTGGTTTGATATCTCTATATCATGACTAATGAGATTCTGTCATCAACCAACACCACAATCTAGTCTTGTGTGTCATTGTTGTCTATCTACCTTCCACAATGACATCCGACTAGGGACATAACAAGAATGTACAAACTCTTAGCATCCGTATGATCTCATCGTTCAGGTCATGAACCTGAAGGCATACATCATTGAGTACTGTCATTCTCTAGACATTCAATCTGTTCTATCATTATCTCATATGACTGAACCAGAAAGAATTGGAAGCTTGCCTTCGATGTTTATCAAATCAATCTTAATGTATCCCACCAATCATCCCATGATTGGCTCTCAGGGCATACATACCAACAGATACACCCTTGAAGGAGTAGCTTGGAGGTCGACACACCCTTGGAGAAGAAGAGTGGTGGCCGATATCCCTTGGAGCTCTCCATGCTCCTTGCTTGGTGGTGCGTGGAGCTTGGAGTTCTTCTTCTTCCTTGGAGCTTGGAGCTTAAGGCGGGTTGCATAACTCTAACCCTAGCTACTCTACTCTCTTTTCATACATGATTCCATAATCTTGCTTATATGCATGTGAGTAGCTTAGTTCTTGCTTAGTAGTCATGTTGGTCGATCCATGTGAGTTAGGGTTTAGGGAGCAACACTCCTTTCTCCCCTTGGTCTAGAAGAGTGAGTTTGGGTCCTAGTGCCATGAGCAACACCCCTCTTTCCTAGTCGATTGAGGTGAGCTTGTGACTTAGTGGCTTGAGCAAGACTCTCTTCTCACCTTGGGCTAGAAGGTGAGTTCGTTTTGTTGACCTTGTAGAGATGTATCTTGAGTGTTTGGTGCTTGTGGAGGTGCTGCCCGACAGCCCTTTCCCTTGTTCTAGTTTACCTTTGCACGGCCTGCTCACCTTGAATCGGTTGAGAGTTCTCCTTTGTGTGGGGCACGCGAGCCAACCCTTGGTTGCACGGCAGGCTGCACGCTTTGGAGCTGCTCGCCCGGTAGGCTTGCTCGCCCGACAGAGAGACTTGTCTAGCTGAGTGTGTAGGACTTTGCATGGATCACCTTGACGCGTGTTGTAATGATGAGCGGGTGAGCACTGCCCTGCACGCCCGATAGCTTTGCTCGCCCAGCCGAGTTGCACGCCTAGAGCGTCACACCTTTACACGACACCCCTGTGTCGCCCGACACCCCTTGCTCGCTCGACATGGTCAGCTCGCCCGACACAACCTGCTCGCCCGACATCTCCTTGCACGCCGATGAACCCTGCACGCCCAACAGTGCCGTGCACGCCCGACACACCTTGCACGCCTGTCAGGGATGCACGCTTGACAGGGCTGCACGCTCGACATGGTTTAGATGAGAGCTAGCCCTGCCCAGTATGACCTTTAGTGAGGGTTTTGGGTACCTCTTGTGAGGGTTCAGTTTGTCATAGAAAGGTGATACGTCAGCTATGTGTTTATGACTCGTTGAAGCTTGTTCCTCAAATCATCTTATGACTAAGCGCATGTGTACGAGTGTGACTACCCTGGTTATCTCTTTAATGCTAAGAGTAACTTTAAGCATGTATTAGGGTTGCTTAATAATGTGCCTACATAGGTAACCATGAGGTGAGGCATAGGTGCAATCACTAATGTCATTTTATGCCAATAATATGCTTAACCCTAATTGTCACCTTATGTTGATAATGTAAGTCTCTTGATTATTCATATGGTTATTGAATGATGCTAACCATGCAGGTAATGCTTAGCCAAATAAAAGGCTATGAGGAATGGATATATGTGAATAATGAAATGATAGGTGTATTATGAATGATGTTCCATAATGATGATGGAAGCCTTGAGAGGTTGTGGCACTATGTGATGAGGGATTGAGATCCCATGTTGTGTGATGATCCTTGATGTGGATCTAGATGGTCGGCAAGAGGCCAAGTGATAACATGTGATGTTGGACCCTTGAGATGGATCAGGTTGATGTAATTACAATAATAACATAATGTTGAGTTTATGTTATTTATTTCCTTCTATAGTTTGCATGTTATACAACTTGGTTGAATCTTGCAATCCATCTAAAAGATACTAATTAATCATAGTGAAATCTATCATGTAGTTCGCCCTGGCCATATAGCCATCATTGTCAGGACTTGGTGATGGTGAAACGGGTTCTCCTGCGGGTTAACCCGGAGCGCATATTTTTGAATATGCGAGGTTTCTCCTAGCCTCAAATAGAGAGGTGAAACGAGTGCAGCTGTGGTTGCAGACTCGGATATGTGATGAGCATGGTGAACATGGCCCATGGCTCATGATATGTGATGTGAGGAGCATGAATGTGTTCATGGCTCAAAGCACGGTGAACAGGCCATTGGCTCAGTTTTACTAGCACCGAGACATGTACCAAGGCGGGCTAGAGTGAGGGTAGCCTATGGAGCTGACCCTGTGGCTTAGACCACTTCAGCATGTGACTGCGGTCCTGCTTGTGTTGTACTCGTGTACTGACCACGAGGTGGGAGGTCGTGGAGTCTGGCTCTTCCATTGACCTTGTATGGCACCGGCTTGGGTTTCGTAACCGAAGGTTGGTTTTAAACGGTACGGTTCAAATCCTCAGGGCATAATAATACGTAATACAACCGTTTAGTATTTACTGCTTATACCAAACACGAAACATTAGTTGAGGCCTTGTTTGTGTAATATCTCTGTTATATCTTGCAGGTTATGTGACATCATATCTTATTCTGATAATCATGTTACTTAGAGATATATTCTGTCTTGTCGATCATGTTCCATTGAAAGATATATGGTTATATGCTTTTGTACAGCTGGTAAGCTTGTCAGTAAGAATAGCTTTGCTTTATATAGACAACTCTTGATATACCTGTTGATAGTTATCTGCTGTTATAGTTTATCTTGCTGAGGTTATGTAGTGCGGTGGGGAGTTATGTTTCCCGCTGGGACAATTGTTCAATTGTCTCACCCCGCTGGTTTACACCCTTTTTAGGTGATCGAGCTAGACGTGGTGGTGGTCGCGGAGTTGCGGTCGCGCAGCAAGAAGATCAGTAGAAGGCAAGCATTGGACAAGCTGCTTCTAGATGTTTTGTGATAGAGTCTAGAGTCATCCCTGTACTCTCAGGTCCTTGGCGATGTTTTGACGCTGTTTCACGATGTGCATCTATAGATGTTTTGTATATCCTGCTGCTGGCCAGATGTGGGCCTTATGTATGTATAAACATGTGATGAACTCATGATGTGACAGGACAGCTATTGTTCTAAGTTGTGGACATGTAACCAGACTTGAATGGATATGTATATAACTCGTTTTCTGTGCCGGATGAGGACTGAAATGCAAAAGTTTCTCAATTTATCAGTTTTCCGCAATCGGTTTTAATTAACCAGTGTTTTTGATAATCTGTGGTTATGGTGATTTCCGCACGTTTTCGCGTAACACCTCGTTATCTGTGTGATAATGGTATGTGTTGCCACAAAAGGGGTCTTAGCCCTCTTGCCCAAAAAATAACATTCACATGTCTCTATTGATTTAAAATCAAAAGAGTGCAGATAACCATCTTCATGGAGTCTAGATATGTGATTCATTTATGTGCCCTAGACGACAATGCCAAAGGTATGCATTGTTTGAGTTGTTGAGTTTTATTCTTTTGGTATTTACATTACAAACATTTGTCTTTAGATCTAGCAAATAAAACCATAAGACTTTGGGGCACTGCCATAAAAGATCCCATCTTTCAAAATAGAACATCGACCATTTTCAATATGGAATTCAAATGCATCCTTGTCCATACAAGATATAGAAATGATGTTTCTATTTATAGCAGGTACATAATACCAGTTACTTAACTCTATTACAAGCCCTATGGGAAAAGATAAACTATAGGTTCCAACTATGCTGGCCGTAACTCTTACTCCATTAGCAACTCACTATTCCACCTAGCCTTTTTCCAAAGGCCTACTTCCTTTCAGATCCTGCATACAAGAGAATATGTGAGATCCACATCTGGCATCTAGTATCCATGATGATGAATCATATATGTTTATCTCAATAACTTATATACCTAAAGTGGAGATCACAATCCCCATCTTCTTCATACTGAATGCCTTAAAGTATAAAGGATGAGATCCTCTTGCACTTTTCTTTCTCCTTATCTTGAGTGTTTAAGATTTGGATTTAGGCACGACCTCAGAACTCTTCTTGGTCTTTCTTTGATCCTTGGACTTAGCTCCACTGATCACCATCATGGGCTTGTCCTCTTTCAATTTTGCTTCAACATGAATCAACATGGCAAGAATGTCTGACATGTGTCTAGCCATATTATTCACATGATAACATGCAATAAAGCATATATATGATTCTGACATTATCTTTAGAATCATATCACTGGGAAACTCTTGGCTCAAGGTGAATCCCAGGTCTTCAAGATGATCCACATGTCCAATCATATTGAGCACATGTTCTTCTACTGAGGTTCCCTCTATCAGCTTAGATTCGAGCACCTTCAGGATAGCGTCCCTTTCTTACTTTGTAATACCAAGTGTCACATTCTTAATATGTGTTACCATCTCAAGAACACTCATGTCTTCACATTTCTCATGCAACTCATAGTTCATGCAGCTAAGCATAAGGTACTTTATCTCCAAGGCATCATTGGCATGCTTCTAGCAAGCATCCACTTGTGCCCTAGGTGTATCAATAGCAGGTATTTCCGGCACTGGTTTGTCAAGGATGTAGAGATTGCACTCTTCATTTAGAACCCTTATCAAAGTCCAAAACCAATTGTGGAAATTTCTCCCATCCATTTTGTCCTTCTTTAGGACCAAACGCAATTTGGATTTGTTCGTCATTTGATTCTACAAGAGAAAAATTGCATTTGTCAAAAACCCTTTTTGACTTTATCTGATTTGAAAATTCTAAGAATATTAATTAGGTTTTTAATTAGTATCACTCCCACTATTTTATTTAAATTGATAGCCCTCACATATCAATTTGGAATATTGCAACGTACAATATTCTCGTGGGTTAAGATCCATATTTCATCAAGTCATGAGTCAGCTTTTGCCGATCGCCCACAACCTGACTATTTAGGTAGGTCACCATGCCAATTGCAACATATGCAACTCTTTGATAGATGATATGTGAAACTCTTTGCCATAATCATCTGCATGCCTATGGGATTGGACTCTCTGAGTCACCAGTTAAGCCTGACCTAATAGCCAACATGATAGATATGCACCATGTTTTATGCAAATATGCATATCTACCATCACACTTCTACGAGATAGACAGTTCACCATGATTTGTCCAAATCTATGCTTGGTCGATCAAGCTTTCCATGTGTATTGATAATGGAAGGCACCTAAGACTTAATATTTTAATTGAGGGAGATTGAATAAATACATATACTTTATCCAATCACAACATATATAGTATGTATCATATACATGCTATATTCCACAATAAAAACATGCAATAAACAAAAATGACGGTTATGGCCAGCCTAATGTAATTTCTTGAAGCCACAAGGAATTACCACATCCTAGGTCCACATCACATGTAGAAACCTGTTGTTGATGAAGATTTGTGCTTGCCAATCTGTGTTGATTGGTTCAATCCTTAAACTGATCAGCTCGCCTCCTGGTGGTTGTTTGATCATCTCACCGGTCATCTGGTTCTTTTGTCCACCATCTGCTGGATCCTCTAGCGGATTAGTTGGGTCCACCAACCAATTGGTTTGGCTCCTCGTCCTGGTACTCCATGGTCCTTCAGTCAATCTGTTCATCCTTGGGACGTCTTCTTCTTCATCATAATTAGGAGAGTAAACTATCCTACTGTTACATGATTATATAGAAACCTCAAGTTATATTTGAGGGGAGCAAAGATAGAGGCTCGGTACGTAGACCAAGATGAAAGGATATACCAACAACACAACCATGCACATATAATAGGGGTTATTGGCCATAACCATGATACACATCCACCATAAAAGCCTCTTTTGGGCGACACACCTAACATATATATATATATATATATATATATATATATATATATATATATATATATATATATATATATATATATATATATATATAGAGAGAGAGAGAGAGAGAGAGAGAGAGAGTCAGGCTAGTGTACACTTGAGTGTACTAGAGGCATCGTAAACCTTAGTCATTTTTAAGGATAGAGTAACTTTTTGAAAAATCTAAACTGTTGATCTTCTTAATTATCTTAAGAACCTACTATATAATAAATTTCAGCTCATTTTGACACTTATAGGTCGTGCATCTAAAGGAGGCAAAAATCATGCATTTCAAATTAGTTTTGTGCATCAATTTTTTATCCTTAGATGAGAGACTTATACTCATCCAAATGAGCTCAAATTTTATATGTGGCCTATTATTATTGTAACCATGAAGAATGGATTAGATTTTGGAAAAACATGGTTGCATCACATGCAATAATAGAACGACAAAACCAAAATCCAATCATTTTGACTATCCCATAATATAGTAAAATGATGTTGGCTCTGATACCACTACATGATAATATGGCTACAAAGTAGGTAGTGGAAAAAAAATTATCTACCATATTCCCCATAACTAGTGGATCGCGTCAATAACTATAAGATGAAAAGGATGGTTTTGAGGATATACCTAGCCTTGGAGCAAGTCCAACGACAATCCTCATCATGGTAGTTGTGCAACTCTGACTCCTTGTTGCATTGGGACTCGTATGACTGATCCTACCCAGACACTAGACTTGAACGTCATCTTTTGTAGCATCTCATCTCGTCACAGACTGCTGATTGATAATATCCTCCTTAGTGGAAGCCAACGACCTCTCCTTCTAGATAAGTCCACACATACCTCCTAGAACTCCTATCATCCTACTAGAATATACATGAAAGAATTATCCCTTCTGTTGGCATACTAGTCACCAACTTGCTCTCCCACAACAATGATCTTAGTTATTCTCTCCCTTATATCCCTCCTAATCGGGTAGGACTTGCGTTTACTCTCTTGGTTACCACCTCCAGAGAGTACAACTTTTGTTAGAGCAACTAATTCTCAATTCTTTGTGTTGTATTCTAGGCAACCCCCAGTACACCAAAATGTCTATTTGACACACTAGACTATCGTCTAACATGCGAGATGGTAGTCTCGTACTGTTATACGTCCATTTTGTAGTTTCCCAATCGTGTATGAAATTGGCAATTTGTTTCCAATTAATGCCAAGCATTAATTCCTTGCACAACAAGTAATGTGCAACCAAAATGAACTTGGAAATATCCAGAACCTTCCCTCGGCCGAACTGGGCTAACTCTCACATGTGAGACAACCGTCTTTATCACCAGAAGTTCATATGGTGAGCCGAGCTGAGTTAATCAGTTCAATCCATAGCCTATTTCAACTCGAATCAGTCTGACACTCCAAACGCCCATCTCAACCCTTGAGATAGACGTTTGGCTCTCCAGACGATCATCTCATGCCATGATACATGCATTTGGCAGTGCATTCAAGATTCTTGTTGCATGAATCAATCACCTAAATGTTTTAGCAATTAATTCATATGTCATTCAAAATCAAACTCCTCTTCTAGGTCAAGACCTATGTGTGTGGCCCTATAGGTGCCATATTACGTTGATAGTGAATGTCCATAACAACTTATGACATCACAAGAAATGAGCGGTGCCTAGTTGCACATCAATGCTATCCAAGTAAATGGAAAGTTGGAGAACAACTTCAACATTCAATATATGTATGGTGTTGTAGTATTTGTATAGTTCCTTTGTCACTGATGTTCAGATTGAACTCGAGGCATGGAGCAGTCATCCTTTTCACCATTCAATCTTGTTTCTTGAAACAAGAGCAGACTGTTTGAGATATATGTAAGCTCAATATCACATATTGACTCACATGGGCATGGCCATGCATTTCTCAGCCTAACTGATCAAGAGGCCTAGAACATCAAACTCCTGAAGTAGGGATAAATCTCATTTCTATCATTCACAGTCTATCCCCATGTGTCAAAGTCACCCGATCATCATCTTTATAACAACCCATGTTTTAGGACTGTGTTTGATGATGTCAAATTGTACCCAATGACATATGATGAGTGCAATGATTTTTGGTCTAAGAACCACAACCACCACCATCACTGTGAGAGCTGACTATGACTTCCATAAAGATGGCTTCCATGTGTCATCCTCAAGATGGGTCTGTCCAATACACTATCCTCTAACATGTATCTATGTGATTTGTTTGATATTGCCATATCATTACTAATGAGATTTTTGCATCAACCAAATCACACTCTGATCTTATGTGTTATTATTGTCTATCAACCTTCAATAATAACAACTGATCAGGGACATATGAGAATATGTATATGCTCTCTTAACATTTATATGATCTCATTCTTCCAAGTCGTGTACTTGAAGACAAACATCATTGAGTAATATTATTCTTTAGACATTTATAATATTATATCATTATTTCGTAAGTGAATTAAATAGAATAAATTGTAAGCTTGCCTTTTTTATTAATAATCAAATCATTTTTACAAGTTATGCCATTGACATCATCACGTGATTATCTCTCTAGGCATACATGCCAACAAAAACCTTAATATAACCTTGTGGTGTGCTTTGATATCATATGATACACTTAAGTTTTAAGTTTGGTCCAGTTTGGACAATGTTTGAGCTAGTTGTGCATATATGTGCTTATTTTGGACCTAATTGTAAATTACCCATATCTAGGGTTTTTATTGAAATTTGTCACATGATTTTTGTACTTCACATGTGTTGACATCATGTTTGGCATAGTTGAGCTTTAGGGTGCCTTATCACATCTTGGTTTGAGTGGTGACACCTCATATATGAGATTAGGGGTTGCATGCCCTAAGTGAATGTTTGACCTTGAGTGATGAGTCATCTAGGGTTAGTGATCGCTAAGTTTTGTGTGGTTCTTGGTTGTGGCAGTTGATGATGTTTTCCAAGATCTACCCTAGGTTTGTAGTGGATGAGATTTGATATCTCTCTTCGGTCACCAACTTTTTCATGTGTTGAGGTTCGATGAGTTTCTCTACGATCACTATGTTGTTCTGGACCAAGTAGGTCAATGGTTTTTCTTGGTGGGGTCACCCTTGTTGCATGCATGAGTGATTTGTTTGAATGTATGAAATATCTTCAACACATGGCATGCTTATCTTGACACCTAAACCTCTTTCTCTCTCTCCAAACCTAAGTTATATAAACCCCTCTCTTTACATGCATATACCTTCTTTGCACCCCTAGTTTCCTCTCTCTTCTTTCGTGGTTGCTCTTGGAGCTCATCCCCTCTTTCTTGGTGGTGAAGTAGGACCTCAAGTTTGAATAAGGTGGGCCGATCTCCCTTGCATGTTGTGCTAGGGTTTGGATCTACCCTTCTTGTGATCGTTTGGTGCTACCGTTCTCTTCTTCTTGATCTTGGTGAGTTATATCCCCATCTTTTCTCTTCATTTTCTTGTTGTTATTCCTTGTTATTTCTCTTCTTGGATGAAACCATGGTGTTCCATGGTAGTTCTTGAGTTAGAGCTTGAAGAACATCTCTTAATTTTCCTTTCTACCTAGGGTTTTCTCTCTTTCTTTCTTCCTTGACCTAAGGTTTGCTTCTTTTTTGGAGGGGGAGCTATCTTGGCCGAGAGTAGTGCTCAAGCTAGGCTTCCTACCCCTCTTCTTCAAGCTATCTTGCTATTTAGAGTTTTCTACATTAAATCTATGGTGAGTTATATAACTTTCTCTACAATTATTGCTTACTTTCATCTTGCATGCACATAATCTTGCTTCATAATGTTATTCTATGTAGAAAGATAATATCATTTTCTTAGGGTTTGTATCTACATGATAATCTTGATTAGATACCTCCTCTTGGATGAACCGTAGATCTTTGTGTACAAATCTTGTTTTATGATGGGAGTTTTGGTGTTAGCATGCATGTGGGATATGATGGCTTTATTATTGGATTTCTAGGGTTTTCCTTGAGTGGTAAACAATGGAATTCCTTGTGTGCCTTAAACTGAATTGTACCTTATTCATGATCTAATGATCTATTTACCATGTTGAGTGACCTATTTGGTTTCATGCGGTCTATGATATTTGAACCTCCTATGGCTTCCAAGTTCTTACACTTTGATGGTCACCAAAGCTTGAACCCTTAGCAGTCGTTGAGGTCTTGGATCTTCAGCAATCGATGAAGATGGTGGAACCCTAAGTGGTCCCCAAATCAACAATCGATGAAGATGGTGGAACCCTAAGTGGTCCCCAAGATTTGAATTCTAATTAGTCGCCATGGCTCATGATTTCTTCAGTTGTCAATGCCTTATGTTTTTCACAGTCGATGATGGTCACTGACCTAGGTAGTCACTGAGATTCCTAACCTCAGTGGTCGCCAAAGGGTTGTACCCTAATCTCATCAGTCACCAAAGTGGCTCATGCTCTATATGGTCAATGAAGAATTCTAATTTCCTGATCGCTATGATTTTCTTAGTTCTATGGCCAAAGATGATGTTTGACATAATTTCTTTCATGATTGAAGGATATGATAAGATTTAGAGTTTACTCTGAATTGTTGTTTTGAAACCCTAATTAACCTACCTTGTTGAACCTAACCCTAATCCAAGTAAGTGATGATATTGCTTAGCTTTCTTGAGTGATTAGCATGACGATGGAGTACTTTCTCTCTCTATGTTGTTGTAACCCTAATTTGTTGTTGTTTGAACATTATAGATTTTTAATGCAATGTGGTATCGAATTATGTAACACATGTGTGGTGATTTAATGATGAGCCTTGATGAGGCATGGAAAGATAATGATGTTCTTGTAGGGAATGATGTGAAGGGTCTTATGACCTTAGACATGGTCTTGTACCCAAATTGAGGTGTTATCCTCTTCATGACGTGATAGGGATTTGTAACCTGTGATAGTTTGATGATGAATATGGTCTCATGCATGGAAATGAAATAGCACCATATGATTTTTGGTGAAAGTTATATCTCATATGGTTTATATCTTTTGAAGTTGCAATATACACCATGTTTTGTAGAATTCTTTTGGGGTTTTCTTGTAACTTGATTTGTGAAACCTCAAATCACCTGAATGAATTAAACTAATAAAATAAAACCCTAATCATGTAGTGCCATGTGCCATAGATCTAGTCAAGTGTTAGAACTTGTTGGATGGTGAAACGAGTTCTCCTTTAGTAGAAGATCAAAGTCATATATTGTTGAATATATGCATGATTCACAAGGATGGTTGCGGTCATACCTTAGCAAGAGATGACTATTGTCATATCTCAAGTTTGGTATATATGATGTGATTGAGGACAGTTGTGGTTGTACCTCAGATGTTTGAGTTATGATACTTTAATTTTCACTAGTACCGTGACCTTTTAAGGACGGACTAGGCTATTCACTAGTGTCCTGACCTATATACCAAGGGCGAACTAGGTTGTTTTGTAGCTTGACCTTATGTATCACTATGGAAGAGTCGTACTGATTGAGGGGGGATGAGATCTTAGGATTCTGACTCTCCTATAGATCTTGTATGGCACTAATTTTGACTTAGCATTGGTTAGTTGGAGTTGAGTGGTATAGCTTAGGGCTTGATAAAAGATGTACTCCATCCATGTAGTATATCTATGTAGGGTTAAACACACTTCACATTGGATGTTAAACCTTGTCTTATTTCTTATAATGTTTAGTTGATATGTAATGCGGTAAAAGAAATCAATTGTATAGAAAGTACTGTATACTGTGTTAGTTATGATTTACACGTTTTAGTTACTTAGCCTGCTTAAACTATTTAATCTACTTAATTTGCTCAATTTGTTTAATCTACTTATTTAGTTGGATCTTCTCATCATATTTAATAAGGTTATTTGTTGTAATCAATTATCATTGATTGAGAGTTATATCTCTCACTGGGACACAGGTCTCACCTCATGGGTCACCACATCTTTTTAGGTGGTCGTAAGTGACGTGGTCAAGATTATGGTACTGAGGAGGAGCAGCTTGGAGAGCAGTAGAGGAAAATGGTTGGATAGTAGTAGCTTGTAGAGTCCTAGAGTCATCCATGTACTCTTAGGTTTGAACAGGGGATGTTTTGTAGATGATGTACATCGACACATGGTTTTGGCAGTATATTGTGGTTTGTATATGACATGTATAAGTGGAACTTCTATTTTGTATACAGCTTGTGGCTAATGCCACTGGACAACCATGTAAATACTTGATATGGTATTTGTTGATACAGGTTGTTGGACATTTATGTAACAGTTTCTAGACATGTTTGTAATGTATACATGAATTTTAATTTACTCTATTTTTTGTTGTATGGCTTGTTTAGCTATTGATTGTGTGTTTTGTTTTGAGTAATCTCTTGTGGTGTAGCAGGGTGTCATACTAACATTGTCATGGTTTTGGAAAGTAGGGACTAGAATGGAGGTAGGAGAAAAGGTAGTCAATGTTAAACTAGGTTGGTCGGAATAGAGGAAAAAGTCAAAAAGGACTTGTGCTGCCGAATTTTAGGTATGAATGGGAAGGAAAATCAAAACCATGTCATCCTAAAATCAGAAACTTTAACAAGCCAACGATAAAAATCAAATAATTGAAACTTTTAGTTATTAAAAAAAGTTCTTTGTTCTTATTTCAATATAGGGAGCAAACTTGGTTTAATTCAAGTGAAAATTGAGTTGATGGATGTTTCCTTTTCTTTCAAAATTTGGAATTTGTTTCTAAATTTTAGTTCACTGATTAAGTTACTTACCATTTTAGGGTTTGTTGGTAATTTTAATATGTATTATTTTAAGTCATGTTTAGTTACCATATTTAATAACTAAAGTCCTCATAGCATTTTATCCTTCGGAGAGAAACTTCACATGCTTAACTTATCTGAATTTACTTGTTTTTAAATCATTTTCTATATCATTTACTATGTAAGAGTTTATTGGTATAACTTAAATAAGCATTGTCATAATTCTCACATAGTTACCATATTTGGGATCTATGCAAATTTGTAGGATCATCCACTCATGAGTGGAGACTCTCCTATATTATCTTTCCTTATGTCTGTCTAATTTTTTAGTAAGGTCACTATAATTTCATCTAGAAAAGACAACTTAGACAACTTGTGTGAATGCCTAAACTATATATTTTAAAGGACCTAGGAATATTTCAACCAATATCTCACAATTAGGGGCATTGGATAATATCCACGCCTTAGTGATATTAATATGTGTATCAATTAAATATTTTCCATATGGATTTGTCCAATAATTTATTAGATTGAAATATGACTTAAACATATAGTCATATTTTACTCCTAGCTTTAATAATTTATATATTAAATTATATTTATTATATCTCGCCATATAAGCCATCTTTTTAGATTAAAGGTGTCACATTATTTATGTGAGGGTGCCCTACTAAACTTAGGGTCAAGGTTTGCACCTGTATATACTTTATGTATCCAAATTAAGTAAAAAGGTACATTAGTTGGTTTTTGTGCATGTTTACATAATTTTGGATTAACTATTAACATGCTTTTTGCTTCATGCTTTTTTCTTGGTACATTAGTTGGTTTTTGTGCATGCTTTTGCATGTTTTTGCTTCATGCTTTTTGCTTCATACTTTATGTAATATACCAAAATCTAGATATGCACGCCCCTAAAATCCTAACTTATGTATCATGAATTATGTCCCAAGAAAAAAGCATTTTTAGAAGGGTCCTCCCGACTTCATGAGTGAGTGTAATGAGAAAACCATTCATGACATCCACCACACTATAGCTAAAAATCATCATGAAGAGATACGTTCCTTTTATCTACTATAGCCATTTTTTTGTTCCTTCTATGATGCATATGACTATCACTAAAAACAATGACAAGAGTAATCGTGGGCTCAATGGATAAGGTCATGTCTATTCCCCCAAATAATCTAGCTCTAATCCTAGATAGTGATTTAATTAAGCTAAAACCAGAAGGATACATCATGGAATCAAGGGCTCATCTTGGCATGAAGATGTTTAAATGCACTGATAGCTATGAAACCAATTGATATGTACTTAACAAAAGCTGTTTGGTACACAATATCCATGTTCAAGACTAATTAACTAGTCTACTACTGACATTCCTTTAAATAATGATTAGTCAAATCATGTGAAGGATAAGAAGGGGCGTCTCATACATATCATTATCATATATTATGTCTAGATGTGTAGGAATAACGTCCAAAATTATAAACTTGCAAATTGTTCTGTTTGGTCTCTGTCTAAGGACGATTTTGACCATCTATATCCCATATATACAATATACTTTTTTATGGAGACACACAAAAGCAACCATTGACCCTTACAGTTAGCAATATGTCTAATAATTACTAAAACAAAGTAATTTTTAGAAACCACAAGTTCATATATTCTTAAGAGAAATTTCTAATTATCAAGTAAATGAAGAATCGCTGATTCAAAATCAAGAAAAAATGATAGATGAAGAAATATTTGCTTACTATTAGTACTATGTTATGACAGGGCTAAAACTTGAATGTAGTGGTCCAAATTTAGGAGCCTCATGGATGATAGAGCACTACATGCCACTACATATAGTGATAATACACCAGGTGGAGAAAGAAGTGTGGAAATAAGCAAAGAGAGTGTAATCCATATGGATGGTTCCTTCCCAAGTGCATGATGATCTATGCGTCATAATCTACAGATTTACAAATTTACTCTGTGCCTTTCTATTTGTCTTGTGACTCTCATTTTCTTCTCTTGTAAGTTAGGGCTTGCTAATGCAACTAAGTTAATAAGAAAGAACACCCAAAGTATGTTTCTTTAACTAACGTAGAACCCCCCTTTTTTTTTTTGGTGAACGTAGAACCCTTTATGTTGGTTTAACAATGTGAAAGCAACAATAGCTTGGCAATAATTCTTAGGGAACCCAAGCGTTTATCCTCGCTTCCTTCTAGTTTTGTTCAGTTGAAATGAACCTTGGCCAACCCAAATCGGGTTCGGTTTGGCAATGATTCGCGTCTTATTCCGTCGTATATGTAACGTCGGCGGTGGTTAATGCGCTGATTTGTTAATGGTATCAGTATTGGATTATTCGTATACCCAGTCTTTCTACTTGATAAACTTCTCGCGAGAGTGATGGCCGTATCTCATCAACTCATTCACGTACCGCCGTACCAGGACACGTCAGTTAGTATCTCGTACCTGGACTTGATGGTCCAGGTCTGCTGCTGGGCTGTGAACGAACTGGAAAGTGAGTGGGCGATCCGCCTAACTGTTCTACGCGTTTGATCTTACTCGACCGGGCCGTAACAAATAGGTGATGGTCTATTCTGCTGCTGGGCGTGCTTATTTTGTTGCTGGGCCGGGAAAGTAAACCAGTCATGTAGCTAGTTTTTCTTGGAGTTTGCTTTTAGTGATGGGCATGGTGTGGTGTAAGGCTAACACCGTATACGAAGATGACACAAAATACTTACATACACGTTGTATCTCACACGCCGGCTTAATTCCGACCTGCACCGGTGGCAGTTAATCTATTAATCTAAGAGATTTGCTACGCAAACCCATTTTGGAACTCAAAATGGAACCTAAGCAATCTATTTTATTTGTTATGCCTTGTAACATGTGGTGGAGATTGTTGAGGTTTTGTTTTGGGTTTTAAAATGGTGTCCACCTAGCATTTGTCTTAATCTAATAATTAAAAAATTATCTAATATATTTTTAGTTAGAAGAGACATCATTCTTCGCCCCTCAAACTGAATGTTAGGACACTGATGATTGCATGGGTGGTAATAGAAGTGCGCTGCAAATGGCTATAATTTGAAAATTTTGGGGAGGACCCATCGTGGTTGACCACCCATGACACTTGCCGAGTAGTCTATCATATTAAAAGTTTATTATAAAATATGTTTTTAGTACTGCTACATATTTTTAGATATTATTATTTGTAATTTTGAGTATTTTGTTCAACACTTTAATTTTATAATGACTAATAAATACAATATAATCATAAAAAGTGATATGTGGTTTTTTTTTAGAAATTATGTGTAATGATGTGCACTTTTTTGTAGTACTTTGTGTCTATGTGTATTGTTGTGTACCAATATATTATGTGAAGCAAATAAGTATTTTACAATTTGAGTAATTATTATACCATTATTGAGTTGTTGGGTCATAAGGACTATACGTTAGGAAAATATGTCTAATACATACAGATAACATGATGAATAGATAACATTGCATACATGATAGATCTAATAGTGAAGGTATATGTCATCTTATTCATGCATTCTCATTCTTAAAAAGAATTAGAACACTTACAGGACACCCAATGTACTCTTTACGTGAATAAAATGATTTATTTGATTGTTGCAACTATTTGTTGTTTTAAAATAATGAAAGATCGACTCATAATAGCTAAAATTGTATGTTTTTCAAGACATATTTATCAAAGAAAAAAATAATGGATAATACATATAGTATCCACTAGAATACTCAAAAAAATATATCATTGTAGACTGTAGTTGTGTTGTAATTTTGATATTTAGACAATATTTGAAGTACACAGTTATCAATTAAGTACACAGTGTATAGAGTCAGTACATCAAATATTAAATAAAAGTACACAAAAGCATGAGAATTACTAATCATAAGAGGGATGATATTAGGTCATTGTTGGGTTTGTTTTAGAGTGTGATTCTAGATACATGTATCAATGTTCATATTTTTATAGCACCCAAATAAAATTCTCAGAATTAGATGTTTCTCGCTACTTACAAGATGACTAATTCAGGTTCTTACCTATGATCCTCAACATGTAATTCGGTACCTCGCTTATCGGTGATGTACCCCCTTAACCTAATATGAGTGAAAGGAAAATGTTGTTTTATCAAAAAATGTAAAAGTACACATAGATGGAAATAACAATGCATATCAGAATTATATTAGTGGATCTTTATTGGGTCATTATCTAGGTATAATTTTGGGTTTGGCAACATGGTTTGCATCACAATCCAAACTACCACTAGTACATAACCGGCCTTTAGTGTCGGTTTTTTAAGGCCTTTAGTGTCGGTTTCTAAGCGACACCTATGTGGGCACCGCTAAAAGCCCAACCGTTACGCGTCGATTCTCAAACCGACGCCACAACCCTTCACGCGCCACCGAAAACACGCCAGTAGGGGGTATAGGCGTCGGTTATTAGCTCCAAAACCGACGCCATATACCTTCTTGCCACAAAAAGGGCACCATCTGGGGCACTATCAGCGTCGGTTTATTAGTGATAACCGACGCCATCTCACCCGCTGCCACGGCCGTGCTGACCAGCACGGCCGTGGTGTCTGGCCTCTAGGGAAATTGACGTCGGTTACTAGTAGTGAAATCGACACTGTTACCCTATGTCGTCGGTTTTATACAAATATCCGATGCCTATTTTATGTCTGGTCCGCTGCCACGGACGTGCTGGCCAGCACGGCCGTGGTGTCTGGCCTCATTAGGGAAATCGACGTCGGTTACTAGTATGGAAACCGACATTGTAACCATATGTCGTCGGTTTTGTTCAAATAACTGATGCCTATATTTTTTTTTCTGTTAGTCTGCAGACCTGCTGTGGCTGGTCGCAAGATGAGAAACCTGCAGTTCAGTTATGAACTACAGGTTTTACGACATCCATTGATATCAGCCAACAACAGATCACAAACCTACAAAATTAATATGATGGACAATATTATATATATGTGATTCACACTCATGTATACGAACGTTTAATTCATATTTTTTTTTCATCACACGCATGTAGAAACCAGTAGCAACCTGTAGTTCCATTTATTTCATCTCTTTTCACATTCATACACACGTAGAAACATTCATGTATTGATGATTTTCACACACAATTCATAAAAATTCATTCACATTCACACAAAATTAATTATGAGAACAAAGTTATTCTTTATTCATCATTGTCATCATTGTCAACAAAATCATATTGAAAGATCCATGAAACAACAAAAGAAGCCACAATGAAGGGAAGCATGATACAAATACAATACATAAAGTGCAACACGCACAAGTGTTTCAGATTCATATAACAACATGACAGACTAACACATATATAGTGCATAACAACAGCAACGCTGAATTTACATACAACACTATAGCTTAATACATATATAGTGGGACTAAGTGACGATCCCACCTGCTAAAACAAGTTACCGACAACTACATGTTATGACTGAGAGGTCGTGATTCAGCAACCGTATGCATTAGCAGGAGGACAAATAGATTTCACCACGAGTTAACATTGAAGAAGGTCTACTAACCTACACTGAGCTAAACAAGTTTATCAGTACTGATAAACTTGTTTAGCTCAGTGTAGGTTAGTAGACCTTCTTCAATGTTAACTCGTGGTGAAATCTATTTTTCCTCCTGCTAATGCATACGGTTGCTGAATCATGACCTCCCAGTCGTAACATGTAGTTGTCGGTAACCTGTTTTAGCAGGTAGGATCGTCACCTTAGTCTCACTATATATCTATATAACCTTAGTGTGGGATGCTTGCTTTCTCTTCGACTGTTGCGTTTTGGATTTACAAAGCAATGTCGATGGCCTGCATAGCTATGTCATGGCCGTCCTGCATAGCCTGTAGTATTTGGTGAATGCCTGCAAATTAAATAGAATTGCTATTAACTAGTATCCTAAAAATTTGATAAAAAACACACTTACATAATATAATTATAAATGAACATATAGATAGAAACCTCAGGGATATATTTTCAGGCGGTGCAAGCACGTCCTCACCCTCACGGTGATCATCAGCACGGTCATCATGGGAACATAATACAAATATAAACATCCATGCCTCTAATATTGTGATCTTTTATCAATTAACAATCCTTCATTATGATCCCTGCAAACATACAAGTCATTGTGATCCCCATCTTTAATGTTTGGTGGTGTTGGAAACCCAACTGAGAATGGATTAGAGTCATCATACTTATCATAGTACTCTTCTTAATCTATAGGATCTTCAATGAACTGTCTTTTATCATGAAGAACAACCGACCATTTATCATTTGCAGGATCATCGATATAAAATACTTGTTTTTCCTGTGATGCCAATATGAATGGTTCACCATTCTCGCCAATATTTTCAAAGTTCACTAACGTGAAACCCAATTCATTCACTATAACTCCTTTGTTGTTGTCAACCCAAATATATTTAAAGAGCGGAATTCTGAAATCTACATAGTCAAACTCCCATATGTCTTCAATGACACCGTAATATGACATTTTAGCTTCACGTGGACTTTTATCCTTTGCACTTGCAAAAAACAATGAAGACGCTTGAAGGGTGACCCCACTATTTTGGACGACACTCTTATCATCTTGACGCTTTGTGTAATATGAGAAACCATTTATGTAAAACCCTTCATAAGACATAACATTCAATTTTGGTTTAAAGACGAGGCATTTGATGGTTTCAGTAACATTATCTGGTGTTTGAGATAGTTGATGTAAGACTTTATCTTCAAACCACTTAATAAATGTCTTGTTATGCTCTCTAGCAAGCCACATTGAATTGGATCGAGGATATTGTCTCTTGATGAAATTGGTATGTTCCTCGATATAAACACTCACTTCGTCGATGTTGTGTAAAATATACAAGTGACCTTGCTCCAACTGCTCATGGCTGATTACTTTCACCCATGCTCCCAAAACTCCTTTGCCAAAATGCTCCTCAATATTCTTGTCATTCACAGGAGTGTCATTACCACTCAGTAAGTCATTGCAAAAATCCATAACCTCTCTCACCACATAACCCTCAATAATACTCCCTTCAGGCCGATAACGATTTCGAACATCACCTTTAAAAACGCTCATGTATCGTTCAAAGGGATACATCCAATGCAAGAAAATTGGTCCCAACATTTTCACTTCCCTAGTCAAGTGGACAACAAGATGTACCACGATATCAAAGAACGATGGAGGAAAATATATCCCAAGCTGACATAGGGTAACAACCACTTCTCTTTGTAAATTATCGAGAGTATTATGGTCAATAACTTTGCTGCACTGACTGTTGAAAAAGAAACAAATTCTGGTGATTGCAAACCTTACATGCTTCAACAATATAGATCTAATTTCCACAGGCAATATTTGTTACATTAGAATGTGACAATCATGAGATTTAAGACCTATCAACTTCAGATTGCTCACTGTCGGAATCGCCAGACCCTAGCTAAGCTTATTGCAACACAGAGAGAAAGGGGAAGAGTCGGGCTCGCTCGCGTGATATTTAGTTAACATTCAGTGTCGGTTATTAAAAAACACCGACACATAAAACTAATGGTGTCGGTTATCAACACAAACCGACACCATTTCCCCATGATAATCGTCAGTTTTAACTAGAAAAAACTCGACGTCTATTGATGCGATGATTTTGAGTCGCATTTATAGACCTTTTTGCTAGGTGTTTTGTGCTCTAATTAGTCATTTTTATGGATAATATTGCATAATTCACTCATTTTGGTCTTTGCCATCATTCTATGTCAAATCCCCTTTGTTTTACCATTTTGAGCATTATTTATCATATTATCATAATTTGTGTGGATTTACTTGGTCTTGTTGTGGAATTTCAGAAAAAACAAGTATCTTCTTCCGTCGATACCATCGACGGAAGTCGATAACATCGACCAAGCCACAGATTGCCAGCCGAAAGGAGCAGCACAGAGTCGATACCATCGACGAAAGTCGATGCCATCGACGCATGGAGGCTACAGCGTCGCTAAACGACAACAACCGACGCTAAAGAGAGTCGATACCATCGACCCAAGTCGATGGTATTGAGATAATCACAAGCACTCAGACGAAAAGAAAAGAAGGCTGCCGCTAATACGCTGGGTCGATACCATCGACCCGCGTCGATGGTATCGACGCCGGCAGATATGCGTTGGATTCGTTTTGATCTCAATCGGACGGCTGGAGTTATTTGACGACCTAATTAGGGACTTATCCATAATGACGGCGGCCGGGAGAGAGAGGGGATCTCATATTTTTGCATTGCACGAGTGCCGAGGAAGGAGAGAAAGGAGAACGGAGGCCAGAGGCTCATCCCGGGTGATTCGGACGCTGCCGAAGATGAATTCCACCACCGATAGGCGGGGAAGCTTGTATTCTACGCCAAGGATCTACCGGTTCTTCTCCGTTCAGGGGTTTCCACTTGTTTCACGTTTTTCTTATGAATTCCCCTATTTCTACCATGTATTCGTGTGAGATGAACATGAGAGGCTAAAACCCTCCATCTTTAGGACCGGGAGTAGCCCGGGAATGCATTGTATGACAGTTTTATATTGATAATTCATATTTTCTCTCTTAAATCCGTGGTATAGTTTCGTCTTCTCCATATATATTGTTATGCTTGATCACCATAATAATAATCTAATGCCCTTAATCACTTCGACAGAAGGATTAATGGCTGAAAAGAAATGAAACCTACATTAATCGATAAAACCCTTGACAAAGGAGTTGTAAAATTAATGGTGGAAACTGAGAGATCGTTTTTAATGCGCTTAGTTTAGGGGAATGATTACTACGACGGTGGAATCAACCTAAACCTAAGTAGTGAATTACACCACGACAGTGGGTAATTCTATTTTCAGACCACTACCCGGATAGAGAGAGAAGAGTGAGTAATTATATAAAACCTAATGCAATGTTGAACCGCGATGAAACCGAAATCCTAAAGATACTCTTTTGAATTGATTAAATTAATCTTTAATCGATTGTTTTCTTTGTTTCATTTTGTTTTCTTTTTAATTTCGACAACAAACCCTATTTTGTCGTTCGGCCTAGCTGATTGCGATTAGTTAGTAGGAGTCTCCAATAATTCACGTATCCCTGAGTTCGACTCGGGCCTCACAAAGGCCTATATTACTCGACGCGTATACTTGCGTTTTAGCGCGTAGTAAAATACACATCAAGTTTTTGGCGCCGTTGCCGGGGATACGGCGAATTGTTGGCACTTCGAGTGCTAAAAGTGGCCACTCTAGGCCACATTTTTTATTTTATTTTGAAACAATTTTAAATATTCTTAAATCTCTTTATATTTGTGTTTACTCGTTCAAAGCATAGTACTGAACCCCGATTTTCTTATTTCAGGTACTTTGCATGGTGCATACACGTAGTACAGACTACGACAATCGCACACCCGAGGTTCCACCTCCGGGACCTGAGGACGAGGAGTACTACGAGCAAGAGCAAGCAGAAGAAATGGCCGAACCACAGACGATATGGGAGAAGATCAAAGCGTCTTCTTCATCAGCTTCAAAGGGGCCTATAAAGAAGCAGGCGGTCAACATACCAACATATAAGATCGATCCGGCATTGATCAACTTGGTAAAATCAAATGCATTTCACGGGCTGAAGAATGAGGACCCAGTTGCACACATTAGCCAGTTCGTGGAGAACTGTGACATGGTGAAGATCGACCGATTCCCACAAGATGCTTTGTATCTCAAGTTATTCCCAAGTTCATTGGCAGGAGCGGCAAGAGAGTGGCTCCATAACCTCGATGATGAATTTGTTCAGTCTTGGGATCATATGGTGGAAGTTTTCTTCGAGAGGTTTTTCCCTCCTGAGAAGACCAACGACATGATTAGGAAGATTCAAAATTTCACCCAACAGGCGGGTGAGACATATTCTGAGACCTGGGAGCGATTCCAGGTTATGTTGAGGAGGTGCCCACATCATGGGCTGGATAGGGAAACGCAAGTGAAAATCTTTTATTTTGCTCTCTCTGAGCACGATAGAAGTAATCTTGATTCAGCCGGATCCGGATTCTTTCTGAATAATACGGATACCAGATGTTGGGAGATATTAAAGAACATGGCTAGGAAACAGTCATGGGGCGACAGAGGTGCAGTGGAATAGGTCAAGGCTGCTGGTGAATCCAGACTAGTTAGGGAGATAAACGATAAGTTAGATCTTCTAGCTAAGAAGCTGCTAACTAAGGAAGATGCATCTGAAGATGAGGAGGCCCAAGTGAAATTCATGCAACAACAGGGCTATAGAAACAATGACTATGCATGGAGGAAGGATAAAAAGTTTTCATGGAAGGATCCAAATAATTTTCTGCAGGATCCGGATGCCAAGCCACAGCCAAGAGTCGAGGATAAGAACACTGAACTACTTAGTCAAATGGTACAACAAAACCAAGAGAGGATGGCCATGTTTGGTAAGCAATTGCATTCTCAAGGTGATATTCTAACCAAGTTTGGGCAGACGCTGCAAAGCCATGGAGCACAAATGCGGGCATTGGAAACCACCGTGGCACATATTTCGAGTGAAGTGGCAGCCATCAAGCACGCCAATCAACAAAAACCAGCCGAGAATGCAAATGTGGCCCAAGCACACCATCAGGTCAAGTATATGTCCGTGGTAAACAGTGAGGAGGAATCTCAGGTGCAAGAAGCTGTAGAAGAAAGAAAAATGACTTTCAATGTGCATGCAACACCGGCGATACCATATCCACACACGTACTATGGATTTCCGGGCGGAAACCCTTTCTTCAGAAAATCACAAAGAGTTGCGAATATTGTATCTCCACCTAGGCAGGAAGAACAAGTGCAAGTTGTTTGTGCACATGTGGAGACATCTAAGGTGAGAGAGGAACCACAACAAGCTGCTACTATTGAGGATGTCTCGCCAAAGCCCACATCGAAGGGAGTGATTGAAGCAAGCTTAGGGGAGGTACCCCCAAAAAGCGCTTATGTGCCACCTCACAGGCGTGCTGATGCAGCTGATGTTTCAGATCCGGTCAATTCTAAGTCAAAGAAAGAGCATCGTCATTTTAAGAAATTCCTGGAGATATTCCGAAAACTCCACATCAATATTCCATTAGTGGAGATGATCGAAAAAGTACCCGCCTATGGGAGGTTCATCAAGGAAATCATCAATAAGAAGAGGCGGATAAAAGACGATGAAATTTATTGGATGAATGAGACAGTGAGCTCTATGATTCACGGGAGTTCACCAAAGAAGAGAAAGGACCCAGGAGGTTTTTACATACCGTGCTCAATAGGTGGTCAACATTTTCCTAAAGCGCAATGTGATTCTGGCGCTAGCATAAATCTCATGCCTTTGGCGACATTTCAAAAGCTGGGGTTGAAAGAGATAAAGAAGTTGGCCGCAACAATTGAATTGGCAGATGGGTCCATCGTGAGACCATATGGAGTGTGTGAGGATGTGCTCGTCAAAGTGGATAGATTCATATTCCCGGTGGATTTTGTTGTTATTGATATGCCACCGCTCCAAAGCTGTGAAATTCTTCTAGGAAGACTGTTTCAAGCAACAACAGATGTCGTTACTGCCTTAGGGAGAGGTACTCTATCTTTGGGCATTGGAGGAGATCGTGTTGAATTCAAATTACCGAATGATCCTCTAAGTGCAGTTCCCAAGGTGAAAAGATGATGATTGTCACACCGTCTAGCCTAAGACGTTAAATAAGGGCTCTTGTTGGGAGGCAACCCAACCATTGGTACGTTAGGATAGTTTAATTCTAGTCATAGGTTGCTTTAGTTTCGTTCAATTTTTAGTATAAAAAAGATATCGTGATCGGTTTGTTTGATGTGCAGGCTGAGGCAGAGTCGATACCATCGACACACTGGTCGATGGTATCGACCGGGTTACAGGTTTACGACTGCAGATTTTGCTTAGCGTCGATACCATCGACGGCCTAGTCGATGGTATCGACCTACCTACAGGCAGATCGCAATATCAAAGTCGATGGTATCGACATGCCAGTCGATACCATCGAGATCTCTGGAGATTTTCAAAAGAAATCGACTCAGTGAAGTCGATACCATCGACGGGTCCGTCGATGGCATCGACATTTTCAAATGAAAAAGGCGGCGGCCGGACTCGCGAGGCAGTTTCCCTAATCAGTGAGTCAATACCATCGACTTCCGTCGATGGTATCGACGGGCACACAGCAGTGTCGGTGTCAGTTATTCAAGACGAGGTTATTGGTCAAATGAAGTCACATCATCCAGAGCAAATCCGAATCCTACGGCCCCACAGTACCCTCCTCTGCCTCCACAAGAATGATCAGGGTATCTCTGTTCCACTCTTAAGTTTGTTTTTGACTATGAGGCCATAGTCGAATTCAAGCTTAGGGGGGGTAGCTGGAACAACTCTATCTTTTCTTTTGTTGTTTTTAGTTTTTGCTTTGCTATTTGTTCTTGCATTTTTAGTTTTTGTTTAGGATCCACATCTATCTAGTGTAACTGTGGATGTCGTAAAAGTTGTCATCTCGCTGTGTATTCATGGGAAATTTAAGGGAATTTTAAAATTTTTTGTGTCTTTGGATAGCTTGACTTGGGTGTCCTTGGGGAACTTATCCTATGAAAATGATTGATTATGTCAACTTTAAAACAATATGTCACACCTATACTCCCATTGACTCATGAAAAGTGGATAGTAATGGTTGTTTGAGCCTAACCTAACCAAATGGTAATGAGACCTTAATTGGATGTAAGAGAGAGAACCCTCCAAACCACTACACAGGTGAGTAAGGAGGGACACATAATATCCTTCTAAGGTTCAGTCATTTAATCTTGTGATCATTCCACGTCATTTTCCATAATCCACCTAAGAATTGGAAGTAAAGTACAGTTTTAATTCCTTCTTGTGTGCATAGCATTTAGATAGGAATTGCATTGATATTTTCCATACTTTTGCATAAAAAGAGAAAAATATAGGGATTCATGCACATTACCTTTAGGTTCATGCCATGTAGTTGCACTCATGACTTTCATGATTATCATGCATAAAGTACACCATGTATCTAAAATTTTTCCTCAAAAGTGATCTAAACTGTTCCATACCTTCAAAATATTGCAAAGATTTCCAATCATGAAGAAAACAACCCAATACATGTATCTCTAAGCAATTATGGATATGTGGGCTAAAAGAAAGAAAGAAAAAATAAGAGAATTTTTTTTCTTCTGAAAATCTGAAAAAAATTAAGAGGAAAGAAAAAAAAAAGAGAATTTAGAAGGAAATGGAATAAGAGGGAGAAAGGAACATGATATCACTCGCATTACAGGAAAATTGAGTACATGATGTGGATTAATTAGATTTCCATCTCATTTTGAGGTGGAAGGTTAGTGCATGCATCATTTCACCCAATTTAGGCATTAGGGCATTTCTAATGTGCATTTGCATCACGTAGGACATTTTGTTTTATGCATATTGAAACTGTGCAATACTTCCAAGTTCTTCCATGAACCACCCATTCCATCCACCCGTTGCTCAGATTGGTAGGCCACCGTGAATTTCTCCTCACTAATGATTATCAGGAGAACTTCTTCCATGTAGATGGTAGTTAGGGCGAGCAATGTAGTGTAGGCGATCACAAGATGCACCGATGCTGAATCGGCAAATTTTATTATGTTAACTGCCTTATGTGATAGTGTTCATCGGTTTGAAGGATAATTTCTCTTATTGATGATTATTGTCGCCTTTAGGGTAATTACTGTTATGTGGTTAGAGAAGGCCGGTTTGAGAATGTTCAGTGGCAGTCACATGGGATGTGGGTTGGTGTGTTGATTTTTAGTTGACATCTGCAATTCTATTCTAAGGATCAGTTGCTCGAGGGCGAGCAATGTTTAAGCTTAGGGGAGTTTGATGCGATGATTTTGAGTCGCATTTATAGACCTTTTTGCTAGGTGTTTTGTGCTCTAATTAGTCATTTTTATGGATAATATTGCATAATTCACTCATTTCGGTCTTTGCCATCATTCTATGTCAAATCCCCTTTGTTTTACCATTTTGAGCATTATTTATCATATTATCATAATTTGTGTGGATTTACTTGGTCTTGTTGTGGAATTTCAGGAAAAACAAGTATCTGCTTCCGTCGATACCATCGACGGAAGTCGATACCATCGACCAAGCCACAGATTGCCAGCCGAAAGGAGAAGTACAGAGTCGATACCATCGACGAAAGTCGATGGTATCGACGCATGGAGGCTACAGCGTCACTAAACGACAACAACCGACGCTAAAGAGAGTCGATACCATCGACCCAAGTCGATGGTATCGAGATAATCACAAGCACTCAGACGAAAAGAAAAGAAGGCTGCCGCTAATACGCTGGGTCGATACCATCGACCCGCGTCGATGGTATCGACGCCGGCAGATATGCGTTGGATTCGTTTTGATCTCAATCGGACGGCTGGAGTTATTTGACGGCCTAATTAGGGACTTATACCTAATGACGGCGGCCGGGAGAGAGAGGGGATCTCATATTTTTGCATTGCACGAGTGCCGAGGAAGGAGAGAAAGGAGAACGGAGGCCAGAGGCTCATCCCGGGTGATTCGGACGCTGCCGAAGACGAATTCCACCACCGATAGGCGGGGAAGCTTGTATTCTACGCCAAGGATCTACCGGTTCTTCTCTGTTCAGGGGTTTTCCCACTTCTTTCACATTTTTCTTATGAATTCCCCTATTTCTACCATGTATTCATGTGAGATGAACATGAGAGGCTAAAACCCTCCATCTTTAGGACCGGGAGTAGCCCGGGAATGCATTGTATGCCAATTTTATATTGATAATTCATATTTTCTCTCTTAAATCCGTGGTATAGTTTCGTCTTCTCCATATATATTGTTATGCTTGATCACCATAATAATAATCTAATGCCCTTAATCACTTCGACAGAAGGATTAACAGCTGAAGAGAAACGAAACCTACATTAATCGATAAAACCCTTGACAAAGGAGTTGTAAAATTAATGGTGGAAACTGAGAGATCGTTTTTAATGCGCTTAGTTTAGGGGAATGATTACTACGACGGTGGAATCAACCTAAACCTAAGTAGTGAATTACACCACGACAGTGGGTAATTCTATTTTCAGGCCACTACCCGGATAGAGAGAGAAGAGTGAGTAATTATATAAAACCTAATGCAATGTTGAACCGCGGTGAAACCGAAATCCTAAAGATACTCTTTTGAATTGATTAAATTAATCTTTAATCGATTGTTTTCTTTGTTTCATTTTGTTTTCTTTTTAATTTCGACAACAAACCCTATTTTGTCGTTCGACCTAGCTGATTGCGATTAGTTAGTAGGAGTCTCCAATAATTCACGTATCCCTGAGTTCGACTCGGGCCTCACAAAGGCCTATATTACTCGATGCGTATACTTGCGTTTTAGCGCGTAGTAAAATACACGTCATCTATCTACATATGCCGATTAAAAAATTGGTTCTCGATTAATGACCATAGTCGTCGGTTGTTTTTAAAATCCGACGATCAAAGGGTGTGAAAAATTTCGCGCGAAGAGCGCGGGAAAACCCATAAGTGTCAGTCATTGTTGTAAAACTGACGATCAAAATGTGCCCAATTTCTGTCTCACGAATAACCTTTCGTCGTCGGTTTTTTAGTTAATGACCGATGCTATATGTTAAATTTTTGGAGGTAATTTTTTCGCTGGAAATTTTGGATTTGGCGGTTAATTTTCGGCGTCGGTTTGTTATTAAGTAACCGACACTGAATAAAAGCAATACCCGTGTCTGGTCGCCCTTCACTGATTGATGTCGGTTTATTTTATAAACCGACGCTGTATTGTTTAGGTGTCTGTATATTATTACAACCGACACCGTTAAAAGTGACGTTATAAGCCATTTCTGTAGTAGTGTACATATCAGAAAATTCCTACTAGTTCAAAAATTTTCAAATCAAGCTAGAATATGTGAATGGATTGAAACTTAAAAATACAAGTATGTTTCAAAATGTGTTTATTACAAGGAGTATGCCCCTTTATAGATAGGGGAGGAGACCCTCTTTAAAATATTTATAATGAATGTGTGAAATAAACTGATAGTCAAAAATATAAATATAGTCAATGGTCAAAAAAATACATATGGTCAATGTTAACATTAATTAACATCAATCCATAGATTAATTGATAATTAATTAATATTAGCAACCCCTCAAACTCAAAGTGGATAAAAGAAGCAGAGTTTGTGCATCAACTTGTTATGATTTGATACAGTTTGTGTTTTTGTGAAAAGATGTGCAATCTAATCTGTAGAGTTTATGAAGGGGAGCGTGATGATGCCAGCTAGATACTTTTTTCTCACAAAGTGACAATCTATCTCTATGTTCTTAGTCCTTTCATGAAATACTAGATCACTAGCAAGTCAGATGGAACTCTTGTTGTCACAGAATATAGGGGTATCATCAGAAATGATAACTCCATATCACTTTGAAGTCAATGGATATGCACTATCTCTTGAGTGGTGTCACACATTGCTCTATAATCTGCCCCAATGGAAGAAAGAGATACAAAATCTTGTTTCTTGCTCATTCACAACACTAAAGTATCACCAAAAAGAAGACAAAAATTAGTGGTGGAGAGTCTAATGGTTGGGCATCCAGTGAGGTCACCATCAATGTATGCATGTAGAATAAGGTTAGAAGTAGAGCTCATGAGTAGAAGCCATGTGATTATTCCCCGTATGTAGCATATGATATGAGTACATCAACATAGTGGACATTTTGAAGATGTTACAAATTGTGACCTATTAGCTGATGATACCTTGTGGAATTAGGTAATGGCTCACCATCAGTTGGGTGTAATTTTATATGAAGTTAATAGGTGTGTATGCATCCTGTAAGTCATATATTTTGGCACGCTCAATGGTATATGTTGCATATTTTTGCTGAGAGACTAGAATTCCTTTCTACCCATGAGCAATCTCCAAGCCTAGAAAATAGTGAAGTTTTCCAAGCTCCTTCATATGAAATTGTTTAGCAAGATAATGTTGTAGTTCATTGATTTCTACTACATTATGTCCTATGATGATCATGTGACCCACATACATGAGTAGGATTACTCTCCCTTGACGCGTATGGCACACAAACATTGAATATTGATATGAGCTTTGGGTGTAACGTGCACATGGGATGGTTTATTTGAAGCATTCAAACTAGGACCTAGGTGCTTGTTTGAGTCCATAAATGGCTCGACGTAGAAGACAAACATAAGATTCAACTACTACTAGTCCTAGTGGCGGATCCATGTATATGGTTTCTGAGAGTTCTCCATGTCGAAATGCATTTTGCACATCTATCTGGTACAAAGTACAATGACAGGCTGCTACAACAGCAAGAAGAGTTCTGACGGTGGCCACATGAACAATCGTGGCAAATATTTCTTCATAGTCTATGCCATACTCTTGAGTGAAGACTCTAGAAACTAGACATGCTTTGTATCTATCAATCGTTCCATCAACCTTGTGCTTGATTTTGTAAAGCCACTTGCAACTGACAAGTGGATTACCTGTAGGTAAATGAACAAGATCCCAAGTGTGGGTGTGTTCAAAGGCCTGGAGCTCTTCTTGCATAGCCTTCTTCTAGTGTATAGAATTATAAGCTTACTGATATGAAGATGGAACAAGTTCTATATGTAGAGTAGTTAGAAAACTTTGATATTCTAAAGAGTAACATGTGACCATAGAATGAGCACAATACGGATTTAGCCAGTGTCCTCATTGAGATCTTCTTGAATCCCACATTAATGTCATTATAAGAAAGGTTTTGCGCAACATTGGATCATAATCATGTGGCTTGCCATCAGATTATGTGTGAGGGTCAACATGGGTAGCCTCAATGCCTACTGATGGTGAAGTGACTAGAGTATCAACATGGGTAGCCTAAATCCTAGTGGAAGGTTCAAAAAGGGTAGCCTCAATCTCAATGGGAAGCTCTATATGGGCAACTTTAGTCTGAGGGTTTGTAATGGACATTGTTGTAGTAGTAGATTTCTCATGAGGGATTGTGATGACTTCATGAAACAAGGAGTGATCTGTGTTGGTGGAAGTATAGTAAGGTGTATCCTCAAGGAATGTAACATGCCTCGATATGCGTAAATGGTGGGAAACAAAGTCAAAACAACAATACCTTTTGTGTTCATTATTATATCTGAAGGACACAATCTGCAGATTGTGCCTCAAGTTTGTTTCACTCATATTGTGGAAGAATGACAAAGCAAGTACAACTAAAATATGTAGGTGTGTGTAGTATGATGGTTAATTTGTAGACTTTTCATTAGGTGAGAATCCCCCTAGGATCTGAGTGGGCATGAGATTACTGAGATAAGTGGATTTGAGGATGGCTTTTGCCCAGAAGCATTGTGGAATGCGAGAAATAATGAGCAAAACACGAGTGATTTCAAGAATGTGTATGTGCTTCCTCTTTGCAACACTATTTTGTTCATGATTGTAAGGACAAAATTGTTGAAAAATAGTTCCTTGAGAGTTGAGGATCTCATGCATGGTAGTAGATGTGTATTCCTTTGCACCATCTGCATAGAATACACGAGTGACTTTATTGTGTTGGGTCTTAATTCTATTTGTAAAAGATTGGTATATGTGTGGAATTTCAAACGTGTTGCACGTTTGGTAAATCCATGTATATCTTGTGAAATCATCAATAAATATTATGTAATATTAGAATCCACTTCCAGAGTCGATAGGTGTAGGACCCCAAATATGAGAATGAACAAGATAAAGAAGATGACTACTTTTATTGGTTGAGTTTGAAAAAGGAAGATTTGTAGCTTTAGCAAGTTTACAACTAGCACACTCTTGAAATTGAGTGGAACTCCATTTAGAACCAAGATTGTCAGACTTAATGAGACTACTAAGACAACTTGGAGATATATGTCCTAATCTATAATGCAATAAATTTGGTGAGAGCATTAGTCTAGTAGAGGCAATGTGGGTAGTGTTTGGAATGTGTAGACCAGACAAATGATACAAATCACCAACTATAATTACAATCCCAATCTCCTGGCATGAATATGGGCCCTACACAGGACACAAAGTTTTATCAAAAACCACTTGGAAGCTAGAATCACCAATTTTTTCAATAGATACTAGATTTATACGCAAGTTAGGAACATGCAAAACTTTGGGCAAAGTAAGATTTTCCCAAATTGAGGATTGAGGCGTGATGTATCTGATTTGAGATATATCAATAAGTGAGCCATTTGTTGTTTATATTGGTTATTGTAGTAGAGAATAACAATTCCTTAAAGTAGAAGAATTTGGAGTCATATGATGTGTGGCACTTGATTCCATGATCTACGTGTCTGAATATATTCCCGTAGTCGAGGAAGATGAAGATGAAGCTGCAACTCCAATGCTTGAAGATGTGGATGTGCATCACTCCCCATATTCATGATTTGGTGAAGCATTTCTGAGATCTCTGTGGGAGAGAGTTTTGCTTTTTATGTCCTACTTTCTAGGGAAACAATTTTTGTTGTAGTCGGGGTAGTAGTATGCTTGGTTCATTCTTTGTATTTTTGATAGAGAGTAGGGTGAATCTTGAAACATATTGTGACCAAATGACTCCTTTTGTGACAATGTGTACACATAAGATGATCATGATTGTACTTGCACTAGCAGTGGTTGCAAGAGCCATGTCAGTTCCAAACATGATAGAAGGTAGATTGTGAATTGGTATTGTAGCATTCATGAGTTGGAGATGAGTTTGATCTGCCATGAGTTCATGGATGATGGATTCTATAGAAGGCATCATCAGACTTTGTATGATATTGGTCACACACGAGTAAAATTTTGGACAAAGTGCTATATTAAATCAATACATTAAAAACTCCTTATTATGTTTGTTCATGTAGAGCATGCAAGCCATTCGATGTTGCCAAGACATCAAACTCTACACATATGGTCATAGAATTTAGAGATGGAAATGTCACCTTGTATTTCTCATGTTGCCTACATTACAACTTGAATTTTTTAGCACCGTTTGGCTCTCAAGACTGGCCCATATGGAAGTAGCAGTGATGTGTTCTTCAAGGATGTCATCTTTAGGATTTATATGAATGGAATTGATGAGGTAGGACCTAAATTCCTTCATCACAAATATGCCACTTTGTAAATTTGGTGTTGATGAGAGAACCCTCTTTTTCATTAGATGAGAGGTGTTGTGAAGGAGTTTTAGAAGGATCCAGGTGAGAAAGAATGTGGTTCTTGAGGAGGTCATTCCAAATAGTTTCTCACCATTGCCGCAAATCTTTGGCAGTGTGTAAAAGAATTCCTGATGCATGATGTGGGAGGAGGTTATTGCTGGTGTTGTTGGCTTCCATTGTGAAACAATAGAAAATAAAATAAGTGGAGACAAAGTTTTGAAGGGAGATGGAGGGACAAATCAAATCTTAACATTTCTCTAATACCTTGTGAATGGATATAAACTTAAAAATACAAGCTTGCTTCAAAATGTATTTGTTACAAGGAGTATGCCCCTTTATATATAGGGGAGGAGATCCTCTTTAAAATAATTATGATGAAGTGTGAAAGAAATTGATTGTCAATAATATAGATACAATCAATGGTCAACAATATACATATGGTCAATGTTAACATTAATTAATAATCAATCTATAGATTGATAATCAAATAATATTAACAGAATGTTCACGGTTTTAGACTAGAATGGACCATTGTGCAACATATTTGGTATGATTAGTCTTAGTCTAGTTTCTAAGCATTACTATATACTAGTACATTATAAGGTAGATATTATTTGTGGCTTGTGTGTGAAACTAGTATAGCTAGAAACCCAAGGAGTGACCAGAGTAAAATTGAGATGAAATAGTGTATTTTTCGTCAGTTGAAAAAATATATTAATGACATACATAGTCTCTTATGGACTCATTTGTCCTCTCAGATCTTGAGATTTGACGAGAAGTGTAGCTGTCACATTTTCAATCAAATTTACAATATTTAGTAAAATTGTTACCAAAAAGAGATAGGTGGAAGATGAGGCATCAACTCCACTACCTTGTACAAAATCAAACATATCTCGCTTTTGCCACTAAAGTTCAAAACTTATTTTCCCAGAATTCCTTGCATAGGTCTGTAAATGGATAGGGTATCACATGTGTGCCCACCATCCATACCATGTAAGGTAGGCTAAGGTAAGCATACTTTTACCCACCACCCGTATACACATATACACACTTTACTCATATTCAAAGCGGGTAGGGTAAAGGGAGAAACTTTACCCTACCATTTTACACTTTTAATCATTAGTATAAGGTTAAACTACTAATTTTATATTATAATACAATTATTGATGCTTACAAAAACCCCAACAAGTCTCACCGCTACTTGCTTAATTTTCACTATTATTTGATTCCAGAATATTAGATTATTGGTAATAAGTCGCACTTTTATCAACATATATTAGACAAAAGGTAATTCCCCAATAAGAAATAGGTCACTAAAAAGGTTTGACCGTATTTATAAAAATAAATGTTGAGTCAAAGATTAGTATTTTCTTTGGTTATCATTATTACTACTACCTAAAATTAGTTATAAGAGTATCTTGTGTTTAGCATATGAAATATCATATGATATTGCATTTGTATCCTCATGTTGCTTACCCATTTTTCTAGTTATCCTACTATTTACTATCACACCTGCATCCCAAGATTACTACTAATCATGAGATGTGGGCATGAGTTTGATGATTATAATAAATACAAAGTTCACTCTCGACTTTTTTTCTTCCTTTATTTCAAACTCTTTGTTTTCTCACATCCAATCATGTAAACAAACTTTACATGAGAATTAAACTTTGATTACTCTAATATGATCTCAACATTAATGATACACATCCATACATTCATTCTATTTCTTGCACTTCCATGTACATATGACATGACATTCAAATACATTCCCTCTTATCTAGGAAACAATTATACAAAACATCATTTACAACTCTCTCACATCTATACAAGGACCTAGAGTGACAGGGACCGACTGAACTTAACTAACTCATACTTAACTCATGTGGTAGATCTACTCTGATGCTTTGACCTTCTTCAAGTCCTCGTGGTTCCCCTAAAAAATTGTGAGTAGAGGGGTGAGCCTACTCGCTCAAGGAATGAGTACTTCAAGGAAACAGTATAAATCACTTATATAATTATAGATATATTGTCAAACAGCTGATAATAATTATAACAACAGTAAGCTTTAAAGAGTCTAATCATTGAAAATCATAAATATGGCATGATACTCTAGATATCCACAAGAGTGAACCAATATATGAACATGCTTGATTGATCATAAAAAGAACTAATAATTCAGAAACATAACATGAATAAATGAATAACTGTGCACACTTGTTTAATCTCTCATTCATCTTATTATGCCCCGAACCCACATGAGGTGTACCACAACATGTGAAAGTAACACAGCAAGCTACGATCTCACTGTACAAGGCTTAGAAGCATGCTCGGGTTCATAAGACTATCTCTTGAGTAAGACCCCGTTTGCAGCGGGCCTCAACACGTCTACCTCTCAGAGGCTAATGGGAGCATCCAGATATATCAGACTCCACCTCTCAACCTGGGTACTTAGGCGGTGAGTCAAAGCCCTCAGGCTTATTGTGCATCAGTGGACCTACTGACCACTGATCACTCAACATGTTACACAGGTACCACCAGCATCCCGAGTTGGTGTTAGGTACCACACAACTGTAAGGAGTCTGCCCTACTGGTCAAGACCCCCACACCCTACTGGTATGCTCCAGCTAACCTCAATATGGACTACCTCCAGTTGGGAAGCCATTTCCTCCTCACAACGCAGGCCTCATCCTGTGAGGATTCTACAGTGTTCAGAGCATCTACATGTCAAATTCACTCGTTAATTTCATAATTCAATCATCACATCAACATATCTTTATTCATATTTGTAAACTGTTCATTTCATAAACCATCTGATAACATTTACCACAACTGAAATGTTAAGCATCACCACATCTCAAACTGAGAAACATTGATATCACAATACTTGTTTCACTGAACACCCTATTATTAGGGTTTCATTTACCTCATTCACTTATCACATAATGCACATTAGGATTGAATACATCATAACATCATTCAATAAGAATTGATATCAACAGTTCACATATAATTGTATATATATATATATATATATATATATATATATATATATATATATATATATATATATATATATATATATGAAACCGTGTAATGAACTGAACTAGGGTTTCCATACTCTTACTAATATATCAAGCAAATATTGATATCATCAAATGAAATCCAAGATCTTATCTAACATAAATGTAATACACACAAAAATAAAACAATCATTCGTAACCAAAGAGATTCAACTAGACAAACGTCTTTATTCAATTATACAACAATTTCAGTCATAGACGAAAATCTTAGATTTTAGTATATTGATTTAACCTCTACAACTACTTCAAGAATTCTTATTTATATGGATTGCAATCATTTCTAATATGATTTCATAATATGAAATTCATCACAATAGAGAAATAATCCATTTCATATCATCTTGCAAAAGCTAGATCAAAAGGGTAACTTAGGGTTTGTACTCGCATGCTAAGTAATTGAAAACATTTGATTATTTAACTCATTTTTGTGAAATCTACTATTTAAAGGAAGTACCCACTCACCCTAAGGTGTGAAAACACCCTAAAAACGTAGCTCATCTATGAAGATCTCGAATCCATAGCAAGATTCTATCAAAATCCATGGTTTCTACTTCCTTTTAGCCCTAAATGAGGTCTGCTGAAGGTAGAAGATGAAGGTCAGAGGTTAATCCAAACCTCAAGATTGCTAGATCAAGGGTTCTGATCAAGCGGAAGTGAAGAGAAGGAGGAATCCACGGTTAAAACTACTTACCAAGTCGAATCTATAACAACCCTTTTGGATTTCCATCGTTCTTCACGTTCTTCTCCAAAAATTCCCCCCTAAATCACCTTCTAAGTTGCCCTCTTGTTGAGCAAGATGTCTGAGATGATAGAGGATTGAATCGCGGTTCCAACACACTTTGTTTTTTTTTAAAACAGATAAGTATAGCTCGAGATAAGATCATTTTATGATTTGTTGTCCTGGGCGGCGTCGGTGACAGTCATAGTGTCAACGTAGCATAAGTTGCTATCCTAGCATCGCGGGTCGTGGTGTCGACGCAGCGTCGGTCACGGTCCTAGCATCGCGGGTCGCTGTGTCGATGCAGCATCGCGGTCACAATGCTTTGTATATGTTTACTAAAAAGGGCATAACTCTCTCATTTTAGCTCCAATTTGATTCATTCTTTTTTTGTTGGATTCAAAATTGAATTATATACAATTATAAAATATTGTTTTGATAATATTCTCAAATAAAAAATCATTTATTAATTATTTCCTCCAATGTCATTAACTCTCTTCTTGCACACATGTATGGGTTAATTCTATATTAACTCCAACTTGGATCTTTATTGTATGCTTAAGTGATGATTATGAGTTGCCCAAACAAGTATTTAAGGTTACAAAGTTCAGACAAAGTACAACATAGAATTTACTAAAAAAGTATGCCAATCATTACAATTATCTTAAAACTTTAGGATTACCAGCAAAGCTAGGAACATGTTGTAAAAATTCTACGCCTCTAATAAAAATTTTGTCTCGAAATTTCTAAAAGAGTAAAGGATACTTGTTAAACATATCCTTCTCCACTTCCCAGGTAGCTTCTTCAACACCATGATTCCTCCAAAGAACATTAACTAGGGGTATCTCTCTCTTTTTAAGCTTTCAAATACTACAGTCTAGAATTTTATTTTCAACATTGAGTCATTTGTTACTCTTCAAATCACAACTTTTAAAAGATATAAAATGTGTGAAACATAATTTCTCATTTCATCATCACATAGTACTATTCACTTGCCATTCATGAGACCACACTAGTCATCATACTATCACAAGATATAAATCATTTTTATAATATCACATGGTATTAACCCTTATCAACACGAGGATTACACCTCATCCAAGGCTCAACCATGCCCAAAGGTCATTAAGAACATCATAATATTCCCTGTACGACCATCATTATCTTTCCATGCCTTATAACAAGGCTCAACAACATCACTTACATATAATACACCAGATCAACACAATATTGCATTAATGAGCTAGGAGATATTCATAAACAATCATAGCAAGGTTATATTAACATTAAGGAAATTACTTTATTACATCAACATGCAAGGAATTTAGATATGATTAACCCTAATGATAATCATAATTCACATGTTTATCATAATAAAGTATCAACCATGTATCTATGCTAACTACCAATTAACACATTAAGCTTATGATCATATTAAGGAGGTTGTTTCACCATCATGCCATCATATAAGAATGTTAAACATGAATACTCATGTTTATATATTTCTGTTAGAGTTAGGTTCAACAAGATAAATTATATTAATGTTACTAATCAACACTTAAACCCAAACCTTTACTCACAGAATCCCCATTGGATCATGGAGTTGTGTTATAGCATACTAGGGTTTCATTAACAGTAACAGAGTACTCCATGATTGTATTAGTCATTCAAAGACTATTCATACCCAATTACCATCACTTAGTTATATTAAAGCTAGGTATAACAAGCTATACCTCATTAGGGTCACATATCAATACAATATGGTTATCATCCCTTCTATTCATATGAGTGAATAGGTAAGACTACCTTATTCAGGGTAACCCTCCATTTGTTTTATCATCATTTGACCCATATCACCATACCACAATTATACAATATTAAGATGGATTACTGGTATGAATGACTACAACTATCAGACACCTAAAATTAACATATTGCTTGCACTTGTACACTAAAATCATGCGTAGAACTAATTTACATCCATCATTATACCTTCAACAAATTACACTTCTAAAAACAAATTCACATATTACTGAAAGCCATTGTTTTCTCTTATCTACTCATTCATTACTACTTACTTCTTGTTACTTATCCTTCTCATTTTAATCATATAGAATAAACATCCCTAAAATTGAAACATATAAGGTAAGAATAGATTACTCATCATTCTTAATATCACTACAAGAATTTGTTTTAGATTACACTTTGCTCATCTTGCACTTCTCCTTTTGTTCAAAATACACCTCTTATATTTCAAATCTATTTCTTATCCTTTGCTATGAATCATTTCCATACTGTTTATCTACCTTTTAGATGTGCTACCTTTAAACCATGGATTACTATCTATGCTGGTTTACTTCTCATAGTGCTAATCTCATGATCTTATTTTATAGAGGTGATATTATTCAAGGTCAAATCACTAGTGACATCCCTTGAACTACTACAACTCTAAACATTCTAGGGCCTTGTGCTTATCAATAGCATGACATTATTGTTATGTTACTTTGCTCCCTTAATTTGAAATTCAAACTTTGGATCTCACAAGTTTTACTAAAGTCTTCCTTATCTTATCAATTGAATTTCCTTTCTATTACTTGGCCATTCAAATAAATTACATTCTCAATTTACCTTTCTAGGGTTTCATCCTCATATTGTGTGTCATTATTAAATTCACTAGATGTCTCTACCATGGTGGTTATGCATCATATATGATTCATTTTCTTATCACTTCATTCCCACATTGCTATCATTAAGGAAGATATGAAAGATAAGATGATTCTAAGACTTAGAATTCTTATCTTTAAACATTCCCTTAATACATTTCTTGTATGTAAATTTAGTTAGTTATCAACAAGGATACTTGACTAATTAGTACTTCCTTGAATCTCGCAACCTCTTTCTTCTATAATCTATATTACTCCATCATGTTTCAAACCCTACCTTACTTTCCATAATCCTCTTACCATAAACTACTCTTCCACCTATCATCTTTACCTTCTACTTTTCTCTTATGATCATGTTAGTTATTCATGTGTATGATCATGTATACCATGTTGCATATTTTTTTTATCCTTCTACTAATGTGAAGTTGAAACTCTAAATCAATAATCTCTCTACTAGTTTCACCTCATGTTTAATACATTACATATCCTTCATTTTAAATCAAACGACTCATGCATGCGTCAAACTTAGTTTCTCTTTCAATCAAGTTTTTTCCTTCCTGAATATAGTCTACCTTTGTATGACTTATTCATTTGTTTAGCTACACTTTTGTTCTTTTTTTAGAAACTAGTTTGCTGTTCTATAGATACTTAGAACCCCAAAGGTAGTAAGGATGAATGTATTAAACTTTATAATAAAGGTATACATTCCATACTCTCAATTATATCATGTAACCCTCATTCCATAATCAAGCTCAATGTTTCCAACATTTCTCTTTGTTTCATCTAAGTTTCTTATCCTAGTATTATGATTTACATGTGTATCTAGTTCTCTTCACTTTCATTCCTCTGAACTTCACTTCTATGTACTTATCATATACTTAACTCTTTTCTTCTATTTTCCCTTTGCTTTGGAGTACATAAAAGCATTATACTCAATTATATGATCCATTCCTCATGATTGATTCTTACTATCTTGGGCCTTACATACTTTTGTCATATATATTCCATATTTCATTTCTAGAGTTCATATGATACCAATCATAACTTAATCTGAACCTTATATTATGTTCCTTTATTCCCAATTAAGGGTTTCTCATATGAGGCCCCAAAATTGAATCTCATATATCAGTTCCAACTGATTCTTAGCTATTCTAATCTTTCCCATATGTTTCAACATCTTAGTGTATGAACATTCTCACTATGATGTCGGTCTAATTTATCCATAGTCTACTCTTATTATATTTTCAATAGGAGTCATTAGATCCCAGTAACGCACCCTGCCAACCAAACTAGGCCGAACCTGTAGTCCTGAAGCCAAGAGCTACTCTGGATTAACCAACTCCTATTCATCTCAAACATGTGGAAAGAATATCCACTTAGGGCAAACTCATTTAAACATAACTTCTGGTCTACTTGATACAAAGAATAAGTGAATCAACTTCATGATACACAACAATATAAAAGAACCATATATATTCTACAAACTGATAATCTAAATTCATATATATAAATTTCTATTGATATCCAATCAAACAAGAAATATAAAGCAAGATTTGTATCACATTCTATATTTAATCTCTTACTCCTTCATTACTTTCCGGTCTCCTAACCCTAATATTTCTAGGGTTTCTCTCTAGCCCATCCTCACACTGCATGCCTGGCCAGGGCATTCAGAGAAGAATAGATAGAGTAGCTTGATACTGGTCAACCTAAGTATCCAAATACTAGGCCAGGGTATCCAAATACCCAGACTTCCCAGAGATATATACACACCACCTACTATCTGCCACGCTTAGAACTCTGACTTTCTATCCTAATAGTCCTTGAAAACTCAACCTAATGTATGATACCAAAACTTGTCACACCCGTATCCCAAGATTACTACTAATCATGATATGTGGGCATGATTTTGAGGATTATAATAATTACAAAGTTCACTCTCGACTATTTTTTCCCTTTATTCCAAACTCTTTGTTTTCTCACATCCAATCACATAAACAAACTTTACATGAGAATTAAACTTTGATTACTCTAATATGATCTCAACATTAATGATATACATCCATACATTCATTCTGTTTCTTACACTTTGATGTACATACGACATGACATTCAAATACATTCTCTCTTATTAAGGAAACACATATACAAAACATCATTTACAACTCTCTCACATCTATACAAGGACCTAGAGTGACAGGAACTGATTGAACTTAACTAACTCATACTTATATCATGTGATAGATCTACTCTGATGCTTTGACCTTCTTCAAGTCCTTGTGGTTCCCCTAAAAATTTGTGAGTAGAGGGGTGAGCCTACTCGCTCAGTGAATGAGTACTTCAAAGAAATAGTTTCAAGCACTTATATAATTACAGATATATTGTCGAACAACTGATATCAACTATAACAACAGTAAGCTTTAAAGAGTCTAATCATTGACAATCATATATATGGCAGGATCCTCTAGATATCCACAAGAGTGAACCAATATATGAACATGATTGATTGATCATAAAGAGAACTAATAATTTAGAAACATAACATGAATAATTGAATAACTGTGCACACTTGTTTAACCTCTCATTCATCTTATTATGCCCTAAACCCACATGAGGTGCACCACAACATGCGAAAGAATCGCAACAATCTACGATCTCACTGTACAAGGCTTAGAAGCATTCCCGGGTTCCTAAGCCTATCTCTTAAGTAAGTCCCTGTTGGGTTTTAGGGGAGGCAGAGAAGGCAGCGGAAACAAAAAAATTTCTCCCCCAAACCCAGAACAAGGAAACGCGTCAACGTCTATACAATAGGAAAGGATGGTTTGTGGAATCATACCTTGTCCCGAGGCTTGCTCGGTGATAATACCTCGCGGCTTGCGTGGTCTTCACCTTCGGTCTTGGACGGTGTCTGTGCAGCTCCTGGTCGCATCGGGACTGACGACTCCTCCTCCTACCGGGACTGTCGGGGTTGACAGTTGTCCTCCAGAGCGGCAGAAACCTCCTGCCTCTGAAGTAGTCCACATGGACCACCTGGAACTCCACACTCCTTGTCCCACAAGGAGTTGGAAGGAGTCTCACCCTCCTGTTGACGTACTAGTCGCCAACACACTCTCCTGCCTCCAGTTGTAACTACAGTTTTCTTTCCCTTGCTGCGCCTCCCTTTGTGGGTAGCACTTGCTCAGGCTCTCTCCGTTACCAAAAACAGAGAACGACAACTTTTTAGAGCAACTGGTTGCACTGAGTTGTTCTTTGAGAAGCCCCCAATACCCCTATATATAGGAGGGTCATGGGACAAGGTTCTCCATCCCAGGCAATGTGGGACTAAAAGCAGGAGTAGAAGGATTCGAGATTTTCCACAAAAGCAACCAACTCGCAACCTGAATCGATTGTTTCACAACTGAAACAGTCAGTTGGGGACCTGAGCCGGTCGGTTGACACTCAACCGATCGATTGGGACCCATGAGCCGGTCGGTTCACTTTCTGAACCGGTCGGTTCGTGGTCCTGATAAGTTCCCGATTGACTTTCCTTCTTTTATTTCTAATTGGTATCGAATACCAATCCTATTTCCCAATCAAATTGGGCAATTGAAACAAAAGGAAAATTCTCACCAATCCTATTTTCCCAAGTTGCTCGGTTGCATCAGTTGAATCGATCGTTTCAACACTTGAAGCAATCGGTTCACCCTAGACTTGAGCCGATCGACTCAAGACTTGAGCCGACCGGTTCACCAAGCTGAGCCGATCGGTTCATCTCATGAGCCGATCGGTTGGGAGTGCAGATTGTGCAGAATCAGTCAATTGTAGTTTCAATCAATTTGATACTCTTAATCAATCTGTCCAACACCTTGAACACTATGATTTTAAGATATCAATCAATTGAGTGTTTAATTGAACTACTAAACTCCTTTAGTAATCATTCTAAAAATTTGCTTGTGGACAAAACTCCTCGTCCAGGTTAAATCCTTTGTATGTGACCCTGCAGGTCCATTTCACGTTGGCAGTGAAAGTCCATAACACTTATTACTTCACAAACAAAGAGCGGTGCCTAGTCACACATCAGTGCTACCTAAGTGAAAGTAGAAAGTTGGAGAATAACTTTCAATCCTACAATCCGTGAATGGTGTTACAGCGAATGTATAATTCCTTTGTCACTGATATCTCGAATGAACTCGAGGCATGGAACAGTCATCCTGTCAAAGTTCATTCACTTTCTTGATCTCAGAGCAGATTGAACAAGATATGTATGACATCAATATCACATACAGATTCACACATGCATGCGCACACCTATCTCAATCCTACTCATCAAGTGGCCTTAGATATCAAACTCTCTTAGGAGGGACAAATCCCATATCTATCACTCACCCCTCGAAAGCCCCATGTGTCAAAGCCACCCAATCATCACCTTTATAACAACCCATGTTTCAAGACTGCGTTTGATGATGTCAAAGTGTACCCAACGACATGTGTTGAGTGTAGTGATTTCAGGTCAAATAATCACACTCACCACCATCACTGTGAGTACTGATTGTGACTACCATGTCATGGTTCCATGTGTCAAACTCACGGTGGGTCTGTCCGGTACACTTGTTCTCTAACAAGTACCTATGTGTTTGGTTTGATATCTCTATATCATGACTAATGAGATTTTGTCATCAACCAACACCACAATCTAGCCTTGTGTGTCATTGCTGTCTATCTACCTTCCACAATGACATCCGACTAGGGACATAACAAGAATGTACAAACTCTTAGCATCCGTATGATCTCATCGTTCAGGTCCTTAACCTGAAAGCATACGTCATTGAGTACTGTCATTCTCTAGACATTCAATCTATTCTGTCACTATCTCATATGACTGAACCAGAAAGAATTGGAAGCTTGCCTTTGATGTTTATCAAATCAATCTTAATGTATCCCACCAATCATCCCATGATTGGCTCTCAGGGAATACATACCAACAGACCCCGTCTGCAGTGGGCCTCAGCACGTCTTCCTCTCGGTGGCTAATGGGAGCAACCAAATATATCAAACTCCACCTCTCAACCTGGGTACTTAGGCGGTGAGTCAAAGCCCTCAGGCTTATTATGCATCAGTGGACCTACTGACCACTGATCACTCAACATGTTACATAGGTACCACCGGCATCCCCAGTTGGTGTTGGGTACCACACAACTGTAAGGAGTCTGCCGTACTGGTCAAGACCCCCACACCCAACTGGTGCACTCCAACTTACCTCGATCTGGACTACCTCCAGTCAGGAAGTCGTTTACTCCTCACAACACGTGCCTTATGCTGTGAGGATTCAACAGTGTTCATGGCATCTACATGTGTAATTCACTCTTTAATTTCACAATTCAATCATCACATCAACATATCTTTGTTCATCTTTGTAAACCATTCATTTCATAAACCATCTGATAACATTTACCACAACTAGACTGTTAAGCATCACCACATCTCAAATTGAGAAACATTGATATCACAATACTTGTTTCACTGAACACCCTATCATTAGGGTTTGATTTACCTCATTAACTTATTACATAACTCACATAAGGATTGAATAAATAATAACACCATTCAATAAGAATTGCTCTTAGCTGTTCACATATAATTGAATATATATATATGAAACCATGTAATGAATTGAACTAGGGTTTCCACTCTCTTACTGACATATCAAGCAAACATTGATATCATCAAATGAAATCCAAGATCTTATCTATCATATATGTAATACACACACAAATAAAACAATCATTCATAACCAAACTAATTCAACTAGGCAAACTTCTTTATTCAATTATACAACGATTTCGGTCATAGCCGAAAATCTTAGATTTCAGTATATGCATTTAACCTCTACAACTACTTTAAGAATTTTCATTTATATGGATTGCAATCATTTCTATGTGATTTCATAATCTGAAATTCATCACAATAGAGAAATAATCCATTTCATATCATCTTGCAAAAGCTAGATCAAAAGGGTAACTTAGGGTTTGTATTTGCATGCTAAGAAAATGAAGATATTTGATTATTTAACTCATTTTTGTGCAATCTACTATTTAAAGTAAGTACCCACTCACCCTAAGGTGTGAAAACACCCTAAAAACGTAGCTCATCTCTGAAGATCTCGAATCCATAGCAAGACTCTATCAATATCTACAGTTTCTTCTTCCTTTTAGCCCTAAACGAGGTCTGCTGAAGGTAGAAGATGAAGGTCAGAGGTTAATCCAAACCTCAAGATCACTAGATCAAGGGTTCTGATCAAGGGGAAGTGAAGAGTAGGAGGAATCCATGGTTAAAAATATTTACCAAGTTGAATCTATAACAACCCTTTTGGATTTTTGTCGTTCTTCACATTCTTCCCAAAACATCACCCCAAAAATTACCTTCCAAGTCTCCCTATCATTGTGAAAGGTGTATGGTATGATAGAGGATTGAATCATGATTCCAACACACTTTGTTTCATTGAAAACGGACAAGTATAGCTCGAAATAAGATCATTTTATGATTTGTTGTCCTGAGCGGCATCGGTCGCGGTCGCGGTGTCGACGCAGCGTCGGTCGCGGTCCTAGCATCGTGGGTCATGGTCCTAGAATAGAGGGTCGTGTTATCGATGCAGTGTTTTGGTCACAGTGTCGATGTTGTGTCGGTCACGGTGCTAGCATCGCGGGTCGTGGTGTCGACGCAACGTCGCTGTCGTGATGCTCTGTATATGTTTACTAAAAAGGGCATAACTCTCTCATTTTAACTCCAATTTGGTTAATTATTTTTTTGTTCGATTCACAATTTAATTATATACAATTTTAAAATTTTATAAAATTTTCTTAAATGAAAAATCATATATTAATTATTTCATCCAATGTCATTAACTCTCTTCTTGCACACATGTATGGGTTAATGCTATATTAACTCCAACTCAGATCTTTATAGTATGCTTAAGTGATGATTATGAGTTGCCCAAACAAGTATTTAAGGTTACCAAAGTTAAGACAAAGAACAACATAGAATATTATTAACAAAATTATGCCAAGCATTAAGATTATCTTAAAACTCTAGGATTACCAGCAAAGCTAGGAACAGGTTGTAACATTTACCTTATCAGTAATGAGCGCGAGTAAGGGTAGGGTTAAGGTTTCAAGGGAATAGGTAATTATCTACCAGATATCCATGACTTTGACGTGGGTTTGGGGATGAAGAAGCCTTTACCCTACCTTACCCTACCCATTTATAGTCGTACCTCCACTACGCACATTGTGGTTTCTTCTTCCACCAACTCTCCTCCTTAGCGTAGTTGTTAGTTATTTGTGTCACTTGGACATCTTTCTTGTAAGTAGATGACTCTTTGAGGGTTGAGATAGAGGCCCAATACTAGAACAAAAGGAGTCAATAGTAATTTTGATGCATCAACCTCTCATGATATTTTGTTAAGATCATCTTGAGATCATGAGTTACAAAATCCACTAGTTCCTTCCCATAGATCCAAAGAATCCCTATGTCACACATTGCAAAAAGTTGAGCTCTCTTATAGGATGCTCCGCCATAAAGAAAAAATACAAAAACTATTTTGGATACAGAAATCCTAATCTCTCTCAAGAAGTCAGTATTATCATCAGTTCTTTCCTCTCCTATCATAGTGGACTTGATGGAGCTCTCTCACCCCCTATCATAGTGGAGTTAATTGATCTCTTTCTAACAACAACACAGTGAGATGAAGTTGATAAGATCTTGAGATAAGAGATACAATTTTTTTTACATTTCTAGAACAACATAATGCAAGATTCTACAAGCACCATGTAAGTGCATTCTCCAATAAAATCATCTTATTTTCCTGCAATACTTAGAAATCTCACCCCAAGATAAATCCCATGTTTTTTCAACACATTTCTTGATTCAACTCTATAAAGCCTACACATGTTGTGATTCCTTCATACATTGGTTCCTCCTCACATTGTGAGTTCTATAGTCTCCCTACCAAAATCAATGCATAGTGAAACGACATAAGGATACATGTATAAAAAATAGGTACATTGTCATATTGGTATCATTGGCCACAAAAAAATTTGGCATGATAAATGTAGGAAATAAGTATTGTACTATTTATTGGTATAGTAAAGGTTAATTTCAATATTGTGATATTATTTTTTGTTGCATACTTAAAGAATTGATATTGTTACATACATTTTCATTGAAGTCTATCCGCGCAGACTTTGTAAGAAATATTGCTTTATCAAGGTAAAAGTCTGATGAGGTCTAGATCTAGTAGTTTTGAGCTGCATTTTTCCTAGAATGGTGATATAACATATACCAACAAACTCTTGGAAAAGCCTAATATGATTTGGACAATCATTCTTTAAAATTTCATCTATATTTGTAGAAAACAACTTCAACGATTTTAGGGGGTTGACCACCCCCTTCATAAGAAAAATATACTCCTTTACAATGTCATCACCACTGTATTTTTTATTGTGATGTTATAAAACCAAAATTTCATTTGTATGTGTATTTTGTGTAGTGTGTTTTAGCTTTTGGTATGCACTTGAATACCAATTCAATTTTTGGACTTTACACTCCATCCAAAACATCAAGTGTAATGAAATCAAGAAGAACATAATTCAATGCAACATATGGGAATTCTCATATGTGTACGAATCATTTAGATAAAAAATGCAATACTGGCATGTCGATTTGTACTTGTAAGAGGAAAATTGAAACATGACATAAGTATGAAATAAAATCAGTATGGTTAGTACTAGAATACATATGACATTCTTGACATTGTTATTTGACTTGTAATTCTATTGTTGCAATAGATAAAAGAAAATAGTTAGTATTATGTATGAGTATTGGAATAGTTGGTACTATTTTTTGGCTACTTGGTATAGAATTTCAAATTTGACCAAAATTTTAGAGCAATGCATTTTAGGATTGGTAATAGTCATCATGTTGGTATCGATATACCTAAAAAATATTACTATCAAAATATACAAAAACATTAAATATATGAGAAAGTAATAATATTAAATAAGTGAAAATTTTGAATACATGTAACATAAGTAGATTAATTGTATCTACTGATAAGAAAATTTGAGTTGCATTTGATATAAGGAAAATATACTACCCATTAGTCATAACAAGAAATGCACACTAAAATGAATAACAATTCAACATAATAAGTATAATACTACAGGTGATTGTATGTGTAATAGGAACGAAAGGGGAAAACAAGCTACAACTATATACACTTTCTTGAAAAAATAGAGGGAAATTCATATATTACTTTCACTAAATTGAAATTGTGATTTAAAAAAAATGGTATTGTGCATATTTTGGACTTTTATATGGACAAAATACATTATTGCATGAGGTAGTGCTTTAGAAATGTCAAAAATAGAAATTTCACATAGCAAAACATTACATGCATGTGGTTTGCATGGGAATGATTCTGTTTTGTATGGGAATATCTAGTTTTGTAGAGTCCGTATACGGGGGTGGAGTTTTGTTGTGAGTTCCTGACAGAGACCTGGTTTGTCTCTCTTATCATGTGCTATTTTTGTCCTCTATTTATAACAACATATGTAGATGCATTCTATTTCTTAATAAATATCATTGTGTGATAAATGCACTTATGGCTGATCTTGCATGTATTTTATAGGTATTTTGATACTTATTAATGGAAGGGAGATGAGAAGGATGATTCTAGGACTTACCTAACCGTGAAGGATATGAAGTGAGCCTTAAAGATACCCCAACATAACCCCAAGTGACCAAGGAAGGAGTTGAAGCAAGAGGAACAATAGTTGGACATTTAGAAGATCAAAGTGCACTCCATGCCGCCCAGAATGGCAAGATACACCAAGAAGGGAAAAGTTTAAGAAAATAAAGCACCAAGACTCGTCAAAATTCCTTCTAAGTCTTAAGTATAATACACACTGGCAACGATATGACCATTCTAAACCTAGAATGACCATTTTAACATGGCCAAAATCCACATTACACTGTCGTTCCACTAAAAATCCCACAGAAACATTAAAAACCTAGGTCCCTCATCTAGGACCTAGAACATCTATTTTGGTCTTAAAACAACCATGCTAGAATAACATTTTTCTGTGTCCACTTCAACCAATTCCATTAATAATTCCACTGACACCCTGAACGATCGTTCTCACTAAAATGGTCATGCCACTCACAACTAGAACAATCTCTATATCTATATGGGCCTTGCTACAATAATGAAAATGGTCATTCCATCCCTCAATGGCCATTCAACTTAGCCTATCCATCCACTCCCTTGGACCAACATGGCCATTTTTCTCCAGAACGACCATTTTGCTCTAAAAATCCTACTACTTCCTATCTTCTATTTCCTAAACTAGACTCCACTTAATCCTTCCCACCCTATATTCCTATATATACTCCACTGGAGGCCAAGAGGCAACAATTACCTCCCTTGAGTGAATGATGCCATCACATAATGTATCCCTACTCCATTTCACATCTATCCACTCTGAAACCCTAATGTGTTGGGGATTTGGGCCATTCCCCCTTCAATTTCGTATGATTTTAGACCTTGAAGGAGGGTTGTTATTTTCTACCTAGAAATGGAGGTGAATAAGTAGGATCCTTCATCAAGCTCTATGGAGTTTTACTCCTATTCTACTTCTTCTTTTGTTATTTCCCTAACTATGAGTAGCTAAGATCCATTGTGGGATGTTTGGAGGCAAACATATGTAACTATGATACCTTGTTGGTAAATATATGTTGTCTAATGTTATTTTATTGTTTGTTAAGCTAAGCTCCATTGTGGGATGTTTGGAGGAAAACATATGTAACTATGATACCATGTTGTAAATATATGTTGTCTAATGTTATTTTATTGTTTGTTATCATCCATACCACTTGATATGTTTGTTTGAGCTAAGGAACTACCTCAGGAATAGGTAAAATTTGTGACTTTGGGATTTTTGATGGAAAAACCCCTAAGTTCCATAATGGAACCTTAGCTAGTTTTTCCTCTTTGTTTATCCATTCCCCTAGTCTTAAGTGGGATATCAAATAGACTAGGTGTGGTCCTCCATTTACACTTAGTAAAATAGCTTGCTTAGTGGTTAGATGGGGATAGTTGGAGGTGAAACAACCCCACCTACACACTACAATTCCTAGTCCCTATTTGTGTTAAGAGAAGTCCACCTCAAAACATATACTTGAATAATATAGATATATGCATAACTATTCCTTAGTCAATAGAGTCTCATAAGGGTAGATGGTAAGTGATAGGGACTGGTTACCCTATAATCCACTATGCCATCCATGGAAGTCTAATGGAATAGGGTGCATGTCCTAAATTAATACTTGTTGTCTGCTTTAGTAGCTACTTGTCGGATGTTTGTCCATGAGAAAGACCATATGCATGGTTGATTATTACATAACTTCCCAAACATCCCACTTCACCATCTACTTACTGACCCTAGTTTGCCTTCTTGATGGATCAGTATAGATCATCTGTATATTATGTTTCATATAAATAGTTGCTCATATTAACCCTAGAATACATGCATTAATCCAATTAGGGATCACACAATATGTTATGAGCCATTATCATATAATCATGAATTATGTATATCATCATGTTCTCATAATTTGATATAAGGTACCATATACTGTTATTAACATATTATGCACATTCCCTCATTTATTGAAAATATATCTATTTGTTGCAATTTATTTAGAGGCATTAGCCTGAATCAAATTTATGCTGCAATAAACATGATTTCATGCATCATACTTATAATATATGACATCATATAGATTATATATCATATTTTAGAGTTAGTGATGTATTATCATAATTTTAGGCCACTATTTGTATTTATTACTCATGAAACACGCGTAAGACATATTGTATAATAATAATAATTTTAAGACATCAAAAGACTGATATTATGCTCCCTTGTTGTTTTATTAATTGTTTTGGGAATTTTGGCATATTATTTATATTTTTTTGACATACAAGCTAATTTCTACAAATATCTAAGAACTGGGTATTTACTAAATTATTTACCTTTGTGGCCCAATCACATGATGACACGTACACATAAAGGGTCGTGATTCCTTTGCTTGAGCGGGCCAGTTTGCATCTTAGCTACCCGGTTCATGGCTTGGTCTAGTGCCTAGTGGACTCCCCGTTCGTGATCTCTGTCACGCATTGCGTTCTCAATGCCTGCACTTCATTCTTCTAAGGATGGCAGTGCTGCCAAACGCCGTGGGATGCTCCGGCGAGCAACAGATCCCGGGAGATGAAAACCTCCTTGTCAACTCCCTATGCCTCCTTTGGATCTGAGTTGACTGACTGGTCTGTATTTCTATGGTGATAATAAACAGACGAAATGTAAACAAGAAGGAATATCACAATGTTGAGGCATGCAGGAATGTACTATCCTTATGAGTATTTCCGCCTTACTCAACGACGAACGTCGGTGCAACAGTAATCTATGGTGGGTACCCTTTCAAGATACAACAATAAGAGGAGCGAAGAGTGCACCCGCAAATCCCTCCTCAGGTGAGAGGTCTTTGACCGTTCTTCCAGCGATCACCGGATTAGCAGCGGCGGCAAAACAACGAATGGAAAGATAGTGTCTAGTGTTTCTGTTGTGTGTACAAAAAACAAAGGAAGACGTTTCATTTATAGGAGCCCAGAGATGGATCAACGGATGTGAGCAGTTGCCAACCGAAGAGACATCGGCTAGCGGTTGCCAACGGACATCTGCTATGTCAAGAGATGCGGCACATGTGGATAAACCCAAGTGTAGCAAACGACAAAACTTTGTCGGGGCCGCGCCTGCACAAAGGGCTCTGGGAGGCCAGATTTGCACTCCCCCTGCACGCGGGATGCGTCATGCGCTGACGTGCCCGATTAAAGGGTTTCTGGACCGGACCGGCCCAAACCCATTTGAGCTGCCCCACTATGCGCGTGTGAAGCTCATATCCTATTTTGTTCCTCAAATATTACATGGACCAGCAGCCATATAAGAATAGGAGAGAATTCTCCAAATCAAGCAATGTGGGACTAAAAACTTTTGCTTTGAAATAAATAGCATGCATAAGTTTTGGTAGAACTGAGTTCTTTGAACTAAAGCATTGAGTAGATATACGTAATCTGTAGAAGATTGGTGGAACTATGTTCTTGAACCCATTCCTCCCTTGTCAGATTAGAGATACATTACTCGCATGATATTTATAAAATCAAGTACCTTTCTTACAGTTTGGCACCTTAGGCCATGCGCCTACTGGGAAATTCATGAGTGCTCTAGAAATCTGCCTGAATCTCAACAGGAGTGACCCCATTCCACACTCACATAGTGAGACTTTGATCAAGTATACATTGAAAATATACACCACCATTAATGGCTATGCAATCCATTAAGAAGTATATTCAACTAAAATATTGCAAATTGTTCTTTACATCATAAGAATGAGATACATTTATTACAACAAATTTTGTCATCCAGTGACTTAGTTTTTTCCATTGAACCTTCTTCCCGGGATCATCGTTCATGAAGGTTGGGTTTCCATCACTTCAACTTCTGATATGGGCATAATCCCATTTTCCTTAATATATCGCTCACTTGTCGTTGAATTAATGGCTTTGTCAGAGGATCGGCCAAGTTTAATTCTGACTTAACATAATCCATTGAGATTATGCTATCACATACAATCTGCCTCACAATATTGTGACGTAGGCGAATATGCCTACTATTCCCATTGTAAACTTTGTTTTTAGCTCTTGCTATGGCTGCTTGATTATCATAGTGTATAAACACTGGTGGAGAAGGTTTCTCCCAAATGGGAAGATCCATTAGAACATGTCTCAGCCATTCGGCTTCAGTTCCAGCCTTTTCTAAGGCAATAAACTCAGATTCCATAGTGGAACGAGCTATACATGCTTGCTTGGAAGATTTCCAAGACACAACACCTCCACCCATAGTGAAGATGTAGCCACTTGTAGATTTCAATTCGTCTGAATCTGAAATCAAATTGGCATCACAAAATCCTTCTACCACAGTTGGAGATCCACAAAAAATCAATCCATGATTAATTGTGCCTTTAAGGTATCTTAAAACCCTATGTAGAGCATCCCAATGATCCTTATTAGGATTTTGAGTATATCTACTTAATCTCCCCACTGCATATGCTAGATCTGGACGAGTACAATTCATTAAGTATATCAGGCTTCCAATAACTTGTGCATACTTGACTTGTTGAACACTATTACCTTTATTTTTTTTGAGATTGCAATTAGAATTAAAAGGTGTACTGACCGGCTTACATTCAAACATTGAAAAATTATTGGGAATTTTCTCAACATAGTGTTCTTGGGATAGCATGATGCAATCATCATATTTAATAAGTTTAATTCCTAAAATTACATTTGCTTCTCCCATATCTTTCACGTCAAAGTTAGAAGCCAAGAAGCGTTTTGTACTATTTATAATATCAATATTAGTGCCAAAAATAAGCATGTCATCTACATATAGACATATAATAACACAACCTTGGTTATCGACTTTAGAATATATACATTTGTCTCCTTGATTTATATGGAATCCATATGATATAATAACCTTATCAAATATCTCATGCCACTATTTAGGTGCTTGTTTCAAGCCATAGAGAGATTTGATTAGTCTACATACCATATGTTATTTTCTCGGAACTACAAAACCTTCGGGTTGATACATATAAATTTCTTCATCCAAATATCCATTCAAGATAGCAGTTTTAACATCCATTTGATGTATAATCAATTTCTTAATAGATGCCAAAGCAATTAAAATTCTGATTGAAGAGATACTTGTTACAGGAGCAAATGTATCAAAATAGTCAATATCATGTTGTTGTTTATATCCTTTGGCAACCAAACGAGCTTTGTATTTATCTACAGTCCCATATGTTTTCAATTTTCTTTTAAAAATCCATTTACATCCTATGGGCTTATGCCTAGTGGAAGTTCCACTAGTTCCCATGTATGATTAGATAATATAGATTCAATCTCACTATTAATTACTTCCTTCCATAAAGAGGAATCAGATGAACTAATAGCATCATTATAGGATTGAGGGTCATTATCCACTATAAAGGAATAGAAATAATTACCAAGATTCTTTACCTTATTCATCCTAGTGGATCTCCTAGGTTCTATATAATCAGATTCTAAAACATCATTAGAATTGGATGTACTTGGGATATTCTCTAAAATTTCATTTGAAGGATTAGATAAATTTTCTAGGGGAGTTTTCATAGGAAAGATATGCTCAAAAAATTCAGCATTTTTAGATTCAACAATAGTATTAGGTTCTACAACATTGTTCCTACTTTTAATAACCAAGAATCTATATGCGGCACCATTTTGAGCATAACCTATAAAAACACCATCTAGAGTTCTAGATCCCAATTTTCCTTTCTTAGGCTCAGTTAGTAGGACTTTAGCTAGACACCCCCACACTTTGAGATATTTCAAATTAGGAGGATATCCTTTCCATAATTCATATGGTGTCTTATTTGTCTTCCTACTAGGGATGCGATTTTGAAGAAAACAAGATGACAAAATCACTTCCCCCGACAAGTTATTGGGTGCTCCTGAATTGATTAAAACAGAATTCATCATCTCCTTTAGAGTTATATTTTTACGTTCAACAATACCATTTGATTGAGGCAAATATGGAGGTGTGTATTCATGTATAATATCATGATTTACTCAAAATTCATTAAAAGGAGAACAATCATATTCACCACCCCTATCTGAGCGAAGACGTTTTAGTTTCTTATTGAGTTGATTCTCTACTTCTGTTTTATATTTAACAAATATTCCAAAGGCTTCATCCTTTGAATGTAATAAATATAATTTTGTATATCGAGAGAAATCATCTACAAAAATAATATAAAAATGTTTTCCACCTCTAGATAGATTTCCTTTTAAATCTCCAAGATCAGTGTGTACTAAATCTAGTAATTCAGAATTTCTATGTGAAATTTGAGGACACAGTTTCTTGGTAGATTTAATTTCAGCACATATTTGACATTTATTATTTAAATTAACAACACCATTAAAATCCTTTAGTAAACCTAAAGATTTCATGCGTTGTAAATATTTAAAATTAACATGTTCTAATCTATTATGCCATGTATTAAAAGAATCAACGATATAAGAAGAAGGACTTATTTCATTATCAGTAGAGTTTGGTACATTCAACATAAAAAGGCCATTTGAATAGTATACCATGCCTATGTAGTCTCCAGATTTGGAGAGAATGACATTGTTTGATTCAAAGGACACTTTCACCCCAAACTTCACAAGTTGAGAGATAGAAATTAAATTCACACAAATATATGGGACAAACAACACATCTTTGATCAACATAATTTTTCTAGAAGTCATCTTGCTCATGACATTGCCCTTTCCAGTCATAGGAGAAGCAGTGGAGTTTCCCATGACACCCCGGTGTTCCTCCTGTCCCATTTCAGTGAAAGTCACAAAGGCATCTCTGTTGCCACTGATGTGGCGACTAGCCCCCGAGTCAATGATCCAATCATTCTGGTGGAATGATCCCATGCTGTCAATGCAGACAAATGCCACAAACATGTCCTCAGTAACAAGGTTGGTTGAAGTTTCCTTTCAATCCAGTATTGCTTCTTTCTTCCTATGCCTGCATTTAGGAGAAGTATGACTAGGTTTGCCACATACATAACAAAAAACATTATTTTTATCTATGTCTTTGCGGCCTTTGTTTTTATGATTGTTTCTTTTATCCTTTTTCTTCTTCCAACGATTTTTAGCATGATCAGAAGATTTATTATTTTGTTTAACATCAGAGTTAACAAAATTCGCGGAAGAAATCAATTCCTTATTCATATCAGATTTTTCTCTTATATGATTTTTATCTTCCATTCAGATGTGTATTATCACATCATCTAGAGACATCGTCTTTCATTTATATTTTAAATTGTTCTTATAATTCTTCCAAGAATTGGGAAGTTTTTCAATTAAACTACCAACTATAAACGATTAAGGAAGATCTATCTTTTCGTTTTTCAAATCATCGAGTAAAATTTGAAAATCATGAATTTGAGTGATTATATCCTTGTCATTAGACATGCAAAATTCCATAAAATTTGTAACTGTAAACTTCTGCGTAGAAGCCTCTTCTAAAACATATTTCTTGTTTATACTTTCCCATATTTCAGAAGCAATTTTAACAGGGAAGTATGCATCAAACAGTTGGTTAGAAATAGTACTTAGAATAACATGACGATATATACGATTTGCCTTTTCCCATTCAACATAATCAGATTCAGGTTTCATTTGGGATAAAGCAAATGCAACATTCGATACTTCTAATGCAGTGAAAACCTTTTCTTGCCATCGTCTGTAATGAACACCATCAAACGTTTCAATTTTGGAAACATCTGGAAGATTTGTTTGCGAAACTATCGAAACAGTAACAACTTGGTTGTTTGGCGCAGACGGAATTACCGACGTAGAAGGAGTTTCGAATCCTTGCATGTTGTTAACCATCGTAGAAATAGAAAGTAATCTTAAGATTGTATTTCTACAGTGATAATAAACAAACGAAATATAAACAAAAAGGAATACCAGGCTGTTGAGGCGTGTAGGAATGCACTCTCCTTAAGAGTATTTCTGCCTTACTGAACGACGAACGTCGGTGCAATAGTAATCCACGGCGGGTACACTCCTAGGATACAACAACAAGAGGAGTGAAGCATGCACCCGCAAATCCCTCCTCAGGCGAGAGGTCTTTGATCGTTCTTCCAGCGATCACCGGAGTAGCGGCAGTGGCAAAACAACGAACGGAAAGATAGTGTCTAGTGTTTCTGTTGTGTGTACAAAAAACAAAGGAAGGCGTTTGGTTTATAGGAGCCCAGAGATGGATCAACGGATGCAAGTTGTTGCCAACCGAAGAGACATCGGCTAGTGGTTGCCAACAGACATCTGCTATGTCAAGAAATGTGACACATGTGGATAAACCCAAGTGTAGCAAACGACAAAACTTTGCCGGGGCCGCGCCCGCATAGGGGGTTCCAGGAGGCCGGATTTGCACCCCCCCTACGCGCAGGATGCGTCGTGCGCCGACATGCCCGATTAAAGGGTTTTTGGACCGGACCAGCCCAAACCCATTTGGGCTGCCCCACCATGTGCGTGCGAAGCCCATATCCTATTTTAATCCTCAAATATTACATGGACCAGCAACCATATAAGAATAGGAGATAAATCTCCAAAGCAAGAAATGTGGGACTAAAAACTTTTTCTTTGAAATACAGCAGCAACCACAACAATCCCCCACTATTTCAAAACAAAAGCAAACTAAAAATCGAGTTGACCACTGGAAGAACTTAAATAAATAGCATGCATAAGCTTTGGTAGAACTGAGTTCTTTGAACTAAAGCATTGAGTAGATATACATAATCTGTTGAAGATTGGTGGAACTATGTTCTTGAACCAATTCCACCCTTGTCAGATTAGAGATACATTACTCACATGATATTTATAAAATCAAGTACCTTTCTTACGGTTTGGCACCTTAGACCATGCGCCTACTGGGAAATTCATGAGTGCTCTAGAGATCTACCCGAATCTCAACAGGAGCGGCCTCACTCCACACTCACATAGTTGGAATTTCATTAGGTATACATTGAAAATATACACCACCATTAATGGCTATGAAATCCATTAAGAAGTATATTCAACTAAAATATTGCAAATTGTTGTTTACATCATAAGAATGAGATACATTTATTACAACACATTTTGTCATCCAGTGACTTAGTTTTTCCCATTGAACCTTCTTCCCGGGATCACCGTTCATGAAGGTTGGGTTTCCATCACTTCGACTTCTGATATGGGCATAATCCCATTTTCCTTGATGTATCGCTCACTAGTCATTGACTTAATGACTTTGTCATAGGATCGAACAAGTTTATTTCTGACTTAACATAATCCATTGAGATTATGCTATCACATACAAGCTGCCTCACAATATTGTGACATAGGCAAATATGCCTACTCTTCCCATTGTAAACTTTGGTTTTAGCTCTTGCTATGGCAGCTTGATTATCAAAGTGTATAAACACTGGTGGAGAAGGTTTCTCCCAAATGGGAAGATCCATTAGAACATGTCTCGGCCATTCGGCTTCAGTTCCAGCCTTTTCTAAGGCAATAAACTTAGATTCCATAATGGAACGAGCTATACATGTTTTCTTGGAAGATTTCCAAGACACATCACCTCCACCCATAGTGAAGATGTAGCCACTTGTAGATTTCAATTCATCTGAATCCGAAATCCAATTGGCATCACAAAATCCATCTAGCACAGTTGGAGATCCACAAAAAATCAATCCATGATTAATTGTGCCTTTAAGGTATCTTAAAACCCTATGTAGAGCATCCCAATGATCCTTATTAGGATTTTGAGTATATCTACTTAATCTCCCCACTGCATATGTTAGATCTGGATGAGTACAATTCATTAAGTACATCAGACTTCCAATAACTTGTGCATACTTGACTTGTTGAACACTATTACCTTTATTTTTCTTGAGATTGCAATTAGAATTAAAAGGTGTACTGACCGACTTACAATCAAACATTGAAAACTTATTGATAATTGTCTCAACATAGTGTTCTTGGGATAGCATGATGCAATCATCATATTTAAGAAGTTTAATTCCTAAAATTACATCTGATTCTCCCATATCTTTCATGTCAAAGTTAGAAGATAAGAAGCCTTTTGTACTATTTATAATATCAATATTAGTGCCAAAAATAAGCATGTCATCTACATATAAACATATAATAACACAACCTTGGTTATCGACTTTAGAATATATACATTTGTTTCCTTCATTTATATGGAATCCATATGATACAATAACCTTATCAAATTTCTCATGCCACTGTTTAGGTGCTTGTATCAAGCCAGAGAGAGATTTTCTCAACATAGATAATTTTCTCAACATAGTGTTCTTGGGATAGCATGATGCAATCATCATATTTAAGAAGTTTAATTCCTAAAATTACATATGCTTCTCCCATATCTTTCATGTCAAAGTTAGAAGATAAGAAGCCTTTTGTACTATTTATAATATCAATATTAGTGCCAAAAACAAGCATGTCATCTACATATAAACATATAATAACACAACCTTGGTTATCGACTTTAGAATATATACATTTGTCTCCTTCATTTATATGGAATCCATATGATACAATAACCTTATCAAATTTCTCATGCCACTGTTTAGGTGCTTGTATCAAGCCATAGAGAGATTTGATTAGTCTCCATACCATATGTTCTTTTCTCGAAACTACAAAACCTTCGGGTTGATCCATATAAATTTCTTCATCCAAATCTCCATTCAAGAAAGAAGTTTTAACATCCATTTGATGTATAATTAATTTCTTAATAGATGCCAAAGCAATGAAAATTCTGATTGAAGAGATTCTTGTTACAGGAGCAAATGTATCAAAATAGTCAATATCCTGTTGTTGTTTATATCGTTTGGCAACCAAATGAGCTTTGTATTTATTTACAGTCCCGTCTATTTTCATTTTTCTTTTAAAAATCCATTTACATCCTATGGGTTTTATACCTGGTGGAAGTTCCACTAGTTCCCATGTATGATTAGATAATATAGATTCAATCTCACTATTAATTGCTTCCTTCCATAAAGAGGAATCAGATGAACTAATAGCATCATTATAGGATTGAGGTTCATTATCCACTATAAAGGAATAGAAATCATTACCAAGATTCTTTTCCTTCCTCATCCTAGTGGATCTCCTAGGTTCTATATCATCAGATTTTAAAACATCATTAGAATTGGATGTACTTGGGATATTCTCTAAAATTTCATTTGAAGGATTAGATAAATTTTCTAGGGGAGTTTTCATAGGAAAGATATGCTCAAAAAATTCAGCATTTTTAGATTCAATAATAGTATTAGGTTCTACAACATTGTTGCTACTTCTAATAACCAGGAATCTATATGCGGCACTATTTTGAGCATAACCTATAAAAACACCATCTAGAGTTCTAGATCCCAATTTTCATTTCTTAGGCTCAGTTAGTAGGACTTTAGCTAGATACCTCCACACTTTGAGATATTTCAAATTAGGAGGATATCCTTTCCATAATTCATATGGTGTCTTATTTGTCTTCCTACTAGGGATGCGATTTTGAAGAAAACAAGATGACAAAATCGCTTCCCCCCACAAGTTGTTGGGTTCTCCTGAATTGATTAAAATAGAATTCATCATCTCCTTTAGAGTTCTATTTTTACGTTCAACAATACCATTTGATTGAGGTGAATATGGAGGTGTGTATTCATGTATAATACCATGATTTACACAAAATTCATTAAAAGGAGAACAATCATATTCACCACCCCTATCTGAGTGAAGACATTTTATTTTCTTATTGAGTTGATTCTCTACTTCTGTTTTATATTTAACAAACATTCCAAAGGCTTCATCATTTGAATGTAATAAATATAATTTTGTATATCGAGAGAAATCATCTACAAAATTAATATAAAAATGTTTTCCACCTCTAGATAGATTTCCTTTTAAATCTCCAAGATCGGTGCGTACTAAATCTAGTAATTCAGAATTTCTATGTGAAATTTGAGGACTCAGTTTCTTGGTAGATTTAGTTTCAGCACATATTTGGCATTTATTATTTAAATTAACAACACCATTAAAATCCTTTAGTAAACCTAAAGATTTCATGCATTGTAAATATTTAAAATTAACATGTCCCAATCTATTGTGCCATGTATCAAAAGAATCCACAATATAAGGAGAAGGACTTATTTCATTATCAGCGGAGTTTGGTACATTCAACATGAAAAGGCCATTTGAACAGTATCCATACCTGTGTAGTCTCCTGATTTGGAGAGAATGACCTTGTTTGATTCAAAGGACACTTTCACCCTAAACTTCACAAGTTGAGAGACGGAAATTAAATTCACATGAATATCTGGGAAAAACAACACATCTTTGATCAGCAAAATTTTTCCAGAAGTCATCTTGATCATGACATTGCCCTTTGCAGTCACAGGAGAAGCAGTGGAGTTGCCCATGACAACCCGATGTTCCTCCTGTCCCACTTCAGTGAAAGTCACAAAGGCATCTCTGTTGCCACTGATGTGGCGACTAGCCCCCAAGTCAATGATCCAATCATTCTGGTGGTATGATCCCATGCTGTCAATGCTGATAAATGCCACAAACACGTCCTCAATAACAAGGTTGGTTGAAGGTTCCTTCGAATCCTGGATTGCTTCTTTCTTCCTATGCCTGCATTTAGGAGAAGTATGACCAGGTTTGCCACATACATAACAAAAAACATTATTTTTATCTATGTCTTTGCGGCCTTTGTTTTTATGATTGTTTCTTTTATCCTTTTTCTTCTTCCAACAATTTTTAGCTTGATCAGAAGATTTATTATTTTGTTTAACATCAGAGTTAACAAAATTTGCAGAAGAAATAAGTTCCTTATTCATATCAGATTTTTCTCTTATACGATTTTTATCTTCCACTCGGATGTGTATTATCACATCATCCAGAGACATCGTCTTTCATTTATGTTTTAAATTGTTCTTATAATTCTTCCAAGAACTGGGAAGTTTTTCATTTAAACTACCAACTATAAATGATTCGGGAAGATCTATCTTTTTGTTTTTCAAATCATCGAGTAAAATTTGAAAATCATGAATTTGAGTGATTATATCCTTGTCATCAGACATGCAAAATTCCAGAAAATTTGTAACTGTACACTTCTGCGTAGAAGCCTCTTCTAAAACATATTTCTTATTTATACTTTCCCATATTTCAGAAGCAATGTTAACATGAAAGTATGCATCAAACAGTTGGTTAGAAATAGTACTTAGAATAACATGACGACATATACAATTTTCCTTTTCCCATTCAACATAATCAGATTCAGGTTTCGTTTGGGATAAATCAAATGCAATATTCGATACTTCTAATGCAGTGAAAACCTTTTCTTGCCATCGTCTGTAATGAACACCGTCAAACGTTTCAATTTTGGAAACATCAGGAAGAGGAGTTTGCGACACTGTTGAAACAGTAACAACTTGGTTGTTTGGCGCATACGACATTACTGGCGTAGAAGGAGTTTCAAATCCTTCCATGTTGTTAACCATTGTATAAACATAAAGTACTCTTAAGATTGTATTTCTACGGTGATAATAAATAGACGAAATGTAAACAAGAAGGAATACCAGACTATTGAGGCGTGCAGGAATGCACTATCCTTAAGAGTATTTCCGCCTTACTCAACGGCGAACGTCGGTGCAACAATAATCCACGACGGGTACCCTCCCAAGACACAACAACAAGAGGAGCGAAGCGTGCACCCGTAAATCCCTCCTCAGGCAAGAGGTCTTTGATCGTTATTCCAGCAATCACCTGAGTAGCGATAGTGGAAAAACAACGAATGGAAAGATAGTGTCTAGTATTTCTGTTGTGTGTACAAAAAACAAAGGAAGGTGTTTGGTGTATAGGAGCCCAGAGATGGATCAACGGATGCGAGTGGTTGCCAACCAAAGAGACATCAACTAGCGGTTGCCAACAGACATCTGCTATGTCAAGATATGCGACACATGTGGATAAACCCAAGTGTAGAAAATGACAAAACATTGCCGGGGCTGCGCTCGCACAAGGGGCTCCGGGAGGCCGGATTTGCACCCCCCTGCGTGCGGGATGCATCATGCGCCGACACGCCCTATTAAAGGGTTTCCGGACCAGACCGGCCCAAACCCATTTGGGCTGCCCCACCATGCATGTGCGAAGCCCATATCCTATTTTGTTCCTTAAATATTACATGGACCAGCAGCCATATAAGAATAGGAGAGAAGTCTCCAAAGAAAGAAATGTGGGACCAAAAACTTTTGCTTTGAAATACAGCAACAGCCACAACAATCCCCCACTATTTCAAAACAAAACCAGACTAAAAATCAAGTTGACCACTGGAAGAACTTAAATACATAGCATGCATAAGCTTTGGTAGAACTGAGTTCTTTGAACTAAAGCATTGAGTAGATATACGTAATCTGTAGAAGATTGGTGGAACTATGTTCTTGAACCAATTCCTCCCTTGTCAGATTAGAGATACATTACTCGCATGATATTTATAAAATCAAGTACCTTTCTTACGGTTTGGCACCTTAAGCCATGCGCCTACTGGGAAATTCATGAGTGCTCTAGAGATCTGCCCGAATCTCAACAGGAGCAGCCTCACTCCACACTCACATAGTTGGAATTTCATCAAGTATACATTGAAAATTTACACCACCATTAATGGCTATGAAATCCATTAAGAAGTATATTCAACTAAAATATTGCAAATTGTTGTTTACATCATAAGAATGAGATACATTTATTACAACACATTTTGTCATCTAGTGACTTAGTTTTTCCCATTGAACCTTCTTCCCGGCATCACCATTCATGAAGGTTGGGTTTCCATCACTTCGACTTCTGATATGGGCATAATCCCACTTTCCTTGATGTATCTCTCACTAGTCGTTGACTTAACAGCTTTGTCGGAGGATCGGCCAAGTTTAATTCTGACTTAACATAATCCATTGAGATTATGCTATCACATACAAGCTGCCTCACAATATTGTGATGTAGGCGAATATGCCTACTCTTCCCATTGTAAACTTTGTTTTTAGCTCTTTCTATGGCAGCTTGATTATCATTGTATATAAACACTGGTGGAGAAGGCTTCTCCCAAATGGGAAGATCCATTAGAACATGTCTTAGCCATTCGGCTTCAGTTCCATCCTTTTCTAAGGCAATAAACTCAGATTCCATAGTGGAACAAGCTATACATGTTTTCTTGGAAGATTTCAAAGACACAACACCTCCACCCATAGTGAAGATGTAGCCACTTGTAGATTTCAATTCATCTGAATTTGAAATCCAATTGGCATCACAAAATCCTTCTAGCACAGTTTGAGATCAACAAAAAATCAATCCATGATTAATTGTGCCTTTAAGGTATCTTGAAACCCTATGTAGAGCATCCCAATGATCCTTATTAGGATTTTGAGTATATCTACTTAATCTCCCCACTGCATATGCTAGATCTAGACGAGTACAATTCATTAAGTACATAATGCTTCCAATAACTTGTGCATACTTGACTTTTTTGAACACTATTACCTTTATTTTTCTTGAGATTGCAATTAGAATTAAAAGGTGTACTGACTGGCTTACAATCAAACATTGAAAACTTATTGAGAATTTTCTCAACATAGTGTTCTTGGGATAACATGATGCAATCATCATATTTAAGAAGTTTAATTCCTAAAATTACATATGCTTCTCCCATATCTTTCATGTCAAAGTTAGAAGCCAAGAAGCCTTTTGTACTATTTATAATATCAATATTAGTGCTAAAAATAAGCATCTCATCTACATATAGACATATAATAACACAACCTTGGTTATCAACTTTAGAATATATACATTTGTCTCCTTCATTTATATGGAATCCATATGATACAATAACCTTATCAAATTTCTCATGCCACTGTTTAGGTGCTTGTTTCAAGTCATAGAGAGATTTGATTAGTCTACATACCATATGCTATTTTCTCGGAACTACATAGCCTTCGGGTTGATCCATATAAATTTCTTAATCCAAATCTCCATTCAAGAAAGTAGTTTTAACATCCATTTGATGTATAATTAATATCTTAATAGATGCCAAAGCAATTAAAATTTTGATTAAAGAGATTCTTGTTACAGGAGCAAATGTATCAAAATAGTCAATATCCTGTTGTTGTTTATATCCTTTGGCAAACAAATGAGCTTTGTATTTATCTACAGTCCAATGTATTTTCAATTTTCTTTTAAAAATCCATTTACATCCTATGGGTTTTATACCTGGTGGAAGTTCCACTAGTTCCCATGTATGATTAGATAATATAGATTCAATCTCACTATTAGTTGCTTCCTTCCATAAAGAGGAATCAGATGAACTAATAGCATCATTATAGGATTGAGGGTCATTATCCACTATAAAGGAATATAAATCATTACCAAGATTCTTTTCCTTCCTCATCCGAGTGGATCTCCTAGGTTCTATATCATCAGATTCTAAAACATCATTAGAATTGGATGTACTTGGGATATTCTCTAAAATTTCATTTGAAGGGTTAGATAAATTTTCTAGGGGAGTTTTCATAGGAAAGATATGCTCAAAAAATTCAACATTTTTAGATTCAACAATAGTATTAGGTTCTACAACATTGTTGCTACTTCTAATAACCAAGAATCTATATGTGGCACTATTTTGAGCATAACCTATAAAAACACCATATAGAGTTCTAGATCCCAATTTTTGTTTCTTAGGCTCAGTTAGTAGGACTTTAGCTAGATACCCCCACACTTTGAGATATTTCAAATTAGGAGGATATCCTTTCCATAATTCATATGGTTTCTTATTTGTCTTCCTACTAGGGATGCGATTTTGAAGAAAACAATATGACAAAATCGCTTCCCCCGACAAGTTGTTGGGTGCTCCTGAATTGATTAAAATAGAATTCATCATCTCCTTTAGAGTTCTATTTTTACATTCAACAATACCATTTCATTGAGGCGAATATGGAGGTGTGTATTCATGTATAATACCATGATTTACACAAAATTCATTAAAAGGAGAACAATCATATTCACCACCCCTATCTGAGCGAAGACATTTTATTTTCTTATTGAGTTGATTCTCTACTTCTGTTTTATATTTAACAAACATTCCAAAGGCTTCATCATTTGAATGTAATAAATATAATTTTTTATATCGAGAGAAATCATCTACAAAAATAATATAAAAACATTTTCCACCTCTAGATAGATTTCCTTTTAAATCTCCAAGATCGGTGTGTACTAAATCTAGTAATTCAGAATTTCTATGTGAAATTTGAGGACACGATTTCTTGGTAGATTTAGTTTCAGCACATATTTGACATTTATTATTTAAATTAACAACACCATTAAAATCCTTTAGTAAACCTAAAGATTTCATGTGTTGTAAATATTTAAAATTAACATGTCCTAATCTATTGTGCCATGTATCAAAAGAATCAACGATATAAGCAGAATGACTTATTTCATTATCTGCAGAGTTTGGTACATTCAACATAAAAAGGCCATTTGAACAGTATCCCATGCCTATGTAGTCTCCAGATTTGGAGAGAATGACCTTGTTTGTTTCAAAGGACACTTTCACCCCAAACTTCACAAGTCGAGAGATGGAAATTAAATTCACACGAATATCTGGGACAAACAACACATCTTTGATCAACAGAATTTTTCCAGAAGTCATCTTGATCATGAAATTGCCCTTTCCAGTCACAGGAGAAGCAGTGGAGTTGCCCATGAAAACCCGGTGTTCCTCCTGTCCCACTTAAGTGAAAGTCACGAAGGCATGTCTATTGCCACTGATGTGGCGACGAGCCCCCGAGTCAATGATCCCATGCTGTCAATGCTAACAAATGCCACAAACACGTCCTCAGTAACAAGGTTGGTTGAAGGTTCCTTCGAATCCTGGATTGCTTCTTTCTTCCTATGCCTGCATTTAGGAGAGGTATGACTAGGTTTGCCACATACATAACAAAAAACATTATTTTTATCTATGTCTTTGTGGCCTTTGTTTTTATGATTGTTTCTTTTATCCTTTTTCTTCTTCCAACAATTTTTAGCATGATCAGAAGATTTATTATTTTGTTTAACATCAGAGTTAACAAAATTTACGGAAGAAATCAGTTCCTTATTCATATCAGATTTTTCTCTTATACGATTTTTATCTTCCACTCGGATGTGTATTATCACATCATCCAGAGACATCATCTTTCATTTATGTTTTAAATTGTTCTAATAATTCTTCCAAGAATTGGGAAGTTTTTCAATTAAACTACCAACTATAAACGATTCAGGAAGATCTATCTTTTCATTTTTCAAATCATCGAGTAAAATTTGAAAATCATGAATTTGAGTGATTATATCCTTGTCATCAGACATGCGAAATTCCAAAAAATTTGCAATTGTAAACTTCTACCTAGAAGCCTCTTCTAAAACATATTTCTTGTTGATACTTTCCCATATTTCAGAAGCAATTTTAACAGGGAAGTATGCATCAAACAGTTGATTTGAAATAGTACTTAGAATAACATGACGACATATATGATTTGCCTTTTCCCATTCAACATAATCATATTCAGGTTTCGTTTGGGATAAAGAAAATGCAACATTTGATCTTCTAATGCAGTGCAAACCTTTTTTTGCCATCGTACGTAATGAACACCGTCAAACGTTTCAATTTTGGAAACATCTGGAAGATTTGTTTGCGACACTATCGAAACAGTAACAACTTGGTTGTTTGGCGCAGACGACGTTACCGGCGTAGAAGGAGTTTCAAATCTGCCCATGTTGTTAACCATTGTAGAAACAGAAAGTACTCTTAAGATTGTATTTCTACGGTGATAATAAATAGAATAAATGTAAACAAGAAGGAATACCAGACTGTTGAGGTGTGCAGGAATGCACTGTCCTTAAGAGTATTTCCGCCTTACTCAACGACGAACGTCGGTGCAACAGTAATCCACGGTGGGTACCCTCCCAGGATACAACAACAAGAGGAGTGAAGTGTGCACCCATAAATACCTCCTCAGGTGAGAGGTCTTTGATCGTTCTTCTAGCGATCACCGGAGTAGCGGCAGTGGCAAAACAACGAACAGAAAGATAGTGTCTAGTGTTTCTGTTGTGTGTACAACAAAAAAAGGAAGACGTTTGGTTTATAGGAGCCCAAAGATGGATCAACAGATGCGAGCGGTTGCCAACCGAAGAGACATCGACTAGAGGTTGCCAACGAACATCTGCTATGTCAAGAGATGCGGCACTTGTGGATAAACCCAAGTGTAGAAAACAAAAAGACTTTGCCAGGGCCGCGCCCGGACAAGGGGCTCCGGGAGGCCTGATTTGCACCCCCCTACGCGCGGGATGCATCGTGCACCGACGCACCCGATTTAAGGGTTTCCGGACCGGACCGTCCCAAACCCATTTGGGCTGCCCCACCATGCGCGTGCGAAGCCCATATCCTATTTTCTTCCTCAAATGTTACATGGACGAGTAGCCATATAAGAATAGGAGAGAAGTCTCCAAAGCAAGCAATGTGTGACTAAAAACTTTTGCTTTGAAATATAGCAGCCGCCACAACAATCCCCCACTATTTCAAAACAAAACCAAACTAAAAATCGAGTTGACCAGTGGAAGAACTTAAATAAATAGCATGCATAAGCTTTGGTAGAACTGAGTTCTTTGAACTAAAGCATTGAGTAGATATACTTAATCTGTAGAAGATTAATGGAACTATGTTCTTGAACCAATTCCTCCCTTGTCAGATTAGAGATACATTACTCGCATGATATTAATAAAATCAAGTACCTTTCTTACAGTTTGGCACCTTAGGCCATGCGCCTACTGGGAAATTCATGAGTCCTCTAGAGATCTACCCGAATCTCAACAGGAGCGACCTCACTCCACACTCACATAGTTGGACTTTCATCAAGTATACATTGAAAATATACACCACCATTAATGGTTATGAAATCCATTAAGAAGTATATTCAACTAAAATATTGAAAATTGTTGTTTACATCATAAGAATGAGATACATTTATTACAACACATTTTATCATCCAGTGACTTAGTTTTTCCCATTGAACCTTCTTCCCGAGATCACCGTTCATGAAGGTTGGGTTTCCATCACTTCGACTTCTGATATGGGCATAATCCCATTTTCCTTGATGTATCGCTCACTAGTCGTTGACTTAATGGCTTTGTCATAGGATCGGCCAAGTTTAATTCTGACTTAACATAATCCATTGAGATTATGCTATCACATACAAGCTGCCTCACAATATTGTGACGTAGGCGAATATGCCTACTCTTCCCATTGTAAGCTTTGTTTTTAGCTCTTGTTATGGCAGCTTGATTATCACAGTGTATAAACACTGGTGGAGAAGGTTTCTCCCAAATGGTAAGATCCATTAGAACATGTCTCAGCCATTCAGCGTCAGTTCCAGCCTTTTCTAAGGCAATAAACTCAGATTCCATAGTGGAACGAGCTATACATGTTTAATTGGAAGATTTATAAGAAACAACACCTCCACCCATAGTGAAGATGTAGCCACTTGTAGATTTCAATTCATCTGAATCTGAAATCCAATTGGCATCACAAAATCCTTCTAGCACAGTTGGAGATCCACAAAAAATCAATCCATGATTAGTTGTGCCTTTAAGGTATCTTAAAACCCTATGTAGAGCATCCCAATGATCCTTATTAGGATTTTGACTATATCAACTTAATCTCCCCACTGCATATGTTAGATCTGGATGAGTACAATTCATTAAGTACATCAGGCTTCCAATAACTTGTGCATACTTGACTTGTTGAACACTATTACCTTTATTTTTCTTGATATTGCAATTAGAATTAAAAGGTGTACTGACCGACTTACAATCAAACATTGAAAACTTATTGAGAATTTTCTCAACATAGTGTTCTTGGGATAGCATGATGCAATCATCATATTTAAGAAGTTTAATTCCTAAAATTACATATGTTTCTCCCATATCTTTCATGTCAAAGTTAGAAGCCAAGAAGCCTTTTGTACTATTTATAATATCAATATTAGTGCCAAAAATAAGCATGTCATCTACATATAGACATATAATAACACAACCTTGGTTATCGACTTTAGAATATATACATTTGTCTCCTTCATTTATATGGAATCCATATGATACAATAACCTTATCAAATTTCTCATGCCAATGTTTAGGTGCTTGTTTCAAGCCATAGAGAGAATTGATTAGTCTACATACCATATGTTCTTTTCTCGGAACTACAAAACCTTCGGGTTGATCTATATAAATATCTTCATCCAAATCTCAATTCAAGAAAGTAGTTTTAACATCCATTTGATGTATAATTAATTTCTTAATAGATGCCAAAGCAATTAAAATTCTGATTGAAGAGATTCTTGTTACTGGAGCAAATGTATCAAAATAGTCAATATCCTGTTGTTGTTTATATCCTTTGGCAACCAAACGAGCTTTGTATTTATCTACAATCCCATCTATTTTCAATTTTCTTTTAAAAATCCATTTACATCCTATGGGTTTTATACCTGGTGGAAGTTCCACTAGTTCCCATGTATAATTAGATAATATAGATTCAATCTCACTATTAATTGCTTCCTTCCATAAAGAGGAATCAAATGAACTAATAGCATCATTATAGGATTGAGGGTCATTATCCACTATAAAGGAATAGAAATTATTACCAAGATTCTATTCCTTCCTCATCCTAGTGGATCTCCTAGGTTCTATATCATCAGATTCTAAAACATCATTAGAATTGGATGTACTTGGGATATTCTCTAAAATTTCATTTGAAGGATTAGATAAATTTTCTAGGGGAGTTTTCATAGGAAAGATATGCTCAAAAAATTCAGCATTTTTATATTCAACAATAGTATTAGGCGTTGTTGCTACTTCTAATAACCAAGAATCTATATGCGGTACTATTTTGAGCATAACCTATAAAAACACCATCTAGAGTTCTAGATCCCAATTTTCATTTCTTAGGATTAGTTAGTAGGACTTTAGCTAGACACACCACACTTTGAGATATTTCAAATTAGGAGGATATCCTTTCCATAATTCATAGGGTGTCTTATTTGTCTTCCTACTAGGGATGCGATTTTGAAGAAAACAAGATGACAAAATTGCTTCCCCCCACAAGTTGTTGGGTGCTCCTCAATTGATTAAAATAGAATTCATCATCTCCTTTAGAGTTCTATTTTTACGTTCAGCAATACCATTTGATTGAGGTGAATATGGAGGTGTGTATTCATGTATAATACCAAGATTTACAAAAAAATCATTAAAAGGAGAACAATCATATTCACCACCCCTATCTGAGCGAAGACGTTTTATTTTCTTATTGAGTTGATTCTCTACTTCTGTTTTATATTTAACAAACATTCCAAAGGCTTCATCCTTTGAATGTAATAAATATAATTTTGTATATCAAGAGAAATCATCTACAAAAATAATATAAAAACGTTTTCCACCTCTAGATAGATTTCCTTTTAAATCTCCAAGATTGGTGTGTACTAAATCTAGTAATTCAGAATTTCTATGTGAAATTTGAGGACACAGTTTCTTGGTAGATTTAGTTTCAACACATATTCGACATTTATTATTTAAATTAACAACACCATTAAAATCCTTTAGTAAACCTAAAGATTTCATACGTTGTAAATATTTAAAATTAACATGTCCTAATCTACTATGCCATGTATCAAAAGAATCAACGATATAAGCAGAAGGACTTATTTCATCATCAGCAGAGTTTGGTACATTCAACATAAAAAAGGCCATTTGAACAGTATCCCATGCCTATGTAGTCTCCAGATTTGGAGAGAATGACCTTGTTTGATTCAAAGGACACTTTCACCCCAAACTTCACAAGTTGAGAGACGGAATTAAATTCATATGAATATCTGGTACAAACAACACATCTTTGATCAGCAGAATTTTTCCAGAAGTCATCTTGATCATGACATTGCCCTTTCCAGTCACAGGAGAAGCAGTGGAGTTGCCCATGACAACCCGATGTTCCTCCTGTCCCACTTCAGTGAAAGTCACGAAGGCATCTCTGTTGCCACTGATGTGGCGACTAGCCCCTGAGTCAATGATCCAATCATTCTGGTGGAATGATCCCATGATGTCAATGTCGACAAATGCCACAAACACGTCCTCAATAACAAGGTTGGTTGAAGGTTCCTTTGAATCTTGGACTGCTTCTTTCTTCCTATGCCTGCATTTAGGAGAAGTATGACCAAGTTTGCCACATACATAACAAAAAACATTATTTTTATCTATGTCTTTGCGGCCTTTGTTTTTATGATTGTTTCTTTTATCCTTTTTCTTCTTCCAACAATTTTTAGCATGATCAGAAGATTTATTATTTTGTTTAACATCAGAGTTAACAAAATTCACGGAAGAAATCAGTTCCTTATTCATATCAGATTTTTCTCTTATACGATTTTTGTCTTCCACTCGGATGTGTATTATCACATCATCCAGAGACATCATCTTTCATTTATGTTTTAAATTGTTCTTATAATTCTTCCAAGAACTGGGAAGTTTTTCAATTAAACTACCAACTATAAACGATTCAGGAAGATCTATCTTTTCGTTTTTCAAACCATCGAGTAAAATTTGAAAATCATGAATTTGAGTGATTATATCCTTGTCATCAGACATGCGAAATTCTAGAAAATTTGCAACTGTAAACTTCTGCGTAGAAGCCTCTTCTAAAACATATTTCTTGTTTATACTTTCCCATATTTCAGAAGCAATTTTAATAGGGAAGTATGCATCAAACAGTTGGTTAGAAACAGTACTTAGAATAACATGACAACATATACGATTTGCCTTTTCCCATTCAACATAATCAGATTCAGGTTTCATTTGCGATAAAGCAAATGTAACATTCGATACTTCTAATGCAGTGAAAACCTTTTCTTGCCATCATCTGTAATAAACACCGTCAAACATTTCAATTTTGGAAACATCAGGAAGAGGAGTTTGTGACACTATCGAAACAGTAACAACTTGGTTGTTTGGCGCAGACGGCGTTACCGGCGTCGAAGGAGTTTCGAATCCTTCCATGTTGTTAACCATCGTAGAAATAGAAAGTACTCTTAAGATTATATTTCTACTGTGATAATAAACAGATGAAATGTAAACAAGAAGGAATACTAGACTGTTGAGGCGTGCAGGAATGCACTGTCCTTAAGAGTATTTCCGCCTTACTCAACGACGAATGTCGATGCAGCAGTAATCCACGACGGGTACACTCACAAGACACAACAACAAGAGGAGTGAAGTGTGCACCCGCAAATCCCTCCTCAGGCGAGAGGTCTTTGATTGTTCTTCCAGCGATCACCGGAGTAGCGACATCGGCAAAACAATGAACGAAAAGATAGTGTCTAGTGTTTCTGTTGTGTGTACAAAAAATAAAGGAAGGCGTTTGGTTTATAGGAGCCCAGAGATGGATCAACGGATGCGAGCGATTTCCAACCGAAGAGACATCGGCTAGCGGTTGGCAACCAACATCTGCTATGTCAAGTGATGCGTCGTGCGCTAACGCGCCTGATTAAAGGGTTTCCGGTCCGAGGTTTCCAGACCGGACCGGCCCAAACCCATTTGGGCTGCCCCACCATGTGCGTGCGAAGCCAATATCCTATTTTGTTCCGCATATATTACATGGACCAGCAGCCATATAAGAATATGAGAGAAGTCTCCAAAGCAAGCAATGTGGGACTAAAAATTTTTCTTTGAAATACAGCAGCAGCCACAACATGGTCCTCTACGACTGTTCAACTCTGGGATCTCGACTCCATACCCTAGTGTTGTGTGCTCGCCGCCACTGCGAGTCTCATCTATCTCACGCCGCCACCGCCAAGGAATGAATCATGCGAGTACTTGAAAGTACCTACTCTTCCTCTCTTGAGATTGCTACCATGTCCGAGGTACTCATCCAGTCCTGCTACATGCTTCCGTTCAATCTTCTCATTAGAACGACTCTTCTTACAGTCTTCTGAAGGAGGTCACTGCCATAAGGTTCTGCTACGGCAGAGAAAATTGGAGAAAATGCCCATGTTCGTCCCCTCTTGTGACTGTGAACTCCAAGATGATATGAAGCAATCCAGAAGCTACACTGTACTTCTAAAAGGTGGTTGATAACACCTGCAAACTGTCTCCAACACTTCCTCCATCTCATACAAAGAATCATGGAAGCTCCTTTCCTCCTTCTGTACAACTTTTGCCACCCACCTACAAAAGACAATGGAGATGCTAGAGGATGGGGTGTGTTTATGTCTCACATCCTACTGCTTTACACTTGAACTGAGTGCTTGAACTATACCTCTCAGCAATCTAGGAAAACTAACTTTTCCCCTGTCCTTGTCACCCATGATCAGGGATCGTTCTCGCATGGTTGATCAATCACTCGCCTTGCCTCAACTACATAACCACAAGGTGAGTTGATTGAGATTCGTTTGATTCTACCCACCCAAAGGGTCAAGATAGGGCCACGTAGTGACTCTCAGCTCCTCAAGTCTGGGGCACGTGACATGGAAGATATCAACAACTTTGGCTAAAACTTAGATACATTGACCTATCATCTATCAATAATGCACATGATTTCACCAATTTCAAACCTAAATTTCTCCTTCTAGGAACATAGAAATTTTATGAAACTTTGGCCATAGGTTTATTATCATCCAAGATACCTCCCATCAAACTTTGATGCCAAAACTAAGCTATTTGACAAATCAATTATGTACTTCAAAACGGCATGAACTTAGGGATCTTAGTCATGGTGTCAACACAACTAGTCATCCATATATTTTATCAAATCACTCAGAACTCTTCCAAATAATTCAAACACATGGATCCAATTATCTCATTAGGTATTCACATAATTCAAATGTTCACTCCATCACATCCTACACACCTTAAAAGAAATTTCATCCTCAAAATTAAGTCAAAATTCAGTAATTCACTTCATATACATATTAAAAGAAATTTCTTCCTCGAAATTAAGCGATTCTATTATTCTAAGGAAAAAGCCAAAAAGGGTCTTCATCGACATGTAGGGCATCACTTGAGGTGTAACATATCCAAAAACAAAAATTCCATAACTATCCATGTCTTTCTAGGATATTTTAAATGAATCTAGGATTAACTACCCCCTTTATATAAGGTTGAAATAAGGGTTTACAAACTCTGTCTATGTCATGACATATATCATATTAGGATTTGAGTCCTTCTTTTAGATAAGAATTAAGGGTTCCATCAATACATTTATCATGCTCATTAGGAGTTAACTATAATTAACCCTCTTTATCCATCTGTATCAAATCAAAATGCCATCATCATTATATCGTGTTATTTGTTACAACATATTCAAATACTCGTTAAGCACTAATATTAACACTTTTCATGTCATAATCCATATGTCATTAATATGATTTCATATGACTATCATATTTGGTTACAAACTTTGTTAGTGACTTCATCACTCGATTAACCAACTATATCACATTATCATCATTATTTAAGTATATGGTTAACCGTTTATACATTGATATCTATTAACCATTACTAGGTTTTCCATCATGTTACCTTCATGTATCACATCTTGAGATAAGATCACATTCTTGCATATATTATATCATGGTTGTGCTAAACAAACTTATACAAGTGGCTTGTTAAACATATATCAAAACTTTATCTAGTCCAAATAAGGTTATCCCAACCCTTATACTGAGGGTAGTTTCATGCTTAGTCTCTCTAAGAAGACTCATCTCCGTGATTACCTCACAAGCAAAAACTTCATCTTCCCTCTTTGGTCTAGGGTTATTAGGACTACCTCATTGGCTCTAGTGATACACTTCATAAATTTTTACCATTCTAGCACAAACCAACTAAGACATGCTACATAATTCTCTTCATTGGTTCTCTATCCATGATACATGCTTACCTAAAACTCTCTTATATATGCAACCACTAGATTCCTACAAGGAACCACCAACCCGGACTTGAGGTTTTATAGAGACCAACATAGTTACTTCCTCTAGGATCTTAGGACTCTCTCTCTCACCCAGATGGTAGGTTCTCATATTCATATTCACATGTACATATATAACCAACCTCTCTCTGTCTCTAGGGTTTGGTCCTCCCAAGGACATCTACGGTTCAACAAGACTATAGGAATCATGTATAAAGCAAATCAACTCATTCATTTAGGAGTAGTCTAGTTTAGGACATATCATATCACATATTTCTCAAATTTCTCATAACTTGGAGTTTAGGTTCTATGAACTTCTCCCTTTAGGTCTCACTCTCTCTGGATTTAACCTTAAAAATGTTCCTAACACTAGAGGTCCTCCTTTGTAAAAGATCTTGAAGATCATGTTGATTCACATCCTAGTATTAGCTTATCTTAACTTAGAAAAGCCTACATACTTGAATCATAAAAAATTATCTCAAATACTCAAACTAAAAATAGGTCCTCAAATACAAACATATGTCATTGTAGATCATCTTATATCATATATATAAGGATTAAATCTTATCATCTAAACAAACTTCATCTATTCCAACTATTACATATTCTAACAAGGCTCTAGAAATCTAATCCAGAACTACTCTCTCTTCTAGACTGATGTCATTCACTTTCACTTAGGTTGAACGACCACCTCTGTTATGACCCACATTTCATTTTACCAGTAAGTACCTTGGTTAGTGCATAATTGAACTAGTTATGTTGAGATGAGTACTTGCTTTTGTTAATAGTGTTTTGAGCTTTGAGCTAGTGTTAATGTATCATTAGCTTGTTTTCTTGTCCTGAGGTTGAGGACAAGTTTGTGCTTAATCCGTTGCCGAAGAAATCATGCAAAACCGACCTACGAGTAAAAAGATATAAGCTTTTTAGTGTGTAGGGACCTATGTGTAATTCCGGAAAGTTTTTGGGCATTTTACATCCGCCCCCCTGGGCGCCCTTCCTTATCCTTTCCTTCAGTTTTTCCTTTTTAACTCTATTAACCGACTTTGGAATGAACGATAGTTCATTTCCTTCGGTTGCCGCTTGGGAAAAACAGAGAAGGAGAAAGGGAGAGAGAGCAAGCTAGAGGAGAAGCTAGGCAACCAAGCTCCTTCCTTCTCCGTTCTTCTTCGATTTCTTCATCTTCTCCAGCCAAACCAACCGGTTGCATCATCTTCTTCTTCTTCACCTTCTTCTTCCTCCTGCAGCCATGAAGAAGACGACCATGCAGATGGTCTAGGGAGCGAACGGTGCTTTCCCCTCCATTCTTTCTTCTTGCCAACTGCTTGCTAGGTCAATCCGAAGCTATAGGAGTGATTCGGGTAAGAATCGTCCACCGAATCGACCACAATCTTCTCTTTTATTTCTGCAATTTCCGCCTCTGCGCAGGTTGCACGGCGTGCAAAATCTGTTTGCACGGCGTGCAACGTTACATATAGCTGATATAGGAGAATTCCGTTTCTGCGCAGGTGCACGGCGTGCAAAGTTACAGGAAGCGGAACGAGTTTCTGCCCAGGTGCACGGCGTGCAAAGTCAGTTTGCACGGCGTGCAAAGTGGCAGAAAAGTAGAACAGAAGTGCACTGAAGGTGCACGGCGTGCAGTCTAGGTGCACGGCATGCACGCTGCTGTAAAGGGCAGATTTAGGCGTGTTTGTGGACGTTTTTCGGTGTATACGAACACACCGAAGTGGGTGAGTAGTAGTTCATTTAGAAATCATTATTTAACTCATTTAAAATGCTTATTTGCTTCAGTATCAGTTGATATGACTCCTGAACAGTGTAACATGTACTTTAGTATGATAAGTTCATTGGAACTTGAATTGCGTGATGTAAATGATGAAAAAGAGGAAATTCTATGTCTTACAGTTGCTATATGATATTTCTGTTTATCGGTTAATTAATTAATAGACCTAAGTGCCCTAACACCGTAGAACCCCTAAAGGAAGGTCTGTTACTTAGGGGTGAAACTCGTGTCCAACATCAACCGGTTGAGTAATTCTGGTGGCACGAGGATAGAAAGAAAGGCAGTGTCTAACAATAATCGTGCGTGTGTCACGATGGCACTGGGGAAAACAAAAAGAAAACTTGGTTATCTAACACCATTCGTGCGTGTGTCACGAAGGTAACCCTGTGAGACCCTCCGCCGGTGTACTCAGGTTAAAGGAGGAGTCTGGAGCACACATGGTTGTGCATTGAGGCCGTAGAGCTTATGTTTCTGGCCGGAGAGCCAGGGGTCCTGTAGCAGAGCAGGGCTGGCGTCAGACTTAGCACTTCCCGGGTGTGTCGCTAAGTCTTGTACGGTGGGACCGTAGCATGGACTTGTTGCGGATCTTTATATGCAGAGTACACTGCATATGATTAGGGCATAATAATAAAATGAATAAATAATCAAGTAGATTCACAGTAAATTTATCTAACTGTTTATTTACCTGAAATACCTGTTAATGCTTAGAAGTGTGGTTATTTTCTGTATATTTGCTATGCTAATAGAACTGCCCTGCTTGAACTGTATATTTGTTTATTTCAGTTTATAAACCTGACGAGTTGTTTAGTGATAGCTAAGTGAAATGTTATTCACTGAGCGAGTAGGCTCATACCTCTACTCAAAACATTTTCAGGTCAACATCAGCATCAGGAATCGGAAGGATCGTTTCATCCTAACGCCTAGTCTATAGAAGGTTTGTAGTTAGTCTAGTTAGAGGTCTCTTAGTCCATTCCCCTCGATCCTCAGGACAAGGTGTGAGTGAGAGAGAATGTGTACAAAGATGTAAATTATCTGTTATGTTTACTTTATGTTGAACAATGTAATTTGCTGTAGACTTTGTTTATATCTCCTGTCAGTTTAAATAGAAATGCTTCTACAGTTTATTTTGTTTAGTTTACGGCCTAAATCAGGTTATCTTTTTAATGTCTTTAAGAAGTTTTAAAAAGTGATGGATGGTTTGGCTTGTGCGTAAATTTCTTTGTCGCACCTTAATCTCGTGGTCTGTGGTTAGTGTGAGATTGGGGCGTGACAACTTTTGGTATCAGAGCGTAGGTTTGAGTACTTAGTTACTCAAGGTCAGGGGACGATAAGAGACCAATAGGATTAAGGTTTAGGTGCCTTTCTTCTATCTGTAGTTTTCTAACAGGAAATATTCTGTTATATCATTGCAGATGACAGGAAGAGGCTTTGATCGTGATGATCAGGCCGAGAGCCATGTTGGCCCTGATCCTTTGTATTTGGGTCCAGGTGGTGGTGACCACGTGGATGAAGCATCCAGGATGTACAAGATGTTTCTGGAAACCAAAGAGAGGTACAAGGCTGATAGGCGAGCTTCTACTTCTACCAGCAGTAAGGATCTGATGCGATCTTATGAGCTTGTAAAGAAGCTTGGTGGCACCGAGTTTAGTGGCACTACAGATCCAGCAGAGGCTGATGAATGGTTTAGACAGATAGAGAAGGTCTTTCGTCTGATGGAGCTTCCAGAAGATAAGAAGATCAATCATGCGGTCTACCTTTTGACAGGTGATGCAGAGTTGTGGTGGCGTGGTGTGGAAGAAAAGAGGGGAGGTACAGAGCTTTCCTGGCAGGATTTCTCTGAGGAGTTTCATCTCAAATTCTATCCACCCACTTTTCTTAATGAGAAAATCAGGCAGTTGCAGAATATTAAGCAGGGGAACATGACAGTTACTGAGTATGAAGCGCTTTTCACACGGTTAGCTAATTTCTGTCCACAGCTTGTTCCCGATAACATAGAGAGATGTAGAAGGTTTCAGGAAGGGCTAAGGCCAGAGATTCAGCATACAGTTTCTGCTACTAGTAGGAGGAACAGAGAGAACTTTGGTGAGTTTGTCGAAGCTGCTAGACAGGTTGAAGAATCTGTGAATGCTGGCAAGGTGCCTGAGTCTAAGAAGAGATCTGCAGACTTCAGTAGAGGGCAATCCAGTAGTGGATACAAAGGTGGAGGTAGAGGTTTCTTTTCTAAACTTGGGCGTGGTTTTGGTTGTTTCGGCAGGCAGAGATCTGAGGATGTCACTACTTCTAGAGGCAGAGGAGGATACAACCCAGGAAGATGGGGCAGTGCCGATAGTGGACAGTCTTCTGGGTCGTCAATGTCAGTGACAGGTCCTCAGAGGCAAGAGATACCGCCATGTGACAAATGCGGAAGGCCACATACTGGTCAGTGTTGGGGTGCAAATCCTCGAGGTTGTTTTATCTGTGGACAAGTAGGACATTTCAAAAAGGAATGTCCTCAGCTTCGACAAGCAGCATCGCAAGCTTTCCAACCTCAATACCATGATGTTCCAAGTTCTTCTGTGGCTTCTGGATCTAGAGGTGGTGGAGTGTCTAGTGGCAGGAATGGTCAGAGAGGACAGCGTGGCAGAGGGAGAACTTCAACACGTTTCTTTTCTTTGACACCTCAGGAAGGTATAATTTCTTCACAAGTTGTTACAGGAGAGATGCTTTTGTTTAATAGTATACCAGTCTCAGTTTTGATAGATCCGGGTGCTACTCATTCTTTTATACAACACTCCTTAGTCAGTAAACTTAATCTGTTAACTCAAGAGTTGGTAGATGAGTTAGTGTTGAGGGTTCCACTAGGTGGACCAACAGTTTTATCTGAGTCTTGTCCCGGATGCTTGTTATCTTTTGGAGGTTACACCTTTGCTGCTAATATCATACCCTTGGATGTAAATACTTTTCAAGTCATCTTGGGTATGGATTGTCTTGAAACATATTGAGTGCAACTCGATTGTTGGAAGAAGGAAGCTACCTTTCAACTAGGAGAATTTTCTTGTGTCTTTACTGGAGACAGGAAAGTTCTACCTACGTGCATAATATCAGCTGCTGTAGCTGATAAGATGTTACATAAAGGATGTGAAGCATTCCTTGCTCATGTGGTTGACACCAGAGCAGAGAAGAGAACCGCCAGTGTATATGATGTGCCCGTGGTTTGTGAGTTTTCTCATGTTTTTCCAAAAGATTTGCCAGGCCTACCTCCTGTCAGAGACTTGGATTTTGAAATTCAGATATATCCAGGTAGTCATCCAGTAGCACTGCCAGCCTACAGAATGGCACCTGCAGAGTTGAAAGAACTCAAGGTGCAGTTGCAGGAATTGCTAGATAAGGGTTTCATTAGACCCAGTTCTTCACCGTGGGGTGCTCCAGTCCTGTTTGTTAAGAAGAAGTATGGTACCATGCGTCTCTGTATAGATTACAGGCAACTGAACAAGATCACTATTAAGAATAAGTATCCTTTGCCGAGAATAGATGATCTGTTTGATCAGTTGCGTGGAGCGACGATCTTTTCTAAAATTGATTTGAGATCTGGATATCATCAGCTTAGGATAAAGGCTTCAGATATTCCCAAAACAGCTTTCAGAACCAGGTATGGGCATTATGAGTTTTTGGTCATGTCGTTTGGACTGACCAATGCCCCATCAGCCTTTATGGATATGATGAACCGAATTTTCAAACCGTTCCTAGATCAGTTTATTGTAGTCTTTATAGATGATATTCTGATCTATTCCAGAGACGATGAACAGCACGAGCAACACCTGAGAGTAGTGTTGCAGTTGTTGAGACAACACCAGTTGTTTGCTAAATTTAGCAAATGTGAGTTCTGGTTGGCCGATGTAGCATTTCTTGGACATGTTATCTCGAGAGGTGGAGTTAGTGTTGACCCTAAGAAGGTTGATTCGGTACTTCAGTGGGAACAGCCTAAGACTCCTACTGAGATCAGAAGTTTCTTGGGTTTAGCAGGCTATTACAGAAGGTTCATACAGAACTTCAGTGTGTTAGCATCACCTTTGACACGCTTGACGAGGAAGGATGTACCGTTTGTTTGGTCTGATAATTGTGAGAGAAATTTTCAGATTTTGAAGAAAAGGTTGACTTCAGCACCAGTGTTGGTTTTGCCAGAAGCAGAAAAGGGTTATACAGTGTTCTGCGATGCTTCCAGGAGAGGCTTGGGCTGTGTACTGATGCAAGAAGGCAAAGTTGTGGCTTACGCATCTAGACAGCTTAAGAAGAATGAAGAGAATTACCCGGTCCATGATTTGGAATTAACTGCTATAGTTCATGCTCTTAAGACATGGCGTCACTACCTGTATGGTGAGACATGTCAGGTGTTTACAGACCATAAGAGCCTGAAATATATCTTCACTCAGAGAGACTTGAATTTGAGACAGTGCAGATGGCTTGAGCTGATTAAAGACTATGATGTGACAATCGATTACCATCCAGGTAAGGCAAATGTTGTAGCTGATGCCTTGAGTAGAAAGTCAAGTTCAACGGCCAATGCATTTTCTATGGCATGTTTCAAGAGAGACTTGCTTGCAGATATGCGAAGGTTGAACTTGGACTTGGATGTGACTGGACAAAGTGGGTTGATTGCTCAGATGCAAGTCAGACCTACTTTTTATAATCAGATTAAGGAATTACAGCAGAGTGATGATGAGTTGTGGCAAATCATGCAGGAAATGTCAGAAGGTAAGAGAACAGAGTTCAGGTTTTCTGATGAAGGCATGTTGTATCTTCATGATAGGTTGTGTACCTGGAAACAGTGAGTTGAAAGAGCAGATTCTTGAGGAAGCGCATACTTCTATGTATGCTATGCATCCAGGTAACACAAAGATGTACAGGAATCTCAAAGAGCTGTATTGGTGGTCTGGTATTAAAAAGGATGTGGCTGAATACGTGGCTAGGTGCGGGGTGTGTCAGCAGGTTAAGGCTGAGCATCAGAAACCTGCTGGTACTTTGCAGTTGCTTCCTATACCAGAATGGAAATGGGAACACATCACGATGGACTTTGTGGTAGGATTACCCAGGATGCCTAAGGGTTCGGACTCGATATGGGTGATTGTGGATAGACTAACTAAGTCTGCTCACTTTCTTCCTGTCAAGTCAACCTTTGACGTTTCAAAGTTGGCTAAAGTTTATGTGGATGAAGTAGTCAAGTTGCATGGGATTCCAGTTTCCATTATTTCTGACAGAGATCCAAAGTTTACATCTAGATTCTGGAATCAGTTACATCATGCGTTGGGCACAAGGCTGAAGTTCAGTACAGAGTTTCACCCGCAGACAGATGGTCAATCTGAGAGGACCATTCAGACCCTTGAAGACATGTTGAGAGCATGCGTGCTACAGTTCAGAGGTAACTGGGAAGAACACTTAAGCCTGATGGAGTTTGCATATAACAACAGCTACCATTCTAGTCTTGGAATGGCCCCATATGAAGCTCTATATGGCAGGAAGTGTAGATCACCAGTTTGTTGGTACGAAGTTGGTGAGAAAGAAATTCTTGGTCCTGAATTAGTTGATATAACTACAGAGAAGATATCCGTGATCAGGGAGCAGTTGAAAGCTGCTCAGGACAGGCAGAAAAGTTATGCAGAGAAACGACGTCGACCTCTTGAGTTTGAGGTTGGTGATGAGGTGTATCTGAAAGTTTCACCGTGGAAAGGAGTTCTAAGGTTTGGCAAAAGGGGTAAGTTGACCCCTAGGTATATGGGTCCATATCCTATTGTTGAGAGAATTGGACCTGTAGCTTACAGGTTAGATTTGCCGTCTGAGTTGGCAAATCTTCATGATGTCTTCCATGTGTCTATGCTGAAGAAGTGTCACCCCGGTACAGAGAAAATATTAGATCCAGATCTGGCACAGCTTAGGACAGATGTGTCCTATGTGGAAGGACCAGTACAAATAGTTGATCACCGAATCAAGAAGCTTAAGAACCGTGAGTTATCTTTAGTAAAGGTTTTGTGGAGGAATCACAATATAGAGGAAGCTACGTGGGAGCTTGAATCAGAAATGCATAACAAGTTTCCTTTTCTCTTTTAGGAATTTCGGGACGAAATTCTTATAAGGGAGGGAGATTGTTATGACCCACATTTCGTTTTACCAGTAAGTACCTTGGTTAGTGCATAATTGAACTAGTTATGTTGAGATGAGTACTTGCTTTTGTTAATAGTGTTTTGAGCTTTGAGCTAGTGTTAATGTATCATTAGCTTGTTTTCTTGTCCTGAGGTTGAGGACAAGTTTGTGCTTAATCCGTTGCCGAAGAAATCATGCGAAACCGACCTACGAGTAAAAAGATATAAGCTTTTTAGTGTGTAGGGACCTATGTGTAATTCTGGAAAGTTTTTGGGCATTTTACATCCGGCCCCCTGGGCGCCCTTCCTTATCCTTTCCTTCAGTTTTTCCTTTTTAACTCTATTAACCGACTTTGGAATGAACGATAGTTCATTTCCTTCGGTTGCCGCTTGGGAAAAACAGAGAAGGAGAAAGGGAGAGAGAGCAAGCTAGAGGAGAAGCTAGGCAACCAAGCTCCTTCCTTCTCCATTCTTCTTCAATTTCTTCATCTTCTCCAGCCAAACCAACCGGCTGCATCATCTTCTTCTTCACCTTCTTCTTCCTCCTGCAGCCATGAAGAAGACGACCATGGAGATGGTCTAGGGAGCGAACGGTGCTTTCCCCTCCGTTCTTTCTTCTTGCCAACTGCTTGCTAGGTCAATCCAAAGCTATAGGAGTGATTCGGGTAAGAATTGTCCACCGAATCGACCCCAATCTTCTCTTTTATTTCTGCAATTTCCGCCTCTGCGCAGGTTGCACGGCGTGCAAAATCTGTTTGCACGGCGTGCAACGTTACAGATAGCTGATATAGGGGAATTCCGTTTCTGCGCAGGTGTACGGCGTGCAAAGTCAGTTTGCACGGCGTGCAAAGTTACAAGAAGCGGAACGAGTTTCTGCCCAGGTGTACGGTGTGCAAAGTCAGTTTGCACGGCGTGCAAAGTGGCAGAAAAGTAGAACAGAAGTGCACTGAAGGTGCACGGCATGCAGTCTAGGTGCACGGCGTGCACGCTGCTGTAAAGGGCAGATTTAGGCGTGTTTGTGGACATTTTTTGGTGTATACGAACACACCGAAGTGGGTGAGTAGTAGTTCATTTAGAAATCATTATTTAACTCATTTTAAATGCTTATTTGCTTCAGTATCAGTTGATATGACTCCTGAACAGTGTAACATGTACTTTAGTATGATAAGTTCATTGGAACTTGAATTGCGTGATGTAAATGATGAAAAAGAGGAAATTCTATGTCTTACAGTTGCTATATGATATTTCTATTTATCGGTTAATTAATTAATAGACCTAAGTGCCCTAACACCGTAGAACCCCTAAAGGAAGGTCTGTTACTTAGGGGTGAAACTCGTGTCCAACATCAACCGGTTGAGTAATTCTGGTGGCACGAGGATAGAAAGAAAGGCAGTGTCTAACAATAATCGTGCGTGTGTCACGATGGCACTGGGGAAAACAAAAAGAAAACTTGGTTATCTAACACCATTCGTGCGTGTGTCACGAAGGTAACCCTGTGAGACCCTCCGCCGGTGTACTCAGGTTAAAGGAGGAGTCTGGAGCACACATGGTTGTGCATTGAGGCCGTAGAGCCTATGTTTCTGGCCGGAGAGCCAGGGGTCCTGTAGCAGAGCAGGGCTGGCGTCAGACTTAGCACTTCCCGGGTGTGTCGCTAAGTCTTGTACGGTGGGACCGTAGCATGGACTTGTTGCGGATCTTTATATGCAGAGTACACTGCATATGATTAGGGCATAATAATAAAATGAATAAATAATCAAGTAGATTCACAGTAAATTTATCTAACTGTTTATTTACCTGAAATACCTGTTAATGCTTAGAAGTGTGGTTATTTTCTGTATATTTGCTATGCTAATAGAACTGCCCTGCTTGAACTGTATATTTGTTTATTTCAGTTTATAAACCTGACGAGTTGTTTAGTGATAGCTAAGTGAAATGTTATTCACTGAGCGAGTAGGCTCATACCTCTACTCAAAACATTTTCAGGTCAGCATCAGCATCAGGAATCGGAAGGATCGTTTCATCCTAACGCCTAGTCTATAGAAGGTTTGTAGTTAGTCTAGTTAGAGGTCTCTTAGTCCATTCCCCTCGATCCTCGGGACAAGATGTGAGTGAGAGAGAGAATGTGTACAAAGATGTAAATTATCTGTTATGTTTACTTTATGTTGAACAATGTAATTTGCTGTAGACTTTGTTTATATCTCCTGTCAGTTTAAGTAGAAATGCTTCTGCAGTTTATTTTGTTTAGTTTACGGCCTAAATCAGGTTATCTTTTTAATGTCTTTAAGAAGTTTTAAAAAGTGATGGATGGTTTGGCTTGTGCGTAAATTTCTTTGTCGCACCTTAATCTCGTGGTCTGTGGTTAGTGTGAGATTGGGGCGCGACAACCTCCTACTCATACATGTATGGGGACACATTTTTTTTAATACTTACATGTATAATAAAATATTATATAGTTTTTCTCCAATAAAACACACGTTAGAGAAAACTATCCAGGTTCGATCTGATTGGAATAAAAAACCAAATCCACAAAATGGGTGTCACACACATAGTAGACACTCTAGTGCCATGTCACCTTCTGAAAAGTGTGATAATAAAGTGTATACTAGTATAGCTACACCAGACAATGAGCTCTATATGTGTAGGATTTCTCTTCCCTTGATACACATCATTTCCAAATAATATAATGTCCCATACCGCCACATCATAAGGAAATGATGTCATCTTAGGACTTGCTATAAAACAAGGACTAATCTAGGCCTAGTTCTCAAACATCTAGGTGCTAATGTAGAGGCTAGGTCATATGTACTCACTATAAGATGACTAATCTAACCCTAAAGATTATTAAGTTTAAGATTTTCTTTAGTTTTATGTTGTATAATGGGAAAATGTCAGGCTTTGGTATCATACATGATATGATACCACCTGGGACGTCCCAAATTTTCTAAAACTTATTCTAATGTGTGTATCCAAATTGAAACCTCACCTCAATGAGACTACAATTTAAACAACTCATGCTAGGATAAGAAGAAGAAAACTAGAGAAGTCAGAAGGAAACAATAGTAGCACATGCACATGAACAAGAACAAAACCATACAACACATGTTCACCATTCAACATATAATTACAAGATGACTTATTACAAATTGATATTACACATTGAAAGGTAAACTTCTACATATGCACATACCACATTCTAAAACATGATTTTAAGGCAATAGGTCCACCTGTACATCATCTCACCACACAACTCACAACTATACATGTCCTTCAAAAGTAGAAGCCCGCATCACCTAAATAAGAGATTACATGTGGTACACGTCAACAAAATATTCAAGAATATTATACTAAGTTTGACTATGTGTCTTTTATATACCTCTCATTACTAAGACCTGGAAATAATATAAAACTAATAGTTGGCGGTAACAAAAGAAATATAACAAGAAGAATACTTGAACAAATTTTTTTATTAACAAAAGATAAGACATATTTTAAGCTCATTTTCCATTATATATCCATGCATTGACTGTCAAAGTTTTTGATGCATTCTTTTGGCTCTTAGGGAGCTTAAGATGAAGGCCTTTATGATTGACTACCAAAGAGTTAGATCATATGAATGTGACTGACTACCAAAGAGTTAAGTCTCTTCCAAGCATTGTACTACCAAAGAGTTTAGTGCTATCATATAATGGAACAAATATATTATGTTTGATATGTTCATATCCATAAGTATGGAAAAGCAAGGAAGATATCATACAAGACCAATCATTTCATCCAATATCATATTCCAAGTATCTTACGACACATATAGTACAAGCATAGTGTATAATAATCCAAGTAAGAGGAAAATTGTACCTTCCAAAGAGATAACCTAAGCCACATATTCCTCATATCTACTATATCCTTGTCAAACCTGATTAAGACAAGATTACATAAATCATCAAAAAATTCTCATCATCTTTTCCCTAGTCATGTTCATCTAAGAGTTTGACTTAGATTATTAAAATATCTCATTATTACTTTCTTATCTTCTTGGAATTAGGTTACCAGTATTATTCCCCAATAATGTGATGGACCAGTATAGATCATATGTACATTATGTTTCATATAAAAAGTTTCTAATATTAACCCAAGATTACATGCAATAATCCAATTAGGGATCACACAATATGTAATGAGCCATTATCATATAATCATGAATTTTGTATTTCATCATGATCTCATAATTTGATATAAGGTACCATATACTGTTATTAACGTATTTTGCAAACTCCATCATTTATTGACCATATATCTATTTGTTGCAATTTATCTAGAGTTATTAGCTTTAATTAGATATATGGATCAATAGAAATGATTTCATGCATCATAATTATAATATATGGCATCATATGGATTATATTTCATATTTTAGAGTTACTAACACACTATCATAATTTTAGTCCACTATTTGGTATTTATTACTCATGAAACAAACATAATATGTATTATTTGATATCACTAAGATTAAGATATGAAAAGATTAATATTATGATCCCTTATTGTTCTACTCTTTTTTTTGGAATTTTGGTATCTTATTTGTATTTTTTTCACTTACAAGCTAATTTCTACAAATTATCTAAGAATTGGGTATTTACTGAATTATTTACCTTTGTGGCCCAATCACACATTGCCACATATCCATCAAGGGCTGTGAATCCTTTGCTTGAGTTGGATGGTTCACATCTTAGCAACCCAATTCAGGGCTTGGTCTAGCGGACTCCCCGCTTGTGATCTCTATCGCGCATTGCGTTCTCAACTCCTATACTCCGTTCTAAAGTGCCATCGAATGGTTGTGGGATGCTCCAGCGAGCAAAAAATCCCAATAGATGAAAACCTCCTCATCAACTTCCTATGCCTCCTTTGGATCCGAGTTGACTAACTGGTCCTCTATGACTATTTATTCTGGGATCTCAACTAGATGTCTTGGTGTTGTGTGCTCGCCACCACTGTGAGTCTCATCTATCTCACGCCACCACCGCTGTCGTCGCTTCCACCGAGGAACGACTCATACAAGCACTTGATAGTACCTACTTTGTAATGCCTAGGCCGTCTGCCCAAGACTCTAGTAGAGTTTTAGGAATGATGACTGGCCCCACAGACTACCACTAGCCTTAATTGCATGCTTTTTCCTCACTCACGCGCAAGTCAGGATCAACTTCTCGACTGGCCACCCATCCTAGTACTACTCCAAGTTGAGCACACTTAACTATGGAGTTCTTTAGTGATGGGCTCTCGAAAAAGGAGGTGCACCTTGGTGATATGGGTAGTCAAATCATTCTTTTTAAGATCATTATATCCAAGGTCTCAAATCCTAGGATGTTACAATCTCCCCCACTTAGACACTTGACGTCCTCATCAATGCTCAACTAGACAACCTCATAATGTCTTCCCCATTTTAGTGCAGACCCAGAATGGCCCATGGACACCCAACTCCCATCCACGGCTACCAACGCAAGGCGGCTCCATCTCGTCTCAATGGTATCCCTTTCCAACTTGCCTGGACCACACGACTTAAGACTGGAATGCCACATGTCCATGTGGGCCCCACATACTGGAGGGGAATTGACTCTGATACCTTTTAGTAATGCCGTCCCTAAGTACACACATGCGCATTATAGAAGCAACATAGAGTTATCCATAACTCGTGTACTCAAGTGGGCATTACATAAAACTGGCATTCATAACAAAAATATAATCAATCACACAAATTGAAAATAAGAAACATTCTCATAATCGTTCTTACAAAAGGAACATAAATGTTATTACATGAGAAAACTCATTTAATTTCTTGAGCCTCTACTCTAAAGTTCTAAACATTTAAAACATGTAGCTGAGTCTAAAAACCTGAGGATCATCTTATAGCTGGCACTCCACCAGATTTGATCATACTCTATCTTTGTGCTCCAAGCCTCTAGATGCTACTTCTATTCCTTCTCCTTACCTACAAACATCTCATCCCCAGCCATGCATTAGGAAAATGGTTTTTAGCATAAGTGGCATGAGTATTCTAACATATACATTACTTGATGAAATAAGATACTGCAAATATTCTTAAACATTATATACTGAGAATTAACACTAAAAACTTTACAAAATATAAAGCATAAATATCTCTTCTTACTTTAACTTAGTTATTATCTTTTTAATTATCTTTCTCTGGAGACCTGTACTTTGGTACCTGGGTCTCATGACCTACACTAAGGTACCTAAATCACATAACTTGCACTCTAGGCTGGATTATGTCTCTAAATCGACATGTACTCTGATGTCTGGGACACATAACTTGCACAAAGGGCCTGACTCATGACTCTCTTATCTTTATCTCTTTCATTATACTTATAAATGTACATTCTCTGAACTAAGACATCTTTTATTTATAACTTTTATCTGACTCTGGCCACCATTATACAATAAATCCTCCTCTGTTGACACCAAAGTGTCCTCCATTGTGCAACACACCCTCAGTTGGCACAACATGCCCTCTATTGACACCGAAGTGTCCTCTATGGTGCAACACACCCTCTGTTGGCACAACATGCCTTCTTTTGACACCAAAGTGTCATCTATGGTGCAACACACCCTCTGTTGGCACAATGTTCCCTCTGAAATGGAGTAAACACTCCTTTGAATTGGTAACATATGCCTCTGAATCGTCCCAGGACTCTTTGAATGAGGACTTATCATATAATGTATTATGTGAAGGTGTAATTTTCTATCTCTATTCTTAATTTCTTATCTCAAACTCTTACATCTGTTAGCTTTGAATTTTCTCTATTATCTTTGTATATTATGTCATCTAACTCTGGATCTAACATATGATAATCTTATTATTTGATAAATCTTAATCTAAAGCTCTATTTTAACATCAGGACTAATAATTCTAATCATCTTTTTGACATATGAGTTAAAAGCTTAAGAAAATAATCTGGTCTAACTATATAAATACCAAGCATATGAAAATAACTTAGGTACCAAATATCCCAAATAAGATTTCTAACAAAATAACTCTGTCTATTTAAAGTCTCATAAATATGATCTCAACATGAACCCTAATGCATTCATGTGAGCCTAAATCTTAAATCTTAAAAGTTGAATCTGATAAAATATTATCTTCCGAACTTAATCACAAATTAATGCATTCTACTCTTATGTTTTTTTTATCATTAAGCGTGCTACTCCTTCCATTAAGAAAACAAAATAATGTACAAGTGGGAGTGAGATAGGGAAATCTCACAAAAGGAAAAAAACCTATCTATACAGGTTTTTGCTATCACTTATTATTCTATTCCACACTGCATTTGTAGTGAAGGAAATAGTTTCAAAGATGGTTTGATTTTGACTGAACCAAATATAATAAAGAATAGCCTTTGTCAGTATCTTTTCGTAGTCCCCTTTGATCTTTAACACATCTTCATTGCAGTAAGGAACAAGGGGGAGGGATCCACTGGCTCTCTCCCATAGTTCTCTTGAGAACTTGCAGTGCCAAAATAAATGGGAGTCATTCTCTTCATGTTCACAACATAGAGAGCATTTTGAGGCCAGCTGGATGCCTCTCTTCTTCAAGAAATCTTTAGTAACCAGCTTCCTTCTCATCAGGCACCAGCAGTGAAGTTTGTATCTTTGAGGTGCCTTTGACTTCCACGTCCTCCTCCACCATGGAATTTCATCATTGCGATCCCTACATGCATTCCAGGCTTCTTTTAGAGAGAAGGGGATAACATTCTTGAAATAGAACATGTCCTCTTCATCACTGATTTCGATCTCTACACAGATATCAGCAAGAACTCTGCAACCTCTGCCCTAGGGTATCCTCCACGCTCCATTATGGATAATGCCACTGAGTTGTTCTTTTTTGGTTAAGCCGTTTCTCATGGACAAACTTGGTTCATCAAGGTCAAAAAGAAACTTGCCATTGACCCATGGACCCAACCAGAGGGATATGCTTTCTCCTTTGCCTATTCTGACTCTGACCAGCGACAAGAATTGGTCGTTGAATTTTAACACTGACCTCCACATCCAACTGTGGTATTGTTGGGGTTGGCAGGTCCATATTGATTCATTCTTGATATATTTGGAGTGGATCCATATGATCCAGGCAGTATTCTTTTAGTTTGCTATGTTCCATAGGTTCTTTATCATACCCGCCTTTGCCCAATCTTCCACTTTCCGAATGCCAAGGCCTCCTTCCAGTTTAGGCTTGCAAATATCATCCCACTTAACAGTGTGAAAATGTTTAGTGTCTTCAGAGTCATTCCAGAGGAAAATTCTGTAGAGTCTCTCGATTTCATCCATGGTGCTTCTAGGTAGAGGAAATAGTCCTGTCCAAAACAGTTGGTATGATGATAACGTAGATATTATCAATTCTAACTGCCCTACCATGGATAGTAGTCTCGACTTCTAAGAATCCAACTTTGCTTTGATCTTGTCTATGAGTGGATAAAATAATTTTTTTGTGAGCTTCCCAGAGAACAAAGGAAGTCTGAGACATCTCACTGGAAAATTTATTCTATCAATGTCCATTCTACTTTTATGTCTTATTGTGTACTTAATTTTTAGATCTTAATTGTCTAAGGAATCTAAACACTTAGTTCTTAGATATTAATCTATCTAGGAAATCTTAATAGAATATTTTTATTTGAAATCCTAATACAATTTTATTCAATATCATAAAGTATGATTATATTTCTTTCATATCTTATCTTCTAGTCTTATTCATTAATATAAAATATTTCTGAGAAATCTTATAGGAATATGAACTTTTAATTTTTGTCATGAACATGGTTCATGAATCACAATTATTCTAAGAAATCATAATAACATATCTCTACTTGAGATATAGGGTATATGTGAGAACACCATTCAAAGGTGTGGAAACTTTTTTTTTGGAAAAATTAGGGCCTATTTATTCATCACGTGCCCTAAAACAGGTGGACAGTAAATCAATTTCCTCTTGGACATTACAGTTCTGCCAGCATGGCTGCTGGGATGTCGAAAAGGCATGCCTAGAGCGAAGAACATTCTTAGCTAAGCCGTCGGAAATAGCATTTAGGTTTCTAGGGACATAGTAGAGCAAGTTACTATCACTGCGTCGGAGTGTATGATATCGGTTGAGAAGAGGTTTCAGCCTGCCATTTCTCTTCGTCTTACCGGTTAAATAGGCGATTGCCTGCTTGGAATCAGATAGAATGAGATAGCTTCCGAGGTTCATCTTTTGGCATTTAGTCACTCCATGGACGATCACAAGTATCTCAGCCTCCAAGCTTGAACAGGTCACCGTAGGGAGACATGTGAAGAAGGTATCCTATCTTATATTGCCACGGATGAAGAGCCCCATGCCAATGTGGCCATTTTGAATCCGATAAGCGGCATCCACCATCACAATTTGTTGGTGATGGGGGAAAGTAATGCTTTGAGATCTTCTGGGTGGCTGAGAGCTAATCCAAGCTTTATGGATGGATTGGCAGCGTTCAGTGATGAACTTGACACGGCTAGCAAGCGGGGTGGCATGATGCTCATGGACAAACTTATTACGTAGACTCTAGTTGTACCAATAGGTTACTGCACATAGGCTCACCCTGTGGTTGTCCCCCTTGGTCGACTGAATGCAGAAAGTGATCCAGTCGTTCTCACTGAGGTCAAAGTGTGAGTTGTCTGCGATTAGTTCTTTCCATGTTTTCTTAGCTTCCGGGCAGTCACGTAGAGCATGGAGAAGTGTTTCAGCAGCATTATCACAGATAGGGCATAGTGGATCGACGGCCATGTGTCGGCGAGCACGCTCAGCATTAGTAAGGAGTGCCTAGTGCTGGAATAACCATAGAAAGAGGCAGATACGTTCCAGCAACCTTGCCTTCTATATAAGGTTCCAACTTCTAGGAATGTTGGTTTCAATATCTGCTCATAGCCAGTTGTATGCAGGCATGCTTCTCATAGCTCCAGTATTGTCTAACAGCCATGACCACTGGTCCGCACCACCTGTAGGGCATAGAGGAGGGGTAGTCCGGATCACCTACCAAGATTGACAAGGTAGATAGGCTTTAATGAAGCTCCAGTCCCATTCACCGTTGTCCAGACACATAGAGCTAACTTGCAGAGTGTCGAGTGATGGAGGAATGGCCCAATTAGGGTCCATATCCATAATCGAACGATTATTTAACCATCTGTCATGCCACACATTAGTTGATTGACTGTCATTGACGACTTTGCCACACATAGGCTGGATGATGCTTAACTTGTTCTTTATGAAACTCCAGGCCGGGGAGTAGGGTTTCTTTAGAAGAAGACCATTGTTGATATACTTCTCTTTAAGAATTTGAACCCACAGATTCTCTGGTTCATTTAGAAATGACCATACATTCTTCAACATAAGCGTTGTATTCTGGTCCCGGGCGTCTCTGAGGCCGAGACCACCCTTATCTTTTGCAGTTGTGAGCTTCCTCCAAGAGACTAAAGGAATTTTCTTGCTGCCATTTCCTGACCATATGAAGGTCCAGACATGTTGATAAATATCATCGTAGAGAGCTGGTGAGATCCTGATCGTCTGCATAGTGTAGGTTGGTAGAGCTTGAAGCGTGCTTTTTGCCAAAGTGATGTGCCCGGCCATGGAGAGGTGCCGCGCTGCCCAGCTGTTAAGACGGTCATTTACCGTCGTAGTGATATGCCCATGTGTTTTCTTATTGATTCTGTGGTGCAGAATGGGAACTCCAAGGTACCTCCCAAGGTCAAGTGTCCAAGGGAAGCCTAGCTTACTGCTCACCAGCCTACGCTCAGTTTGGGTGACATTCGCCGAAAAGTAGCATTTGGACTTCTCTTTAGAGACAATTTGTCCTGAGACACTGGAGAATTTCTGAAGGATTGAGTTAATACTCTGTGCTTGGCGGACGGAGGCTTCAGCAAAGAGGAGGATGTCATCTGTGAAGCAGACATGCGACACAGGCGTTCCACCCCGGGTGAGCCTAATGGGTTTCCAGGAACCATCTTCAACAGCTGCTGTGATGGACTGAGACAGTCATTCCATACAGAGGACGAAGAGATAAGGACTTATGGGGTCTCCTTGACATACCCCTTGTGTTGCTTTAAAAGGTTGCAGTGGTTGACCACCCCACAGAATGGAGGTCTCGCCAGAAGTAATGATCTGCATGATAATAGACTGGAGTTTTGAAGGAATACTCATTCGCTTTAGAGTGTCTTCGACAAAACTCTAGTGCATCCTGTCAAAAGCCTTGGAGAGATCTAGTTTGATGCAAACCCACTTCTTTCTGGAAGACTTTGCCTTCATAGAGTGTATAATCTCTTGCACGAGAAGAACATTATCACTGATCTTTTGGCCTGGGATGAAACTAGTTTGGTGATTGGAAACCCAAGCATTAAGATAAGGTTTCAGACGTTCCACAATTAACTTCGAGAGCAATTTAAAGCAGCCATTGTTCAATGATATGGGTCGTTGATCACTGCAGGATGTCAGAGATTTGGTTTTAGGAATGAGCACAAGGTGCGAGTTCATAGTGGTGGCATCAACAACTCCAGAGGTGAAGGTGTCCTGTATTGTCTTGGATAGAGAAGGACCAACTGCGGCCCAATTATTTTGGATGAACTCATTGTATACTCCATCGGGTCCAGGCGCCTTGGACGGTGCCATCATGAACATTGTGTCGTGTATTTCTTGCGGGCTGGGTACAACTTGTATATGGGCGACATCTTCTACTGTGAGCTGCTTGAAAACTCCTAGATAGCAAGATAGATCTGCGAGGTTGGGGTGGAAAGAACATGACATGAGGTTAGCAAAGAAAGATCGAACATGCCTGCTAAGAGCCTCAGGATCGGTGATCCAATCCCCCAAGTCGTCCTTGAGCTGGGTGATTTTATTATGATGAATGTGTGCCTTGACAAAGGATTGATAGAACTTTGTGTTCCCATCACCGTGTTTGAGCCAGTCGATGCGGGCACGTTGCTTCCAATCAAGCTCTTCCTTGAGAAGGATTTGGTAATACTTCTCCTGCAATTCGATTTCAGTTAGATTAATAGGATCATCCGGGTGCAGCACGGCTTGTACCTGGATGCGGCTGATACGGGTGAGGAGGTTGTCCTTCTCTTTACATAGCTTCCTCAAGTAGTTGGCTTCCCATTTGCGTACACGCTTCTGGAAGTCTTACAGCGCGTATGGAAAGGATCGTGTAGAGTCCCATTGGGGCATGATGGCAGAACGGAAGTCTGGATCGAGAGACCAACTAGATTTCATTTTGAAGTAGGCACCTTTAGGCTTCTTAGGGTAATTGGTACGCAGAAGAAGGGGGCTATGATCAGAACACAGCCGAGGGAGGGTAGTAACAGTGGCCTCGCTGAAGCTGTGGAACCAGTCATTTGTAGCAATGGCACGGTTAAGCTTTTCCAGCAGACTACCTCTACGGAATGTAAAGAAGTTGAATTGTGTGCGAAGTTCCGATAAGCCAGTATTCAGAATGACTTCATTAAAATGGGAGCAGGAGCTTCTATCGAAGTGCTTGCCTCCCTTCTTCTCAGAGATGTGTAGCATGGTGTTGAAGTCACCCATGACTAACCATTTAGTATTTGCAGATGAGGAAAGGTTTTCCAAGTGATCCCACAGATGCTTGTGAGCCGTAGGATTGGGGCTGCCATAGACGATGGTTAACAACCAACTATTATTAATCTTCAAATGGATGAATTGCCTGTGATTCAGGAGGACATCCACATCACACTTTCGTTGATCCCAAAGGATCCATATGCCACCGGAGAAGCCTAGGGCCTCAACCCTGTGGGAGGAGGGAAAACCCAATTGACAGATGACATTATCAGCAACATCACCACTACAGCGGGGTTCTATGATAGCAAGAAGATGCAGGTTATAGGAGAACTTCATCTCCTTAATACGATGAATTTTCCTGTCTTGGCAAGCGCCTTGAATGTTCCAGCAGCTGTACATTAAGCGAGAAAGAGAGGAGGTGGTTGCTGCACTAGATGGCGGCCAACAATCCATCAGATTGCTGTTCTAGCTCTGTGCTCATGTGGATATTAGTAGCGCCGCCGGGTTGATCAGTATAAAACTCCAGGGCTCTTTTAGCTTGGTGATGATGCGCGTTAGCAACATCGTCTTCGTCAGGTGGTATGGCCTCACATGTATCTGGCTTGCCTTTTTTGCGGACACGGTCAGGACTAACAACAGATTCATAGACCACCTTACAATTTCTCAAGATGACGAAACCATTACTGGGGTCCTTCCCTTGCCTATTGAAAGGTCTGCGTGGGTTCTTCCCTTGGGCGGATGGCGGAGCTTGGAACTGGAATGGCTGATCCGTATCACCATGGGGAGAACGGCCAACACTAGTTTCATTTCCCACCAGGGTGACAACTGAGTTATCAGTCATCTGGGGGACGCTGGGCTGAATGTCCTGAGCGGCAGCAACTGCGCTCGCTTTCTTATTCTTTTTCTTTTGTTTCCTGCTAACCACTTTTGTGAAGCCCTCGTCATCGACCTCAGCTTCAGTATCCAAGACTGGGATAGGCCTCTCGAAATCTGCTGTGGCCGTCTTCTTGGTGATGTTCTTCTTCAGTGGCTGCTTCCTTGGTTTGGGACGCTTGGCATGGATTGCCATGGTATACGTGACACCAGGCAAAGGAATCGGTGCTGCCGAGGAGGATGCCACGCAGGTTTCAGCACAGAAAGCCTGCTGACAGTCCTTGTCCGCATGTCCAACGCGGCCGCACTTCATGCAGACAACCGGGAGATTTTTGTACTCAAGACGAAAGTGCTCCCCATTGATGAACACCGCCGACATCAAAGGTTTGGACGTCACGACTTCAACGGCGATCCTCGCAAATTTCCTGTGATGTCCCTGTAGGGTATGTTCATCAACCTTGATCGTCTTCCCGACAGCATTGCCAACGGATGTGAGCAACTGGTTGTAGAAGAGGAAGGCAGGTAACTCATGGATTCACACCCAGACGGCAAGTTTCTTCGGGATTGGATCAGACAGGTGAAAGTCCGGCGACCAAGATTGGACAGATAGGTAATTGCAAAATATCATCCAAGGTCTGCCCGTCATGGTGGTAAAGTAGTCATCTTGCCCAGAAAATTGGACTATGTAGTAACCGTTCTCCAGGTCTATGACTTGGAATTCACTTTTTGGTTCCCAGATGGAGTAAATCTTATTGATCAGGGCCTTGAACCCGAAATTGATACCAATTTCTTTGACAACAACGTCGAACTTCCATGGCTCCAGAAGGGGTTGCATGGCGGCGTTGTGGATCGAGAAAGATGGGAGCATCCCACTGAGATCCACGCAGATATCAGCCTCCTGAATAACATCCGGCGAGATCGGGTTCTCATACGTAAGCATACCAAGTGGCCGTCCACTGACCATTTCTGTGTAGGATGGTTTTGCTCCTTTCTCAACGGTGTGGATGGATTTTGTCTCCATTGCTACACCCCCGCATGGGAAGAAGTAGGAGAAGCCTTGTCGGTCCCTGAGACTTCCTGACTGGAGATCGCATCACGCTGGACACTCTTGCTTGGATCGGGCGGACGATGAGGGTGGCCATGGCCTCGGCCGCCGCATCGGGAGAACCCTAGGCGAGCAGACATGACGATCGATTTCTAGAGATAGAGGTGTGGAAACTTTGATTGCATACATTATTTAAAATCTTAGAATATTAAAACACATAAATCATAATGCCTTATCTGAGAAACATGTAATGGTACTAAGCTTAATAAATATGAATACTCATGGGAATGAACCACTTACCTTTGTTGCAGAAACCTATGTTTAGTTCTAGAACCTTCAAATCAAGATCCTATTTCCTAAAAATATCATGAGCAGTTCATAAATAGCCATTAAACCAAAAAACCCATTATTCTTAGGTCTAACTAGGGTTTCCATACCATTTTAGATGTATAGGGGAATTACCAACAAATATCTCAACTTATACATAGTTACTGATCTAATAGAGTGTATACATCCCTCATATGTTCAACTAATCTTAGGGTGATATTTGGGACATTTACTTATCATCATGCCATTTTCTTGAATTAGATTAGGGTTACCACTCCAAATCAGAAATTCAAGCACAATAATGTAAAGTCTTGTATCATTCATTATGATCAGATGTATTACATCCGTTTTGGACATCATTAGTAGTCTAAAATCTTTTTCTAGGATTTAATGATCCATTACAACTATTTATCACTAATAATACATGAATATATGAATGCATCACTTCTCATGAAATCCATGACTATTTCATTAATCAAACTAAAAAGCTAACATTTTTATAAAAATCTAGACCTCAATCGCTTTCATTTGGTATCTTACACTCAAATAACTTGTATAACAATCATAAGATATGATTTAATCTAAATATTACCTTTCTTGGACAATCACGACCATTCATGCATAATCCAACGTCCATGATGAAGTTTCCTCCTTGCTTAAGGGGTTGCAAGCGTTGGATCCCACATGGGATCAGCTCACAAACAGGATCCGCTAACTCGAGATGCCGCTCATCATCCTCCTGGGCATGAGTGACCTCTATTTTCTCTATAAAATAGAGCATCACCTCAAGCAGTAGGTTCAGAAGGATGAAAAGGGAGATCCATGGACTGAAATATCCAGAAACGACTACCATCATATCTTTAATGACTCCAGATGCCCATATTTCTGTAGAGTTTCCCCCAATTCACACTGAACCCTAACCATAGGACGCTCACCTCCTATCACCAATGGTGGCACCAGGCCTGGAGCCACACGGTGGTAGGGTGCCAGTTTTCATGGCGAGGTGCCCTTACCATCACAATCTTTGTAGGCTTGCAACCTCTCATCTTCACATTGGTGGTCTAGCAAAACAATGAGGGATTTTAGCATGCCTGGTTAATGGGGTATGGACTTCCTTCAGGCATGCCTTGCTAGAGACATCATGCTCCTCTGCACCCTTCATTTGCTCGACCAGTTGAAGTTATAAAAGTGAAAAGTCATCTTGAGTATCACAATGTGTCATCCTCGATCATGTTCTTATGACTACTCATGATATCTACTTGCCAGCCACCACCATGTGCACCATTGTTCCTACTGGTGATGAACCTTCGCTCATTTTCATAGCCTACAATTCAACTCCAACCTGTAGATCTAGAAATATCCATGGTCATGAATTGTGACTTCTTAGTGAGATTAAGAACCTATATACATATATACCTAGAGACCAGACCTTGTTCAGTTTTCCATAAACTGTGGTTCTAATGTCCTATTATATTTCTATTTGAACCGCGATATACATCTATACGACTACACACTAGGGGCTACATGTACTAACTTCTAGTTTGTAGATGCATAAGCCTTCCATTGCCTTGGCTCATTCATTAAAGGATTCTTAGATAATTATAACTACATCACGATAATGAAAAACAATCACAACTCCCATCTAGGGTATGACTTATGTAGCTCCATGTATCCTCCTTACTTCAAAGATCTGGCCATTATGATTACATAATTACTTTCCCTTGGGAAAAACATATCTACCCCTATCTAAATAAATCATAAAACCTTTGGATACCAATTATGATCATCAAGGAAAGGTCGACTAATGTGAACAAGTACTAAGAAATTCAATTGACTGCACAATGTTTAAACAAGGATCTAGTCACATAAAAACACTAATATGATTTAGTCACTTGATAGACATTATCACAACCCTTATTAAATACTTGATATATGTTCCAAAGCATTATCTATGGTCCCAAGTATCATGATAACCATCCTTGCACTCCTTTCTATGAAATTGAGACATGATTGAACTATCAATCTCACCTCATCTAAGGTTTTCATGATCATGAGTTTAAATGATCAATGTAGACTTCTTTAGGTAATGGAACCCTCAAATTAAGGATGTTACAATTCTACCCACCTTAAATAAATTTCATACTTGAAATTTAATTAGCCTACCAACCTTAGGGTTTTAAATATTCTATGTACGCTAACTGTCTAGTATCATACCAAAGGCTCATCATCACATTCAAGGTGTGACATTCTCATGGTTAAACATTGAAATCAGACTAACATGTGCATATACTACTACAAAATTTGAGACCTACCTTAGATCATTCTCATCATAATAAGGAACCTAACTTTGTTCTTTTCAAAGGGATTTGAAAAAGAGTCTTTGTTTCATTTTAAGAACCAACTCACATATTTATGACAAAATATCTACCCTTTTTATATCATTTGTCTTACTGAGTATCAAAATAGGTTTGGGTGACTATTGCCTCAACCTTTTAATGTGAACTCTTATTTTTTAAGTCACCTTTGGATACATGCCGACCGGTCAAATATTCAGAGGTGACATATTTTATCACACCTATCTTAGCACCTCCTTTGTGCATTTGTCCCATACCAAATACACTTAAAAGGACAAGACAAGCATGATAATTCACATAACATTCTCTCTGCAAAACCCCATAAGTTTGTGTCCCATACCACAAACGTGTGGGAAAAAGGGAGATAATGTTGCATACAACTATAGTGTTAACATAAAAAGTGTAAAACATCTAGGAATATAACTCTAATCCTTATCTAAAATTGTGTCTCCTATTTAAAGCTCTACTTAGATTTTTAATATTTTTCACTTACATCTTCCAGACATAGGGCTACTAGTTATCTTTCTAAATTGGTACTCTACTCTAACTTAAGTTCTTATAGGATGATATTAAGTAAGATAATGAGAACTCATGTGGCGGCCAACTATAATGTTGCTCTGATACCATTTTGTAACACCCGAGCCCACTGCCCAAGGCTCTAGCAGAGTTTCCCATAATGGCCCATGGACACTCAGCTTCTGATCGCAGAATACCAGCACAAGGGTGGGTACATCAACTATGGAAAACCCTTTCCAACATGCCTGGACCACACGACTCAAGACTTGCATGCCACATGTCTATGTGGGCCCACCTATTGTAGGCGTTTTGGCTCTGATACCATTTGTAATGCCTAGGCCCACTGCCCAAGGCTCTAGTAGAGTTACAAGAATGACTTCTGGCCCCACAGACCACCACTAGCCTTAACTGCACGCTTTTGCCTCACACACGCACAATCCAGGATCAACTTCCCAACTAGTCACCCATCCTAGTACTAATCCAAGTTGAGCACGCTTAACTATGGATTTCTTTAGTGATCGTCCCCCAGAAAAGGAGGTGCACCTTGGTGAAATGGGTAGTCCAATCATTCCTTTTAAGATCATTATATTCGAGGCTCAACTAGATGGCCTCATAATCTTTTTCCCATTTCAGTGCAGACCCAGAATGGCCCATGGACACCCAGCTCCCATCCATGGCTACCAACGCAAGGCGGCTCCATCTCATCTCAATGGATAGTCCTTTCCAACTTTCCTGGACCGCATGGCTTAAGACTGGCATGCCACATGTCCATGTGGGCCCCACCTACTGGTGGGGAATTGGCTCTGATACCATTTTGTAACACCTTCCCTAAGTACACACATGCGCATTTTAGAAGCAACATAGAGTTATCCTTAACTCGTGTACTCAAGCGGGCATTACATAAAATTGGCATTCATAAAAACAATATAATCAATCACACTAATTGAAAATAAGAAACATTCTCATAATTGTTCTTACAAAAGGAACGTAAATGTCATTACATGAGAAAACTCATTTAATTTCTTGAGTCTCTACTCTAAAGTTCTAAACATTTAAAACATATATCTGAGTCTAAAATCCTGAGGATCATCTTATAGTTGGAACTCCACCAGATTTTATCATACTCTATCTTTGTGCTCCAAGCCTCTAGATGCTACTTCTGTTCCTTCTCCTTACCTGCAGACATCTCGTCCCCAGCCATGCATTAGAAAAATGGTTGTCAGTGTAAGTGGCATGAGTATTCTAACATATACATTACTTGATGAAATAAGATACTTCAAAAATATTCTTAAACATTATTACTGAGAACTAACATTAAAAACTTTACAAAATATAAAACATAAATATCTCTTCTTACTTCCACTTAGTTCTTATCTTTTTAATTATCTTTCTCTGGAGACTTGTACTTTGGTACCTTGGTCTCATGACCTGCACTAAGGTGCCTAGATCACATGACCTACACTCTGGGCCTGGATTATGTCTCTAAATCATCCTACACTCTGGTGCCTGGGCCACATAAATTGCACAAAGGGCCTGAGTCATGACTCTCTTATCTTAGTCTCTTTCATTATACTTATAAATTTACATTCATTGAACTAAGACATCTTTTATTTATAACTTTTATCTGACTGTGGCCACCATTATACAATAATACCTCCTTTGTTGACACCAAAGTGTCCTCTATGTTACACCACACCCTCTGTTGGTACAACGTTCCCTCTATTGACACCGAAGTGTCCTCTATGGTGAAACACATCCTCTGTTGGCACTAGGTGCCCTCTGTTGAAACTGAAGTGTCATCTATGGTGTAAAGCACCCTCTTTTGGCACAATGTGCCCTCTGAAATGGAGTAAGCACTCCTTTGAATTGGCAACAGATGCCTCTAAATCATCACGGGACTCTCTGAATGAGGACTTATCATAAAATGTATTATGTGAAGGTGTAATTTTCTATCTCTAGTCTTAATTTCTTATCTTTGACTCTTCATTTCTTATATTTGAATCTTCTATATTATCTTTGTATCTTATCTTATCTAACTCTGGACCTGACATACAATAATCTTATTATCTGATAAATCTAATCTGAAGCTCTATTTTAACATGAGGACTTATAATTCTATAGCATCTTTTTGACATATGAGTTAAAGGCTTAAGAAAATAATCTGGTCTAACTATAGAAATACCAAGAATATGAAAATAACTTAGGTACCAAATATCCCAGATAGGATTTCTAACAAAATAACTCTTTCTATTTAATGTCTCATAAATCATATCTCAACATGAACCTTAATGCATTCATGTGAGCCTAAATCTTAAATCTTAAAAGTTGAATCTTATAAAATCTTATCTTCCAAATTTATCATAAATTAATGCATTATACTCTTATGTCTTATTGTGTACTTAGTTATTAGATCTTAATTTTCTAAGGAATCTAAACACTTAGTTCTTAGATATTAATCTATCTAGGAAATCTTAAAAGCATATTTCTATTTTAAATCCTAATACAATTTTATTCAATATCATAAAGTATGACTATATTGCTTTCATATCTTATCTTCTAGTCTTATTCATTAATATAAATTATTCCTGAGAAATCTTATAGGAATATGAACCTTTAATTTTTGTCATGAGCATGGTTCATGAATCACAATTATTCTAAGAAATCTTAGTAACATATCTCTACTTGAGATATAGGGTATATGTGAGAACATCATACAAAGGTGTGAAAACTTTGATTGTATAAATTATTTAAAATCTTAGAATATTAAAACACATAACTCATAATGCCTTATCTGAGAAACATGTATTGGTACTAAGCTTAATAAATATGAATGCTCATGGGCATGAACCACTTACCTTTGTTGTAGAAACCTATGTTTAGTTCTTGAACCTTCAAAACAAGATCCTATTCCCTAAAAATATCATGAGCATTTCATAAATAGCCATTAAACCCAAAAACCCATTATTCTTAGGTCTAACTAGGGTTTCCATACCATTTTAGATGTATAGGGGAATTACCAACAAATATCTCAACTTATACATAGTTACTGATCAAATAGATTGTACACATCCCTCATATGTTCAACTAATCTTAGGGTGATATTTGGGACATTTACTTATCATCATGCCATTTTCTTGAATTAGATTAGGGTTACTACTCCCAATCAAGAATTGAAGCACAACAATGTAAAGTCTTGCATCATTCACTAGGACCAGATGCATCACATCAGTTCTGCACATCATTAGTAGTCTAAAATATTTTTCTAGGATCTAATGACCCATTACAACTATTTATCAATAACAATCCTTGAATATATGAATGCATCACTTCTCATGAAATCCATGACTATTTCATTAATAAAACCAAAAAGCTAACATTTTTATAAAAATCTAGACCTCAATAGCTATCATTCGGTGCCTTACACTCAAATATCTTTTAGAACAATCATAAGATATGATTTAATCAAAATATTACCGTTCTTGGACAATCACAACCATCCATGCATAATTCAACATCCATGGTGAAGTTTCCTCCTTTCTTAAGGGGTTTCAACCGTTGGATCCCACATGGGATCCGCTCAAAAACATGATCTGCTAACTCAGGACACCGCTTGTCTTCCTCCTTGGCGCGAGCGACCTCTGTTTTCTCTGTAAAACAGAGCATTGCCTCAAGCAGTAGGTTTGGTAGGATGAAAAGGGAGATCCAAGGACTGAAATCTCTAGAAACGACTACCATCAGATTTTCTATGACTCTAGATGCCCATATTTCCGCAGAGTTTTCCCTAATTCGTACTGAACCCTATCTGTAGGGTAGCCACCTCGTAGTGCCGGTGGTGGCACCCAACTTGGAGCCGCACGGTGGCAGGGCGTCGAGTTTCATGTCAAGGTGCCCTTACCCTCACAATCTTTGTAGGCTTGCAGCCTCTCATCTTTACATTGGTGGTCTAGGGAAACAATGAGGGATTTTGGCATCCCTGGTTGATGGGGTATGGACTTTCTTCAGACATGTCTTGATGGAGTCGTTGGGCTCCTCTTCATCCTTCATTTGCACGACCAATTGGTGTTCTCAAAGTGCAAAGTCATCTTGAGTGTAACAATGTGTCATCCTCAATCATGTTCTTATGACTACTCATGATATGTACTTTCTAGCCACCACCATGTGTATCGTTGTTCCTACTGGTGATGATCCTTCGATCATCTTCATAGCCTACAGTTCAACTCCAACTTGTAGATCTTGAAATATCTATGGTCGTGAATTGGAAGACGCTAGTGTTGTGGTTGGAACTGGCTGGCGAGATTAAGAACTTGTGTACATATATACCTAGAGACCATTCCTTGTTCAGTATTCCACAAACCGTGGTTCTAATGTCCAATTAGATTTCTATTTGAACCGAGATATACATGTATATGACTTCAGACTAAGGGCTACATGTACTAACTTCTAGTTTGTAGATGCAGAAGCCGTCCATTTCCTTGGCTCATTCATTAAAGGATTCTTAAATAATTATAACTACATCACGATAATGAAAAACAATCACAACTGATCCCATCTAAGGTATGACTTATTTAGCTCCATGTATCCTCCTTACTTCAAAGATCTGGCTATTATGATTACATAATTACTTTCCCTTGGGAAAAACATCTCTACCCCTATCCAAATAAATCATAAAACCTTTGTATACTAATTATGATCATCAAGGAAAGGTCGGCTAATGTGAACATGTACTAAGAAATTCAATTGACTGCACAATGTTTAAATAAGCATCTAGTCACATAAAAACACTAATATGATTTAGTCATAGCATTATCACAACCATTATTAAATACTTGAGATATGTTGGTAAGCATTATATATGGTCCCAATTTTCATAATAACCACCCTTTCACTCCTTTCTATGAAATTGAGACATGATTGAACTATCAATCTCACCTCATCTAGGGTTTTCATGATCATGACTTTAATTGATCTGTGTAGATTTCTTTAGGTAATGGAACCCCCAAATTTAGGATGTTACATATTTGTAACACCTTGGCCCACTGCCCAAGGATCTAGTAGGATTTCAGGAATGACGACTGGCCCCACAGACTACCACTAGCCTTAACTACGTGCTTTTTCCTCACTCACATGCAATTCAGGGTCAACTTCCTGACTGATCACCCATCCTAGTACTACTCCAAGTTGAGCACACTTAACTAGGGAGTTCTTTAGTGATGGGCTCCTGGAAAAGGAGGTTCACCTTAGATATATGATCATTCCTTTTAAGTTCATTACATCCAAGGACTCAAATCCTGGGATGTTATAATATCCCCCACTTTGACTCTTGACGTCCTCGTCAAGGCTCAATTATATGACCTCATAATATTTCCCCATTTCAGTGTAGACCCAGAATGGCCCATGGACACCCAACTCCTGATCACGAAATACCAGTGCAAGGGTGGCTACATCAACCATGGACAACCCTTTCCAACATGCCTGGACCACACGGCTCAAGACTGGCATGCCACATGCCCATGCGGGCCTACCTACTGGAGGCATTTTGGCTCTGATACCATTTGTAACACCTAGGCCCACTAACCAAGGCTCTAGTAGGGTTTTCAGAATGACAAATGGCCCCACAGACCAGCACTAGCCTTTACTGCATGCTTTTTCTTCACTCACATGCAATCCAGTGTCAACTTCCTGACTGGTCACCCATCCTAGTACTACTCCAAGCTGAGCACACTTAACTATGAAGTTCTTTAGTGATGGACTCCCGAAAAAGGAGGTGCACCTTGGTGATATGGGTAGTCAAATCATTCCTTTTAAGATCATTATATCCAAGGACTCAAATTCTGGGACGTTACATACTCATCCTATCCTGAGATTGATATTGCATCTGAGGTACTCGTATGGTCCTACTCCACATTGTTGATCTATCTTCTCATCAAAACGATTCCTCTTGCAGTCTGCTTGAGGAGGTCAATGCCACGTGGTTCTGCTGCGGCAGAGCAAATATGAGAAAATTTCCATGTTTGTCACCTCTTGCAACTGTGAACTCCAAGATGATATGAAGCAATTGGAAGTTACACTTTAATTCTAAAAGGTGGTTGAAAACACCTACAAACCATCCCCAACACTTCCTCCATCTTTGAAAAAGAATCATGGAAGCTCCTTCCCTCCTTCTGTAACTTCTGCCACCCACCTGCAAAAGACAATGGAGATGCTAGAGGATGTGGAGTGTTTACCTCTTGCATCCAACTTCCTTACACCTGAACTAAGTGCTTGAATTATTGCTCTCGGCAATCTAGGAAAACTAACTTATCCCCCATCCTTTTCACCCACGATAAACGAACATGCTTGCATGGAAAATTAGTCACTCGCCTCGCCTCAACTACATAATCGCAAGGTGAGATGATTGAGATTCATCTGATTCTACCCATCTAAAGGGTCAAGACATGGCCATCCGTCATTCCTGGCTCCTCAAGTCTGGGGCATGTGGCATCGAAGATATGAACAACTTAGGCTAAAACTTAGATACATCGACCTATTATCTATCGATAATGCACATTATTTCACCAATTTCAAACCTAAATTTATCCTCCTAGGAACATCAAAACTTTATGAAACTTTGACCATAGGTTTATTATCATCCAAGATACCTCTCATACAACTTTGATGCCAAAATTCAACTATTTTACCAATCAATTATGTACTTCAAAAGTGCATGAACTTAAGGATCTGAACCATGGTGTCAACACAACTAATCATCCATCTATTTTATCAAATCACTTGGGACTTTTCAAAATAATTCAAACACATGTATCTAATTATCTCATTAAGTATTCACATAATTCAAAATTTTTATTGCTAACCCATGAGTATACTATTTATTGACCCATAGATTTATTAAATCAGTGAGTCAAAGAAATTAGACCAAGTGATTAGACCGATGAAGATCCTGAAGATTATGGTCTGACAAGTGGGATATTTGCTTGGTGAAAACATGCTTCCGATGAGCATCTATTGTACACCAATGAACAATTGACTATGTTCCGTCTATTGGAAGGATTGACAAAAGAACTAGTTAGACCGAAGGGAATTCTAAATAGTTGGGTCCACAAAGAAGGAACTGATGCTTGACCCTTTCCCCCCAACAACCAACGACGAATAGATAGTTGGTAGGGAAAATTCACACACATCGATAGGTATTCTAGGTACATTAACTGATGGGGAATCTAGTATCTTTAACCAATGAAAAGATAACTTTGACTTTCACTCTACCTAAAAATATCCCCCCACTCATATCTAACAATCTTTTGATGAAATCCCTTAATGCATATAGAGACCAACAAAGATCCATTGGAGGTTGATGAGAAGTACAAGTATGTGTATCATACTTCAGATCGAGTCCTTTTAGGATGGATCTAGACTCCTAATCTTTCTTCTTGCTTCTGGAATGTAAGATCTTAGCGCTTTAACCCTTTTTCTTCCTATTTCCATTTCTCTCTTCTATTGTGAATGAGATCCATAGTGTTACAAGTTGGAAGTTTGTGCTTATGGTTAAAGACTCTCTTTTCTCTAGATACACCATATTCTTGGATAAGAGTTCCCATGGATATTTTGGAGGACAAATCATGGACCTTTACTACTCTTTTTCATGGATTCTTTCTGGAAATTGTTTTATCACCCGAAAGGTCAGTGATATAATTTTTGGTACGCTTCTTGCCTACTTATTACATGCATAATATTAATATTATCTAAAAATTCATAATATGCTAAAAGATGATCCTTTATGGACCTTTTTGCATAAATAAAGTGATAATACAAATATTTAAGTATCCTTTAGTCTCTAACTATATTTCTTGTTGTATAGTTAGTATTTCTTTTAAGCATGCAAGAACTAAAATTTGTATTTAATATAAAAACTCTTTAAATGTCATTTTATGGCCTTACTTAAAGAAAGAAAACCCAACCTAATTGTTAGCATTCATTTATGATAGTCATCATTAAAAATATAAGGTTTCTATTTATTGTTATGGTGTTATAATATTAGTTCAAGGTTTTAAACATATACTTGTCTAATTCTTAGAAACAACATCACGTTTACATCCATTCAAGATTTATGCTTCAATTTTGAGTTATAACTTTATTATGCCATGTTATGCTCTCTATAAAATTTTAGATGATAATGAGCCCCCTATGAAGAGTTATTACATTATGGTCTAATTGATGAATTGGGCTTTTACGTGACCTAAATTGATGTTTGGTCCTCTTTAGGATCAACGATGGATATGTATACCATAATGGAGTAACTTGGAACTTTAAAATATTATATATATCATTAAAGTGTAATCCATGATTTATTTCACAGATTCATTTGTGGAGCTTGTATTTAACTTGATTGATGTAGTAAAAATATTTAAATGGGTTAATTATTCAAGTATAACCTTAATCATGTAGTGCACTGAGACCCTAGAACTATCACAATGTCAGGACTTGATGGATAGTACAATGAGTAATCCTTGTATCAATTGTAATTATGAAAAGGAACTCAGAGTCATCTAATGTTAAGTATATGTGGGTGTAGGGAGAGTTTATCTATGTCATCTAGATTTCAAGGTTATAGAGAGTAGTTAAGGTTGAGTATCATATTTTATATGTTAGTTAGTGTCTATAGGCATAATTGGGATTTGAGACTTTATACCTTACTTTTTTTTCATGGCCTATGTACCCAGGATGGATCAAGTTTTTAGTATGATGGTCGATGTGCCCCTTCTGGTAGATTGGGCTATAGTGACACTATAGTTTGTGACTCATAACGACTAAGGGGAAGATATATGTAGGATTCTAGTCTGTTTATATCTTCTAGAGAGCTAATTGAGACTTCATAGTGGTCAACTAGTAGTATGAGTAGTATGTCTCAAATTGTCCATGGCTTAATAAAATACATAATCCAGCTATGTAGTATATCTTTTAAGGTTATTTGGAGAATTACATTGGATAATAACTATTGCTTGGCTCTTCTAGATAGTACCGTGTGTGATTCATATCTTAACATGTTCAGTTACTTATATTTGTACCTTTGTCTAGACCTATTCATTTTATGGACTCTGATTCATTATCAAACTCATTATATTATATACTTTAACTAATTTAAATTATATAGCTTGATAGTAAGAAATAGATATTGTTAGTTGTTATGTCATGTCACTAGAATTTGGAGTCTATCCCCATGGTTTTCTACACCTTTTTAGGTGACCAACAACACATTCAGACCTTTTATTGTGAGGAGCCTCAGTTTAGAGACCAATAGAGTTGAGAGGTCTTTGTGGTTCTTGTTAGAGTCCTAAAGTCATTCCTATTCTCTCAGGTCCAGGTGGGGTTATTTGTATATGATGTATATCGACTTGAGTTTTTGGTTGTATGCCATGAACAAAGTAAATGTTGTAATTATCTAGAAGATACTTATTATATATACAATATGTTGAGGCCATGGTTACTCATGAAAAGTTACCTGATATAAATGTAAGGCCCCTAACCTAGCTTAGTGGTTGTGTATGCTTTTTTTGCTTGATCATGATTTTTAGAACCTTGCTCTAATCCTTTGAGATGTTTTTTGGTCATGTGACATTCCTATGTTTAAAGTTTCATCCTGTTTGGATGTTGTTTGAGCTATTTTTGCTTGTTTTGGGCCAAATTGCATTTTATCCAAGTTGAGCGGTTATCAATTTTTCAAATGTAGAGTGTGCCCTTAGTGCCTTGTCATTTTAATAGAGAGAAGAATGCATAGGGGTGCCTTTTTTGGACCTTGGTTGATGAGGTGGCATCACGTGGTGATGCTAGGGTTTCTAGGGTTTGCTTGGTGTTGACCTTATTGATCTTGAGTGTGTGTAGCGACCCTTTGTCCTGACCTTGAGGTTTTTTTTGGGAGTGTCTCAACTGAGACACTTCCCTTGTGTGCTCTTGTCTTGACAGTGATGGTCTAGGGTGTGTATTGGGTCGAGATAGTGGTCTCCTTGAGGTGTGTCTCAACCTAGTGTTGGTGATCCTTTTTGTCTCGATCGAGACCAAATGCTTTGTGATTCTTTCAGCCTCCCTTGGTCTATCTCGAATGAAACCAAGGTGGTGGTTACACAAGTGGTTGAGTCCCCACCTAGGTTGTATGACCATCTCATGCAATCATGGTTTAAGTGGTTGCATGTTGGTTTCTTGGGTGGACAAGTGTCCATTTGGTGCCTTTTGGTGTTGACATGTCATCCCCCTCTTACTTCCCTCCTCCTTTGGGTATATAACCCCTTTCACCTCTATGCAAGTGATCTTTTTCGGCCTTCCTCATTCTCCTTTCTCTTGTGCTCATTCTTGAGGCTTGGTGGAGCAAGGAAGGTGTTGTTCTTGGTGCTTTGGAGGTGGATCAACCTTGCATGTGGTGCCTTGAATCTTGATCTCCATCCATTTGGTGGTTTCTTTCCTTGGTAAGTAGTTTTACCATCTTGCTTACATTTTCCTTTGAAACCCCTATCTTCTTCTTCTTCTTTTCTTAGCTGTAGACTAGGTTTGTACCATAGTGGTCACCTTCAGAGAAACTCCTCCTCACAAGGGCCATAGACTATGGTTTTACCATGGTGGTAACTAGTGGGAGGAAGTTTTCTTCTCTTTCCCCCCTTTCTTCTTGGTTTGGACAAGAGACCTTCTTGACCTTTTCTTGAGATATATTTTGAATAAGGTGTTCTTATTTTTGGAGGTGACCTTGTGGCTGAAGTGGAGATCTTGTTTGGAGCTTCTTTCCTTCTCCTTGGAGCTTGATTCTCATAAAATATCAGGTGGGTTATATAACACTCTACCTTCTTCTATTACTAGCATCTTACTTTTATGCTTGCATGTTCTTGTTTCCATTTCTAAAAATGATGATAAGATGGTATATGATGATTTTGTAACCTTGGGTTTATAACTTGGTAGTTTTCTCATGTATATGACTCTCTTTCTAAAACCTTAATTTCTATGTGCATGTTTTTCTAAGTGTTCTTGAGAAGGATTATCTTGCATGCATCGTGAGCTTTGGTTTTATCACCATGATCCATGTTCGGCCGTCATGTTTTCCTTAGAGTTTTGGATGTTTCTCACATGTGTTGTGGTTCAATTTGATCTCTCCTAAGTGGTTTTGTTTGATGATCTCCATGGAGCTTGTTCTAGGGATGATGATTTTGAATCCATGTTGATCTTAGTGATGTTTGGTTTTCTTGTCATTTGACCTTGTTACAACCAAGACATATGTGGGTCTTGTCATTTTGGGGTCAAGACACCCATGTGTGGCATGGTGTTGAGACACCCATGTGTGGCTTTGAGTGAAAATGCTTTTGAGATGCTTTGGGTCAAGACACTTTGATGTGTTGCAGTTGCAACCTATTTTGGTTTTGAAGTGGTCGACAGTAATATCCTCAATTTTGGTGAAATTGAATTATATAAATGAATTTGTTTTTTTTTCAATAGTATTATGGATGGAATAATAGCGTTAATCACTTTGGTACAAGGGTGCTTGTGGAACAAGATAAATAAATATATCAGATTCATACATGAATAAATTATAAAGGGATTCTTGTTGTCAAATCCATGTTTTAATAAGAATAAAAGTCAAGAGTTCCGTATAGGAAACACATGAGAATATGTTTAATTGTTTATTAAGTAAAATACATACCCTTTCTCTTTAGAAAGATAGATATCTTGGGAATACTTTTAGAAACATAATGAATAATGTCCATGTATACTTTCCACAAGTGTTCATTATAATAGCAAGAGAAAGAAAGGTAAGGAGTCATATCTTGCGGTCAACAACGTTTAATCCTCTCCTTAAAAGTTATCTTTTGGTTTGCTAAATATGAAAAAGAAAAGGAGGGGGGAACCGGCAAGTCATTATTTTCTAGGTTTGGAAACAAGCCTCAACAAGGTGTGCCTGGTGGGAAGGGCTCCATGAGCGATGTGCGTATATATATATATATATATATATATATATATATATATATATATATATATATATATATATATATATATATATATATATATATATATATATATATATATATAGGTAGGTAGGTAGGTAGTGCCCCCTTCCACTATCATCGTCATCCTCCTTCTAAGCCTAGGGTTCTTTCCCATGATAGTTCACAATGGCAGTTGATCTATCACCCTCAAGGACATAATCATTAGACTACACCATTCTCGTTGTTACAATCACCCACCCTCCTAGACCAAGCAGGAGCATGCAAGACTTGTCCACTGTCTTCCTCTCCCCTAGCATGCATGATGACTTCCTCCCTTTCCTAATTGATCCGGAAGGCCTCACCATGGTGATCTGGGTGTCACTGATATGCGGATGCAGCGGCCACCCAAGGCTTCAGGGTCAGGCGTCATGCTTGATCTACAGCTGTGAAGAAGATGACCTACTGCACCAAGACGGGGTCTCCTAGAAGCCAGGGCTACGAAGGGGAAGAGGACTCAAGGATGGAGTCCCTGACTGAGGAGGCCATAGTGCCAAAGGGGGCGGTGTGTCTGTGTACGTGAGGACGGCGAGCAGGTTGTGTGCTGCGGACGCGTGGAGATGGGAGCAAGCCATGGATTGCAGAAGGACGAGAAGCACAGATCATAGGCTGCATCATCTTGCTCACCGAGATGGATGTCGAGGAGGCACTGGGAAGCGCGGCGGGCTCCTGCATCTAGTCGGTGTGTGTGGGAACGATGCATGAAGGGACAACGCTGACAGAAGACACCTCGGCGGAGTCTGGGCGCGATGGGACCGGGAGAGACCAGGCACTTGCAACGATGGAAGAAGGAATCCACCGTGGGGTGTCTGCATCTCTGAGGAGAGAGAGGATGGTGGCGTGTAGAGGGGACGCTGAAGACCACAACACGGGCTTCAGCCGCGGTGCCTGCGACAGACGCACAGCGGGAGCAGGGCTCCTGCGCGAGGAAAGGTAAGGGGACAAATCAAATGACTCATGTACCCCTGTGCACCCGCGCAAGAAGTAGGGACACGCATGTCTTTTGCTAATCCGGCTGACCCAATTAAAAGGTAAGGAATGTGCTGATGTGGCATTATATGATTGGCTCAAGTAATTATTAGTTTACTACATTCATAACTAATTATTGATAGATCGAAATATAGCGAACCTATACACCAAAATGATCGGAATAAGACGTAGAATTCAAATAAAATATTATTGAGACCTAACTATGTTTCTCATTCTAAATGTAGTGCAATATACATTAAAGTAATGATTAATGTATAAAATCCATAGTTTCGGTGATCATGATGCTTAAAATAGTAAATTTGGTTATTTTGTGATGTTATATGATATTCTTAAATATAATGGTGACTCAAGATTATCATGGCCATAATGATGATAATTAAGACTCTTAATATGAATATGAACAATTAAAGTTTAAATATCATGACTTGCCATATTGTTAATGCATAAAATCCAAGGTAAGGGCTCACGATGCTATTACATATTAACTTTGCTAAACATGGCCATATTTAATATGATATAGGGCTATTGAATCATTAGAACAATGCATATGGGAATTAGGGTTTTGAAATATAACTCTAATGATAAATCCGTATCAGGAAAGCCTAAACCCTAGATTAGGATCCGAGTAGGGTTTAATTTGAATATTATGATGGTAACACTTTAGAAATATCATACATGCAGATTATAAATGATGAATGCTTGATTTGCTTGGAATATGTTGATTGTCTTGGTTGAATATACATGAAGTGTATATTGAATAATCTACATGGCTCACCAATAAGTTATGTGGTTACGCTTATGAATATGCATATCAAATTATGAGATTGTCGATGTTTCTCGATGAGATTGAACGACAAATAAACTGCTTGGTTGTTTATTTAGTTCTTAGAAACTATAAATTTCTTATGAGTATCATGTAAACTAAATAACAATATTCTGTCTAACAGAAGACACCAAGATGGTTAGACACTCAGTTTGTTAGCGAGAGGTCCCAGGATCGAGCCCAGGCCACGGGATGAATAGAATGGCCAATTTTTCAAAAAAAAAAAAGACTGATCTTAAGGGTAATGCACATGAGCCCCGGAGGGACAGTGATTACACCTGAGGTAGTAGACCAGATAAGGGTTAGAATATGAAAATAAGTTTATATTCTTACATGCGAGATAAAGATGTTTGCTTATATCTGTACATGTGATTATTGTTTGAACCCACATACCTGTATAGTAATATACTGACAACGTATTTGTTTGTCGATGTTTTAGGTATCAGATATACTTGATAGCGTGGACATGAGGGTACATATAAAGATGTTGAAGACGCTAAAGTTATTCCTGATGGTTTAGTTGTAATGATTTATTTTCACACATGTAAAAGTTAATTCTATTTAAAAGTTATGTAACTCCTTAGAGGAGCTTTTTATCTAAACATGTAAATATTTGATCATTAATGGAAATTGTTTACTATTTTGTATTATTTCATGAATCTGATCCTAGAGTATATGATTAACGATCTGTGACTTTAAGGTCTTTTAGACACTCAAAAGTGCGGGTCGTTACAATTGGTATCAGAGCCCAGATTCATCAATTAATACTTAATAGTTTATAATTTCAAATCATCTTTAGAAAATTTATGTGAAAAATTAGGTTTCTCATCTTAAAATTTCATCTACTTCTCATCTCATACTTAAAATCTTTGAAAAGAAAATGTTAATAAGAGAAGTAAAATGTGAAAAGATGTAACCTTTCACGTAGGTCCCTCTAGAGAGGGTAGACACTAGAAAGATACATGTTTGGGTAAGCCCTTTCTTAGAGGAAGGACTTGGTTTAGGGTATAAAAACATTAGTGGGTCAAGGGATATGAAAACTCTGAGAAGTAGAGTGTAGTCCCTAACCTTAACCCAAAAACCTTAATCTTAAATAATCAACATGGTGTGGTGGTATGGGACACTACCCATGTGAAACTTGAAATCGGTAATCAACATGGTGTGGTGGTATGGGACACTACCCATGTGAAACTTGAAATAATGAATATGAAAGATAAGGGATGGTTTAGGTAACCCAATCTCCCATGCACGTGGGCATGAGGAGCATAAAACTTATGTGATAAGTCTTAAGAGATACAAAAACCCAATAGATGTATATATATAAGAAAATGAAAAGTTGGAATATAACTTGCTCAAACTCCTCATGTTGTCTCTAGAAGTTTAGTGATGGTGGCCAAGCCCCTAGAGGTGAAGGCTGAGGTAGAACCAAGCCCTGGAGGGAAGGTGACCCAAGTTCATTGAATGGACAGAGACCATGAGGGGGTAGTCCAGAGGTTGAGAAAACATGGGTTGATATGTTATGATGATAAAGTTATATTTAATGAAAACAAGGAGATACCTATGAAACCTTTAGGGTTAGTGTACCAAACTGGGGTGGGTCAACCCAAGAGTGGGAAGATGACCTACGAGGGAGGCAAAACCTAGATCTTGGGATCAGGTTGTGGCTAGAGAGCCTAACCCCCTCCTATGAGCTGAGAAGGCACCCTAATCTAGGACACTCCCTTAAAAGGTAAGTGAATAAACATATTTAAGTATTGAGATAACCTTAATCCTCACCTAGAGGAGTGAAGAGTTAAAGATTAAAAAAAAATGAAAGTACATAAATTCTTTGAATCTAAGGATGTCGACTCTGAGTGACATAGTTGGTCAAGCCCAGGAGGGAAGACCAGTAAGGCACCAAGCCCAGGAGGGAAGGTGGCCTAAGTGGACGACCAAGCCCAGGAGGGAAGGTCATGAAAAGGTCAAGCCCAAGAGGGAAGACCAGGTAGGCACCAAGCCCAGGAGGGAAGGTGGCCTAAGTCCACAATGTAGTTGTTTAGGATCAAGCCCCTGGAGGGGAAGATCACAGAGGTCAAGCCCAGGAGGGAAGACTGACATGGCACCAAGCCCTGGGGGGAAGGTGGCCCGAGTCCAATGATGGGACAACACTGCATTATGTGTACTCAAAAGAGAGATATGAAGGAAATCTAGGTTAAAGAATTAAATAAGAAAATAATGTGCTTAAAAGATGTGACATCTCAAAAGAAACCCTTAGGGAGGGTAGAGTCCTAATGCAATCCTAGGGTCAAGTAGGGTGTATTAGAGGTACATAGGACCGATGGGTTGGGAGTTGATATGCCATGAATGCACATGACCATGTGGTCGGGAGGTAACTGCTAGGTTTATCCAAGGTACACGACTCAGGAGATTAGCTACCTCCATGAGGATCATCTAGCCTAATGGGTGAATGTGAAAGGCACTCTCTTGATGCATAAGGATGAGATCACTCCAAAAGTACCTATACCCCTAGAGACCTCGAGGATTTGGCTAAGGCTCATAATGATACATGAGATGTAAATATAAAAGTTATAGGAAGTCATGAAAACTTGAGAGAAGTTGTGCCCTAACCTATGAGTAAGAAATAGGATACTTGACTTCATGGAGTTTAAAAATGCTATATAATTAATAAAAAGTAAGTTTAGAGTCATACCGAGTATGATTCAACTTAATATGTGAAATTAAAAGGTAATATGTGGATGTGATATCTCCTCTCTTAGAATGGAATGAACTTTGTGTTTGGGCTGCAATCAAAAACTTATTTCATCTCATTATCAGGGAGGGAGATTGGATAGACACACGTTATGCTTACATTTGAGATAATGAGGATGAATATCCTACATTTAATGTGTAATGACATGAAATAGGGTTAGAGGTGTTACCTCACCCTTGTGTGCAAATAACGAATAATAGGTTGGAAACCAAGGTGAAAAGAGAAATCACCAAGTAATAACGAAATCATCAATTGATGATAAGATGTGATACTATAGGTGTGGATATACTTGAATTCAGGTGCCAATCTTAGTAATAAAATGAAATTTGATATACTATAGAAAGGTTGTTAAAGATGTCTAAGTAGGGTGCTAACCCTATGTTTTGAAATAAAATGAGTTATCGTTCACCTAGGCTTAGTAGGCCTGAATTTTGAGGAAAAAATTCCTTTTAAGGAGGGGTGAATGTAATATCCTCAATTTTGGTGAAATTGAATTATATAAATTAATTTGTTTTTTTTTTCAATAGTATTATGGATGGAATAATAGCGTTAATCACTTTGGTACAAGGGTGCTTGTGGCACAAGATAAATAAATAGATCATGGTCATACATGAATAAATTATAAAGGGATTCTTGTTGCCAAATCCATGTTTTAATAAGAATAAAAGTTAAGAGTTCCGTATAGGAAACACATGAGAATATGTTTAATTGCTTATTAAGTAAAATACATAGCTTTTCTCTTTAGAAAGATAGATATCTTGGGAATACTTTTAGAAACATAATGAATAATGTCCATATATATCAGCCTCAAGGAGATAAACATTAGACTACACCATTCTCGCTGTTACAATCACCCGCCCTCCTAGACCAAGAAGGAGCATGCAAGACTTCTCCACTGTCTTCCTCTCCCCTAGCATGCATGATGACGCCCTCCCTTTCCTAATTGATCTGGAAGGCCTCACCATGGTGATCTAGGCATCACTGATCTGCGGATGCAGCGGCCACCCAAGGCTTCGGGGTCAGGTGTCATGCTTGATCTGCAGCCGTGAAGAAGATGACCTACTGCACCAAGACGATGTCTCCTAGAAGCTAGGGCTACGAAGGGGAAGAGGACTTGAGGATGGAGTCCCCGACTAAGGAGGCCATAGTGCCAATGGGGGTGGTGTGTCTGTGTACGTGAGGACGGCGAGAAGGTTGTGTGTTGCGGACGCGTGGAGATGGGAGAAATCAATGGATTGCAGAAGGACGAGAAGCACAAATCATAGGTTGCATCATCTTACTCACCAGGATGGATGTCGAGGAGGCACTGGGAAGCGCGACGGGCACCTGCATGTAGTCAGCACGTGTGGGAATGATGCATGAAGGGAGAGTGCTGATAGAAGACACCTCGACGGAGTCTGGGCGCGATGGGACCTAGAGAGACCAGGCACTGGCAACGGTGGAAGAAGGAATCCACTGTGGGGTGTCTGCATCTCTGAGGAGAGAGAGAATGGTAGCGTGTAGAGGGGATGATGAAGACCACGACATGGGCTTCAGCCATGGTGCCTAGGACAGATGCACAACAGGAGCGAGGCTCCTACACGAGGAACGGGAAGGGGACAAATCAAATGACTCATGTACCCCTGTGCACCCGTGCAAGAAGTAGGGACACACATGTCTTTTGCTAATCTGGCCGACCCAATTAAAAGGTAAGGAATGTGCTGATGTGGCATTATATGATTGGCTCAAGTAAGTATTAGTTTACTACATTCATAACTAATTATTGATAGATCGAAATATAGCGAACCTATACACCAAAATGATCAGAATAAGACGTAGAATCCAAATAAAATATTATTGAGACCTAACTATGTTTCTCATTCTGAATGTATTGCAATATACATTAAAGTAATGACTAATGTATAAAATCCATAGTTCTGGTGATCATGATGCTTAAAATAGTAAATTTGGTTATTTTGTGATGTTATATGATATTCTTAAATATAATGGTAAATCAAGATGATCATGGCCATAATGATGATAATTAAGACTCTTAATATGAATATGAAGAATTAAAATTTAAATATCATGACTTGCCATATTTTTAATGCATAAAATCTAAGGTAAGGGCTCACAATGCTATTACATAGTAACTTTGCTAAACATGGCCGTATTTAATATGATCTAGGGCTATTGAATCATTAGAACAATGCATATGGGAATTAGGGTTTTGAAATATAACCCTAATGATAAATGCGTATCAGGAAAGCCTAAACCCTAGATTAGGATCTGAGTAGGGTTTAATTTGAATATTATGATGGTAACTCTTTAGAAATATCATACATGCAGATTATAAATGATGAATGGTTGATTTTCTTGGAATATGTTGATTGGCTTGGTTATATATACATGAAGTGTATGTTGAATAATCTACATGGATCACCAATATGGTATGTGGTTACGCTTATGAATATGCATATCGAATTCCGAGATTGTCGATGTTTCTCGATGAGATTGAACGACAAATAAACTGCTTGGTTGTTTATTTAGTTCTTGCAAACTATAAAGTTCTTATGAGTATCATGTAAACTAAATAACAATATTCTGAACCCTGGGTTAGACTGATCTTAAGGGTAATGCACACGAGCCCCGGAGGGACAGTGATTACACCTGAGGTAGTAGACCAGATAAGGGTTAGAATATGAAAATAAGTTTATATTCTTACATGCGAGATAAAGATGTTTGATTATATCTGTACATGTGATTATTGTTTGAACCCACGTACCAATATAGTAATATACTGACCGCATATTTGTTTGTTGAAATTTTAGGTATCAGATATACTTGATAGCGTGGACATGAGGGTACATATAAAGATGTTGAAGACACTAAAGTTATTCCTGATGGTTTAGTTGTAATGATTTATTTTCACACATGTAAAAGTTAATTCTATTTAAAAGTTATGTAACTCCTTAGAGGAGCTTTTTATCTAAACATGTAAATATTTGATCATTAATGGAAATTGTTTACTATTTTGTATTATTTCATGAATCTGATCCTGGAGTATATGATTAACGATCTGCGACTTTAAGGTCTTTTAAATACTCAAAAGTGTTGGTCGTTACATCGACACATATGTTTTCCCCTTGATGGTTAGTCGCTGCAATGTGTGGTTTTGGTCGAAACGCTAACCCTAATGGTTGGAGGTCAAGACATGTGTGTGTGCAGGTGTTGTTTCGGTTGTGACCATTTACTTGCCTTGCCTTATTTTGGGTCAAAAAAATAGGATGGTCAAGACCATGTTGTTGCGATCAAGACCCCATGTATGTAGGGTGGTTGAGACCCCTTTGTGTTGCGGTCGTGACACATGCCATGGAGGCGGTCAAGACATCCATCTTGCTATTTTATCATGACACATCCATCATACCATGAGATAGTACATACATACACATATAATGATGGTGATCCTTAGTGTTGTGATGTGATGATCTAATCATTACTCAACCAATGATGTGCAATCCTAACTCAATTCCAAGAAAACGGGAGGTGACTCAATTAGGGTTTGGTGCTATGATCATGATGTAAACCCTAATCGGCCAAGTGTGTGAGCCCTAACCCTAATCCTAGGGTATGTTATACTTGTTGAATGAGTAGGGATGTATAGTATATGATTATATGTTTTCTCTATCCTACTTGTATGCTTCTAACCTTGCATATTGATTGAATATCATGGCTAAGTGAATGTTGTGGTAACATGTATGAGACACATGGAGATAATCATGTACATTGTACTTGTTGGGGCATGATGTTATGTTGTGATACAAGAATGATGTGATTAGTCTAATGACCTAGTGAAGGCTTGATGCCTAATGAGATATATTATGCTCTAGTGATGTGATGTGATGAGGGATTATTATCCCCAGTGATGTGGCTATGTTGAATAGCCAAGTATGATAGTGTTTACAGGTGATGATGTTGATAGCCTTGTTTAAGGTAGTGAAATAGTGATGCCCTGAGATGATATGACATGCTCACACTTTATGCATTTTATATCATCTGAAGTTGCATTACAATTATGCTTGCTAGATTGAATTAGGGTTTTGTATGACCACTTGTATGATGAAGCCTTAATTCACCCAATTAGAATAACTAATAAAGTGAAACCCTAATCATGTAGTTGCCTTGTGCCATAGATCCATCCCAGTGTCAGTTTTATTGATGGATGGTGAAATGAGTAACTCCTACGGGAAACTTAGAGTGCATATTGTTGAATATGTAGGGGTGCAAGTTAGTGGATATCCTTGTGTCCACAATTGTGATACATGGAGGATGACTGAGGTAATGCCTCAGTGATTGTGATATGTGATGGAAGCAGTGCAACTGCATAATGCCTTTTTGGAATGACCAGGCGTGAGCCTGTTCTTCTAGCACTTTGACTTGTACCAAGGTGGGTTAGGTGTTTATATATGGATGGCCATGCATGAGCTAAACCTTAAGCTTGACTATATGTCACTGTTTACAGTTGATTGATATATCTTTGTGGTGTTCTGTTGTACTGACCAAGAGGTGTTGGAGAGGTCTTAGAGTCCAGCTCTTCCATAGACCTTCTATGGCGCTGATTTCAACTTCGCAGTGGTCAGTTGGATTTGGGTGGTGCGAATCATACCCTCATGGCATAATAAAAGACATAACACATCTGTGTAACCTATTTTCTTAGGACAAAATATGAATACAATTGATTGAGACCCTTAACTTCACCTTTTACTGTATACTTTATAACAATTATATATGTTCTTCATATTCCTTCTTAATGCATACAATGAGTTATATCCCAGTTATACATGCCTAAACTACCTAATCAGTAATAACTACTTTATTCACATCTTTTAGCAGAATCTGCTTATATGTTAATAGTATTATCTGCTGCTTAGCTTATCTATGCTTTTAATTGATGTTGATAGAGAGTTATATCTCTCACTAGGACATTTGGTCTCACCATGTGGGTTACCACATTTTTGAGTGGTCGAGAATGAGGGAGTAGAGATCATGTTATAGGTTTTGAGCAACAAGAGGACCAGTAGCTGTTGAAAGGTTGGACATGCTACTTGTGTATAGATGTAGAGTCCTATGTGTCTTCCCTATAAACTCAGGTCCTTGGGGAGGTTTTTGTTGTATGTATCACCATGAGGTTTTGGATTTATGCCTATTGTTGTATAGAAATGGCTTGTATGTATATGAATAAGTTATCATGTGCAACATGATGTGGCTAGAGAGCCAGTGAACACTATCTTATGTAATCTTTTGAGCAAGGGGTATGTAATATAGGTGTCTTTTGTGGAAACATATGTGACATGTTGCAATTCCTATGGTTTGATGGAATCGATTTTAATTTCTTGTGTTTTCTGGTAAACTAAATGTTTGTTTTATTTCTACAGTTTAGTTTTGAGTAATCTCATTTGTGGTGCGTCAGGGTGTCACAATAAATATATGTGAATTTTTGTCTTGTGCATGGATTCATATGTATTGTTTGGAACTTTTATTTGGTTTTAGTTGTGTACTTTTTTTTCTTCAATAAACTATTACCATCTATTCAATCAAAAGAAACGTACATAGCAAGAAACCTAATATGTGAATAAGAAACATGGTTTTATCAGTACCATTACAACTTTTTCCTAAATTATTCAAAAGTATTCCACTATGACAGCTAGGGGAACGATAGGGTTTTGGGGGTGCGACAGGTTCCAAGGGCAGGGTTCGTTCTTTAGAGGCCGGGGGAGAGAGATCCTGGGAGATGGTGATGGCAGAAGAACACCCACACACGGGAGGGGGTGAGGAATCACCCAAATATGGCAATGAAACAATAGGCGACCCAGGAGGCGAAGATCCAGGAGAAACAAGAGGGGTTTTCATCAATGTGGCAGAAGTCGGACTTAGCCTGTAAGATGACGACATGCGAGGGGAAGCAACCCAAGAAGACCCGAGATCTCAGGGTAGAATGCAGAGGTACAAGAACGTGTTCAAAGTTGCAGCAGATTGGATGTCGGATGACAGTCTGTCAATCTAACAAGGCACGAATATGGGATCTAAAATCCCTAGTGCCAAGGAAGTTGGGAGAGATCATGTCAGAGATGCATGCATGGCTTGGAATCGAGGATCCTTCAAAGAGGCAATGATGGGCAGTCAAGGAGGTACATCACAAGTAGAGTTCTTGGATGAACTAGAGTCCACAGATCTACATCCGGAAGATGTAGAGCTCATCATCGACAAGGGTTTTCCTAAGATGTATATCAAACCAGACGCAGAAGAGAACTTGCTATAGCCATGGAAATTTACTGTCATCATAAAGCTGATCGATAAGAGTGTAGGATACATGACAATGTAAGATTGCCTGCATCTACTGTGGAAACCCATTAGGAGGATGAAGATGTATGAACTGAACCTGAACTTTTATGTTGTTCAATTTTCTTGCAGGACTGATTATGAAACCGCAATTACCAGTGGGCCTTGGTCTATGTTTAGTAGTTTTTTGATGGTCTAGAAGTGGAGTCAAAGCTTCCAACCAGTAGATGGATTACCAAATCACATAGTCACCTAGGTCAGGATACTCAATCTAACTCTACATTAGTATGTGCCAACTATTTTTGAGATGGTAGGCCGAGCTTTAGGGACATTGGTTAAAGGTGGATGAACACACCATCAAGAGGATGAGAAACCAGTTCGCAAGACTAGAAAATGAACTGGATTCTTCAAGCCCGATTCAACCTGCCATACTAATCAATGGATTGGAGTATAAGCTTGAGTATGAAGTGCTCCCATGATCTCTTCTTAAGCTGTGGAAAACTGGGACATAATTCAAAAGATTGCACCCATGGAGACAAGGAACAACAAGCCTGTGATTTTAAGGAGGCAACTGGGGTGAAATGGTCCGACAAAGAGGGTAAGTGGAAGAAATATTACGGCAAAGGTATCCATGCTAGAAGAAGACATAGGGACAAATAGAAAGACATCCAAAATCAAGCAGATGGCAATCGATATAAACCTATAGAAGTGGACCCACTAGAGGAGGATGAAGTAGTGAACAACTCAGAAAATAGTGCGACTGTCGATGTTTCGATGCCAGACCCTAGAGGACCGAAAGTATGGAAGAGAAAGAAAATTTCCCATGCATCAGAACATGAGGCTGAAACATAGGCAGACACATCAATAGAAGGTAGAGATGTTAGTCAAGTTGTAGACAATTCAATGGGTAATGAATGCCATCCTAACACGAGTAAGGTAGTGAGTGATGGGATGCACACAATGGTATTCCCAGATGTTGATGAGGTAATTGAAGGCATATCATTTCAAGTTGGTTCTGGACAAATTGGGTCTGAAGGTGAAGAAATTGTGATACCAAACCTCTCCAACAAACACAAACAAAAAGGACGAGGGGTTAAGGGAAGTGGAACTAAACTCAATAAGACCAATGCAGGGTTGTATAACTTGAGGAATAGTCCCAAGAGTAACCAAGAGGATCATGTTGATGGATGATGAAGTTGATGCGTGTTAAATAATTATATCAATCTACGCAGCCTATGAGACAAAAGTTTACATCACCTGATCACTTATCCTTCCAGTGTCTGAAGTATATTTTGGCATGTGAAGCCTTCCAGATTCATAGAGATATGGTAAAAAACCACCAGAAAAACCCTTATAACTCTCAAGTCTTTGAGAGATTGGTGGACCTAGTGTCCATTGTTAATTTAGTTATGTACCTTTTTAGTAATATAGTTAGTTGGTTTTGATTGGTATTTTCATTTTGAATAATCTTATTTTGTGTGGTGGGTTATCACATTTGGTGGTATCAAAGCTTTAGGTTTGCTGAGTCTATAGGGACACAAGACTTTGGTTGTTGTGTTTGTTCTTATGTATCTAACATATTTAACCATAAATAATGATTATATAGATATGGATGGAGAACATAAATAACATGATGAGAGTAGTTGTGTGGCACCAAAAGGTGGAGGTAGGAGGTGGGTACCAGTGGGGGTTATACCTGAGATGGGGCTAGAACAACCTATCACACATCCTTTAGATCCTGCAACTATAGTCGATCTAGCCTTCCAGTAGAATTTTGGACATATGATGGCCTTTATCACACATTTTGCTAATAGGGAACTTGTACCACCACTTAGAATTCCTTCTTCAAATTATGAGTCACATGGCATGTGGAAGAACTTTGAGAGGCAAAAGCACATTGCTGACATGAAGTATGTGGGTACAACAAACCTGAGAGACATGGATATGTGGCTGAAAGAGCTAGAGAATGTGTTCTAGATCTTAGATTTCACTAAGGAGGATAAGGCTAAGTATGTGATCTACTAGTTGGAGTTAGTGTTGTTGGTATGTATACCCAGAGAGCCAATCATATGATGATTTAATGGCATATATTGTAAATAATTTGATTAATAATAAAGACAATCTTCCAACTTATTATATTTTATTCAGTTATGAGATAATGATGAAGCATAATAAATGTCTGAAGAATGATATTACTTAATGGCATATGTTTTCGGGTTGAGGACTTGAACTATGAGATCATATAGATGTCAAGAGTATATGCTTTATTGTTATGTCCCTAGTCAGATGTTATTATTTAAGGCTAATAGACAACAATAAAACTTAAGACTAGAGTGTGTGTTGGTTGATGACATGATCTCATTAATCATTATATGTGATATCAAACCAATCACATAGATACTTGTTAGAGAATAGTGTATCAGAAAAACCCACCTTGAGAGTGACAAATGGAAACCATAATTGGTAGTCAGAGTCGAATCTCATAGTGATGGTGGTGATTGTGGTTCTTAGACCTAAAATCGCTACACTCATTACATGTCGTTTGGTGTACTTTGACATCATCCACCGTGATCCTAAATATGGGTTTCCATAAGGGTGGTGTTCGGGTGCACCGTGACACATGGGGATGAATGTGAGTGATGTAGATGAGATATGTCCCTCCTACATGAGTTTTATATAATGTCCAATTGATAAGTGAGATTGGAAAAAACATGGCCATGTTGGTGTGAGTTGATATGTGATATTGAGCTTACATATATATCGAGAAGTCTTCTCTATTTCAAGGAACATTGATTAAATGTGGAACAGGATGACGATTCCATGCCTTGAGTTCAATACAGATATCAGAGACAAAGGAATTATACAATCATTGTAACACCAATCACATATTGTAGGTTCTAGTTTTTCTCCAACTTCTCCAATTACTTGGGTATCAATGAAGTCTTGCTAGATACCAATCATTTCTTTTGAAATCATAATATGATTATGAATATCACTATCAACATAATTTGGAGCCTACTGGGTAACACACATAGGATGATATAAGAATAGGATTCTAATTGTTGATGTGATTGGAAATGTTTAAAATCAAATTGATTACTGAAATGTTTTAGTAATCTTCTAGAATAATTTTCAAATATAATTTGAGTTAACTGGTTAAAGTGTATAAACTAATTAATTAGATCTAAAAATCAGTTGGATAATCCTAAGTGATTGACTAGAGCCAAATGATGAAAATTAGTTAATCAATTAATATGATTAATTGGTTAATTAATTATTTCCAAAATATTATTTTAGTGGCCCATAAGTGGGTCATTTTAAACACATTCGCAGCCTTTTCTGTCACCCAAGGGTTTTGGGAAACCATGTTTCCTTTTGCCTCCTATTTATAGGGGCATGACGACTGAACCATTTAGATAGCACTCTTTTATGTGTACCCTATCCATCATCATCCCAAAGAGAGAGAGAGGAGAGAGACACAATGCTAGCACATCATCAAGAAAAAGGCTACTCCTTCCCTTTGGCTTGAGAAGCGCAATGTGGAGTTCCAGTCCATCCACATGGACAAAGTAGAGATGTAGACACTGAGTTGCTTGTGTTTCAGAGGACACTGATGGTGACCATATGTACACACAAGGGTATCCTCACATCACCACGTGAAGGGACATTGTCATACTTGCTCTAGTATGAGGTATACCCCACACACCCTCTTTCTGAATATGTTGTTATCGATGAGATTTGCCAGTAGGGTATGTGGAGAAAATTTTATTGTTACTTCCTCTACCTCTGTCAACTCCACAAAACTAAACAAGTGTTGCATATTGATGGGAGATTGAGGAGGAGAACATGGTGGGTGAAGTGTGTCAGCTGGGAAGAATTTTTGTGGGACTTTATGAGCCATTACTTTTTAGAGACATATATGAAGGAGAAGATGGATCAATTTTAGAGGTTATACCAAGGAACATGGTATGTAAATTACCACAACACAAATTTTATGGAGCCTTTGAGGTTCTTTCCCACATGGTTGTGATAGAAAAGGAGTGCATTAGAAGATTTGAAAAGGGCTTGAATAATGAGTTGGCATGGATGGCTTCAGAATTGAAGTCACATGAGAAGTTTTCCACCTTCGTGGCGATTGTTTGGAGGATATAAAGGAAAGATGTAAACCTACAAGATGCCAATGCAAGGAAGAGGGTCGGCTTAATTACAGGGACAAATATCAAGTAGTTATAAGTAGCAAAGGTTCATTGTGTAGCAATATCAGTAGTCACACCAGAGGTCGAAAGTTTCTGAGATAAGGACGCGAGTACAGTCATAGTGGTTTTCTAGCAAGTGTAGAGGTTGTAGTTTTCTGCTGATTGGGTTGATCAATTAGGATTCTATGTATGTGACATAGACGTCTAGGCTATACTATGATATAAGGACATTCTTCATGTGTGGCCAAGCTGGGCATGTGAAATGGTGTTTCCCTCATAGGAACAAGGAAGTTATGTAATAGCCTAGGTAGACCAGAAATTCCCTCAATAAAAGTATAATGGATTTGGTGGAAGAGGAAGTTTCCAAGCATCTTAGAAGGGTCTTCTGGATTAGTAGGCAAAAGTCAAGTCCGACGAAAACAAATGGCAATAGCTAGATTCTATGCCATGAGTCAGTCAGATTTAGAGTGTGAGTTTTGATAGGTCAGATTGAGTTTTTCATTCAGACTTATCTACATCTGCATATGTATCTATTTTGGTTGACATGGGTGTAATACACTTTTTTTATCACCAATGAGGTGATGAATAGTTGTAACTTTCCTGTTTGTAGTTGAGCCAATAACCTCTTGTTAGAAACCCCTTTAGTTGGTTCCAAAATATTGCAGGTGGTGTGTCCATCCTTTTTTCTTTCTTTCTTAGGATGTATTATTTGAATGATCTTATGTTAGTCAATACACTTGGGTTTATTGTGATCTTAGGAATGGATACCTTGTAGAAGTATAAAGTTATTTTGAATTGTGGTTCCAAGTTTGTGAATTTGTGTTGGGAATATCTCTTGGACTTCTCAAGGAGATAGGAAGACTCTTCCTACATGTATGGTGTCGACAGTGACAATGTAGAATTTGATGAGACAAGTATGCAAATATTTCTAGGCACATGTGGTGGACACCAAAGTGGGGCCTCATATTGTCACACCCTACCCAAAAAGGGAGAAGTAGGAATATACGAGGGATTCCCTACCTTTTTTGGTAGTGAAACATCACAAATTCACCACAACATTTTAAATGAATAAAGAGGAAAAAACACAGTGAAATTTTGAAGCCACAATGTAAATTTTAGTTGTCACCCATGTCGGATTGATAAAAAGTTAGAAAATAAACAAAATTTAGAGATCGAATTCGGTGGTCTTGTGATGAGTATGGAAGTATTATCACCCCCATCCCACCCAATAATCTAGTTTCAAGATGCTTTCTATTGCAAATAAGAAAACATTTCGGATAGTTAAAGAAAATTTAAATAGAAAGATAGAAAGAAATCATTTTAATTGGTGGGCGGGATTTTAAGGCTGAAGATGGTAGTGTCCTTTCCATAGTTCTCCTAAAATTCCTAATGGTTAGGTAGATTTGGGTCCTAATTACCTCAGGACCTCCCAAATAGGAGATCCCTCATGGATGATTAGGATCGATGTATAGGATTTAGAGGTGACTAGTAATGTAAGATGATGGAAAAGATCTGATTTTTTAGAAGAGGTTAACAATAAAAAAGTTATAAGAACACCTGAGAAGTTATAATAATTGAACCGATCAGATGCAATAGTTGAATAAATCTGATGCAATAGTTATGGATCAGATATACTAGTTATAAAAGGTATAGGAGTTATATCAGGTTACCATTCTACAAAAGCTGACAAGGCATGTGGTGTCAAATGAAGGATCCACTGATCACAAGTATAAAAGAAAATAAAAGGGGAGGTAGTTTGATCCTCTAGCTTTAGAGGTTCAAAAAGGGCTTGAAATACAGATGGCAGGGGGTATTTATTGTGACACCCTATTCCAGAAACTAATGGATTATGTAAAACTAAATACGGAAACTAAACTAAACAAGTAGATTAACAGAAAACACTGAAAACTAAAACCGATTTCATTAAGCACCAAAGATGCTACAAACTTTACATATAAGTCCTCACACGACACTTGCATTGGATTTCATAAATCACAAGGTGTTTACATCAACATTTTCTGATCACATATGCCATTAACCTACTATAGGAGAAACTTGTCTCATGTATATGTATATATATGTACATATGTATATATATATATATATATAGGTATGTAAATATATGTATATATACATATATTTGTATAATATATGTATATATATGTATATATGTATACATATGTATATATAAATATAAATATAAATATAAATATAAATATATATATATATATATATATATATAAACATTTGCCATATCTTTACATCAAAGGTCACATTATATATATATATATAAATATAAACATTTGCCATATCTTTACATCAAAGGGCACATAAGCCAAAACCATGTATCAATAGCATCTCTACAAAACACTCCCAAAAACCATCCCAAGGACCTGAGTGTACATGGACGACTCTAGGACTCTTCATCAAAAGACTAGTAGCAGATCCAACCTTATCATCTACTGTCCTTCTTGTTGTTTCTCTTCCTCATCTGCAAAATCTATACCTCCTCGTGCACGTCCACCTAAAATATGTGGAAAACCCACAGGGTGAGATCCATATCTCAGTGGGAGATATAACTCTCCACCAACATTGTTATTACACAAATATAGCAATTTATAGAATAGAAGTAAGGCAATAGTTATGATTAGCAGATTAAACAAACGATATAAGTGAGGTAGTTACTAGTTCAAGTAACTATAATTGAGAAATAGAACATCTTATCATTTTAGAAGGAATATGAAGAACATGTGTAATTGTTGCCAACTATACTATACAAAAGCAAGGCAAGGATTCATCTAATGTTTTGTGTTTGATCCTAAGAAAATATGCTACATGGGTGGTTACGTATTTTATTATGCCCTGAGGAGATGAGGTATACCACTTATGCTCCAACTGACCACTACTAAGTCAAAATAAGTTCCATACAAGATCAATGGAAGATCTAGAATCTATTGATGTGACCACACCCTCGGTCAATCTGAATCCGTCGTAGTGACATAACAAGTCAAACTACAAAAACAACCTAGCTTGTCTTGGTATATAGGCATAATACTAGTGAACTGAGCTACGACCCACAACTACACTCCTTCCAGGGAATGGCCCATAACCAATCCTATGAAAAGTATATACTGAGTCACGTCACTGAGATATGGCTCATAGCCACACTCCTGCCCGGGTATGGCCTGCAACCAATCCTATGAATGTGTATAATCAACAATATATGACTCCGATCTTCCTATTAGGAAGAGTCAATTTCACCATCCAACAAGTATTGACACTGATATTGATCTATGGCATAGGAAAAACAACATGATTAGGTTCCACTTGATCAGTTAGGTAAATTAGAGTGTCTATTAGCATCGATCAAGTTACAACGTATAAAACACATGCAAATACCACAAAAGAAAGGGCATAGCACAATATCGTGAGATCTAGAACATCTAGAACACATCCTATCTCATTATCAAATTTAATAAGGGATACCAATCCCTCAACTCATCATTGGGAATAACATCTCAACTAAGAAATATGCCTCTGCCAGGTCATAGGACCCAATCACGTCATCCATGTATCACAATGTCACAGTATGCCTCATAAAGGCTTATTCAACCTATGTCACATCATATTCATTATAGAATACACTAGCTATGATATCCTATTACATTTCACCTGCAAGGTTAGAGGTTTATAAACATTATAGAGAAAGCATCATAACATAGTAACCAATCCAAGAGGGAAGTGAATACATCATACATTCTCATATTAGGTGTAGAGTTCCATACTATAACCGATTTAGGGTTTTATATCATACAACATCACCAAATCCTAGGTACATATTTTCCCACTTTCTTGGAACAAATAAAGGTTAAGAATCATGTTTAGAGTCAATCATTATGTTATTAAAATAGTACCATACATGTATCATCATGTATTCACATATGTGTACTAACCACGTATCATGTATAGGTATTAACCCGCACCATTCACATGTATATGACCCACTATCATCTAGGTGATGACCACTCAAGGAATAAAGATGTAGTTACCTACCTACCATGCATTATGACCATGAAACATCACTAGTCTCGAACTCAACCCCTTAGAGCACATCCAGATCACAACAACCCATTAGCGTCAGGGTTAGGTCAAAACACAAGGCTAAAGCACCACTTTCAACATGTACTGACCTACCAACCAACTAGGGTCCCAACCCATGATCAAACCATGTTGTTTTGACCACAACAAAGCACGTCAAGAAGGCCCAAGTCAAGAGGGTTACGACCACTACAAAAGCTGACCTATAGACCCTTGTCACGACTACTACCAAGGAAAAGTAGCGACCCCTCATCACCAAGTATGCACATGTCATGACCAAGATGAAACAAGCTAAGGTATCAGCTGCAACACCCAAGGGTAGCAACCTCACATGGTCAGGATCATCACCAAAACATAATCAAGGTCGAAATAGGAAAGAACAAGATATGAAATAGCAAGAAACTCCATGGAACGCCACCATCATCAAGGTGGAAAACCCCACACAAGATGGTCACCGCAAACCCCTAAACTCGGCCCATGTGAACTCAAGGAAAGGGCCACATGCAAGGTAATAAACCACGATCCACACACCCAAAATAGAACCCCCAAACAACAATATAGGTCAAGGTACATGAGCCTAAAGAATGATGATCAAGATCATGGTCAAGAGATAAGGAAAATCCATCATATATCATAGTCACCAAGAAAGATTGGGTATAATGATTAGGGTTTCAATTTGAGCCAAACAAAGCATGATTTCCACTACCAATTAAGTTCTAGAGATTCTCATCATCTACTATCATGTTAGGGGAACATTTTAGAGAGAGAAAAACGTAGCATGCATGTATATAATAGAGTGCAATAATAGGGAAGGTTAAGTGTTATATAATCAACCTGATGGAAGATCTACACCAAGGATTCAACTCCAAGATCAAAGCTCCAAGAACATGATACAAAGGTTGAAGAAGAAGATCCACCAAAGGTCCCACTTTTCACCACCACAACACCTTCAGGAAAAGAAGATGCCAAGGTCAAGATAGCCCAAGAAAAAGGGAAAGAAAGGGAACCCTGGCCTAACCAAGGAAGAAGAAGGAAAAATAGAGAGAACTTCATACCACCATGGACTATGAACCTATATATGAGGGTTTCTTCCTCAAGAAAAACATTCATAGCAAGATTCGGTCCATGGATGAGAGACGGGAAGAAGATGGAGAAGAGAATCCAAGGGAAACGTCACAAAAGAAAGCACAAGTTACCAAGGTGGAAGATGAACAAAGAATCACCACAAGCTAAGGATCTGATCACCAAGGCTACAAGGAGGATCCTTCTTGCTTCTCAAGGCTCCAAGGATACCAAAAGAAAATGAGGAATAAGAATTTCCAAAAAGGTTTCATTTGTGTGGAGGGAAAAGAGGCTATGTACTTGAGGAATAAGAATTTCCAAAGACGAGGTGTCAACACCCTAAGGCACATACGGGACACTCGTCTACCAAATAAACCCACATACAACCACTTAAACCATGAATGCATGTCATGGTGATAAAACCTATGTTTGGTGTCAACCTACTTAGGTCTCCAACAAGTGGTTTATGTCACAAAACCTCCTAGAGGTTAAAACAGGTCAAAACAACTCAACTAGGTCAAAATAAGATCATCAGCATCAAAGAGGTTGAAACACAAAAAGACTAGCATATAGGCTGAAAAACATGACCCCAAACCTTCATGGTTGTAAATACATAAAGCCTAGGCAAGTGTTTTGGTCAAAACACATCCAAAACAGCCCCTAGGTTGCTACCTAGGTCGCTACCATAATCAAGGTACATCAAGGTCGAAACAAGGCAACCCTAGAAAACCCTAGTCACCACCAAGGATACTACCACTCATCCAAGGACCAAACAAGGCACCTAATTATTCCTCTCTCCTCTATATGATTTCAACGGATGGAAGACAGTCTCTGTAAGTGACAAATCGCACATCAACCCCCTACTTTGGGTAAATTACAATTTGCACTTAAACTAGCACACAAAGCACAAATAACATCCAAAAAATCTCAATCTTGAAACTTAAGCTCTCCACAGGCTGTAATTACATCTCAAAATATTAGAGAAAGGTTCTAAGAAACTTAATTAAGCCAAACAAATAGGGTTACCCTAAAACCAGATCATGGTCTTACAAGCCATAAATCCCTAACAAGGATTTTGCCCCCAAAATCCAAGGTAAAAAGAGATGGGTAACCTCAAGATCCACCTAAAATATGCGTAGAACCCACAAGGTGAGATCCATATCTTAGAGGGAGAAATAACTATACACCAATGCTATTATTACACAAATATTGCAATTTAAATAATAGAAGTAAATCTACAGTTATGATAAGTAGATTAAAGTAATGATATAACTGAGACGGTTACTAGTTTAGGTAACTATAACCAAGCAATAGAAAATCTTATTATTTTAGAAGGAATATGAAGAACATGTATAATTTCCATCAACTATACTATATAAAAGAAAGGCAAGGATTCATCCAATGTTTTGTATTTAATCCTAAGAAAATATTATACACGATTGATTACATATTTTATTATGCCCTGAGGAGATGAGGTATACCACTCATGCTCCAACTGACCACAACTAAGTCAAAATTAGTTCCATACAGATCAATGGAAGAGCCAAAATCCATTGATCTCTCTACATCCTCATTAGTTTGAGTCTGTCATAGTGACATAACAAATCAATCTGCAAAAATAACCTAGTCTGCCTTGGTATATAGGCACATCGTTAGTGAACTCAACTACGACCCTCATCCACACTCCTACTAGGGTATGACCCGTAGCCAATCTTGTGAAAAGTATATACTGAGTCACATCACCGAGATACGACCCGTAGCCAAACTCTTGCCAGGGTATGGCCCGTAGCCAATCCTGTGAATGCATATTCTCAACAGTATACGCCTCCAAGCTTCCTATGAGGGTGATCCCATTTCACCATCCCGTAAGTACTAACACTGAGACAGATCTATGTCATAGGTCAAACTACATGATCAATTCCCACTTGATTAGTTAAGTAAATTAGAGTGTCTTTCAGCATCAATCAAGTTACAATGTATAAAACACAAGCAAATACTACAATAGAAAGTGCATAGCACAATATCAAGAGATCTATAACATCTGGAACACATCATGTCTCATTGTTACATTTACAAGAGGATACCAATCCCTCAACTCATCATTGGGTATAACATCTCAACTAAGAAATATTCCTATGTTGGGTCATAGGACCCATTCACATCATTCGTGTATCACAATGTCTCAGTATGCCTCATAAAGACTTATTCAACCTGTGTCACATCATACTCATCATAGAATACACAAGCAATGATATCCCATTACATTTCTCCTGCAAGGTTAGGGGTTTATAAACATGATAGAGAAAGCATCATGACATAGTAACCAATCCAAAAGGGAAGTGGATACATCATACATTCTCATATTAGATTTAGAGTTCCATACTATAACCAATGTAGGGTTTTGTATCATACAACATCACCAAACGATAGGTACATAGTTTCCCACTTTCTTGGATAATATAAAGGTTAAAAATCATGTTTAGAGTCAATCATTATGTTATAAAAATAGTACCATACATGTATCATCATGTATTCAAGTATGTGTGCTAACCACATATCATGTATATGTATTAACCCACACCATTCACATGTATATGACCCACTACCATCTAGGTCATGACCACTCAAGGAAATAAGGTGTAGAGACCTACCTAACCCTGTGTTATGACTGTAACACATCACTACTCTTGACCTCAAACCCTTAGAACATGTCATGATTGCAACAACCCATTCGGGTCAGGGTTAGGACGAAATACAAGGCTAAAGCACCACTTTCAACATGTAGCGACCTACCAACCAACTAGGGTCCCGACCCATGATCAAACCAGGATATTTTGAACACAACAAAGTAGGTCAAGAACAACGAGGTAAGAGGGTTACAACCGCTAGAAAAGCTAACCCATAGACCCTTGTCATGGCTGGTACCAAGGAAGAGTAGTGACCCCTCATCACCAAGGGTGCACATGTCACGACCAAGCTAAAACAAGCTAAGGTATTGGCAAGGGTAGCAACCCCACATGGTCAAGATCATCACTAAAACATAACCAATGTTGAAATAGGAAAGAACAAGATCTCAAACAACAAGAAACTCCATGGAACGCCACCATCATTAAGGTGGAAAACCCCACACAAGATGGTCACCACAAACCCCTAAACTCAACCCATGTGAACTCCAAGAAAGGGCCACATGCAAGGTGAAAAACCACAAATCCACACACCCAAAACAGAATCCCCAAACTAAAAGACATGTCTAGGTACAAGAGCCTAAAGAAAGATGATCAAGATGATGCTGAAGAGATAAGGAAAATCCATCATATATCATAGTTACCAAGAAAGATCTGGTATAAGGATCAGGGTTTTAGATTTAATCCAAGCAAAGCATGATTTACACTACTAATTAAGTTCTAGAGATTATCATAATCTACTAGCATGTTAGGGGAATGTTTTAGAGAGACAAAATAGTAGCATGCATCTATATAAAATAGCACAATAATAGGGAAGGTTAAGTGTTATATAACCCACCTTATAGAAGATCAACACCAAGGATTCAAGCTCCAAGATCATACCTCTAAGAACACGATCCAAAGGTTCAAGAAGAAGATCCACCAAAGGTCCCACTTTTGACCACCACAACACCTTCAAGAGAAGAATATGCCAAGGTCAAGATAGCCAAGAAAAAGGGAAAGAAAAGGAACCCTAGATGAACCAAGGAAGAAGAAAGAAAAAGAGAGAGAACTTCATCCCACCATGGCCTATGACACTAGAGATGAGGGTTTCTTCCTCAAGAAAATCCATCATACCAAGGAGTGGTCCATGGTTGAGAGAAGGGGAGAATATGGAGAAGAGAATCCAAGGGAAGCATAAAAAAAAGAAATCACAACTTTTTTTTTGATAAGGTAATATATTGCTCATCAAAAACCGTATAGGGAAGACCTAAATTGTACAAGGGTGTGTTAGCTACAAAAACCCTAATGACTTCTAACTATCGGGTCTAAACCTTTACAAATTTCAAGTTTGACCCTAAACAACAAGTTAATATTTTCCACCAAAGCATCAAAAAGGTAGAATTTGTCTCTGTCCAATCCACCATGAAGACTTGAATTTCTTTCACTCCAAGTGAGGTAGACGATACCAGCAAGACTCAAACATGTGAAGGCCATCATGCCCTTGTCCCTATTAGACTTCAAACAGATCCACTGCAAGCAATCTTCGATGTTGCACAGGGCAGAGCCACCCCACCCATTCTTCAAGGCCCACCTTTTCACCATGTAGCTAGAGAAGTCACATGTGAAGAAAAGATGCCCGTGCGATTCAGGTCTTGCACCACATAGTAAGCATTTGTCATTCACACTGATTCCCCAACCAAGTAGCCTGTCTATGGTTGGAAGTCACCCAAGAATGGATTTGTACAGGCAGCAACTTAATTTAGGAGTGTGCCACTTGTTCCACACGATCTCCCCCCATGGCACCGGTGGCCTGCAATGAATTTTGATCCATGGCTGCACCTCAACACAACCCCAAACACCCTGCTCGTCAATAGAAAAGTCATTCCTCACCTAGTTCCACTGCTGAATCATCCACCTCCATGTCTAGGAGCAACCCTGCACCGCTCCCACATCTAGTGAAGTGCCATATCTCCGCTACATCCAAGAGGACCACGACGACCCCTGATCAACGAGAAAGTTGTATATACGCTTCCGGGTGCACCTTACAGCCATAGCCCAAGGATCCAAAACCCCCAATCCCCCTTGATCTTTCTCTCTAATGATAGTCTCCCAGGCGACGTCGTGAGGTTTGCTGCCCCACAGGAATCCCCCCAAAAGGCTACGAGCTTTGTTAACAATGAACATTGATAGCTCCGCCTTTCTTGTCCAGAAGCCAAACTTTCCCATAAGAATGGTGTTACAGTGGACCAGCCGCCCAACCAAAGATATGTTGAGTCTTGTCCATTTTTCCATGGTGTTCCTAAGGTCATCAAATAGGACATCATAGTCCCTTCCTCTGCCACGCCCACCCGAGATTGGGATCCCCAAATATTTGGTAGGGAACCTACCTCGGTTCACTAAGGTGGAAGATGAATAAAGAAACACCACAAGCTAAGTATCCGATCACCAAGGCTCCAAGGAGGATCCTTATTGCTCCTCAAGGATCCAAGGAGACTAAAAGATAAGGAGGAACAAGAATGTCTAAACTTGTGTGTAGGAAAAATAGGTTGTATACTTGAGGGATGAGAGAGAATGTCAAAGATGAGATGTCAACACCCTAAGGCACCTAAGGGATACTTGTCCACCAAAGAAGCCAACATGCAACCACCTAAACCATGCATGCACGAGACGGAGATAAAACCTATGTTGGGTATCAACCTACTTAGGTCCCCAACAAGTGGTTTAGGTTACAACACCTCCTAGAGATCGAAACAGGTCAAAAGAGCTCAACTAGGTCGAAACAAAATCATCACCATCAAAGAGGTTGAAACACAAAAAGACAAGCATATAGGTGAAAAAATGACCCCAAACCTTCATGGTTGTAACAACATCAAGCGTAGGAAAGTGTTTCGGTCAAAATACATCCAAAACAACCCCTAGGTTGCTACCTAGGTCACTAACATCATCAAGGTACATCAAGGTCGAGACAAGGCAACCCTAGAAATCCCTAGCCACCACCAAGGATGCCACCACTCATACAAGGCCTAACAAAGGCACCCATTTCTTCCTATATCCTATAGATGATGTCATGGGATGGAAGATACTCTCTAGAAGTGAAAAATTGCACATCAACCCTCTACTTTGGGTAAATTGAAATTTGCACCAAAACTAGCACACAAAGCACTAATGACATCCAAACAAGATCAAACTTAAAACTTAAGCTCTCTACAAGCCATAATTACATCTCATAAGATTATAGAAAGGTTCTAAGAAAATTACTCAAGCAAAACAAGAAGGGTATCCCAAAACCGAAGTTAGGGTTCTTACATTTATAGGTGGATATTATGGTTTGGGGTTCTTGACAGAATCTTCTGGAAGAGGCGGTGGGTCACCTCAATGTGACACATAGGAGAGGTTCATGGATCATGGCTATCTTTCATGTGGCATCTGTCAGATGGCTCGGAACCATGAAGTGCCCGATTGGTTAAGAATTGGTTTCTCATTTTTTTAGTAATTTTAGAAATGTTCTAGAGAACATCAAAAAAAATTGTAGAGAAAGATAGTTCAAGATTATCTCTTGGTTCTATCAATAAGTGCATTTCAATATCCTTTAGAAAAAAGAATATTTTTATTTAATATATTCAATTGGGAAAATTAATAAAAATATCTTATTCTAAGCAAAATTGATGAACAAATTGTACTTCTAGTCTGAAAAGAAGGCTTCTACACAGGAAACCACGATATTGGTAAAAGTAGGTGCATATAGGTGAATTAAATACATGGAATAATGTGGAGAAAATGATAAAATGGAAAATGGGTGGAATATGGTATGGACTCTATCATAAGCCAGAGAATTTTCATTAGTCTTGAATTTTTGTTGAGAGAGAAAAAGTGAGGTATCAACAATTTTTCTCTCTTACAGTAAAGTTTGAGATAAGAATGAAAAACCCCAAGCTTGAACCACGTCTAACTCCTATTTTTAGTCACTAAAGACCAAAAAGGTTGGAATCATCAAGGATGTTCCAACAAAACTTATGGACGATGGAAAGTCAAGGTGATATCCTTTCCTTCTAAGATGGAGATAATGAAATAGCCATTCACAACAAAAATAGGATTGAGAATTGATGATTTTCTCTAGAGTAAAGGTAACCTTCAAGGGAGGCACTCACCTATGCTTGACTTATCATTCATTCTGCTGAAGTTCTAATGAGCCAGAAGAGGTTTTTTGGTTGCAAAAGTGATTCTCATTATTTCTTTAGCTCTTAAATTAAATTGTTTGATTCTCTCACTAACTCATGTCTTAGTGAGAAAAAGGTGGATTTAAAAAAGTGAATGAGGATTGTGATGTGTCATAATATATAAAGATTTGGAGTCTGTAATCATTGAAAAATAGTGGCATTTTCTCTACCTATAAGAAGATCTTTGAGAAAATAGTAATCATCCTTCATCCTACACATCTTTTGTTATTATATTTTTTTTCATGATTGGGCCAATTTTGAGTAAGGACCAAAACTCTTAAGAGGCGCAATATGAAGAGATTGTCTATCCATGATAGGGTTTGTACAATCGAGATTGGGAATTAAGCTTTCAAATATAAGGTGTCCTTATGGACAATGGTTGTGTTAGTCAGTGGAAGGACTCCTTTACGACATATTCCCTATTGATTAACCCTCTAAACTCTCAATTCTCTAGTTGTTAGTCTTTGAAATTGGAGATTTTAGCCATAACTCAACGTCACACACCCTGTTGGCAATTTAGTTCATTTTTTTATTCAAGATCCAAGATTGTCGAAGGATCCATTTGTGAAAGAAAAGATACTTTTGTGGTTGTCATCCTGGTTTCTTTTCAAAGTCATAATCTAGGACTCTGTGCATATATAAAAATGAAGCTTATGTTTATCTTAGTTTTAGGCAATATCTAGGACCCAAAAAGATTGGAAAATAATGTGTATGGTTGGTCCAGTTTTAGATGATAGTCCAAAACTAAAAAAGATTTGAAAATTGAGTAACAAGGTTGGTCCTATTTTAGATCATGGTTTGGGACCCTAAAATATTTGGAGTTGACGAATGGGGTTGGCCCAATTTTAGGTCATCACTTGTGACACTAAAGATTGGAAGATGCTAAAAATGATTGGTCTTGTTTTAAATCATAGTCAGGGACCCTCATGGTCATAACTAGATCTGATAATTGTTTTTTCTTTCTAAATGTTTATTGTTTTAATTTTTTTCAATTGATTTGACACTTTAATATTTTTTAACTTTTAGTATTAATTTTATTTTTATTTTCTATGTTTTTGTGATTTTGTAAGGTTCTGAAAAATCTATTGACAACCCAAGGACTTTTTTATAATTTGTGTAAAAGTTTTTGTTTTTGAAAGAGGGGCAATGGGAGGAGGGTTGGTCACACTTCCCATTTCTTCCCCACCCATGAAGTAGCGATGGCAGAAACTAGCTCAAGGTGATTATGCAAACAACAATGGCAAGAAGAGAGACAAAGAAAGTCGGTGAATTTCTTTGATCTACCAGCTCAAATAGGAAAATCATGGCATTCCTCCAATCTTCCTTAGTGGCAGATGGTAGTCTGCGATTGGCATAAGGAGGACCCCATCAAGGATGAGCAAGATGTTGGTGTTGATGTGGGGGCTGAGTTGTATCCATAGTAGGCATGTTATATCTCCTTATAAGTTCATATTTTGCTTATGAGATCTCTAATTAGTGTTTTCTCTGAGCATGCATCACGGCAATGTGAGTAGGATCATGGGGGAGATGCTCCTAATTGAGAGATTTGTCCATCATCCAATCATTTTTTGGATGAATCTACGTCATTGAGGTCATTGAGTAGATGATGAGGTATAATTTTGAAAGTTTACTATATGTTATTTTCCCTTTTCTTTTTCAAGCTTGAATTTGACTTTTTCTCCATTTATTAACGGTCTTAACTTTTTCTTTTGCATTATTCCTTTAGTTTATAGGATTGTTGAATGTATGTTAATGGACATATTGGAATGAACTTGAATATTTATTTGATAACTTAGTGGCTAAGGAGGTAGATCTGCTTGAGATGACCGATTTTGGTAGCATATGTCGATGTGGGATCATAGATAGACCCTATATTCTTCCTCTAATTAAGATTTTTTTTCCATAGAGACTAGCAAGTTCCACCTTGCATTTGGTGAGTTATAAATCACCCTAGTCAGTTTCCGGGATCAACGAGTTAGGGTCTTGTGGGACACCCATCCATTTTATTCCTGAGTGATAGGAGTGGGGACGTTGCCATTTTTCTAGGATTCTAGGAGTGAACCCTGAGGATATCGAGATAGCCTCCAGCTATAAGGTCAAGTTTAATTAGTTAGGAGACACCTTCTTCCATGAGAATGAACAATGGGGTGCCAATGATCCTTTTGACACAGCCCTGAGGGTTAGGGTGTTCGTATTTCACGTGTCACTTTAGAATGTATGCCTTTGTCCAGATGTCCTTCCAACTATGCAATGCACTTGGAACATTCTAGCGATACAAGTATGCTATCTTTGCAAGTCTTACCGAGATGATAGTGGAAATATTCATGGATGACTTTTCTATACTTGAATATTCTTGTCACGGAACTATTCTTACCCCAATCCCAATCCTACTTCCTAGACAGTAGAAAAAGGATTGAAGCACCCGTCCCTGAGTGGCCCAAAAGATCTAACACACTAGCATATACAATAAGAAATAATAATTCAAAAATTGGATATTTAAATGAACAAACTAACCCAATATGGAGATATAGCCAATATATCCTTATCGTCAGAGTATGTAGAGTGCGGAAGCGATCTTATTCAGTGTTTTCATTGTATTGCAAAAAATCAAGAAAATTAAAACATAATCATGCAATTGCACAGTACGCCATCAAAATCAAGTAAAATAGTTTATAAGAAAATAAGTGTACTTGGCAGGACTTATATTTCAAAAGTATAACAAGCAATTTGCAAGAACCAAAAGTTGTTTGACAAGTTTTTCAAATGATTCAGTTTTTATTACGAGTTCCCATTATGTTCTAATTTGAGAAGCATGCTTATATATTTTAGTGTGACTTTATCACCCCAACACGATGGGGGAAGTCATTGGGCTCCTTTTCTCCATATGTGGTAGGAGGCCAATGTACAAGTCCCACCTCTCAATGAGGGGGTTCTCTTGCACCCAATATCAACATTATCGGCATCATCATCATTATTAATATACGGGCAGTCATAATGGGCATGCAATTTATATTTTCATGTTTTTCAAAATATAGTATAGAAAAACATAAGACTAATCATATGGAACAATAGATCATCCAAGTAAGTAGCCAAGTATACATTCAAGAGATACATAAAAGTATCTTCAATACAATCACATAGGAGTTATATAATAGCGTACCTTTCACTGAAGATTTCAAGTATAATAGATATCTGAACCAATAGGTCAAACCTTTGAGTCAGATATTAAATCATAAGATTGGATCAAGGGTCAAGATCATGATGTTTAGAATATCATGTTTTAATATTCAATATTAGGGTTACAATTTTCCTATATCAACCTTAGGGCTGGGTCATTCACTTATAATCAACACTTATTTCAATATGTCCAACATTATTTCAAATGTCAAGTATTTCGAGTGTGAATGACTTACCTAGGTTTTATAGGATCATATGTGTTTACCCTAGTTTTCATGATCGATATTCAAGTCATAATCAAATTTCTAGTTCATCATCATGATACTTACTATAATTGCAATTCAAGTTCATATTGATGGGTCAAAAGTACATCAAGGGTTTTGCAAGATTAAGATCAATATCAAGATTATTCATTATTCATAAAGATTATAATCAATATTGAATCAAATAAATGGATCCATATCACTAATGGTTCATTTTCGAGAGTAGATTATTCAAATAGATTAGATCTAGGTTACAAGATAATCATTAGAGTCCAAATCTAGGGTTTCCAAAGATTAAACACCATTGACTCATTTAGACCAGTTAACTAAGAAATAGATCAATGATCATCGTTTGGAATCAGGTTTAAAAAGTATTTTCAATAGATTCCTTGGATTTTTCTGATCAAGATCAACTATTTACTTGCAATTTGTGGAGCTAAGATGCATTAGATTCGATTTTTGGAAGATCTATCCATTTATTTGAAATTTCGAGCAGAGAGGGGAATATTTACCTTAATATGGAAAAATGAGGGTCATTGGATGCGCAAGGGATGGACTAGATTGGGCCACATTGAGTCACATCTCACTTATCAGAGGATCTAGTATGATCCCTGATTGTCCAGTTCACCCTTTGATTTCTTAGTTCAAGCACTGGTTAGTTGGACCCCTCGGGCCAGGGGTTTCTGTTCTGGGCAGGCCAGTTCAGGGCTCCTTGAGCCAGTGGCTTGGCACCTGACTCTTGTCCACATAGACTCTTACACGAGCTTGGGAGTAGGGCAGAGGGCTCTCTAGAGTGGAGGGATTCAAGAGCAAGAGGGACCGAGAAAGGCTATGAGCAAGCCGTCCAAGCTCATGATGACTTCACAAAGGTGGTGGTGATGGCAGATTGATGAGAGGGTGCGAGGAGAAGGAACACCCAACTAGGCTATGTGACGGCAGATGAGGAGAAATTGAGGGTGAAGTAGGTCGCGGGAGAGTGCAAATGCAAGGTGTTCTTGTGATGGATGATAGAAGTGGTCCTTTAGGGGGTTTACACATGACTGGAGGGTAGGTTTTAGGGCAAACGAGCTTGGGGCAGCAGTCATGGCTACTGAAAAGAGAGGGAGAAAATACAAAATCATTTTTATGGAAAACTCAATCATTAGTGGTGGTCAAAGTAGGACTTGATGAGTTTGAAATCATGAGGCGAGTCTTTTGTCTGCTCAGATTTTCAAATCGAGGTCAAGAGCGTTGAATTGCTTGTTTTGGTCGCATTAATACCTCCCTGCAATCAGCGGGAGGTTGAAGATGACACAATGGCCATCAGATCTAGCCTGGATCTGTGAGAGGCATATGCAAGGGCCAAAATGCACCCCTGATGCCTTGCCCTGGATAGCTGATGTGGAAAAAACCAATTAAAAAGGCAAATGAATGGGTTTTTAGCATAAAACTTTAAGAAATATAGTAAATCGTAGGAATGTCCAAATGACATGAAATTTGGAACATAGATTGAAAAAATGTAGAGAACATCTAGAAAACATTTGAGAACCAAATGATAAATCTTGATGGATAAATTTGATCCTTTGGATAAAATGATGATTGAATCTAATTTGAGGTGTGATAATGTGTATATAAACTACATTGATCACCATATTTTGTATTTGAGTCTCAACATTGATTATGAAGACAAGAACAATTATTTGAGACCATGAGAGAATATAATGAGTTCAAAAGATTAATTATCTCATTATTATGCTAAAATCCACTTTGTCACATCATTCCCTCCTTAAAAACGAAATTTTCCCCAAAATTAAAAAAAAAATCCTCAAAATTGGGATTATAAAAATCCATATCATATCCTCAAACATTGAATGTCCTTAACTATATAATCGAAATTATATCCTCAACTTTCAAATAGTCTAATAATCATAATTTGGATTCCATGTCCCATATCATAACCAACTTGGTACCAATATCATTTCATCATTGAGCAATTGAGTATCAAGGTCGATGCATATATTGTTCAAATATGGAACACATCACATTGATCGCAAATTTGGAGAGATCATATTTTCAGTCAAGAAGATAGAGATCTTGAACAAGGTGAATTTGAATCCCAATATCTCAGGGTTTGAGCCTCTACATTGGCCTAGGTGGGGTCATACATCCATAATTTGAGATTTCATATTTAAAGGCAACATCATACTTTCAATATCATTATTCTCAAGCTCAATGTTAATGGGGGGTCCCACCCTAGTCCTAATAAGAGCTAAACCCTAAGTCATAAATCAAGGTATTCAACATAGTCATCATTTCAAAAATGTCAAGATTTGGGATTTTGAAGTAATTAGTCATATATCTATGGTGATATCAAGATCCAAATAATGTGAACATAGGATTTGTATCATTATTGAGATTGATAATCGTGAGTCACAATTCCATAATCAATATCAAGAGTTGAGATTTTAGACACCAAAAGTCATAGATCCAAAATTTGATCATATGTATAAATATTCCAAAGCTAGGGTTTATATTTCTGTTTAGACCTTAGGGGAGTTCAGTCTTCTATATTCAATTTCTAGCAAAAATATTCAAGCAATATTTGAGCAACATTTCAAGATCTCATTATAATGGTTTCCAAGGTTGATGAATCATCTAGACCTAGGTCTATCTCGGAATTCAACCACAAGTTATAGTCAACATTATCATATATTAAGGTAATTATTAAATCAATATTCAAGATCGTGTATCAACCATGGGTTTAACGTATTAGCCTTCGGTCAACCAATCCAAATAGGGTGAAAGTAAATACCTTTCCAAAAAGGAAATACCATGCATATAATGGTTTCACTTTGTTGATTATTTAGAGGTAGTCATAATAGGGGTGTGACCTAGGTTAGGGGATTTATGAGTCAACTACCACCCTAATCTAGCACATTACCAACATTAGTCATTATCCATTGAGCTTATCCAAATAGGGAGACCATCAATGGTCAAAACACATTATTAAGGTCATAAGATCAAAGTTCAAGGTCATAATAGGGCAATAATGTCCAGATTTTACAAAGTCACGGTAATATTTGCATTCCTTTTCTTTCATGATCAAGGTAGCCATATAATTTCAAAATTGAGGATTTGAATTTGGCATTCGAGGAATTAGAGCATAATAGTGCAAAATCTAGGCCCATAATCATCATACCAAAATTGAGATTTAAAAAGGTATCAATAGTCAATAGGAAAACTTCTTTTTGCATCATAGTCTTACATCATGATTTTGTGAGTCTTAGGGGTTAGTCACTTGATAGCATGGTCAAGATGTGTATAAAATAGGATATGAGTTTGTTTAACTATGTTTGAGGTTTAATCAACAATAGGGCAACATGGGCTTAATTAAATAGGGACCTTATCAACAATAAAGTATAAGGTATAAGTCATCCTTATTTCACCATATCATAATTCATATCATTTACCTCAAACACAGGAAGCATATAGTCAAGTTTTAGCTAATTTGAGTGTTCATGATATTAGGGGTCATACATGAGTATGTGATTTCAAGCTTAATTGATCAAAATCGAGTTTTCAAATTAAGTTCAGATCATGGTATCAACTTTCAAAACTTAGTGATATTCATTTTTCCATGCATAAGCTAACAATAATCGAGACATCATGTTGTAAAAGGTCACAAGAAAGGACCATATGAGGGGATGAGAAGACTAACTTCATCTACATGGGTGGCTTAGGATAGTCCTTAAAGAAGAGATGGGATTCTAGAAGACTCTCTAGGGTTTCACAAGAGAACCTTTAGGTCCAATTCTAGATCAATTGATTCCAGGTAGAGCGGGGGATCTTAGCCACCATGAAAATGGATAGGAGAAATTATGCCAAGACCCCAAGCCTAGACACCTCAATTTTCACCATTATGGACTTTAGGGTTTCTTTGGTGTAAGAGACTTGAGAAATTATTTACTTACAAGTATATGGGAGTGTGTAAGCTATGATACCAGCTGTCACGGAACCGTTCTTACCCCAATCCCAATCCTACTGCCTAGACAGTATAAAAAGGATTGAAGTGTCCATCCCTGAGTGGCCCAAAAGGATCTAACACACTGTCATATACAATAAGAAATAATAATTCAAAAACTAGATATTTAAATGAACAAACTAACCCAATATGGAGATATAGCAAATATATCCTTGCCATCAGAGTATGTAGAGTGCAGAAGCGATCTTATTCAGTGTTTCCGTGGTATTGCCTAAAATCAAGAAAATTGAGACACAATCATGCAATTGCACGGTACGCTATCAAAATCAAGTAAAACAGTTTATAAGAAAATAAGTGTACTTGGCAGGACTAATATTTCAAAAATCTAACAAGCAATTTGCAAGAACCAAAAGTTTTTCGACAAGTTTTTCAAATGATTTGATTTTTATTACGAGTTCCCATTATGATGTAATTCAAGAAGCATGTTTATATATATTTGTGTGACTTTATCGCCCCAACACGATCAGGGAAGTCACTGGGCTCCTTCTCTCCATATGAGGTAGGAGGCCAATGTATAAGTCCCACCTCTCAATGAGGGGGGTCTCTTGCACCCAATATCATCATTACCAACATTATCAACATCATCATCATTATCAATATACGGGTAGTCATAATGGGCATGCAATTTATGTTTTCATGTTTTTCAAAATATAGTATAGAAAAGTAGAAGACTAATCATAGGGAACAATAGATCATCCAAGTAAGTAGCCAAGTATATAGTCAAGAGATACATAACAGTATCTTCAATACAGTCAAGGAGGAGTTATATAATAGCGTACCTTTCACCAAGGATTTCAAGTATAATCAATATCTGAATCAATAGGTCAACCCTTTGAGTCAGATCCTAAATCATAAGATTAGATCAAGAGTCAATATTATGATGTTTAGAATATCATGTTTTAATATTCGAGATTAGGGTTACACTTTTCCTATGTCAACCATAGGGTAGGATCATTCACTTATAATCAACCAATATTTCAATATGTCCAACAATATTTCAAATGTTAAGTATTTCAAGTGTGAATGACTTACCTAGTTTTATAGGATCATATGTGTTAACCCTAGTTTTCATGATCAATATTCAAGTCATACTCAAATTTCTAGTTCATAATCATGATACTTACTATAATTGCAATTCAAGTTCAGATTGATAGGTCAAAAGTACATCAAGGGATTTGTAAGATTAAGATCAATATCAAGATTACTCATTATTCATAAAGATTATAATCAAGATTGAATCAACTAAATAGATCTAGATCACTAATGGTTCATTTTCGAGAGTAGATGATGCAAATAGATTAGATCTAGGTTACAAGATAATCATCAGAGTCCAAATCTAGGGTTTCTAAAGATTAAACATCATTCACTCATTTAGACCAATTTACTAAGAAAGAGATCAGTGAGCATCATTTGGAACCAGGTTTCAAAAGTATTTTCAATAGATTCATTGGATGTTTTTGATTAATATTGACTATTTACTTGAAATTTTTGGAGCTAAGATGCATTAGATACGATTTTTGCAAGATCTATCCATTTATTTGAAATTTCGAGCACAGAGGGGAATATTTACCTTAATATGGAAAAATGAGGGTCATTGGATTCTCAAGGGATGGACTAGATTGGGCCACATTGAGTCACAGCTCACTTATCAAAGGATCCAGTTTGATCCCTGATTGGCCGATTCACCCTTTGATTTATTAGTTCAAGAACTGGCTAGTTGGACCCCTCGGGCCAGGGGTTTCTGTTCTGGGCTGGCCGGTTCTGGGCTCCTTGAGCCAGTGGTTTGGTGCCCGACTCTTATCCATACAGATTCCCGCACGAGCTTGGGAGCAGGGTAGAGGGCTCATCGGAGTGGAGGGCTTTGGGAGCAAGAGGGACCGAGCAAGGCTACAAGCAAATTGTCCAAGCTCGCGCCGACTTGACGGAGGTGGTGGCAATGGCCGATTGATGAGAGGGGGCGATGAGAAGGAACACCCAACTCAGCTATGTGGCGCTAGTGCTATGGCAATAGGAGGTGGTGAGGAGAAATCAAGGGTGAAGCAGGCTGTGGGAGAGTGCAAATGCAAGGTGTTCTCGTGATGGATGATAGCAGCGGTCCTTTGGGGGTTTATATAGGACTGGAGGGTAGGTTTTAGGGCAAACGAGCTTGGGGCAACAACCATAGCCACCGGAAAGAGAGGAAGAAAATACATAATCATTTTTATGGCAAAATTGATCATTAATTATGGTCAAAGTAGGACTGGATGAGTTTGAAATCACGAGGTGAGTCTTTTTGTCCACGCGGATTTTCAAATCAAGTTCAAGAGCACTGAATTACTCTTTTTGGTGGCATTAATACCTCCCCACAATCAGCGGGAGGTTGAATATGACACAATGGCCATCAGATCCGGCCTTGATCCGTGAGAGGCATATCCAAGGGCCAAAATGCACCCCTGATGCCTTGCCCTGGATAGCTGATGTGGAAAAAAACCAATTAAAAAGGCAAGTGAAGGGGTTTTCAACATAAAACTTTAAGAAATCATAGTAAATCCTAGGAATGTCCAAATGACATGAAATTTGGAACATAGATTGACAAAAATGTAGAGAATATCTTGAAAAAAGTTTGAGAACCAAATGATAAAGCTTGATGGATCAATTCGATCCTTTGGACAAAGTGATGATTGAATCTAATTTGAGGTGTGATAATGTGCATAAAAACTACATTGATCACCATATTTTGTATTTGAGTCTCAACATTGATTATGAAGACAAGAAAAATTATTTGAGACCATGACAGAATATAATGAGGTCAAAAGAGTAATTATCTCATTATTATGCTAAACTCTACTTTGTCACATTTCTTTTGATGCATGCCTACACTATCTTTCCATAGTTCTAGAACGTTGTGAAGAGGAAGATCTGGTGCTTAATAGGGAAAAATGCCACTTCATAGTGAAGGAACACATTATCCTAGGACATCATGTTAGCTCAATAGGTATTGACATTGAAAAGGTAAGAATATAAGTTATTGCCAACTTATCTCCTCCAATTACTATCAAAGAAGTCTGGGTATTTTCAGGACATGTCAATTTCTTAATGAGGTTTTCAAAACTTCAGAAACATCAATCAACCTCTTATAAATCTTCTCCTGAAGGATGTGGAATTCATCTTTGATTCAGAGTGCATGAAGAACTTGACCACTCTGAAGGAATCACATTTTTACCCCTTCCTTCGCGCCCCAGATTGGTATCTTCCTTTATAGATCATATGTGATGCCAGTGACTATGCCGTAGGTGCATTTTATGGGTAGCACATTGACACAAAGCATCATGTCATCTACTATGTCAACAAGATGATGGACGATGCATAGAGGAATTTTACAACAACTAAAAAAGAGCTTCTCACCATTGTCAATGCCTTCAATAAGCTTCACTCCTACATAATAGGCTCACAAGTGATTTTCTGTAATGATAATGTTGGTATAAATTACTCAATATCAAACAAGGACGTGAATCCTAGGATGATCAGATGGATCTGATTGCCCTAGGAGTTTGATTAGGAAATCAAGGACAATAATGAAAAAAAAGGATTTCATCAATCATCTGAGCCAGTTTCACAATAATATAATGACACAAGCCCTATTAGTAATTCTTTTCTTTAAGGAGACATATTGATTGTATTCACATTGACCTCATGGTATGAAGATTCTATGAATTACCTAGCTGCGAGAGTCCTTCATCCAGATTGCATAGGAAGCAAAAGAGATAAGTATATCTGATATCCACCATTAGTACTAGGATGAGCCTTTTCTATTCTAATTCTATTCATAGGGCCTCTATTGTCAATGCATCTCTGAGGAGGAAGCTCCTCTCATTTTGGAACAATGTCATTCTGGCCCTATTAGAGGCCAAAAGAGTTCCAAAAAGGCTTCCATCAAAGTCCTTGAGTGTGGGTTGTCTTGATGCTTGAAGGAACCTCACAACTATTTCAAATAATGTGAGCAATATCATCAATCCGGAAAATTTTCCAAGAGAGATGCTATGCCTGTTAGTCTTCAGTAGGAAGTTGAGATCTTTAAAGTTTTGGGTATAGATTACATAGGTCTATTTCCCTCCTCTTATGGATTATTCTACATTCTAATCATTGCTGATTATGTTTCCAAGAGGGTCCAAGACATCCCCATAGTTTCCAGTGACTCCTACCCGGACATCAAGATTTTCAAATACATCATCTTCTCGTGCTTTGGAGTCCCCCCATACTATCAATTTTGAAGGAGGATCCCACTTTATTGAATGCAACTTTGAAGTTCTCCTTTGAAAGTATGATTTTAATACTCCATATATATAACATCTCAAAATTTGATTAAAGTAAAATTAGGGTTTTAATAGATTTTTTTCACAAATTAGTTTCTAACCTTCGCCCTTAAATACAATTAAGCTGACATTAATATTTCTATAGAAATTAGATACAAGGAAAATGAAAATGAAATATACATTCATCCGTTGTTGTGTTTATGCATAAAAAGTTTAATATTTATAAAAGAAATAACTTTTACCTTCTCTCTTTCTCCAATAACTCCACAATCCTCACATAATGGAGAAAATCCTAACTAATAGAAACTGATACGATTTAAAATGGACCTTTTTTGTCATTACCTAGTTGGAAGATCCATCATTTAGTTTAAAATATAATCGATGAATATGTACATTCAGGTAAATATCCACAATTTACCATCAAAATCAAGGAGTAACTAGTTAGGAATGTATAGACCCTAGAATATGTTGATGGCCAAATTTTGAGATCTAATTGACTTTGTTTGACCATCTAAATGATTCTAGAAAGTTTCCTATATAGTTTTGTTTTGAAATAAATTGGATATTCAGTGAATGAATAAAATAAGCCTAGCCCCGATTATATTTGCGTGTCACGCGGACCAGAATCTTGCCCTGACTTGGACTCTCAGCCCCTATTTGGTTCGATATTGGGATTCTGCAGTCTGGACTGGGTTAGTCGGGGTTACTCAGTAGATTTGTATTAGGGTAGTCTGGATCCAGTCTAATTTTGTTTGAAAACCCAGTCTGATTCAGGTCAGCTGGTCAGGATTGAGTCTGATTCTATTTGGCTACCAGTCAAGTTCCAGTCTAATTCTATTTGGCAACCAATTCAGGATCTAGCTATCCTATCCTGATCTAGCTATATCTAGCTATCTTGCCCTGTTCTATAAGAATAGTTTGTCCTTTTGTTACAGAACAATTTTATAAATAATGACCGCAGAACTGTGTTGACCGTGCAATGCAAGATTAAAATTTACAATAAATATATAATTTTATATAGGATTAATTATGTTTGTTGTTTTTCATTGTATTACTTTTATATGTATATTTAAAGTAAATATTACTTTAACCACTACTGTGTGAATGTATGGCACATTCCTTGTTGTATGTATACTTGTGCATTTTGCATAAATAGGTAAGTAACAAAATAATTGGGGATACACAACTTAAATTTTTCATAAAAATAATAATATTTTGTTACACAATACAACATAACTTACACAAAAGTGTAATCATAATTTGAAATATAAAAAGGCCAAATGATGTTAGGTACTAACATGCATTCCCTGCACTCATTTTCTGCATCATTATTGGTTCGAACAACATTAGATTATTTTCTACATCATTACTAGCTCGAACCACATTGAGTACAAGGAACTTTGTTCAACCAATGATATTAAAGTAAACCAAACATATCAGATTCATATTCTAATTGAAATACGTATAAAAGTAATTATTCCACAAAAATATAAAAGTAATTGTTCCACAGAAAATGAGATGACATGTCTTACATCACAACTTAAATATCAAAAATAAGATAAAATCATGTCTAAATACTGGAAAAATTCGGCATGTTCCAGCGGAGAGGAGACAAAAAAGGAACGGTCAGCTCTGTAGTTGCCTAGATCTAGAAACCCAAAAGCAGTCTAAGATGGAAACCTGCTTATGTCATACTGCCTCAATGCTGAAACTAGAGCATCATCATACTCTCTTAACCATACAATACGGAAGCTGGGGTCTGCGGAAGACATACTCCTGTAAGTGTTGTAATATATAATGACAGGGAGGGGTGTTTATAGTTATTTTAAATATATAACGACTTAGATGGTTAATTTTTTTTTTTGAAGTCATGACTTAGATGGATATTAATAGGTACAACTCAGAAAATAATCTGATTATTAATCCAATTATTAATCCGGCTAACTTAAGTGGTCACTTACGTGGTTTCTAGGAATACAACAAGTAGGTTGTTAAGCCCAGGTAAACAACTTGCAGGGTCAAATCTGACCTGCATTCCATTTAGTCAAAATTAGAAAAGTACATGATTGTAGTTGTACATTCAAATATTAAAAAATAATGCTTTGCCTTACTGACTCACTAAATTAAAAAACAATGACTGGTCGATTTCAACCAAAGGTTATGGTTGTAGGTGTACATTCAGATATTACTGAAGTGAATGTTTACAATATTAGGCCCCTGTATGTAGTTGTACATTCAACTACTTGTATTGTACTAGATATATATAATTTTTGCATGTATCAAAATGACTACAACCTATAAATGAAATCAGTATCCTCTCATAGGCAAACCTTCCCATCTAAAGAAAACATTGATTTTTTAACCTACAAATAAAATCAATACCCTCTCATAGGGAAGTTAGTATCCACTCATGGACTTGAGTGCAATGTAGGATGGCACAACCAAAGACTTTGTGAACATCATTAACCTCACCATAACATAATGTTTTTTTTGTTTTATCAACTTCTTCTGCTCGTACATAGTTTATTATCAGGTTTAAAATACAAAACAATATCATTTTCTATACATGTCATTCAAGCATGTTATGTTCCTTGCTTGTTACATATTTAGCAAATGCAGTCGGCATTGTCCAACCAAACCAATATCCAACATATCTAATTTTATCCATGTATTGAAATTAGTTTGACCATGTACTGAAATTAGTTTGTCCATGTACTAAAATTAGTTTGTTGAACCAAACATTTCATGTTCACTGAAATTAGTCTATCCATGTTCTCAATTGTACTAATAGCTATACTATGTAATTTATTCACACTGGTATTCCCCAATTTAAATCAATATCAGATAGTGCCATATAGTATACACTATATGCACCAATAGTAAGTGTTAAGAATTTTCCCAATATAAATCACATTGATATTCCCCAATATAAAGCACGTTGGTATTCCCCAATATAAATCACAGTAACATTCCTTAATTTAAGTGACATTGATATTCCCCAATTTAAATGACACTGATATTCCCTAATTTAAATGACATTGATATTCCCCGATTAAAATTACATGCATATTCCACAATTTAAATCCCAGTGATATTCCCCACTTTACATGAAACTGATATTCCTCAATGTAAATGATACTGCTATTACCCAATTAAAGTCACAGCGATATTCCCCAATCTAAATCACATTGATATTCCCCTTGCTATATTATTTAGTAAAATAGACCCTTATTACCATTTAATGTATATATTAATTCATTTTTAGGAGGGATACATAACTAAAGACAACCTTCAAGGTAAAGGATATGAGATCGTGAGATGATATGGAAAATGTTCAAATGCTTAAAAGCCACATAATTATATCATCAATAATTCAATGATACATTCCACTAAGAGATAATGTAAATACACATATCATTTACATCAAAATAGTTACATGAATCAAAGGTTCATTATTACCATACCAATCAAAGGCTCATTATTACACAAATCAAATAAATTTTTGTAGAAATATTTCATATTATCTAATAATTTGTGTGCCTCACAAGGGCCCTCTGATAGGATCAAAGTTTGATTTTCTAACCACCATTCATAAAGGTAAGCAGGAGAAGGAGAATTGCTCATGTGTGAGGGGAAGAATACATTTATACAAAAGTTTAAAATAACAGTTTAGTGTAGATTTCTACTGAGTGTTTATCTCCTTTACAGGTCATGAGCTTAAAAAGGCCATTATGGACTCACCAACTATTTTCAAGAGTGTTCACCCTTAATGAGTTAGTTGGAGAAAATGGGTGGATATAATATGCCCTTTGGTACATGGAGGAAAAACTAAAAATACAACCAAAGTTTAGGAACATGCAAAATTCATATATTGGTAAACTTTTACTTAGGGAATGGTGATATTTGTTTCTATAACTACGTATCATTGGTTGACAGGATCACTGTCCTAAGATTTTAGGAAATCCCAATAAATTGGTTTATATGACTATATCCTATTGGCTAACTGAAGGTGATAATTACAAATTGTTTCTAAATCATGTCACCCTATAATGTTAGGGTATTTTGTCACCCTATAAATTATTACCATTTTTTATTTCAAGATAATGAATGAGTTTGTATTGTATACAGAAAATATGTTATGATTCATCTTATTCAGGTTATGACATCAGAAGAGGTATTGTTCTACCACAAAAAGTATATATTGCATAAGTTACATTTATGGTCGATAAAAAAGCAATGTTCTACATAAGACCAACCATCCAACTACTACAATGGCCACTATGTAGTCTTTATACATCATGATGTCCCTTCTGAAAAGGTTGCATATGTCTGTAAAAGGGTCGATAGCCCCCATTTCTGAAAAGTAAACCAACATTTAAAAAGAAACCTGAACAGACAATTGTAGAAAACCTAGAAACATACTTACACCTATGTAGTTGACTAACCATACATTTGTCTTGTTAGTAAGCATTATTACCAATATTTTATAAATTTATGTAGTGATATTCCCAAATTTAAACAAGATACATGCTGCAAAAATCCATGATATTGTTTTAAACAGTGGACCAGGACACAAGAACCATGCCACAAAAATCAGTAATGAATGCACACGAGCAACACTAGTACCATCAGTAATTATCCATGAATAATTACCCATGCCACAACAATGTGCATACGAAGACACAAATCATATTCTTTTTTCCATGTTCGTATGGTTGGGGATACCTATGGTGGGTAATAGACATGGAACCAAGAAATGAAATCATGCATTTTGAAACCTAGAATAAGGAAAGCAGCCAGATAATAATAGCAAACCTAGAAACACACTTCAACCCTTACAATTGATTGAACACACATTTGGTCGACATAGTAGTCATTGTTCACAAATTGAAGTCTAACTCAATTGAGTAGGACATAATACCCATGCAAAACAATGCATATTGGGTTACATAGAGGAAGCTCGAAGCATAAATCTGGCGGATGATGAAAACCATACAAGCAGGCATTTCAAATAAGGAAAATACATGAGATGGAAGAAGATTTGCAGAAGAGACAACATCAAACTAGCCCGAATCACGAATCAATCAAGATAGGGATGAGCAGCAGGGATGAGCAAAGGGAAAAAATATAGCATCAGTATAAAAATGAGAAATATGAAGGGCATCAGTATTAAAATGAAGAAAACATGAATCAAGCTCACCCACCTCTTCACAAACGAACACACTTCGGAATAGCAGGGATGAAAAGTAGCTTCAGAATAGTAGGGATGAGAAGCAACTTCGGATAGCAGGGATGAGCAGCAGCTTCAGAGAACACCTGGTCGAGGATGCGGAGCTGGATGGGAATGAGGTAGATGCACAATGCAAGAAATATGTAGTAAGATGGACAGTCGTTGCCCTGACTAGGGTTTGAACTGTTCATCGACAAGATGGGACGATGCTCTCAGACAACAGAGAAGGGGTGTCAATTCTAGGGTGACAATGGACGATGCTTAGTAGGATATGACATGGCTTACCTGACAGTCGTTGCCCTGGTTAGCCCATGTAGCCCTGATGGTCACAGAAGACCGCATTGATTCCCTTCGACGCCTGTTGGACTCCATCCGCAAGCTGCTCGAGGTAGCAGACATTGGAACCGGCTCTCGCTTTAATTCACGGGTGCACAGTGAGATGGTAGTAGCAGGTAGAGGGAGAGGGGAGATGGTCGAAGAAGAGGGGTGAGGGTGGATTGTCGGGGAGAGGAGAGGGGGGCGACAGAGTCGGGAGTCGGGGGTTGGGGGGTCGCGGTATCCTAACCCGGATTGAGAAATCAAATCCAACCTCTACCGGGACCGAGTTGGTCTATATAATGGGATTCCGTTATTCCAAAACGGAGGTGGTTTGTGATTACGAACCAAACATTGTTCTTGCCCAACTTGGACCGGGTTAAGCTGACGCGTCGCTAAAAGACAGACCGGAACCACATCACATCCCAAACCAAAGAGGGGCTCAGATCCCAGGGACGCGATCACTTTCGCCCATTTCCCATTCTTCCCTGGACTCCTCAATTCGTATCCCTCTTCCCACTCTATCTCGTAGACAAGTCAACCTCACCCAGAAACCCAGAATTAAAGACGTTTTCACCATCCCCGATTCCTTGCAATCAAGATAAGCCTAGACTTTATTGGATTTAGAGACCTGGAAGTCCAGGTCGGAAAGGCCCACCGAGTTCCTCTGCGTTTCGACCTCCTTTGATGTCCAGCGATTCCATGAACCTTCACTGATATAACCAATGTCCCTAAGACAACACGAGTATCCCCAAAATCGTTCCCCAACGCACAAGAACGTCCGCTTTTCCCTAGTTCATTCCGTCCATGAAACTACCCTTGTTGCAGCCTGCAGATTTCATCGACGAGACATCAGTGATAGTTTTCGCTGTATCAGATTTATCGCACTGTATTGCCGAGGCTCCACAAAGCTTCTTTGGGATTGAATTCTGCCCACAATCGCAAGTATCCTGTTTCCCCCTTTTTCTCTTTTCACGTTTGTTTTATTCCAACAACCATAGCGTTCATGTTGGTGATTCTAGTGTCATTTTGTTTGTGATATTCTCCAGTCAACTTGTCGATGACGAACTAATGTAGCACTACATTTTTTTGATCTGGTTTAGTGCTTTACTCGTGATCCAACAAGTTTCTCTTGTTTTACCCTATTTCTTCTCCGCCCTTCCATGGTGGAAGAACTCTTTGTAGATTCCAGCCACTAGCGAATCTCATTCTTGGCTCTTTGAGTTCTGGGCTCTGGAAAAGGTGACTAAAACCTTGGTTTTCAATGTCATGGATGAAACCTTGGTTTGTAGACAACAGAGAAGGGGTTATTTGCTGTGCGTCTGCTTGTCACAAGTGCATGCCAGACTTGGATAGACCTGAACCACGCTGCTGTTGATGAGTGGGACACCTCAGAGGGTGCTGGCAGTCAATTAGCAGATAAAAGGGCACACATGGCTTTTCTAGTGTTCCTGATTGGTCAGATTTTTGGAAATCCATAGTAATGACGTCCTTGGCTATAAAAATACAAAAAAAGTATGACTTGGAAAGGATTTTTAATAAAAAAATCCAATGGTCAAGTTTTCAAAACCTAATTATATGATTTTTGTCCATGTTTTCTAGAGATCCTAAATTAGGGTTAGGATGTTAATGACAACAAAGATTAATTTGAATTATGATAATTGTAGGACAATAGGGCTTCTACAAACCTCAAGAAGAATTTCTCTCTAATCAGAATGAAGGATTAAGGAGCTTAGAAGGGAGAGTACATCCCGAGGACGAATCTAGAAGACAAACCTGGTGGGGTGCCAACTACAATAGAATATTAGTTTAGATTTACTTTCAAGTTAAGAAAATCATGTATTAGTTTAAACTATGAGTGTTATGTTGAGGACTTGAGTATGAGAATTGATTATTTTCCTGTGTTGTTTGAACAAACTCTATTTTTATGTAATGAACATCATGTTTGTGACACTTCCATTGAGATTTATGCTTCCTCTCAGGTATATATATGTTTTAGAAAATTGGGATGTTACAATATGGCATCAAAGTTAAGAATATAGTTGGCCACCAAGATTTCCTCATAATCTCATCTAGTTTATGTCCTCTTTGGTAGATGGCACCTAAGAGAAAAATAGATAATGAAAAGATGTCCATGGGTGGAGAAGAGGATGAATCTCTCAACATAGGAAACCGTCAAGAGTCTCCACATTGAGAAACTCCCATGGTGCCCTTTGATGTCCTAGTCAGGGCCCTAGCCACTACCATGGGGAGAGGAGAGAATCAGCTAGGCAACCTTAGGGTCAATCCCAAGATATCCTTAGTTGACTTCTTGAAGATCAATCCTGATTCTTTTGTTGGAGTGAAAGAGTTGGATGTGGTGGGTAAAGTTGAAAGTTGGTTGCAGAAAATGGAACATTGTTTTCAAGATCTAGATTTTCCTAACCCATCTAGGGTTTATTTTGACACTCACATGCTCAAAGGTGCAACTAGGACTTGGTGGGAGAACTTTCTAGGATCTCGTGAAGCGATGGTCCTCCACTCACATGGGTGGAATTCACATAAGCCTTTAAAGACCACTAGCTACGAGGCTATGGTTGAGAGGAAAGAAGAGGAGTTTCACAACCATCATCAAAGAGGTAGTATGATAGTCACTCAGTATGCCATGAAGCTCGGAATTTTACAGATGTATAGTTATGATTATGGTGAATGTCGCAAGATGAAGAAGTTCATTAGGGGTCTCAAGGAAGACCTTAGCTTTTCTCTATCTATTCGAGAACACCACACCCTGCAAGGTGGCATAGATGTTGTCAAAGAACTAGAAGACCACCCAGGAAGGATATGAAGGAAGGAAAATCACTCCTACAACAACTCAAACAATCATAGTGACAAGAAGAGAAAAGCCCAAGAAGAACCACACGTCAGGAAGTCTTGCCCAACATGTAACATGCCACATGCTGGGTGGGGTATGAAGGTTTCGCTCAAGAGTGTATTATTTCTCTGGGGACCCAAATCACAAGAAGCCATATTGTGTGAAGCTCAAAGCAAGGAACGATGCCAGACAAAACCTTAATCAAGAGCACAGAGAAAAGAGACAAGCAAGAATCTTTGCGATGTTTGATGATGATGAAGAAGGTATGATCTAGTTTAGCCTTAGTTTTATCCGATAGAAATAACTATTGAGTATTGCAAACTAGGAATAAGTAAAATCCTAAGGTCGCAATCTTATGAAATTTTGAGGATGAAATTTATGTAAGGTGGGTAGAATTGTGACATCCAATGATTTAACTAAAGTAAAATTAGGGTTTGATAGAATTTTTTCACAAATATGTTTCAAACCTTCGGCCATGATACAACTAACCTGATATTAATATTTCCTATGAAATAAGATATAAGGATAGTGAAAACAAAATATATATTCTTCATTTACCTTATTATGCATAAAAGGGTTTAATATATAAAAATAAATAGCTTTTACCATTTCTCTTTCTCCCATAACTCCGCAATTCTCACATAATGGAGAAAATACTAACTGATAGAAACTAATATGATTTAAAATGGACTTTTTTGTCATCACCTGGTTGGAATACCCATTATTTAATTTAAAGTATATTAATCAATAAATGTGTACATTAAGGTAACTATCCACAATTTGACCATTGAAATCGAAAAGTAACTAGTTAGGAATGTTCTAGACCCTAGAATATGCTAATGACCAAAATTTGAGATCATATTGACTTTGTTTGACCATCTAAATGATTTTGGAAAGTTTCCTATATAGTTTTTTTGAAATAAATTGTACATTTAGTTAATAAATTAAATAAGTCTATGTCCCAGTAATATTTGTCTCACGTGGGTCAAAATCCCACCCCGAATGGACTCTCAAATCCTAAGGACACAATCACCTTCTCCTATTTCTCGTTCTTCCCTAGATTCCTTAATTTACAACTCTCTTATCACTCTATCTCACTGACAACTCAACCTCACCCAGAAATAACAACGTTTCCACCATCCCCTATTCCTTGCGATCAAGATAAGCCTAGACTTGATAGGATTTAGATACCTAGAAGTCCTTGTCGACAAAGGCCCATCGAGTTTCTCTACATTTTTACCTCCTATGGTGCTCAACGCTTCCATGAATTTACCTATATAACCAATGTCCCTAAGACAACACAAGTAACCCCAAATGGTTCCCAACGCACAAGAACGACCACTTTTCCCCAGTTCATTCCATCCACAAAACTACCCTTATTGCAGCCTATAGATTTCATCGGCAAGATGGCAGTGATAGTTTTTGACTATATTAGATCTATCACATGTCTTGTCGAGGCTCCACGAAGCTTCATTGGAATTGAATTCTGCCCATAATCGTAGGTATCCCATTTCCCCCTTTTTTCCTTTTTCACATTTGTTTTGTTTAGAGAACCACAAAGTTGATGTCAGTAATTCTAGTGTCATTTTATTTGTAATATCTCGTGTCAACTTGTCAAAGAAGAACTCATGTAATACTACATTTTTTTGTCTGGTGTAGTGCTTTACTCAAGATCTTCTAATTTTCTCTTATTTTACCTCATTTCTTAGTGGAAGAGCTCTTTCTAGTTTAAACCACCACAACATCTCATTCTTGGCTCTCTGAGTTCTTCAGGCTCTGGAAAAGGTGATTGAAACCTTGGTTTTCAACATCCTGGATGAAGTCAAGTTTATGGTTTTGAGTTTGGGGCTCCTGATTGAGTTTTCCCAGATGCTCCATGAAGGAGACGAACATGGAGGATTTCCATTTCTCACTTTTGCCCATCTTATTTATAATCATGTCTGAAGGGCTTTTTTGGGTTATTGCCCCATGTCTACTTATCACAAGTGTGTGCCAGACTTGGGAAGACTTGAGCCACACAACTGTTGATGAGTGGGGCACCTCAGTGGGTTCTAGAAGTCAATTAGCAGATAAAAGGGCACACAAGGCATTTCTAGAGTTCCTGATTGTTCAAATTTTCTAAAAACCATAGTAATGACATCCTTGGCCATAAAAATATAAAAAAATATGTTTTGGAAAAGATTTTAACAAAAATACCAATGGTCATGTTTTCAAAGCCTAATTCGATGATCTATGTCCATGTTTTTTAGAGAGACCAAATTAGGGATAAGATGTTAATGAAGACAAAGATTAATTTGAACTATTATAATTTCATAACATTAGGGTTTCTACAAACCTCAGGAGATCTAAGAGGAATTTCTCTCTAATTAGAAACAAGGTATAAGGAGCGTATAAATGAGCATAAATATTGACGAAAAATCTAGAAGACAAACCTGGTGGGGTGCCAACTATAATAGAATTTTAGTTTGGATTTACTTTCAAGTTAAGAGTACCATTTATTAGTTTAAAGTGTGAGTGTTATGCTGAGGACTTGAGTATGAGAAATGTTTATTTTCCTATTTTGGTTGAACGAACTCTTTTTATGGAATGAACATCATGTTTGTGACATTCCCAATGAGATTATTGCTTCCGCTCAATTACATGCATGTTTTAGAAAATTGGGGTGTTAAAAATATCATCCTTAGAAGAGTGGACAAGTGGAGATTTTCAACCATCAAATAAAATATTCTAGATAAGATAGTTGGCTAGACAACATAGGATTCTTCTCAGAAGATGAATGAATCACTCTAGGCTTACAGAACTACTTATAAGACTCCCATATGTAGTACACCTTTTTGTTTGATTTGAGGGAAGTCTTGTCACGTACCAGTGTAGCTTGAACACAAGGCTCTATGGGCCATCAAACAACTCAACTTTGATGTCTACGGAGTTAAAGAAAATCAGTTTATTCAAGTACAAGAGTTAGAATATCTATAACTAATAGTGTATGAGAATGCACACATTTACAAGTATCATACCAATATTTGGCATGATGGAGACCTAAAGAGGAATGACCTACATGTCAAAGATCAAGTGCTTCTGCACAAATCTCATCTTCGACTCTTTATAGGAGAGCTCAAGACCTAATGGTCTGGTCCATTCATCATCAAGCATATCTACACTCATGGAGCCAATATAATTTGGAGCAAGAAAAATGGAGAATTCAAAGTCAACAACCATTGTCTCAAATGCTACTTTCCAATGGATGTTATGAAGGCCATCCAACCACTAAAACTTGTTACATATCCTTCTAACAATTGAGTTTTATAAGTCAAACCTTCGACATTAAAAAAAGGAACTTATTGAGAGGCTACCCAACTATTAGCTTCATTTCTATTTACTTTTACATTTCACTTCATCCTAGAATTAATTATTCAAAGAAACTCATGACAAGATCATAAGTTATAAAAAAAATTCTAGTACGTAAATGGATTTTGCTTAATGGAACACAACCACGAATCCTAGTCCAACCAGCACATTTCTTTCCCTTCATCTTGGATTTAGTGTTTGCTAGAGGATTGCTTCAAGACTAACGCATTTTATAGCGTCATGTTAAGTAATATAGACCATTTCTATAAATAGTAGTGGTCTTATGACACTTTGAATCATCCATTGAGAAATAATTGCATATGCATTGATATACATTTGAGCATACTTGTTATCTTTCTCAAAGCGCTTTGTCCCTATACTTCATATTGCCATCAATCTAGACTAAGCCTAAGCATCAGCTTGAGTGTTCTTTCAACTCAATACAACTTTTCCATAAACTTTGTGGAAGAAGATCATCATCACTTATCCATAGTTCTTCATTGTACATCTTGGTAAAAAGAGCATTGTGATATCCTTATTCCTCTCTAGTTCTTATAAAATGGTGTGTTGCTTCTTCTCACTACTTAAAGAAAGAAGGTTGTGGTGAAGCACTCTTGGTGTGACATCAAGGTTAAAGACTACAACCAAGGTGGTGGAGGTGGATTTTGATCCTCTGTAAGAGGGTGACTTTCGGTTGCCCATCAAAGAAGGTGGTATTTCTCCTTGAGCTGAAAAGCAGGGTTATTCTTGCGCCACAAAAGACACCGATGAATTTTGTGTGTTGTGTATCAGTATACAAAAGGAATAAAATGTATATTTTGCAAATCCTGGTTGGTGGCAAATAGGTAGTAGACTTATGTCTTAGACAAAACCACTCTAAATCTCCGTGTCCTTTTTGTGGTTGCCTCTTTTATTTCATATTTCCACTGCATTTTAAGTTGAGTATTTTCATTTGATTAAAATAATCATAAATCTCTATTCATACCCCTTCTAGATCTTTTCAAGGATGAGAAAATATCTAAGTTTGGGTGGAGGGTAGGTGGTACATATTCTACATTTCTTCCACACCTATAGGTATGTATGTTATAATCTCATCATTGCATTTACACATTGCATTTATCTAAAAAAAAAACAAAATTTTCTACTCATTAGAGTATAAAGAATCCAACATCTAGCTAACTTTGATTCAAATTCCTTTGTGCATCCATGCGTAATTAAGTATCTAACTCCCTTTACTCAAAGAAACACCTTACGATGTCCAATTTGTTAACCAAACTAATGGTTAGAAATCACCCTATGTGTCCTAGGAACATAAACATCATGTTTCCTTGGAAAATATGGCAAGTAATTGAGGAACTAATAGGGATAAAACGCATCATTCTTATAAACAAATTCATGCAATCATCACTCTTTATCTTATCGTATCACTAGTTGAGTATAGTGGGATTAGGCAAACAACTGGATGCATAAAATTGTAAATCAATTTTCATTTGTTTTGACCCCTCTTCCACACTTATTCTTTCATATTCTTACATTTCATCCACCAAAAGTAAATAAAAAAGTCACAAAAAGTGACAAACCTTAAGTTTGGGGTGGCACACCCCTCCCTACTCTATCCATTCCATCCATACCCCCATCTATATATTAGGGCCATTGACGTGTAATTTACTACGCGCTTAAACGCAAGTATACGCGTCGAGTAATATAGGCTTTTGTGAGGCCCGAGTCGAACTCAGGGATACGTGAATTATTGGAGACTTCTACTAACTAATCGCAATCAGCTAGGCCGAATAACAAAGTAAGGGTTGTTGTCAAAATTAAAAGAAAATCAAACGAAATAAAGAAAACAATTGATTAAAGGTTAGTGTAATCAATTCAAAAGGATATCTTTAGGATGGCGGTTTCACCGCGGGTCAACATTGTATTAGGTTTTATATAATTCCTCACTCTTCTCTCTCTATCCGGGTAGTGGCCTGAAAACAGAATAACCATTGTCGTGATGTAACTCACTACTTAGGTTTAGGTTGATTCCACCGTCGTAGTAATCATTCCCCTAAACTAAGCGCATTATAAACGATCTCTCAGTTCCCACCATTAATTTTACAACTCCTTTGTCAAGGGTTTTATTGATTAATGTAGATTTCATCTCTTTTCAACCGTTAATCCTTCTGTTGAAGTGATTAAGGGCATTAAGTTATTATTATGGTGATCAAGCATAACAATATATATGGAGAAAACGAATCTATACCACGGATTTGAGAAAGAAAATGTGAATTATCAATATAAAATTGTCATACAATGCATTCCCGGGCTACTCCCGGTCCTAAAGATGGAGGGTTTTAGCCTCTCATGTTCATCTCACACGAATACATGGTAGAAATAGGGGAATTCATAAGAAAAACGTGAAACAAGTGGGAAAAACCCTGAACGGAGAAGAACCGGCAGATCCTTGGCGTAGAATACGAACTTCCCCTCCTGTCGGTGGTGGAATTCGTCTTCGGCAGTGTCCGAATCACCCGGGATGAGCTTCTGGCCTCCGTTCTCCTTTCTCTCCTTCCTCGGCACTCGTGCAATGCGATATGAGATCCCCCCCTCCTCTGGGCGGCCGTCATTAGGTATAAGTCCCTAATTAGGTCGTCAAATAACAACAGCCGTCCGATCGAGATCAAAACAGATCCAACGCATATCTGCCGGCGTCGATACCATCGACGCGGGTCGATGGTATCGACCCAGCGGATTAGCGGCAGCTTTCCTTTCTTTTAGTTTGAGCGCCTGTGGTCATCTCGATACCATCGACTTGGGTCGATGGTATCAACTCTCTTTAGCGTCGGTTGTTGTCGTTTAGCGACGCTGTAGCTCTCCATGTGTTGATGGCATCGACTTGGGTCGATGGTATCCAGAGTTTCCTCACCAGCAATCTGAAGGGATCTCGATACCATCCACTTGGGTGTCGATGGTATCGACTTTGTGCTGCTCCTCTCGTCTGGCAATCTGTGGCTTGGTCGATGGTATCGACTTCCGTCGATGGTATCGACGGAAGCAAATACTTGTTTTTCCTGAAATCTCACAACAAGACCAAGTAAATCCACACAAATAATAATATTATGATAAATAATGCTCAAAATAGTAAAACAAAGGGGATTTGACATAATATGAAGGCAAAGACCGAAATGAGTGAATTATGCAATATTATCCATAAAAATGAGTAATTAGAGCACAAAACACATATGAAAAAGGTCTATAAATGCGACTCAAAATCATCGCATCAAACTCCCCTAAGCTTAAACATTGCTCACCCTCGAGCAACTAATCCTTAGAATAGAATTGCAGATGTCAACTAAAAATCAACACACCAACCCACATCCCATGTGACTCCCACTGAACGTTCTCAAACCGGCCTTCTCTAACCACAGAACAGTAATTACCCTAAAGGCGAAAATAATCATCAATAAGAGAAATTATCCTTAAAACCGATGAACACTATCACATAAGACAGTTAACATAATAAAATTTGTCGATTCAACATTGGTGCATCTTGTGATCGCCTACACTACATTGCTCGCCCTCACTACCATCTACATGGAAGCAGTTCTCCTGATAATCATTAGTGAGGAGAAATTCACGGTGGCCTACCAATCCGAGCAACGGGTGGATGGAATGGGTGGTTCATGGAAGAACTTGGAAGTATTGCACAGTTTCAATATGCTTAAAAACAAAATGTCCTAAATGATGCAAATGCACATTAGAAATGCCCTAATGCCTAAAATTGGGTGAAATGATGCATGCACTACCCTTCCACCTCAAAATGAGATGGAAATCTACTTAAGCCACATCATGTACTCAATTTTCCTGTAATGCGAGTGATATCATGTTCCTTCTCCCTCTTATTCCATTTTCTTCTAAATTCTCTTTTTTTTTTTCTTTTCTCAATTTTTTTCAGATCTTCAGAAGAAAAAAAATTCTTTTCTTTTTTTCTTTTATCCCACATATCCATAATTGCTTAGAGATACATGTATTGAGCTATTTTCTTCATGATTGGAACTCTTTGTACTATTTCGAGGGTATGGAACAGTTTAGATCACTTTTTAAGAGAAATTGAGATACATGGTGTACTTTATGCATGGAAATCATGAGATTCATGAGTGCAACTACATGGCATGCACCTAAAGGTAATGTGAATGAATCCCTATATATTTTTTTCTTTTTATGCAAAGGTATGGAAAATATCAATGCAACTCCTATCTAAATGCTATGCACACAAAAAGGAATTAAAACTGTACTTTACTTCCAATTCTTAAGTGAATTATGTAAAACGAAGTGGAATGATCACAATATTAGATGACTGAACCTTAGAAGAATATTATGTGTCCCTCCTTACTGACATGTGTAGTATTTTAGAGGGTTCTCTCTCTTACATCCGATTAAGGTCTCATTACCATTTGATTAGATTAGGCTCAAACAACCGTTGCTATCCACTTTTCATGAGTCAATGGGATTATAAGTGTGACATATTGTTTTAAAGTTGACATAATCAATCATTTTCATAGGATAAGTTCCCCAAGGACAACCAAGTCAAGCTATCCAAAAGACACAAAAATTTTAAAATTCCCTTAAATTTCCCATGAAAACAGTGAGATGACAATTTTTACGACCTCCACGGTTACACTAGATAGATGTGGATCCTAAACACAACCTAAAAATGCAAGAAACAAATAACAAAGCAAAAACTAAAAACAACAAAAGAAAAGATAGAGCTGTTCCAGCTACCCCCCTAAGCTTGATTCCGACTATGGCCTCATAGTCAAAAACAAACCTAAGGGTGGAACAGAGATACCCTGATCAATCCTGTGGAGGCGGAGGCGGGTACTGCGGGGCCATAGGATCCCAAGACGGATACTCCCCCTGGAAGCTTGGATCATATTGGGTCCTCGGCGGAGGCTGTGGATAACCTCCAAAGTAGTCCTGACTCCAGTAATGGTCATAAAAGGGCTCCTGCTGCATCTCCATCCTTTGCAACCGGTTGTGTATTTGCTCTTGGTTGGTGAGGATGAGACGCTCGTTCTCGAACATAGCCCATTGATTATCAAGTACCCGGCATGTAGTATCATGAATACCGGTATACATAGACATGTGCTGCTGCTGAGTCTGCTGTATATCCTGCAGCATCGTGTACATTCCCTGCATGGAGTAGGGATCCTCGGCTGGCTGCGAGGGCTGTGGTGATGGCGGCGGGGGTTGTGATGATGAAGACGCACCCGGATGCATCCTAGGACGCTTCTGTGGTGCTACACGTGCTCGAAGAGGTGTGAAAGCCTCCTCTTCCTCCCCAGCCTCGCCTCCTTGCTCGTCGTTGCCGCCTTCTTCTTCAGAGGACTCGATGGCTATGATTGGCCACCGGAAATGCTGCGCACCCTCGATGTTGAAGACGTCGTCCGGCAGTGAGTGCTCCTGGTAAGCTTGGTTGACGTGGCAATGTGCGTACGCCAACCCATCCCAGAGAAGGATAAGGTTTGAACGATGCAAGTGTTGCACGTTCACCTTACTCTTTGTGGAAATCGGAGTCATGGACTGAAAATTCAGCCCCAAGTAGGACGCCAACTTGGTGATGAGCCCACCAAAATGGATCGGAGCCTTCCTTGTACTCCTCTTCACCGCCAGGACGCGCTGTAGCCAGAACGCCCCCCAGTTGCATGGTTGTCGCTTCAGGAGTGCGTAGAGGAAGAAGAGATCGCTATCCTGAAACTTGCTCAACGCCAAATCACTCCGAGCGAAGAACGTCAAGCTCAACATCCTATGAAGGACCCGGACGAACGGGTGCTCAAAATCTGCTACCGCTGCATTATGGTAGCTTACAGTCTTTCCTGCCGGCACTGTAACTAGCTCGGCGAAGATCTTGTCGTAGTCGGTGCGGGAATCTGGGCGTCGGTGATCATGTTGGGAGTGGTTCCAGTTAAAGATGTTGTTGAACTGGACCAGCGTGATGTTGTAGTTGTTGTTGAACAGCCGGAAGGACACCCGGCCCCTGATCCACTCATGATCCGACGCCACCACGTCGTTGGGCACAACGCAGACGTCGAGGGACGCCATAAACTCCGCCACCAATTTCTTGTAGGTGGCCCATTTGCCGAAGAATGGCTGCCCATCCGCATGGCGCTCCAGCTTGCCTGGCCTTATGCTGGTGTGGCGTGCTTGTCCGTGAAGCACATAGGCCAAGTTGGCCTCAAAACCAAGCTCCTGAAGCATGCCCCGGTCCACATACCGAGTCGGCTCAATCTTCCTCTTCATAATCTCCTCGTAAACCTTGCTCGCCTCCATGGAAGGGTGAATCAGGCATGGGCGAGGAACGGAAGCGGTCGGGGGAAGAACAAACTCCTCGATCTCCATGGGATTTGCGCACGATGATGAAGCTCCGGCGGCATGCACCATGGTTGCGAGAAGATGGGATTAGAAAAAGAGAGCTCGAGGAAGATGGAGAAGTGATTCTCCGCTCGGTGAAGATCCCTGCTCGTTGTCGCTGCTCTTCAGTCTTGGAAGGCTCGGGGGAGTGCTCGGCACAAAGGAGGACATTTGCTCTGAAGGTGTGACGTCAAATGACGTTGCAATTCTCCTTAAATAGACTTGGCTGGCGCCACTGTTGACCCGTCGATACCATCGACGCGGGTCGATGGTATCGACGCGTCTCGCTGGTATCCGCCTCCCTCGCGAGTATCGACGGCTGACGTTTGTTGGATCGAGAAACCCGGATTGCTGACGTGTCGATACCATCGACAGAAGTCGATAGTATCGACGCAGCACCCGGATCGCTGACGTGGACTCGCTGTCGTCGTCGATGTCTTGGCGTGGATCGGTGACATGGATGTCGATACCATCGACGAGGGTCGATGGTATCGACTTGCTTTTATTGCGACACCGCCGTTTTGTTGCATTCAACATGTGACCATGTCGATACCATCGACGAGGCCGTCGATGGTATCGAGTTGATTGAGCAAAATTCATCTGAACTTCTCCAAAGATCTCGATGGTATCGACTGGCGTGTCGATACCATCGACATTTTGTTGCGACCTGCCTGTAGGTATGTCGATACCATCGACGGGGGCGTCGATAGTATCGACTCAGTGCGATTTTTGCAGCTGTCAACCTGAACCCATGTCGATACCATCGACCAGTATGTCGATGGTATCGACCCTGCCTGTGCCTGCACATTAAACAAACGGATCAAGGTATCTTCTTTAAACTAAAATTTAAACGAAATAAAAGCAATCTATAACTACAACTAAACTATCCTAATGTACCAATGGTTGGGTTGCCTCCCAACAAGCGCCCTTCTTTAGCGTCTTAGGCTAGACATCTTCCCAACATCTCATTCATTCATAAGTGAAATGAGTTTGACCTCATTCACTTTCCTCTTGTAGTTTTCACCAAAATACAACTTTAAGCGCTGCCCGTTCACCAAGAACGTGGCATCTCCATCACGCACAAGAATCGCACCGTGCGGTCTCACCTCTTCCACTACAAAGGGTCCACTCCACCGGGACTTCAGCTTCCCGGGATGCATCTTGAGACGGGAATTAAACAATAGAACATTGTCTCCCTTCTTGAACGTGCGCGTCTCGATATGTCGATCGTGGATCAGCTTTGTGCGCTCCTTGTAGATGCGGGCATTCTCATATGCCGTCATGCGTAACTCATCTAATTCGTTCAATTCGAACATCCTCTTTTGCCCGGCTTCATCATAGCTCAAGTTCAGCCTTCTTAGCGCCCAATGGGCCTTATGCTCCAGCTCCACCGGAAGGTGGCAAGCCCGGCCATACGCCAACCTAAAAGGCGTGGTGCCTATAGGTGTTTTGTACACCGTTCTATACGCCCAAAGTGCGTCCGGTAGTAGGGCACTCCAATTTTTCCTTGTGGATGCCACTGTCCTTTCTAGAATCTTCTTGATTTCCCGATTTGAAACCTCCACTTGTCCTTGCGTCTGTGGATGATATGGGGTACCGATGTTGTGCTTGACCCCATATTTCTTCAAAAGTGTCGAAAAGTTTTGGTTCCGGAAGTGTGTGCCCCCATCACTTATGATCATTCGGGGTATCCCGAACCTACAAAATATGTTTTCTTTGACAAACATGCACACTACGTTCGAATCATTAGTCCTTGTGGGGATTGCCTCCACCCACTTCGACACATAATCAACAACAAGCAAGATATACAAATTTGAATTTGAGGACACAAAGGGTCCCATGAAGTCTATGCCCCATAAGTCAAATACCTCAACTTCCTGAAATACATTCAGGGGCATCTCTTGTCTCCTTGAAATGTTACCTGCGCGCTGGCATGGGTCACATTGCCTCACAAAATCATAGGCATCCCGGAACAAAGTGGGCCAATAGAGGCCGCTCTCCAACACTTTGGCTGCTGTACGTGAACTAGCATGGTGTCCTCCCGTAGGCGACGCATGACAATGGTGGAGAACACTCTCGTACTCCACCTCCGGCACACACCTGTGAAGAATGCCATCCCTGCACTACCTCAAAAGAATTGGGTCATCCCAAAAATAATATCTCAAAGAATGAAAGAATTTCTTTTTCTCTTGATACGACCAATCTTCCGGGATGATCCCGCAAGCCAAATAGTTAACAATATTAGCAAACCATGGTTCCTTAGAATTAGTTTTCAAAAGTTGTTCATCGGGGAACGTCTCAGTTATGGGTATGTGTAAACCTTGTTCATCTACCCTTTCTAACCTAGACAAGTGGTCAACCACCACATTTTCAATTCCCGATTTGTCCTTGATTTCAATATCAAACTCTTGTAAAAGCAAAATCCACCTAATGAGTCTAGGCTTTGCATCCTTCTTCTCCATCAAATATTTTATCGCAGCGTGATCGGTCCACACAACTACTTTAGATCCCACTAAGTACTGTCGAAATTTTTCAAAGGCAAACACGACAGCAAGTAACTCTTTTTCTGTAGTTGTATAGTTCAATTGAGCATCATTAAGTGTTTTGGAGGCGTAGAAAATCACAACGGGCTTATTATCTACCCTTTGCCCCAAAACGGCTCCCACTGCATAATCAGAAGCATCACACATCAATTCGAATGGCTTTGTCCAATCTGACGTTTGAACAACCGGAGCCGAAATCAACTTTTCTTTCAAAACCTTGAATGCGTGAAGACATTTCTCATTGAAATCAAAAACTGCATCTTTTTCCAACAATTCTGATAAAGGTTTTGTGATTTTAGAAAAATCCTTGATGAATCGCCGATAAAACCCGGCGTGTCCTAAAAAGCTTCTCACCCCTTTTACTGAGTTTGGTGGGGGTAGCTTAG